>OV281346.1:10027500-11277500 GCA_923062675.1 Marasmarcha lunaedactyla | reverse complement strand
TGTGGGACTGACAGAAAACAAGCAACGAATTGTACCAGTGGCCAGAAGTAGCGACCGGTGACTGTGTCTGATTGCCGCCCCGGACACAGTAACTACAGTTAGCAGTGACCAGTAGTAGCAACGGGCGACTGTGCCTGATCACCGCTACAGGACACAGCATCTACAGTTCCCTGTGATAGTGTGCCGTGTCAGCAACAAAATGTGTCTACATTTGCGCAGCGCCTTGAGGTGTGCAAAATTTGCGTAAATCATTACTTTTGTAAAGTCATTACTTTAGACAAGTAATACTTGTTTATGAATAAAAGTGTATGAAAGAAGTACTTTTATCTTTTCCAATTTAAAACTGAGTCATAAGAGATATTAGCTTAATTTCATTAACAGCCTATCAATTGAATATACAAAGTGTTTATAAAGAATATCAGTGTGTGCGCCTGCGTTTAAATCCTTTCCCTTTTTTGGAGTTAAGTTTGTGCTTTTTAGTCTTGTGATTGCTGCCACTCATGCCAACTATTTCATCAGCCACAGTCCCAACAGTAGTTAATTTTTTCCTACGATTCTTTTCTGCTTTTGTTACAGGGAGTCTAGTGAGATAATTTTCTTCATACTCAATTCGTTCTTGTTCTTGCTTCGATATAGAATGCTTAACATGGTTCCCAGTTGTCACTTCTAATGGTGCTTCCGAATATTCTTCTCTCAGTTCTCTCATAACGCTGGAGTTTAAGAATGCTTTTTTGGATCTTTCTTTATTTTTCCGTTCAACATCCATTTTGGAGACATTGTCATCGTAATGTACAGCTGCTAATTTTGGAGGCACATAAATATTGGACTTTTCTTTTTTCTCATTTTCATTCTGTGACTCTTCACTAGCATCAGACCCAGCTTCTTCAATTTTGCTGACTAAATTGGCTGGATTAGCATGATAAGTCTGAGGGTCATCTTCTTGTGCAGAACCAACAACAGATGCCGTTACTAGTTTATTTATTTGATATTTGAGTTTTGAGTCTACTGGTCTTATTTTTTCTAAAACAGTTCTAATTTCTATAAGCCGGTCAATGGATGGGTCTGACTCTATTCTTTCACCTGAACACTTGCGGAGAACAATATATGTTAAGTTTATGAGATAGCTCAGAAGCATCTGATACTTCATTTCAAGAAAACTTAGACCTTTGTCTGTTGAAATTTCACCACTCTTGACGCGTACCAACATATTGTCCACAAGCTGTGAAACATGCTGCACATTGCAGCTCATTTCGTTTAAAAGCTTCAAAGCTTGCCCTACGTCAGGCTGTTCCATTTCATCGGTAGCCTAAAATTAAAAAATGTAACATAAGTTAATTATATTTATAGTTTTAAAAGGCTGAACTGCAAAAAAATACAAAAAATATAATGCTGTGAGAACAAACCTGAACCATCTTGCTGGGTCACTAAGGTAACTTAATTCTGAATAGAAAGTGATATAACAAAAGCTACACAAAAGATGTAGATGACACCCTTATTAAAAATATAATTTATTCACACGTTTTCATTTTTAATTTAAGATATTCGATAGACGGATGGATGAACGAAAACGAAACACACGCATTATTGCATCAATCAAAAATCACATTGAATCTTATCAATCTGCTCCAATGTTGCCAGATCTCGGCGACATGCTCCTAGACTAATTTGATTTCTCCCCTAGAATACCCTCACCAAGTTGACATATGCGGTTCATATATTATTAAACTTTATTATTGCCGCATTTTATTACTTATAGCTAACTAGACCTAGACTAGTTGTGACGCTCAAGTAATTCAAAGATGGTAAAAAAACATTAATAACAATACGTCAGGAACGTGATAGTTGGTAAAAAAGAAATTGATGTTTTTTAAATTGCCGCAAAAAAAAAATCCCCCAAGTATTTTGCCCCTAACTCGGTCGAAAATTCTCTAAATCTAGGGGGAAATCCCCTGATCTGGCAACACTGATCTGCTCTACTCTCTTTGCTCAGTGTATAGACTGAGTCTACTGCTAGATTATTTTGTATCAGCCGTAGGTAACTACCACAAACTAACTAGTGATGCTACGCATCAGACGAACGTCTTCCTAACTACAACACTAGGAACTAGGAACTTGAGGAACTTTTCAATTTGACAACTATTTTTTTTTAAATTAGATTGTCCTTCGTTTCTTAATTTTAAAACGACGGCATTGGATTTTGGCGTAATGCCATTGTGGCAGGCGAAAGCCCCTCTCCTTTTCTACAAGATATTTTAACAATCTAAAAGATAAAGAAGGTAAAATAAATAAAAGACTTGTATATTTATGATTTTTTTTTAATTTCTAAATTTTGTTTTATATTTTTATATGCTTTGCTTTTATTGCACGGGAGGCAAATTTTTATTTTCTAGAAGCGAGACATCAGTACCTTTTACTCATATTCCGTTCATTATGTTACACCAATTAAACACCGTTATTCATATTGAGTAACCCAGAAAACATTTCTTGTGTGGCTCACAAACAATATACAAAGGTTTACCACACTTAAACCTTGTAAGCACAAAGCACTATTTGCACAAAGACACGGTAACCATTATTAAGTCCTATCTCAGTTCTTGGAAAGTGATGGAAAATAACGTCCTTTCGGCTACTTTCTCATTCACTACACAGCACTTGTACATTGTGAAGCACCGAATAAACGCATATTAATTACTATATTTGGTAAATGAAAGGTTATGTTTCGGAAATTGATTAATGCAAACTCTTCACTCGTCAAACATTGAAACCGTAATGGCAGATCGAGCTGATTGATTGAAATTTAAATTAAATTTTGCGTTTTATGGCAATCAGCTGTAGTTACTACACAATAGCTATTTCTGCCAATTTCACGTATTAATATAATAAAAGTAGTTTTAACACAATTAAAACATTGAAACATAACCTAAAACCGTACATCATTGATTGAACATAGAGTTATCATTCATCATGCACATTGAAGTGACGTATGACAATTGTTCGCTCGAAAAGTAGCAAGAGATGTCAGCATCAAAAAGTTCTAACCATAGACATAATTCCTAGTTTTTTTTGTATAAAGACTACCTGCTACGGTAACTACTTACCTCATAACTTTGCTGCGTTCCGTTTGCCGATTACAGCGCTCATATACCGGTTCCGATTGCCCGTGAGCGCGCTCACAGCGATATCGATACGACATCAATGACGTCATAAACGCCGCCATCTTCCCGCTCACAGTGCCAAAGCTACGGAGCATGGTCGCTGTGAGCGGCCTGTCAAAACTGACACATGACGTTACTTTGTTGATGTTTTTATTAGTCGATTAAAGATTTTAAAAGCTTGCTTATTAATTTTCTTTTGTAAAAATATAAAAAATGGCTCCTGCTTCATTCAGGGTCAAAGATCTTAATGAAATTGTAACTTTAGACTTAAGCGACGAACAATCAGAACGTTAGCGCGATATTTACCGTTCCGATTGCAATAGCACTAATAACACTTTGAGCGCGCTCAAACGAATCGGAACGATTTGAGCACTGTGAGCGCTGTAATCGGCAAACGGAACGCAGCACTTGATGACTTATCTGTATATACTCTATGAACACTGGACAGGCTTTGACATACAAATACACAATTTCTTTTTGTTCCGATATGAAATGCCTTTACCGAGACTCTCAGAAAGTTATGAATGAAAAAAAGGAAGCAAAAAATGTAACAGAAATGCATACAAATAAACATACAAACACCAATGCACACTCTTAAGGAAAAAAAATATTGATGTATATTATAACAATAATAATAAATATAAATCAAACTTGTGCATGGCCATTAATCAAAGGGAGAAATAAATATGGATGCATGGAGTAAATTGGCATCAGAGCAACCAACGCTTATACAGATGTTTGGAGTTCCAGTATATATGTATTTTCTGGAACATAATCTTTTCTTAAAAACATGCAAACTAGGAACATTTCTCACTGGAAATGGTATATCATTCTAGCACTTAGTCGCTTGGTACCTGAAACTACTGGTAAGTGCCACTTATGAGCATAATATGCTAAAGGTGCCCGTAACACCTATGGTGATCGCTGGGAAATGTAAGTTTTTTTGGTCAGCGAGCTTGAATTTGACAACGTCAAACATGAGAGTAGCCTGCACCATTTTCTTGCGTGACTCTATACTCAGCATAGAAGCGTCACTAAGAAGCGGTGAAACGTGGCTTCTACAAGGTACACCAAAAAAAAAAAAAAAGCATGTGATGAATTTAAAAAAGAGCCGAGGTCTATACATTACGTCACCGTAAATTAAGTCTTGATAAAATTAATGGCTCACAAAGGATTACACATGATTTAAGGGGCAAAAATTACGGATCTAAAATTACTATATTTATTTTTCACAAGTGGCTGTCAAAGATAATACCTAGATATTTGACCTCACCAACGCACTCCAAGGGAACATGCCTTATCTTCACAACTAGCCAACAAGTAAAAATTTTATTTACCTGGTTTTAGTGCACAATACCGTCAGTTTGGATTTGGATGGGTTGAGGGTGAGAGAGTTATTATTTTCCCACAATGCTATATTTTCTAAATCTTTGTCAACGCATCTATCGAATACAGCTTATTAGGAATCACAGGGATACGAATCTGAATGTCACCAGCGTAAGGAATCACAGAGATACGAATCTGAATGTCACCAGCGTATCAATGATTTACATTGTTTGTAAGACCCGCGCAGTGAATTATGAAAAGAAGTGTTCCAATATGGATCCCTGAGGAACTCCGCGTGCTAACGGTTTTGGATCCAGTTCTAACTAAAATACATCTTGTTTTCGCAGTTTCACTGATTGAAAGCGGTCATTTTGATAACTATGAAATCACACAATTGCGTGATTGTCAAAGCTAAAGCTAAATAAAACAATGTAGAGAGAAGCGACGGTTTACTCAAACTGTTGGAAGCACGGGAAAATCAAGTACCGCCAGGAATATTTAATCCGTTACGTTAAGCAGCACAGTGACAGTACCTCTGTTCTTGCGAAAACCTGACTAAAAAGGTGGAAGTATGACCTGAAAATGCGCGAAAGCTCTATCATTTCCTGTGACATATATTTAATCGATGTTTTTCAGAAGGGTATTTTCCAGTACTTTCCCAGTACTTTGGAAAATAGCGCATATCACCACTGTGCACAAAAAAATAGCCTAAGACGTCAATAGTAAATTATCGCCCAATCTCTAAACTGAATGTTTTAATTAAGGTTGCAGAAAAAGTTCTGTAAACCAACATGTATCCCACTGTAAGTAAAATGATCCCCACTCAACAACATGGCTTCGTGAGGAACAACTCGACCTGTACTAATCTTGCCATTTTCACGAACGAAGTTCTGCATGACGTGGAATGTGGTTGACGTGATCTACACTGACTTCGAAAAAGCATTCAATCTTGTTGATCATGTCATTCTCTTAGGCAAACTTCAGGAAGTAGAGATTTGTGGAAATTAGTTGCGGTGGCATGAGTCATATCTTCATAATCGTGTTGAGGCAGTTGAATTAGGTGGGTTTCGCTCTGATTATGTCACCATACCATCTAGAGTCCACCAATGCTCAATCTTGGGACCTTTTTACTGTATGTACTTACATGACATAGGACAACACATCGCTCATGCAAAGTATGTAATAATGGGTGTTTTTTAGCTGCATGAGAAGTTTCGATGGTTGTTGCCTATGGTTTGACAGCTGTCAATTTCTGTTCAGTAAGGTCGACAATTCATTATGAATCGTTTAACGCCAGAACAACGTTTCCAAATTGTGGAAATTTACTTCGAAAAAAATAAAGCTGTTCGTGAAGTTCATAGAGCAATTTTATCGTCAATTTTACGTTCAACTTAATCGGCCTAGTGAGCAAGCAATTCATGCAGTTATTCATCGTTTTTGCACTAATTTTACTCGACTCGATTCAAAACCCTCACCAAGACAAACAAATGTGCGTACCAAAGAGAATATTGCTGCTGTAGCGCGAAGTTTTGAAGAAGAGGCCGAAATGTCAATTCGTAGCCGTTCTCAACTTGTTGGCCTTTGTCCTTCGACTATGTGGAAAATTTTGTGTAAGGATCTTTGTAAAACTTAAGTTTTTTACGATCCTTTTTTATTTTGTTAAATCTCCTTCATGTCAACTCATTTTTTTAATGACAGCAATAGAGGCTGCCAAACAAACTAAGCCTATGTACAATTCTCACAAATATATTGTATGAAAATATATATGATTCCTGGCTAGCAAGACTAATTTCAAAAACTTCAATAGAACGCAATGTCGGTTTGCGTGCGGATCCGTTCGCACGTCAATCGCAGACGCTTTTTCCGCTCTCTAGTCCCCGCACTAGTTGAGCATCCCAAATTTAACGGGTCGTTTTCACGACTCGGGTTCTCGTACCGTATCTCCTAAATTTCACAGAATTTCACTAAATTTCACAGAAACGTTGTTTTCACGACGAAATCTTCGTTCGTCGCCTGCGTATTTCGTCGAACGTGAGCGACAACGACGGGCTTCGACGTTCCAGGTGTTTCTTCGTGCAGTAAGTTCGCCGTGATCAAGACTCCGAGGACTGGTGGATACGCGTAACGGTGCCAACGAAACCAGTCGGCGTTGCCCCGGTGCGCATAGTTTGCCCTTCAGGCAAACAACAAACTGGAAGTCCCGATCCCAGTGCACTGGGCCTTACCCAGGGTGAAGGAATCAGTGCTGTCCGAGCTAGGGGCACCACTGCGGCCGTCCCGATCCCCCCTACCGCCGGTAGGGAGGCTTAGATAGGGTTGACTGTTAGGTCGCTCATAATATTATATATTTATTATAATAATATATTTGTTAGCTCCCCTTCCCTCCCCCGCCCGACGCAATGGCCTCGCAATTCCTCGCGCATATTGCGAAGCAATTAGTCGATGGCAAAGCCGCTTCAGGCTCCCCCCCCCGACGCTAATGTGATTCTCCAATCACTTGGCAGTCTTCTTGGTCCCCTACTCGCCAACATGGCTCCACAGGCCCCTCAGGCCCAGGCTTTTCAAGCCCCATCGCTGCCTCACAGCACCCCCAATTCTTCGGCCTCCTCAATGGAGGTCGATACTACGGACGCCGCCTCGATGGCCACTTCAACCTCGGCCTCATCCACCGCCCACCCTTCCAAGCGCACTGCGTCTAGCAGCTGCGCCAAGTCCGCTTCCCAAGCGGACACTCTCACCGGCTCCCCTGAGCCTACCGTCACATTCACCCTAGAAGAGCGCCGCTCCAAGCGGTCAAAGAAATCCCCGGTGTCTCCGACACCCAACTCCAGGCCGGTGTCTCCGACACCAACTGCCTGCCCGGCGACACAGTCGCCCCCCTCCCCCGGCCCCCTAATGTCACTCAATGTGACTCTCCCTGCCGGCTTAACCGCCGCCCCCACCAAGCCATTATCGCGCTGCTCGCCGGTCCTAGCCAAGGCAAAGACCCCTCCCCCCGTGTTCCTACGGGAAAAGGCCAACTGGCCCGAAGTTTCAAACCTTTGCCGTGCGCAAAAAATTAACTACGTGCAGGCCACTAACATGACAGAGGCCGTCAAAATCACTGTAACCACAGTAGTTGACTTCAGAGCGCTGGTACAACTCCTCACCCAAAGGCGATTCGCCTATCATACGTACGCTCTCCCGGAAGAGCGTACAACTAAAGCCATCCTACGGGGAGTCCAATTCGAGTTCTCGAACGAGATCATCCTAGAGGATATTAAAGCCCAAGGCTTTCCCGCCGAAGCTGTGCACAAGATGCACAGCAAAAACAGCCGCCGTTTTCCCTTAGCCTGGGTCATACTGACCAACTCGCCTAAGTCGCGAGAGTTTTTCCGCGAGGCCCGCACTATCTGCGGCCTCTCCGGAATCCCCGTTAAGACGCCACATCGCCGTGGCTATCCCGGACAGTACCACCGGTGTCAACTATACGGGCACGCGGCGCTTAATTGTACCGCCAGCCCCAGGTGCGTAAAGTGCCTGGAGCCGCACTTCACGAAGGAGTGCAACCGCACTCCAGAGTGGACACCTCCTCCTTCGTGTGTGCTGTGCGGCCAGTCCGGCCACACAGCTAACTACAGGGGCTGCCCTCGTGCACCCAGAACCATCCGACATCCTAATATGAATTTCCCGCCGCTGTGCCACCGGGATTCCCCGGCAGCAAAGCCCGCCCAGCCTGCTCAAGTGCTCGCTTGGAGACAGCGTCCGGCTGCACCCACCCACCCTGCTCCACCAGCAGGCTGGAGATCTTAAATTAATATTCAACAACATTAAAGGTGTAGATATGACCCAGGTGGCGCACTGCGCTAGCAAACTGCGCACAGCCCGCGACTCGCACGAACTATTATGGTATCATGGTAATCGCAGAGTGCGAATCCCTAATTAATTCATTATAGGTACACCCATAATGAACACACCTCTTAGCGCCACGACTGGTCGCACGAAACCCAGGGGTTTATCCCTGATCTCATTTAACACCCGAGGTCTAATCGACCAACTTCCGGAGCTCAAACTGTTCATTAAGAACACACAGCCCGAGTTAATCCTTGTTCAAGAGACATTCTTAAAACCCCAGCACACCAGGGGTCTCACCATTTCCAATTACTCTCTTGTGCGTGATGACAGGCCCACACCGGTCCAACGAGGCGGACTGCCATATACTACAAGAGAAGTATTCACTGTTCTTCGATTCCCACGCCTCCACTCACCAACATGTAGGCTACAGTATGTAGGCTGGCTATGACAGGTCACAGGACCATAGTCTTGGCCTCAGTCTATATACCTAGTGGTACACCGCCCCTTCGTAGTGACTTCGAGGCCTTACTCAAACTAGGGCAATCAGTCATTATGTTTGGCGATTTTAATTGCAAACATACTGACTGGACGTGCTTGTTGACCAACACCAGTGGTGTTAAATTACTAGACATCACGAAGCCACTCGATCTTGACGTCATTTCCCCGGTCACACCGACACATTACCCGGACAACCCGCTTCATTCCCCTGATATCCTTGACTTTGCCATCGTCAAGGGTATCAATCTCGACCTTAAGACTATACAGCCGCTAGACGACTTAGGCTCAGACCACCGACCGGTGTCTCTAATATTAGGACCCCAAAACGACCCTCCTGCTCCGAAAACCTATACCAATTGGGAAGGTTTCAAGCACACCCTGTCTTCGGCCTTGAAAGCCCCAGACTGCCCACTCGCGATTTCATCCGACTATCTCAATAGCACGGACAAAATCGACTCGATAGTCGATTCGCTCACTACCGCCATCAACTCGGCTATTAGTGAGGATCTAAAGGTTGCTAAGCATGGCAAGCCCAAGCTTCCCTTGGACATTAGCAACCTAATCAAAGCTAAAAGCGCTGCTCTCCGCAGAGCCAGGCGTAAAGTCAACGTACCGTCGCGGAATACAGAGACGTTCAAAGGAACGATCTCATGAGTAATATTTCCCCGTCCCACACGGCGTACTATAGGATGGCGAAAGCCCTCCGACTAGACGCCCGTACTTACACCCCTCCGTTATCTCGTCCCGATGGCACTACCGCCTTCGAGGACGACGAGAAAGCAGAATGCTTTGCCGATAGCATTGCTTCACAATGCTCCCCGAGTACCCAACCCACTGACCCAGCGCACATCCAGGTGGTGGAAGACGAAGTCGTTCGCAAAGACTCCCATCCAGTCACCGCTGATCCCATAATAGTGTCTAATGATGAGATTCTCTTCCTCATCAGGAGACAGTAATCCAAGAAGGCCCCGGGTGCGGATGGAATTTCCAACCATGCACTTAAGCAGCTGCCTCGGCGGGTGCTTACTTTACTTGCGATTATTTTCAATGCTTGCTTCGACCTAAGCTACTTTCCAAAAGCTTGGAAGGAAGCTACAGTCATAGGCATTCCCAAGCCGGGTAAACCTTTGAATATTCCAGCTAATCACAGACCCATCAGCCTACTCAAAGCCATGGCTAAACTTCTTGAGAGAGTCATACTCCAACCACCTGTTCCCAGCGGACGGTGACCCCCTCATTATCCCCCACCAATTCGGCTTTCGAGCCAAACACTCGTGCCCTCAGCAAGTCCACCGAATCGTCGAGTACATACTCGACGGCTTCTACCCTAGACGACTGAAAACAGTCGCGGTTTTCTTTGACGTAGCCAAGGCTTTTGACAAAGTCTGGCACGCAGGTCTCATTTATAAGCTTCACAACACAGGCTTGCCCGACTGACTAGTCAAACTAGTCGGCTCCTACCTTAAAGATCGCACCTTTCGTTTTAAACACGAAGGTCTCCACCCCCCGCCCCCTCAAGGCGGGCGTCCCTCAGGGCTCGGTACTCGCCCCGCTATTATACTCTATATACACCAATGACATACCTATTCCGTCTAAAGGTGTTCAACTCTCCCTCTTTGCCGACGACACTGCCCTATACGTCAAGGGCGTGCACGTCGACACACTCATCACCAAACTCCAGAAGGCCGTAAATGACCTCGGAGCCTGGTTTAAAAAATGGCGTATCGATGTAAATCCAGAGAAAAGCTCTGCGATGCGCTTCGATCACAAACGCCGTCGTCCCTACGACCCCCACATCCGAATGCTAGGTACGCCCATCCCGTTGGCACTAACCACCAAGTACCTAGGCGTAACGCTCGATCGTACGCTTTCATTCTGACCTCACATACTTCGAGTTACCAAACTCGCCCGTCTGTACGTGGGCCGCCTTAACAGTATGTTAGGCCGGCACAGTAAAATTTCTCTTAGGAACAAGCGAACGCTTTTTAAGGTTTGCGTGAGACCAGTCATGACGTACGCCACCCCAATCTTTGCACATGCTAAACCCTCCGATATGTATAAACTACAGGTTGTTCAGAATCTCTTCTGCCGCCGGGCCACGGATGCTCCGTGGTACGTGCGAAACGCAGACCTGCACATAGATCTCGAACTGCCTACTATACAACAACACCTTAGGACGCTCTCCACCGCTTTTTTCAAGCGATCCGAAGAGGACCCTAACCCCATTAGACGCGAGTCAGAAGCTTATACTGCTCCGTCCATGCCGTCGAGGTACAAAGTCCGTAGACCGAGAAATGCACTCTCGAATCCCCCCAATCAACTTTCGGCTAATCTGGACCAGCTTAAGGCTGCCCAGGCCGTAAAATCACCAATATAAATGTCATTTGCACCTTAAGTGATTAAGTATTCTCAGCGGGTGACCCGCTAGCGGGTCCTTGCTTGCGCAGCCACCTCCTTACCCGGGTTTCGCTCCGATGAAGGTTGACAGCATTCCCATGCTACAGCCGTTAAGGTGGTTTTTAGTGGGCAGGTGCCACTCTGGTGAGTCCCACATCACCCCGCAGACGGCTGCGATGGTATTCATGACGAATCTTCCACCTCACTCCCGGAGGGTGCTGCGGCAGCAAAAAAAAAAAACTTAGAACGGCAGTCTTTAACAAGCCAGTCTATTGCAAGCAACTATAGTGAAAACATTTAAGTCTTTAACAAGCCAATCTACTGCAAGCGACTCTAGTGAAGTCTTCAAACTGATGCTGAAGCCTAAGTCTTCAAACTCAAGGTGAAGTCGAAGTCTTCAAACTCATGCTGATGCTAAAGCTGCCTGGTTCCCATGCTGATCCTGATACTGAAGCTGCCGCAATATGATGCTGCTTACACCCGATGAATTCTGCAACCGAAGGAATCTGCTAACGCCACTGCTTGCCACGGAGGTGGCCTGTTCCTGACCCTGCCTGCTGCAGACCTTGCTGATCGTGCCTACTGAAATGAAATCTCCAGGTGATGAAACCTGCTACCGACTTTGCTTACTCCTGACCCTGCTGTAGACTGTTACTGTAGCTGACCCTACCTGCGCCAGAGCGCCAGCCGGCGCCTGAGCGTCCTCGCCGTCGAAGCTTCGCGGTGACCACTTTTAATACCGTGATAGTTCTCAATAAATATTACGTGACATCTTAGCTTACGTGCCTATAAAATACAGCTCGTGCAAGAATTACGGCCAAATGACCATCGTTTACGTCGCATTTTTGCTGATTGGGCTAATTTGAAAGTGGCCGAAGATGAGCATTTTTATCGAAGAATTGTGTTTAGTGATTAAGCTTATTTCTGGTAAAATGGCTTCGTCAACAAATTGTCTTATATGGAGTGAAGGCAACCCTTAGGCTGTTAACGAATCACCGTTACATCCATTAAAATTGACTGTTTGGAGCCGGTTTACACGCTGGCGACATCATCGGTCCTTATTTCTTTCGAAATGAAGAAGGAGCTGCCATTACGGTGAATGGCGAGCACTATCGAGCTATGCTTCCAAAAATTAATCAGCTAAACATCGACGATATTTGGTTACAACAACAACAACAGCACAACTTGCCGTACAGCACGCTTAAGCATCAATTTATTGCATAATCAATTTGGTGACAACTATATTTCCAGAAGTGGTCCTGTTAACTGGCCCCCTTGTTCGTGTGACTTTACGCCTCTTGTTTACTTTTTATTGGCTATGTTAAGTTATTGGTTTATGCTGACAAACCTGACAACGCAACTCTTGAAGCATTGGAAGCCAATATTCAAGCCACCATTGAGGCCATACGGCCAGATTTATTGGAAAAAGTAGTGAAAAAATATGACTCATAGCCACGGCGGCGGGCATATGCCGGAAATCATATTTAATCAATAAATGCCATGAAATTATCTACCAGAGTACGGTAGTAAAAAATTCAATCCAACAATATTTCTATCTTGTATTTTTATTAAAGTTCTCAAGCTCTCAAAAAACACCCGTTATATGCGGATGACACAAAAATGTTTATGAAACCCCATCGAAAAGCATCAAGTTATAAGATGACTTGAACAGATTAATTCAAATTCAAATTCAAATATTTATTTCTCAACATTGACAATTACTTGTTCTTATTGACGTCAAATAAAACATGATTCTACCACCAGTTCGAAAAAAAACCTTCGTGAAGAAGAACTGGCAAGAAACTTCACGGGTATATTTTTTTTTTTTCAAAATAAATTTACAGAGTCTCTTTATGTCTATACAAAATTATTCTTTTCTGCATCTGTTAGCTCGGCAAGTCTCCCTCCCCCCAAGTATCCAAACGACGAACACCCTCAATTATACAACTATTATCTTAGTAATCGCATTCTGATTAATGTTAATAAGTGTTCACATGTACGTTGACTCGTAAGATTAGACCATTATTCTTTTAATAATGTCTAATGAGCAAAGTGGAATTTCGCACGGGATTTAGGTGTGCTACTTTATAAAAAAATATTTTTTGTGAACACATTGCACATATTATACCAAGGTCGTATACAAATTTAGGTTTTGTTTTAAGGACTAGTGCGCCATTCGCTGATGCCAATTGTTTGAAAGTTCTTACTCACAGCACTCAAAAACAAATTACACAGAAAATTCAATAATTAATAGACTACAAAGCACCTATAAGAACTTCTTACATAATTTGAATTTGGATGTGTTTCATGGCAGCAAACAGTTTAGGCATAAGCTAATAAAAATTCTAATGACAAAATAAACAACTAATAAACACATATCTTTCTCAACAATATACGCATACACACACACACACACAATATACACAAGCCTAAAAACGAGTAATACTCTTAATGTAACTTGACACAAAAATATTATATTTTACTTTTACTTTACTTTTTATTACATTATTTTTTAAATTCATTATGATGTTAACTATGTAACTTTGTGATACATCTGTCCCTTTTCTAAGGCTTAAATATGTTTTATTTATTTATTTTATTGAAATTGTTAGTCCTGCATTGGCTGTCAGTGCAAAATAAAATAATGTCAATGTTTTATCTAAGAGAAGTGGACAGTGTGGACTGTATAATAACAATATATAAATAAATAAATTAGGTGAACTCTTAATATCGGGTTTTTTTATTTCTGAGGCTGTATTCGTCAAAGTGCCAGAAACGGAAATTGTATTAAATTTAAAGCAATTTTTTTATTACCCGTTCTGTGATATAGAAGTAAAATTTTCGTTTAGTTTATTTATCGCATAAATTAATCTGACAACTCTTGATTAAACATTTTGATTTTGATTAAATGTTTTGATTTATTTTAGGGTCCAATATTGTTAAGGTATTTTATTATTCAGTAATAAGAAGTTTTGGGCTCGGGAATTTCAACCGTTCGGTATTTTCAAATATTCAGTATTTAAAATAAAGGCATTCTAATATGCACTCATAGAGCACTGTTAATCACGACAAAATGTTCAATCAAAAGGTAATAGCAAAAATGGCAACAAGATGTTATCTTTATAATAAAAAGTATAGTTAGAATAATTTAAGAAGTGCGATTGACAGCTGACCATAGATATAAGAAATATATAAACTTTTTACTTTAACGTAAAAAGCAAAATTTTGTACCAAACATAAAACAGTGACGTAAAGCATTTACGTCCCACAATCAATCAGAAAAATTGTTGATTGAATGTAGTGTTGCTACTTTATAATCGTTACTGAGGTAGAGACAAATCGATTTTAATTCAGAAATCATCGCTTGGTATACTTAAATCATGTCTCTGAGTTCTGCTCTGAAACGGTAGCTGAAAAAATAATACGTGATAAGATTGTCACCGTTTTTCACAACCTTAATTTATTTCAAAAAAAAAAATTCTCTCACCTTGAACTCTATCAAAATAGTTGAAATATTTGTTTGGCAAGTTAAAATGATTAATGCATCGGTTATCATCTATTCCTCTTATAACAAAATCTATACCTTTTATTAAAATTGAGTAATCGAAACTATTTCATTCCTTTGAATCGATATTTTGACAACTTTTTTGTAGACACCTCAACCCTAAACAGCAACTGTCAAATCGCACTTCTTCAATTAATCTTATTATAATTTAAGTAACATAAAACATAAAAATGTATTAAAGACAACATAAGAACAGACTGCATGGGCTAGATCCCTTTGCCTTCCCCTAAGTGCAAATATAATAATTAATAATGCATATTATCATCGAACAAATAAATGTTTGTGAAATTAGCTCATAGGTGGCGTATTCAGGCATTACGGAAATCTATAAATATTTTGTGCATGCATAAACCCTTTGTTTGTTTACTCTTTGCAGTTTAATAAATAAACTTTTTGTTGGGTTTGCTGAAGGTGGAATT
The DNA here is from genome assembly GCA_923062675.1 of Marasmarcha lunaedactyla. Taxonomy (NCBI): domain Eukaryota; kingdom Metazoa; phylum Arthropoda; class Insecta; order Lepidoptera; family Pterophoridae; genus Marasmarcha; species Marasmarcha lunaedactyla. The sequence continues at coordinate 11,262,306 of OV281346.1, read as the reverse complement.
TTATAGAGATAATAAAATCGATACTGACTAAATACACTGCAGAAACCTCTGGCAATTGAAATATGATTTTTATATTTATTTTGTATTGATAGAAAACATTTAAATCATTTGTATAATGTATATTGTAAGTTGCAATTATTTATTCCTGCTATAAACATAAAACCTAATCAGCTGTTATAATTCACAATTAATTCTTTGCAGCTTTTGGTTCATTGTTTGATATTATTAAATTTCTGCAATGGATTTTATGTTCCTGGAGTAGCTCCTGTAGAGTTCAAGAAAAATGCGAAGATTGAAGTAAGAGCAGTAAAAATGACAAGTATACATACACAATTGCCCTTTGAATACTATTCTTTACCATTATGCCTGCCTAAAAATGGCACATTTGTTTACAAATCTGAAAATTTGGGGGAGGTGTTGAGAGGAGATCGTATTGTGAACACTCCTTATGAGGTTTATATGGCCAAAGACATTAAATGTAAGTTAACATGTCATAAAAAAAATGATCCAATGAACTGGAGTATAGAAGAATCTGAAAAAGTTGCTAGCAGAATTTCGCATGAATATTATGTGCATTTGTAAGTATTACAAAATATCTAATCTATTTTTATAATACTGAAAAATTGCTTAGCTTGTTTCATGATTGAATCCCAAAACTCTAAAAAGTTTTTTTTTTACAGAATAGTTGATAACTTGCCTGTAGCAACTCGAATCACTTACAGCGAGACATCTGAGAGGACTGTCGAACAAGGGTACCGTCTTGGCTACATGTCCAAAGGCAAAACTTACATAAATAATCATCTCAAATTCTTACTGAAGTATCATAAACATAGTCAGTGAGTAGCTTGAAGATTAGTTTTTAAGTCTGAAATATATGTCTAGTAAATTTTATATGCTAGATAAAGTTTGTTCTGTGCCATCTAGAATAACTAAACTAAGAATAACTAAGAATAAAAAAACTTACCCAAAAAACCAAGATAGATATCAGATTAATAATTAGAAACCATGAACCTAGACAACCTGCGGAATAACCAAACAAGCATCTTAAAAACTATGAATAATTTTACTAATTTTAAAAGAAAATACTGTTTTCAATATTCAAGAGTTATTATTGTTGAAGTTTTATTATTTGCAACCTTATTAACCTTCAGTTAGAGATTGGTAGTGGTTTCTACTGCTTAAGAAATGAGCCTGAGTGATTCATCACACTATTTAAAACAAGGCAAGACACATGCCTAAATCATTGTAAAATCTTTTTTGTATAAGTGTTTTATTTATCTACATTAATTGCGATTATTATGTACTGCCCACTGTAGGCTTCAGTTGGAATTGCTTAGTATGTTTCATCGCGGGTGTTCCTTCAAATTAATTGAAAGACAGCCATGTAAACATGATTATTATAGCCAATAAAATAAGTAGGACTGCAGTTTTGCCCCCGACAAGATATTAACAAAAGAAACTACTACTAAACATAATGCAACATATAATATAGGGGCAAATCTCTGTAAACTCATATTCTGCTGTCCCGATAGATTTTCTCAAAAAGTAAATTAATTATTTAAAAAAGAATCACTCCTTGTGAACTTTTAACTCCGAAATTTTACGGGCCCATTGTTTGTAGAACCACAACTATTTAAAGTTTTTTTTTTGATGTGAAAGAAGCTTTAAAAACGCACTCCCCTGGCTGTCCCCATCACTGTATTCCCACCTAGAAATGAGATTTACGAAAAAGTTATTAAAACTAAATAAATTTGGCAATTAATATCATAAAGGAAAATAATTAAATTAAATTATTTCTGTAAAACAATGTCTCATTATGTATTTTATTTATTTAGTAAAGTACTGTAGTTTTGTCCCTAGAATTTTCATACAGTCCCCTGCTAAAAACTTTTGTTTTTAACGTTTTTTTGACTAAAACGAAATGCAATTGTTGTGAAGTTAGCCACCTTGCCAAAAGGTAAGTAATAATATTTATGTTAATTACTTTATTTATCTCTACACATAATTTATTGTTTTATTATTTATGTTTAAATTGATTAGGTAGGTTCTAAACAAACTATTTTACATCATTTTTGTAAAAATTGAGAAATTTAACTGAAATACACAGTCCTCTGGCAACAGTCCTCAGCCTGAAAATACAGCAAGGGACGGTTCTACACAACAGGGGACTGTGTATTTTGGGTATTGGTTATTATTTTTATGTATTATTTGTGTAACTTTATCCGCTAATCAGTTTTGATGTAAGAATCATCGAACACATGTGATATGATGACTAAAAAAATCGCAGAGCGAATGCGATACCAAAGAAGAAAAAAATACCCTCAAAAGAGAGAAGAAATAAGAGAAAAGGAGCAGGAGTTGAAATACCAAAAGTAGAAATAAAAAGGTTTGCGGAAGTTAGTAAAGATATGTCACCTCATGAGCACAGAGCTGCCATAAAGAAGTGAAAAGAACATTGTGTCGTATACCGAGCCAAAAGACTAAGACTGAAAAGCGTCACTAATACGTTTTTAGGAGAAAATATGGCGTTATCAGATCCAGAAGTAGATACTCTGCCTTCAAGACCCTCCACTCCAGTTCCAGTTCCAATATATCCAGCTCTAAGAAAAAAAAAGAGAAGTCACAAAGCGACGAAAGAAGTTTTACAAGAAAAAAAATTAAAAGATGGCAAGTTTAAAGAAAAAACTTGAGAAGTACAAAAAATATGAGCGAAAATTGAAAATAAAAACAAAAAGAATGTTGAAGTTACGTCTAAGGCAAAGATGTGGAAAATGTTAAACAAGGCCTGAAAAAAGAAAAGAAGTAGTCAAGAAAGCGTTGTTTGGCGACGTCGTTGGTAAGCAGTTGAAAGAAAATTATTCCACATTGAAATGTACCAAAGTGTAATGAAAATGAAGTCTCCGTTGCTTTTGCAACAACGGATCTTTTGAGCATTTTAAGATTGGCAGTATAAACGTTGTTCTAAAACCTAGATGGACAGTAGAAGAAGTGTATACAGAACCAGAAGATCTTGAATCTGCTGAACCTGAATTAACACCTAAACCAAGCAAGTTTCCTCAAAGATTGGATGATGATATAGCAGGAACGAATGGCATTCAGAATTCATGTTACAATACTGGAGATTACGTTGTTGTGAAATTTCCAGCTAAAAATGTAGAATATTGTTATGCTGCCGTAATTAATGAGATTGATAAAGATGAAAACGACTTACGTGTTACTTTCCTCAAGATTGTGACCAAAAAATGCAGACCTTTAGAATAGATGATAAGGCAATTTCAAACGTTTCTTTTGATCAAGTTATCCAAAAGTTGGATAATCCTAACTTTATTGTAAAGGGAAAGAGAATATTTTATAAGTTTTCTACTCAAATAGACGTTTAGAGCACAAAATTTTTTAAATGTTAAGTTCATTGCGATTAGACTTATTATTTGGTAAAGAAAAATCCTTACGATTTGATTGAAGATTTCTGTTGAAATATCATATATTTGAGAGAAAAGACTGTTTTCTAATAATTATATGAATAAGTAAGTATTTCAATGAATACTGCATAAAACAATTACTGATATTATAATAATAAGACTTGATCTTAGTGAGTACAAAATGTTTCTAGAACTTAAAGTTAGATTTTGATATTAATGGTTAAAGAAAGTTATGTTTTATTGATTTTTTCTAAAGGAACTTTGTTAATTTATTGATGCGCAAATGTGCCATAAGTAATAAATGATTGATCAATGTAAAATGACTTTTTTCTAAATGAAACATTCCTCTTAACAGCCCCGTCATGTTCAAAATATGAAAAATTGCCAATAAGTCGAAAAATACGTATAAATTCAGTGGGCCCCCTTATCTAACTAAAATAATAGTTCAATTCCTTCGAAATATAACACAGTTTTTTTGCAAATGTTAAAAAAATTGCCAGGACCTGCATGAGCTTACAGAGAAAGGCCCATAGAAAAGATTTTTTGTACTCACTTAAGTAAAATCTATATGTATTACAATTGTGGAAATAAATATTTCTATTATCTATAATATCCAAAGACCACACAATAAAAAAGAATTTCCAATGCCCTATTTAAAAATTTGACTAACTAGACTTTTACGCAAGACTTCTGTGCTTGGAAGCTGCATGTTGAGAAAAAAAAGGTACTTCATGTTACTTCATTTTTATCTTGTACACCACCGAGCTTGCTTGCGAGCTTTAAACTAAAATTTTTAGATCTTTACACAATTTTAACTTGGGTATGATGGGTAGGCATTTTTGTTGCTTTTATCCTTTAATTTTTGTGACTACTTGTAGTTCAGCCCAATTTACTAATTGAGTAACCAATGCAAATGCCCAATTTAAAATAACTTAAATAAATTTCAGAGATTCATACAGAGTTGTTGGATTTGAAGTTGAAACATATTCTATAGATAGATTTGAGCTACAATTTGTCGGTGACACATGTCAGTTCCCAGTGGATGCTAAACCACAGCGTGTTGATGAGGATGTGGGCACTAAGTTATACTTCACTTATTCTGTTGAATGGGAGGAATCTGAAATAAGCTGGGCGTCAAGATGGGATATATATCTGAAAATGAAAGATGTCCAAATACATTGGTTCTCCATTATTGATTCCATTGTAGTATTATTTTTCTTGTCAGGTAGGTATTGTGATATCATAGTGTTAACCTTTTAAGTATATAATTATCGAGTATTTGAGTTACAATTACCTCTTGTACATATTGCAGTTAATTTTCTGCGTCACAATAATAAATTATTTCCATAGGTTATTAGAGCTACTGTATATGTTCTAGGTATATTAACTATGATCATGGTACGTACATTGAGAAAGGACATAGCTCGTTATAACGCTAAGGAGAACATAGATGATCTCATAGAGGAAACTGGTTGGAAGCTCGTACACGGGGATGTCTTCAGGCCTCCACCCAGGAGGATGCTATTTGCTGCTATTATTGGAAGTGGAATCCAAGTATTCCTTATGTCACTCATTACAATTTGTAAGTATTTTACAGATTTTAAAGTGTATTAAAAAATTACATACGAAATTGATGTAATACTAAATAAAAAAGGAATTTCTAAATATTTTGTCTACAGTTAGGTAGTATCTATAGTATTATTAAAAGCTGGAAAGATCTCAAATTCAAATGAAATATTAATTTCTCAACATTAACCTACCACCAGTTCGGAAAAACCTACCTGAAGAAGAACTGGCAAGATTGCTATGATTGGATTGTTTAGGTATATTTATGGCAAATTAAAAGTAAAACTTGCGAAACTTCTACTAATAAATGTATTAATTCAATTTCAGTTGTCGCGATGCTTGGCATGCTGTCGCCCGCCAGTCGCGGAGCGCTTATGACAGTGGCAATATTCCTGTATGTTTTCATGGGTCTCATAGCCGGGTTCTTCTCCGCTAGGCTTTATACCACTATGAAGGGAAAGAAATGGAAGCAAGCAGCGTTCCTGACAGCCACCATTTACCCAGCCACAGTTTTCGGAACATGCTTCTTTTTAAACTTCTTCATAATGGGAAAACATTCAAGTGGTGCAGTGCCTTTCTCAACAATGATGGCTTTGTTATGTCTATGGTTCTGTATATCTTTACCTCTGGTATATTTGGGGTATTATTTTGGATTTAGGAAACAGCCAATTCAACACCCAGTACGAACAAACTTTATACCTAGAAAAGTACCTGAACAAGTATGGCATATGAATATATTTGTATGGTAAGATGTTTAACTTCAATTTGTTTACTTTGACTTATCTGAGGAAGATTTCGATTTAATTTAATAAATGTCTCTTTTCAGTACTTTTATGGCTGGAATTCTTCCTTTTGGAGCAGTATTTATAGAACTATTCTTCATTTTTAATGCTTTATGGGAGAATCAGTTTTATTATTTATTTGGATTCTTATTCCTCGTGTTTTGCATTTTGGTGATTTCTGTATCCCAAATTTCTATCGTGATGGTGTATTTCCAATTATGTGGAGAGGTATGTGCTCATTTTTACTAAAATTTTTGAATTACTTTTTTAGTATATGCTTCTTATCGATAATGTGTTATCGACCAAAAAATTGCTTTACCACCAAAGGTTAAAGTAATCCGTATATTGTAAACTAATAAGGTCTTGTTTTGCTTGTCTTTGTTAATGTAACGTCAGTAATTGTTATGTATTAGTAACACTAGACTGGTTATTGTCAAATGATTTCTGCGCCTTTTTCATTTTCGCCATTTTGGCGCTGTTGGCCGTGCATAAATTCGAAAAGAATTAATTTATTCGCAGTAAATAATATATATAATGTAATGTATTCTCTGAGTTCCGAACTAAGCATAGCCTGTCCCCAAGAAGTCAGTGTCCTCTTCAAAGTAAAAATGTAAAACTGTTAGTACCTACGAAGCTAATCTCAAGCCAATCTTTCGTGACCACGTTTAAAGTAGGCATTTGTTTTTTAGACTTCGAACATTACGGTAAGGATAGAGCGTTAAGATAGAGATCGCTTTCTTGTTGGACCAAGTACATTAAAACACGAAGTATGTGCGAGTTTTACTGAGTGCTAATTAAATTATTATAGCATGTTAAACTACTTAAAGAAAAATAATAATAATGAGACGACTGTAAAACTCCTGTGCTATTCTGAATGAGTCTGTCTTATTTCTAATGATATAAGTCATAGTTTTACTACACAGTCACGTGCCATATCAGATTAAGAAAACAGTTTGGTTGTATAATCGAACACTGAGTAGCGGCAGTTTGTGTTTTATGAACGCTAAGCAGTAAAATTATATACCTATTGCTTTTTACCATTGATAGATACTTATATCTTTAAAGAACTAACTACGATAGTTAAGACAAAATGGACTTACTTGGACAACATGCCACAATTATTAGTTTTAATTGCAGTTGCGAAATTATGTGTATGATGCACTTTTAGGTATTTATAACTTAAGCAATTATGGATATACTTTGATTACATTATAGAATAGCAACCGATATCATACATCATACAGCAAGAAAAAAGTAATAATGGATTAAAGGTTGGAAAACGATCTTTAATGAGACTGGAACATAATAAAAAAATATGTGTTTAAAAACATTAATGTGTAACTTTGGTAAATGTGTGCTTGTAAGTTCATCGCCATCAACAAATAACTTCTTCACTGAGTTTCTAAGAGTTGCTTCACACAGATTCGTCAAAAGCAATCTATACAGCATGACGGTTACACGTTCACATTGCATACGAAATCAAGATTTGTCAAAATATCCGAATTTAATTCATCGGATGTATTTTTAAAATACACGAACCGTTAATAATTTTATGCGTATTCGCGTTTGACCAACGTGATTTATTAAAAAAACCGGAAGATTATTCAAGACACATCCGTATATTTTGTTGTCCATTCGAGTTGTGAACACGGACATAATTTGAAAACCATTGCCGCTGTCCAAAAAACCACGGGTTGTGAAAAATGACGATACGTGAAAAAACATAATCGTCCTCGTGTGAATAAGCTCTTAATTGCTAGTAAGTTACTATCCTGAGCAGATAACATTGAGCCTAAAAACTTGTTAACAAATTACATCTTTTTACAGGACTATCACTGGTGGTGGAAGAGTTTCATAGTTTCTGGAGGCTCAGCCGTCTACGTATTAATTTATTCTATATTCTATTTCTTTACGAAATTAGAAATTACAGAATTCATTCCAACCCTTCTTTATATCGGATATACGGGTAGGTTTATAAATATATAATTTAGCAAATTAAAGTGGACACTGAAATGTTTACTTTTCAGTGTGTAATTTAGGTTAAAATTAATTATATTATATTGTCTATTTAAAAGTCAAAGGTATTTACAGTAAGTAAAGTCCTAATACCGAAGATAAAACATTATTACTAAAGATACATTCTGCGGCGGTACTAATCCATAGTAAAATAACAAATAAATCCAAGCTGTGTTATAGTTAACGAGAAGGAGCGGCTAGTGCAATTCCTGGAACAAAATTAATCAAACTGAAGCCACGGTCGGCAACGGAGCATTCGTCGATATAACAATCACGTTCAATATAGAGAAATAAAACAGCTACGACTTATGATGTCCATGCGCACGGCGTTAGCCACCATTAGGCGTGTGGCGTGCTCGTTGTAGTATATAGTGGAAGTCACTTTTAATACAGTATATTAGAATGTTATGTAACTTACAAGAATAAAAGGGACAATAGCAATCCATTTTACACGATCTAGTAGAACTAGCTTTTTACCAAAATATCGTCATAGCCCTGTAACACTAGCAAAAAAGGTAATAACGATTAGGCAGTTAGTGTAACAATTTGAATTTTTTCATGGAATTTGTATGAAATATTTGTTTTATTGCAGACATCTTTACGTCGTGTATTTTTTATCGATTCAAAATTCAAACCGATGATAAATTTATTATTATATTGCAGGTTCAAATGTTTAGTAATTTTTTCTTGTTTCAGGACTTATGGTCTTAACATTTTGGCTGCTGACGGGCACAATAGGATTTTTTGCCGCTTATATGTTTATCAGAAAAATCTATGCTGCTGTTAAAATTGACTGATTAAGTTTTAGTGCAGTGAAATTGTGTGGATTCGTTTGTTTTTAATTGACTGAAACAAAAGTGTACCAAATATGTTTGAGATTATGTTTGATTGTTGACAAGAATAGATCCTATGTAAATATTGCGTTATAGTAATTCAGTTTTAAGTATCTAATGTATCAAGAGCGAATGGAAAATGTAAAATTATTTTAGAGATAAATGAACTTAGTAAATTTTTTTTGCTGTTTAAGTTTATTTTTATTTCTATGAGCACTTGTACATGTATAATAGAACACATCATTGTCATCGGCACACAGAAATATGTAACTCTGCGTTTCCATTTACGATCTGACGCGCAAGACGGCTAAGCAGCGTGCGAGGAAAAATCCAATATAATAATAGTAATGAATCCCCAGACAAACACACCAAACAAAGTAAGCACAACTTGTGTTATGGATCACCATACAGCGAACTGCGGGGGAACTCAGAATAAACAAAATCACACAAATGAATCTGGGAGTTACGGCGTATGAGGCAACGCCACTTAATTTATTTTACCAGCCTCTCTTTCTTCACCTATTAAAATCTATTCTGATTAGATTTACTAAGCGAAATGTTACCGCCCCCTGAAGGAAATTGAAGTATAAGGGTTTTACCACACCAATCGATCGATTTTAGAATGGAACAGGCAACGTCTATCGTAAACGATCTTAAAACAAACAAAAACTAAATAAAACTTATGATTGATTCGTAATATAATTTATAATACAAATTGTGTAAAGGTATATGTTAAAAACATCAATTATTTAAAAACAAGACTTAATCAACTTTATTTTACAAAACCATCGAGCCGAATAACATCAGTGTCAATATTCACTTTAAATAAGTGGCCGTATAATCTCGTTGATTATTTTGTAGGTTACTTTATATATTTATTCAGGATATTCCAAACATATAAAGATACATTTACTTCATATATACACCTACATTTTTACAAGTACTGGTAGAAATTTATACCTAGACTAATTTATTATATTTATCCTAATCTGCAAACTCTGTGGTTGCGCCTACCCAGCTTTTGCACCAGTACTAATGAGGCAAGAAATTAAAATATAATAATTACTATCAATGCATAAATTAATGAACTATATAATAATGACAATGGTTTATTAGCTCGGAAAAAACACATAATAAGAGGGGATGTTCATTATTATATTTTTTATGTATAGTATATATAGTACAACACATACCTATCTTTACTTCTTTACTTTCTTCTATCTTGCCATGTTTCAAACCTCAACATACTTATTGACTTAGCCATCATCCCCATTATGTCCAATTCAGGGACTTTTTTATTGGTACTCTTTATTTCACACTTTTGTGTGTTTGCAATTGCTTTTTGGGCTGGCCGGTCCCTTATTATTATTTTTCGTATTACTTAGTAGGTATGTCTACATTTTATGAGTCGCGACTCCTTATTTTAATTTTAATCATTATATAATTATAATTTATGTGCACTTAATAATATTCAAACAAAAGCGATACATGTTATTTAAGACTTTAAAGCCTCCAACGTTTCTCACGGGGAAGTCTCGAAATGAAGGACATGTCCCTGTGCACTAGGGTCTAGATTTTTTACAACGAAGGATCCATCACCCTGCGTACCTACGAGTGTACCATGATGACTTATTTATTGTTAACATTTTCACAAACAATCCAAAACATTTCACAAACTCTCAAGCATTGAACAACCAAAACATTTCTTCCACAAACTCATCATTTAACGTCCAAATCTAATCCCGGCGTTATTAAGGTATCTTAAGTTCCTAGTTGATCAGGCTAGTCATATGAAGGATAACTTTATAGCCAAAGTATTCATGACCATCTTAACACGCCGTTACCATGTCACCCCATCTCTTAAATATTAAATTCAACGTTGTTTACTTTCCCTATACTTTCAATCCTATAAGATCTATCAATTCTTTCAATCATACCCTGTCTGAACCATAATTTTAACTTCTTCTGATCTACAACATCGGACCTTTATAAGATCTGTTTACGTTTTTACTTAGATACAAACAAAGAAAAAATTATAATTGCATCATTTCTTTAAAACTCACGATACTTATTTTCATCAGAATGTCAAACAAACAGCTTAGTCCATATTTTAAGACATATATATATATACATACATATATATATATATGTGTGTGTGTATATATATATATACCTTATAATAATAAGTACGTTATGAGTATATGAGTACCTTTATAATTAGTAACAGTTTGCCTACAAAATAGTTACCTACGCACCACCTACACAATAGGTACCTACTAATAAAAATAGTCCAATAACAAACCTTACAATGTATACGTTTTTATTTTATATTGTTTTTATTTTATACAATAATCTTACCAAATCTAAAATAAAGAATGGCAACACCCTCATTCAATCACTCAACCATTCAACCTAATGAGGGATGGCAACACTCAATCTCCCTTCCACTGCAATCCGGAATTGGCAATGAGAGGATATAAAACAGAACTGCAGCCCTATTTGGTTCTCTTTTTCCTTTGCGCGACGCTTGGATGCTTTAATCGTATTAGCTCATTCAGTTATTAATTTTGTAGTAATTATTTGTAATAAATGTTAACTTAGTTGTACCACTTTATTTTTAAAAACTTAAAATAGATTAGGGTTTGTTAGATCAGAAGTGGGATTCTTTTCCTTTACGCGTCCTGTTCCGTTTTGCATTTAATGAGAAGGCAGTTTGGTTTTTGCAAAACATTTCAAAACCAACGGTTTCATTGTTGTATACTTTTTGTTACGCAAATATCGAGTGATTTATGTGGTAAAGTACCTACGTTGGAAAATTGTGGTGAGTACGTTCCAATTTATTTCAAGTGAAGAACAAGTGTATTTACGTGTGTGCAGTACACGCTTATCGTTGACTAGTTTCTTGTTTTTATGATTTGATGAGACTTAACATTACTTCGTGCTTAGATGCTAAATAGCGTACGTTAGTTATATTGCTATCCAATTAAGTGATTGGATTTTCTCGATATTTTATTTTTGCATACATTCGTGTAATTATAAAATGCTTAACGATAGCCTCAAAAGTAGGAGTCGTTCTAGGAATCGTGATTCGCGTTCTCGAAGTCTTATTTTGCGCAATTCACGTTCTAGAAGCCCTGATTTGCGTTCCGACTACCGCAATTCACAGTTTAATTTTACCTACAGACGACCTAGTTCATCTAGAAATGTATTAACTGAAACAATGCATAAAATCCTAGATCGTCTGTCGTCACTGGAAGAATAGCAACGCCCATCGTCGCCGCGAAGACTCGAGCCGAGTGCAGGCGCGTCATCGACGACGCCGCCGCTGCGGCCTCGGGTGACAGCATCTGTGGCAGAGCATCGCGAGTCCACGGCCGAGCGTCACGTGCAACGCATGTCTGCGGCCGAGAACCGCGAATCCGTTGCCAAGCATCGCGCGTCTGTAGCATAGCGTCGTGAGTTTGTGTCAGCGGGACGTTCCGTAAGTGCTGCTACGGACCGCGACGTCAGCGCAGCAGTATCATCGACACGATACAATCTATCAACACGGCGGTGAGATCTAACCAGTCTTATTTCATTTCAAACTTTGATCCGAGTATCAACGACATGACGCCTGGTGCGATGAAGAAGACCGTGCAAAGGTTTTAAACCACTGGATTGATAACGAATGTCTCTCTCGCATTGGGAACTGTCTAAAAGATGATGCTCGGACCTGGCTGATTGAATGGGTCGTTGATGTCCGTAGTAGGACTAATTTTAAGAAAGAGTTTAAGCCTTTACGCCCTAGGAAACCTGATATGGCGAATATTCTATACGAAGTTATGAGTATCAGTTCTGATAAGTTCTCAACCTACGCTGACTATGCCCGTCGTTCTTTGTTAAAGTTTCGTATTGTAAGAGGTTTGGGCGAAGAGCTAATGTCGGCAATAGTAATATGGGGCATCACTGAGTCACAGATTCGTGTATGGGCTACTAACGCTAAGCTAATGCCAAACGAGCTAGTAGAATTTCTTTAAATTTACGTGAAGCCCAATACTTCAAATATTAGTAAACATTTTGGTAGTTCTCGTCAAAATCGTTCATTTAAAAATAACCATGTGGTCGGTGACAGTAAATGACGATTTGTGGCGAATGTGGGCATAAACAGTCAAATTGTTTTAAGAAACAAAACGTAGTACTTAGTAAGGATGTCAGTACCAGTAGTAGTCTGAAGAATCAGTCTGTTCATAATCTAACTAAATTTGACCCAGGCAAGCTTCTGCAAGAAGCCTGGTCACAAATTGAAACGTGTTTCGCAAACATAAAGTCTGAATCTCGCAACTCGAATAATGTTAACTTTTGCCGAGAAAACCTTACGAATAGAAAAGACATTGTGGTAGCAGTTATACAGGGAATACCGGTGGACGTTTTAATAAATTCTGGTTCTAGCATTTCGTTAATTTTCTCTTCATTATTAAAACATTTGAATGCGCGCGTAAACCTGCTTTCAGAGTTATGAGAGGCATAGGCGGATAACGGATTGAGTCAACTTATTTTGTAACTTTGCCTATCGAATTTAATGAGATAACTCTGGAAGTAGCATGCTGTGTCCTCCGCGTTGATGAATACACCCATCACTGTCGGCATTGACGACTAAAATAGAGAGCACTTGGGACGTACTATACGCCAAGGTCAGGTTCGACCGAGCGAGCAAAAGATTATATTTCAGCAGGCGAACTCAAGGTGCCGAGCCAAGATATCATGCCTATGAGCTCGATAAATTAGCTGTTGTGAATGCCTTGCAAAATTATAGACACTGTCTGGTTGTTGTTCGCTTGACAGTTGTAACAGACTGTAATGCACTAAAATCTATCCAACAAAAGAAAGACTTGTTACCGCGCGTAGCCAAATAGTGGATATACTTGCAGGATTTTAATTTCACACTAGAATACCGAATTCTATGTCACATGCTGACTACCTGAGCTGCAACCTTGTTAATGGTTGTGAAGTTCATAGACAACTAAATTGGGTTCAGATTGCACAAACCGCCGATGAAGAGACCCAGCGCCTTGTTCAGGCATTATCTGAGGGAAAACTAAACTCAGGTCGTTACGTTTTAAAATATGACCTCCCTTATTATAATTACTACCTAGTAAGAGAAGAAGCTAGACTTCTCTGTTTTGTGCCAAAGGGACATAGACTGAGCTTGCTCAGAATATTTCATGATGAACACGAACATCTTAGAGTATACAACGTTAGAACTAATTAGAAAACATTTTTGGTTTCCCTCTCTTAAATTATCTGTTAAGAAATTACATCGATCGTTGCCTAATCTGTACAACACATAAAAGGGTTCCAAGAGCTCCCCATCAGCTTATGCATTCATGGGAAAAACCTTATAACCCCTTTGAAGTTGTTCACGCTGACTCATTAGGTCCATTGCCTCAGTCAAATGGTTATAAGTATGTTCTAATTGTAGTAGAAGCTTTTTCAAAATATTGCCTTCTGTATCTCATGTATGGTCAAGATGCTAGTGAACTAAGATGTAACTTTTACGGTGTAATGTCATTATTCGGAACTCCTAAGTTAATTGTTGCAGACCGTGGCCGTATGTTTCAGAGTTCGGATTTTGCAAATTTTGTGTCAGAATTAGGCATTGACCTGAATCTCATCACACCTGAGATGCATCACTCAAACAGGCACAAGCTACTGGCAAGCTCGACTCGAGGATGTGCGGGCCGTATCGTGTGGTTGAAGCGCTTCCCCACGGTCGATATGAGCTGCAACTGCTGACGGGCTCCTATGGAAAATCGACCCAGGCTGCGGCAGAGTTCATGGTGCCGTGGCGAGGGGAGTGGACTCCGGACACTTGCGCTACCTTTTGTAGACGAGCATTTCTCGGGCTACTTTGTAGGCTAGTACTTCTAGCGCTACTGTTGTAGGCGACTGATTGTTGCGCTACCTTTTGTAGACGAGCATTTCTCGGGCTACTTTGTAGGCTAGTACTTCTAGCGCTACTGTTGTAGGCGACTGATTGTTGCGCTACCTTTTGTAGACGAGCATTTCTCGGGCTACTTTGTAGGCTAGTTCTTCTAGCGCTACTATTGTAGGCGACTGATTATTGCGCTACCTTTTGTAGACGAGCATTTCTCGGGCTACTTTGTAGGCTAGTTCATCTAGCGCTACTGTTGTAGGCGACTTTTGTTGCGCTACCTTTTGTAGACGAGTACTTCTCGGGCTACTTTTGTAGACAAGAAATTCTTGGGCTACTTTCATAATTATGTGTTTAATGTGTTGTTTTATTTATTAATTTTACTTAGAAACAATAAAAAAATAAAATGCGTGTTACACGTGGTAAGAGTACGGAATCTTACCACGTGGGACATATTTCAGCTTCATAAAGATTAGCTCGCACTAATAAGCTATATCGTTCTCAAAAAATTGTCTTTCTGTTTTAGAAAATGAAATTGATAATTTTGATGAAACACTCGGAATTACGTCACCTGCTAACAACACAACGGGCGAGGACGCTCCGTCGTCAGGAAAGGCCGTCTTACCAAATCTAAAATAAAGAATGGCAACACCCTCATTCAATCACTCAACCATTCAACCTAATGAGGGATGGCAACACTCAATCTCCCTTCCACTGCAATCCGGAATTGGCAATGAGAGGATATAAAACAGAACTGCAGCCCTATTTGGTTCTCTTTTTCCTTTGCGCGACGCTTGGATGCTTTAATCGTATTAGCTCATTCAGTTATTAATTTTGTAGTAATTATTTGTAATAAATGTTAACTTAGTTGTACCACTTTATTTTTAAAAACTTAAAATAGATTAGGGTTTGTTAGAATAACATAATCTACGTAGAAAAAGTTGCATTATCATCACGCTAAGTGGAACCTATCAAATAGTTTTATAATATTAATATATTACATAATAAAATATGTAATAATTGGCACTTGATTTAGAAAGTGTACGAAACTATATAGGGGTAAACATATGCAACACCACTGCTAGGTACCAAAAAGAAAACACTTCAAAAACTTCTTTAAGAAAACTAAAAAAAATATTTGATTGCTGGGTAATTTATTTAGGTGATACTGAACAATGGAATAAAATGCGTACTTAAACTTAAGTTGAACGAATGATTGTTGTTATGACTATAGTTTTTAATTATTAGCAACCAATAAATCATAAGTAGTCGTTTGAAAAACGTAACCTAACGCGCATAGAGTGGAGAAGTATGAAACTGCAAACTACAAACTGCTGACTCTACTTCTGAAGAAACTCGTGGTTTCTGTTGCTGAGCAAATTCTGATCATTATTATGTCAAGTAATTTATATTTTAAATCAACTTAACAATTTTTCTTTTAACAAGTTATAAAATAATAGGTCCATGTCATGAAACAGGAAAATATAGTTTGTAGTAGAATGTATTTGGTGTATTAAGTGGCAAAATCTATAGGTATTTATAAAGAAGCTTTTTTTAAAAGTTGTTGTTATATATTTGATCGCTTTTCATTGCTCATGTCGTCTATGAAGCTAATTGCAAAAAAAATCCTGATTTCGAAAAAACATGTTAAATAGTAGCAACTTCATAACTGGTATGACCTTACATGCCAACGAGTAAATTTTAAAATTATGAATGTATGAAAAATGTAGATGTTGTATCACTATCATAATCAATACAATCAAATTTAAATAAAGATATTCACTTAAAAAATTAAATTATTGTCTTATAATATATAACAATAAAAAAACTGTAATATATAAAAACTGGGCAATATTAATAATGTACTTTGACTCGACACTACTTGTCTCTGTCGCTCATACTATGGTAAAATATGGCGTTTCACTTGCACAGTACGGCGACACAACGAAAGGGTAGCTGTTGTATATGGGTGAGCAAGAGAGACAAGAAGATTTACTTTATTTTTATTTGACCAATATATTTTATAGGACTGTTAAAAAAAATTGCGGGCTTTTTGGCATAGTCTTGTAAAAACATATTAAGTAGATAGATGGTGACAGGACATTGTAAATTTGTTTTGTGCTATAATGGTGAAAATCACGTTGAATAATTCACAGTACAATATAACGTTCATTTGATTAATGTTTCTTTGTATTTTTGGTCTCTCACAGGTAAATTAAATAAAAATCTAATACTATGGCTTATTTATAACTAAACACACTGTTGAACAGCAATACAAACTAAAAAATAAGAATTAAAATCTAAACATAAGGTATAATTTTATTTACTTTTTAGTCCGGATTGATATTGAAAGGCTTCTTTTGATTAATTTATATTTCATATTTTTGGTCTCGCTAAGGTCAACATTTAGGTTATATATTTTATTTTTCTTATTGGATTAAAATGATTCTAAATAAGTAACTATTTATCTTAAAAAACTATTAAATAAAGGGAAAATGAAACACATAAGCCACAGAAGTCACATCACCCGTGTACACTAACAGACGAAGTAAGTTAGAGTGAAACTCACTAGAGTGCTCGATTTAGTTACCAATGAGAGCGGGCAGGCGATTCGTTGTCACCCATCGAGAAGACTAATACTGCGATCGGTGCTTTGACCAACCTCCTTCGAACTGCTATCGGTGCAACTTCCAGGCAGGTTTGGGTGGCGAACGATCGCCGCTGAGGATGTGAAGGAGTTGTTGAGAGCAAAGACCGCAGCTATCCGGGCGTACGATTACGCTCCGACAGAGGCAAACCGTATCCGTATGAGGGCCCTACAGCGAGATGTTAAATCTCGCATACGCGAACTGCGGTTTAACAACTGGGACGCGCTTATTGAAGAGATTTCGCCTTACTGGAGCTTGGTGAAGTCTTTCAAGATGGACTCTACGGCGTCATCGATGCCACCGCTCATTAAGCCTTCGCCCATGTCTCCCGCCTTCATCAATTTGAACAGGCTCCGAGAGGTCATCCATTCGAAGTAGCTGTTATCAGATGCACATTTCGGCTTTAGATCCCGCTACTCCTGCGTCCAACAGGTGCATCGCATCACGGAGCACATCTTGGAGCAATGGAACATAAGTCGAAAACCGATAGGCACGAGTGCGCTTTTCTTTGACGTGGCTAAAGCCTTCGACAAGGTCTGGCACAACGACTTGTTATACAAGCTCTTTGAACTAGATGTGCCAGACAGCCCACAAGGCTCGGTACTTTCTCCGACTTTGTTTTTACTATACGTTAGTGACATACCAAGGATGGAGAAAGTAGATCTAGCGCTCTTCGCCGACGACACCGCGCTATACACATCTGATAGGAATCTACATACGTTAACAAGAATGCTCTATTCCGCAGCCAACGCGTTAGGTGCTTGGTTTCGGAAACGGAGAATAAAAGTCAACCCAGAAAAAAATGCAGCAGTTTACTTCTCTCTCTCTCTCGACCTGCTCTAAGACAACCACTAGGAAACCCTCCAAAAGATTAGGTCTGATCACTCTGTTTGGTACTCCAATCTCATGGGCTAAAAAAGTCAAATATTTCGGAGTCACTTTAAATAGTGGACTCACATTCGCGGATCACAAAAAAGGCGTCTGGAACCGAGCCGCCTTCATCATGGGGAGGCCGCACCCTCTAATATGCAAGAATAGTAAAATGTCTTTTAGAAATAAGCTTACTTACAATACACTTTACAAAACTTGCATCCGCCCCATCATGACATACGCCAGTGTGGCTTTCGCTCAGGCCAGCAAGTTGAACCTAAATCACTTGCAGGTTATTCAAAATAGGTTCTTACGCAAATGCATCGGGGCCCCGCCCTATGTCCGCAACTTAGATCTGCACAAGGATCTCGAGTTCCCCACCATTGCCGCATTCATGAAGTTGGTGTCTAGACGCCACTTTAACAATCTTCCCCACCATCCCAACCCACTGGTCAATAAGTCAGCTGAATACACAGCCAACCTCGACGCGGCCGTTCGTTATAGGCGTCCGCGTAACGTCGCGTAACAGATCGCGACGATGTCATTACAACAAGGAACGCCGGTGTTCCAGTTAGAAATAGGGCAACACGGCATTCGAATCGCCGGTGGGCCAGGGTAACGCGTCGTACGCATTCCTTCTGAGTGTCTTGCTGGTTCTTTGGCAGTAGAAGTGTGACGAACCAGTCTTAGTTTCAATATACGACGTCCTAAGCCGAGGTCCGTGCCCTCTCGGATGCCCTTAAGCATATCGTATGTAGTAGTAGTTTAACTTATGGCTAAGAGCTGTCAGCGATAAGCTACAAAGGCCATAAATAAACTGGTCATTTCGAAAAAATAAAGGTGAGTGGGTAGGCCTCGCGTCCTCCGTCTCTCGACCCTCACGTGCCTAACTCAGCCATATCACTCACACCACGTGATTTCGTGAAACATAGAAATGTTATAAACGTAGTGTATCATTAATAACTTTTCTTTTTTTTCTATCCTTTTAATAATTATTTTTTGATGTATATATATAAATTTCAATAAAAATTTATTTTAAAATCTCCTTAATTTCAATAAACTACAATATTTAGTTATCACCGGCTCAAATGGGTTACAACTGGATAATAACTTGATTATAAAGGCATCATAACTTATTTTTCTTATGTTTTAATGATTTTTTCTATGCAAATATACATTTTTCTATCCATAACTCTTCCTAAAACTCAATAAACTACAATATTTAGTTATCACCCGCTCAAATGGGTTACAACTGGGTGATAACTGAGTGATCATGGGTTTTAACCCAACCCTGGGTTTTAACCCGGGTGATTACCCGTCTCAAGTCACAACTCGGTTTATGGAGTGTACCTATTTCGGTGACTCGCAGCAGCTCCTCAAACATATCACTATATCTAGAAAACTATTGATTGTAAACAAACATACTGTTCCTTCTGCTTCATTCCGTTACTGCTGAGAAATTTTTGAAATAAGCAATAAAAAAATTAAATTTTTTACGCCTATCGCCATACCTTGCAAAGGTATAGTGATTGTAGTGATCAACAGAATTGTCTAATTTTTAGAATCGCAATCACTTTCGGAACGTAATTATGTTGTATTGAATGAACTGGTTTATAGATCCGATTGATAGAATCCATGTTGGTGTATTGAAATAACATTCTTGAAAATATTTGCTACACACTAGGTATACGTCCCCCCTGTTACGTTCTTAGAAACTGGAAAAATTCTTGCCCGCTTCCAAGCGCTAGGAAATATACCAAGTCCAATCATGTATTTAATAAAATGCAAAGTGGTAGTGCTGAAAGTCCAGTAACTCTTATTATTCTTGTCATTTTCGAAATCGCAGATGGGAAATGTATGGGTGTTTTGTTTATTATTAAAATCAGATGAAAATTATCTGCAAATAGAGCTGCTATTCCAGAGCCTGTATCTGCAACAATATCATCCATTGCATAGAAATAGTATGGACCACGACGTTTATTTTTAATAGACTTTGCTATTATTATTTTTATTTTGTGTTTTATGGCAATCAGCTGTTGTTACTACACAATAACTATTTCTGCCAATTTCAAGTACTATTTTTGGACGACCGAGTGGTGTAGTGGTAAGTAGCCTTGCCTCATACGCCGAAGGTCCCAGGTTCGAGTCCTGGCCAGGGCATTCATTTGTGCGATGAACACAGATGTTTGCTCTCGGGTCATGGTTGTTTATATTTATATATGTGTGTTTATTCTGGGTTCCACCCAGTTCGCTGAATGGTCATCCGTAACACAAGCTCTGCTTATGTCGGGGCCATACAGTTGGTGTGTTTGTCTGGGGATTAATTATTTATATTAGTATAATAAAATTAAAAACATTGCTTTCAAGACATGTGTCCAAAAAACGATCCTGTCTTCGTAAAAATCATTAACTTTATTTTATATTTACTGTAACATTCTATGGCAAATTTTTGACATCTACTACGAAGACACCCCGGCAAATAATAAAGCACATTGATCCGATTATAAAAATTTTGTCCAGTATCTACCCTTTTTACGTGTAATTAGTAATTGTTTAAAATTATCAAAAGGGAGAAAAATTTAAATATTCGGATGTCACTCGCCGGTTACTTGTTATTGTAAAGTTAGTTATAACCAGATCTAATACTTTATGATGAATATTCCTAAAACCATTAAATTGGTATAAATTATTAATATTTGTATGTAATTGGTGTACCAAGAGTAACCCAACTTAAATACATAGTTTTGGGGGTCAAAATACGATACATTACGTATTTTATGACCACTCAATAAAAAAAAATTCAAATCCCCAAGTAGAATAATGTCGTCAACATCTGCTAGCACTTCATTTACATTGTCTAGAAAACAAGTTCAAAACAACTGGAGAAGGTGAATACACTACACATATAGACGCTTTTTTTAAATGTTGTTATTTAATTTTAAGTTAACATTCACTTTACACACAGGCCTTTATTAAAAGATTCCCTACTAAATGTTCTAGTCGATCTAAATTTTCTCGAAACAGCTAACAAGACTCCACCGCCATCCTTGTTTGGCCCCGTAGCTACGGTCTCAAGCCTCGTCTCTATTGTCTATGAATTCGCTGTTTGCAATGTTTGAGTTAAACTATGTTTATGTTAAAACGATAATACTATAAATTACATTGTGAAATGTTTAGGTATACTTACCAGTTTTTGTTCTTATTCCTCTTACATTTTGATAAAATATATCGAGCAATAATAATAATAAATAACACACATAAATCAGATACAGAGATACAGAAATGGCATACTCTAATATTTTAAATGTTTAAAGCTATCGAAGTTGAGAACTACTGCCTATCGCTCGACTGTATTCATCTTTACGCACCATAAAAAAATAAAATAAGAAATAATAATGTACTGTCGGTGCCAGATACATCTATACCACCCAGTCGTCGGCCGAATACCCCTTGCACGCACCGCGCGCTCACCCGAACTCACACTACTAAAGATTCGAATAATTAACACAACCGGTTTAGAGAGACTATGTTGTTTGCAAAATAAATTCTAACTATCGGCGATCGAATATGTTCAGAACGAACACTTCACACGAAACACTTGAAAGCCTTAGGGTTATATTTGTCTGGAATAAAATAAAAATATAACTATAAATATAACAGGCGGCCTGAGTTCGAGTCTCGGACGGCGTGACCTTTTTTTTTTCTATGTTTGAGTGCGAATCTCAGAAGTTGTGCCCGTTTTTTTTTTTTATAGACTGTCGAAGAATATTTATAAATAAAGCATTAATAAATTTAGTACGGGAAAATTATTTCTATAATATATCTTATTTATTATATTTTTTATAAAATTGTAAGTAGTAATATTTATATATATATAACTTTAATAATCTTTTCTTTTCTTTTAAAATTAATTAAAGAAATATTTTATAATTTTATTTTTATATTCAATTAATCTATAAATTAACTTTAGTATTATAAAATCCAACCACCGGAACAAGCTGGGTTTCGGAGCGGATACGGCACCATAGACCACATCCACACAGTGCGGCAGATTATACAGAAGACTGAAGAGTATAATCAGCCCCTGTGTCTAGCATTTGTGGACTATGAGAAGGCCTTTGACTCGATTGAGATCTGGTCCGTTCTGGAGTCCCTGCAGCGATGCCAAGTAGATTGGCGATACATCCAAGTGATGAGATGCATTTACGAGGCCGCCACCATGTCCGTCCACATACAGAATCAGCAGACGAATCCCATACCATTGCATCGAGGAGTGAGACAAGGAGACGTAATATCTCCCAAATTGTTCACAAATACAATGGAGGATATGTTTAAGACGCTGAACTGGAAAGGACGTGGCATAAATATCAATGGCGAGCATATCTCTCACTTGCGATTTGCTGATGACATCGTTATCATAGCAGAAACGCTGCAGGACCTACAACAGATGCTGAATGACCTGGCTGACTCTTCTATACGCATCGGCCTACGGATGAACTTGGATAAAACCAAGGTCATGTTCAACGAACATGTACTACCGGAACCGATTGCAGTGCACGGAGCCGTTCTCGAAGTTGTTCAAAAATATGTTTACCTCGGGCAGACATTGCAGTTAGGTAGAAACAACTTTGAGAACGAGGTGAATAGAAGAAAGAAAGAAAGAAAGAAAGAAAGAATCATTTATTCGCTGAATATGGTCAAAAATATATAATGGTCTTAAATAGTTTAAAAGTACAATCATATTCAACCTTAACAGGCGTGCAAATATTTAAAGTAGTACTAGTAATGTTACAACTGTCACATTACTGTTACAAATGTCAAAACAATTTATTATACAAGAATAATTTTTTGATTGATTGATTGATTGATTTGTCCAATTGATTGTCCTTATTATTAAATATAAAATGCCCATAAATTATTAAATGTCATAAGCAATAAAATCATCAGTAAATAATAAATTTAAAAATGTCAACATAAAAAAAAAGTCTAATTACAAGATTAAATTAAATTAAATTAATTTAATTCATTCCATTAAATACATTACATTATTTTAATGACTGGTTATT
This sequence comes from Marasmarcha lunaedactyla, assembly GCA_923062675.1. Classification (NCBI taxonomy): domain Eukaryota; kingdom Metazoa; phylum Arthropoda; class Insecta; order Lepidoptera; family Pterophoridae; genus Marasmarcha; species Marasmarcha lunaedactyla. The sequence goes on along the minus strand of OV281346.1, from coordinate 11,239,195 downwards.
ATATTTTATTTCAGGATATAGAAAATAACAATTCAATTTCTCTAATATATGTAAGATGTCCGTATAAAATAAAATTATAAAATGTCGATAGCATAATTACGGGATTCTTAAAAATTCCTTTATGCAGTAGTAATTTTTTTCCAGAAGAAAACTATGCAATCTTTTTTTAAATACATGTAATGGTAATGTCTTTAAGTTGCTAGGTAATTTATTAAAAATACGGATTGCCATACAGAAAACATTTTTCGAATACAATCCTAATCTTTGCATTGGTATATATAATTTCTGTTTATGTCTCCCTGTACCATTTAACATATGGTAATTAGTTTTGAATAACTGTGTATGACTTCGCACAAATACACAAATTTCATAAATGTACAAAGAGGGAACCGTAAGAAGGTGTAGTTTTTGAAACAGTGGCCTGCAGCTGTCTAAAAATTCAGCACCACAAATTGCACGTATACATTTTTTTTGGGCACGAAAAATGTTAATTGAGTCAACAGAGTTGCCCCATAATATTATGCCATATCTTAAGATTGAGGAAACAAATCCGTGGTAAGAGAGAAGCGCTGTATTTGTTCCCGCAACTTCTCTAATTCTTCTTAATACGTACACATATCTTTCAATCTTAGCCCGTAACTTAATTATATGTGCTTTCCAATTGCACAACTTGTCGATTTCTAAACCTAAAAACTTTGTCGATTCTACATTTTCAATTGTTAGTCCATTATAACTTATATTTAATGTCGCAAATTTTCTATTTATTGTATTAAATTGTATTAGTTTAGTCTTAGACACATTTATTTTTAAACTATTACAATTTAGCCAGTTCTTCACTTTTGTCAACGTAAAGTCAACTTTATCTTTAAGGTCAGACGCATTTGATGTACTTATTAGTATTGTTGTATCGTCAGCAAAAAGAATACAGTCATTTTCAATATAATCAGGCAAGTCATTAATATATAATATAAATAATAAGGGTCCAAGAACACTTCCTTGAGGAATGCCAATGTTATTTGACCGATATGCTGATCTGTACGCAATCCTATATTTATGTTTTAAACATGAAATCTCTACACACTGTTTGCGATCGTTAAGGTAGCTTGATATCCAGTCTAATGCTACTCCTCTTATTCCATATCTACTAATTTTGTCCAAAAGAGTTTTATGTGAAACAAAGTCAAAAGCCTTACTCAAGTCAAGGAAAACTGCTGCTGGGTAGAGCTTTCTATTTAAACAGTCAGTCACCTTTTTGATGAGTGAAAAACATGCAAAAGTGGTAGACCTATTCTTTCTAAAATCGTATTGTTCCTCAGATAAAATATCGAATTTATTTAAAAAAAGGTTAAGCTTACGAGTCATTACTGTTTCGAATATTTTGGATAGTATTGCAAGCAGAGTTATAGGTCTGTAGTTATTAATGTCTTCTCGATCACCTGTTTTATGGAGGGGTTTAATAATTGATATTTTTAGTCGTGCAGGAAAGATACTTTGAGTCAGAGATAAATTAATTATATATGTCAATGGATTTACAATTTCTCTTGCGATTAATTTTAATATTTTAGTAGATAGTCCATCTTGGCCTACCGCATTTGTATTCTTCAAACCACGTATTATATTAAGGACTTCATTTTCCGTTACAGGTCTTAAATAAATTGATTCATTTATGTATTTTTTGAACTTGTTATGTGTATTATTTGGTTTATTTTTAGTTTTTGTTATGTCAATAAAAAAGTCATTGAATTTGTCACAAATTGTTTTAGGGTCAGTATGCGTTACATTGTCAATTTTAATTTTGGTGATGTCCTTGAAGTTCACATTTGATTCGATGTTATTTTTAATAATGTCCCAAGATGCTTTACATTTATTTTTTGCCGAACTAATATATTGTGTATTTATTATTTTCCTGGCTTCTGTCATGCATTTTTTAAGAATTCTATTATAAACTTTAAATTTGTTTCGAAAGAGCCCTTTGTTTCTTTTACTTAGTAGATATTTATTATAAAGTATTCTTTTTCGTATAGAGCTAGAATTCAGCTAGGTTGGGCAGCGTTTGGGAAACTACGTCAAGTCTTCACATCCACGATTCCACAGTGCCTAAAGACGAAAGTCTTCAATCAGTGCGTCCTACCCGTCATGACATACGGAGCCGAAACTTGGACACTAACGGCACGGCTGGTCCACAAGCTGAAGGTCGCTCAGCGTGCTATGGAAAGAGCTATGCTCGGTGTTTCTCTGCGGGACAAAATCAGAAATGAAGTGATCCGGCAGAGAACCAGGGTCATCGACATAGCGCACCGGATTAGCAAACTGAAGTGGCAGTGGGCTGGCCATATTAGCCGAAGAACCGATAACCGTTGGGTAAACGAGTTCTTGAGTGGAGACCGCGTCTCGGCAAACGTAGTGTAGGACGTCCTCAGACACGGTGGAGTGATGATTTGCGCGGGATGGCTGGCAGGAGCTGGATGCGAGTAGCCGAGGATAGACCTCGATGGCGTGAAATTGGGGAGGCCTATGTCCAGCAGTGGACGAATATGGGCTGATGATGATGATGATGATGATTATAAAATCATATAATAAGGTGTAGCTAAGAACTATAAGTTAAAACAAGGCAAACTTTTTCAGATAATTATTTATTTTGTGCATATTACAACATGTTGCTTCTGATTAGAAAACAAATAAAAATATAACATTACTTATTTGGACTAGGCGACTAGACGCTGAGTAAAAAACAATTATAGTTTAGTTACTTAGTTGTTAATTGAAAGATTTGAATGACAGTTTTCATTATAATTTGTCTGTCACTTGGCGTATGACCTTATTATATCATTGAAGTAGTTAATCCATTGTAGACATGAATCAACATGTAATTAGCCAGAAACGATAAATATTATTTGTTTCTAAGCTAAATGACAATAATATCATTCACTCATGGATTACCTTCTTTTTGAAACACAACTATTACGAAACTTTTTTTATTATAAAGTAATTTGCGCGTCTTTGGTATCTATGACCTGTTGTAACCGAGATCTAATACTGTCAACTAGATTCCAGCACAAGTCAGATCCTCTCATCATCTCCCAAGTTGAAAAAACTAATTCCTCTAAATTCTCTGGACACAATATCGCGGTGTCTCTCCGATGCATCACTATAGGTTATAGAATTCCGTCCAGGCTTACAAGGATCTATATCCCAGATTCCTCATAACGACGAACCCATAGTTGCACCGTCTTTCTCTGTAAATAAAATTATCAACTTAGAAATACAAATTTCATTCAATCCTAGTCACAGGATAATGCTTAGCGTTAATTTACTTACAGATATTAATTTACTTACAGATATCATCAATCGACGTGCAATTTTCCTAATGGAAACATTTTGATTAAACAAAACAACGATTTCAGCTCTCTGCAGCGTTGTTAAATGATAATTCATTTTCGGCTTTACTTGAGCACAGAAATATGATAGGACTATAATAAGTGTAACGAACGAATACAAAACAGCAAACAATCCGGCAACACGACTATACAATATTAGATGCGCACGTCGTCGTTGAGAGTAGCTAGAACCAGTTTAACCGATAATAATTGAGGGATTTACACTGTGTGCTTGTGCGCTTAAGCATATTGCAATAGTGCTGAGGTGGTTTAGATATTTCGTGGTGTGAGTATCGATGAACGCGCGTGTGCGTGCGACATTAGAAGATGGTCAACATGATTCTGTTGCCATATGTACATAATGAGCACACCACATTGATATTTCGTAAAGATTTAATTTTCAAAACTGCGCGAAAAATGCTGTTGTTTAAATAGCACTGGAAAGGTGACGCGTGTGATGTTACAAAACATTGTATTAACCTCATTAAAACGATTAAGCTCAAGTAAATTTCATTAATTACCTTGGTGGATAAATGGTTTATAGTGCTACAATGACTTATACGTTTATTAATAAACCAAAGACCATACCTATCGTATAAGTATTTATCAACGTAAACAAAAAAAAATGTATATAAATAAGTCCTACGTGGTAGCTACATGGCTGTCTATACATTTCTAAGTTCCGCAGCACAGTCAGCGTTGTTTTTAAAGAAAATTTCATGCAAAATCCATATATTTTAGGTAAGTTTGCACAAAAGTTCCCAATTGAGATTTAAATCACGTAATAAGCAATAAAGTTAATAAAAAAATATCACAAAACTGCTTTAGACATAGCTCAAACCTTGGATAAGACACACAAAAAAACGAAAAATTCGCGCTACAATCAGCTAAGACATCTCGTTACAGATTAAATCCAAACAGGATTACATTTTTTTTATACAATTTAAAATTACTTATTCAAGTTAAAATTATAGCTTTATAATTATGTTTCTTTTCGCTAATGTCTGATAATTGATTTTTAATATATTTTCTATATAAATTAAACGGATTTACATTACATTAGCATTAATTACAAAGCCAAGATCAACCCTTCTAGGAAAAAGAAAAAAAGAAAAATACCTACTGACAGACTATATGACACGGAAAACGTGGCACGGCCTGCGTTCATTCCGGGCCGTGCATTTGTGTGAACAATTATCGTGCTATACATTAACCGGCCCCAAGTAACGTCGATGATATTTCTGACATATGACAATGACAGTGGTACTAGTTGTGGTCGCGTCGCAGAATGGATAGAAATGGTAGAAACGGTACCTACATCACAATTTCTTATTGGGGTAAATGTAGATAGAGATAAATGTTTTAATACGTAGATTTTTCTACGTGTTTTAAATCTGAAAATATAAAACGTACAAAATGGATACCAAAGTGGCTGTTGTAACTGGTAGTAATAGAGGTATTGGATTTGAAATTGTAAAGGGATTATGTCAGAAATTCGATGGTGTTGTTTATCTCACGGCTCGAGACGAGAACAGGGGCCGGTTAGCTGTAAAAAAATTGGAATCATTAGGCCTATCACCCAAGTTTCATATTTTGGATGTTACAAACGAACAAAGTATACAGAAATTCGCAGATCACATATCGCAAAATTACAGTGGCATAGATGTGCTGGTTAATAATGCAGGAATTTTAGACTTCGACAAAGCTGTACCCTCATATGAAGATGCTAAAAAACTTATTGATACAAATTTTTACAGTCTAATATCAATTTCTAAAGAGCTGTACAGACTCCTCAAGAATGATTCTAGAATAATAAACTTAAGCAGTGACTGGGGACTTTTGTCAAATATACGAAAACAATTGTGGTTAGATACTTTGGTCAAGGATGACTTAACAGTAGAAGAAATCATGCAGTTTGTTAATGATTTCTTACAAGCAACTAAGAATGGAAAGTGTACTTCTTTTGCTGGACACTATGGAGATTATAAAGTTTCTAAAGTGGCTATGTCAGCATTAACATTTGTGCAGCAGAGGGAATTCACAAAACAGGGTAGTAATGTGTCAGTGAACTGTGTGCATCCTGGTTTCGTTAGAACAGACATGACGAAAGATATGGGAGATTTTACACCTGAGCGAGGAGCTAAAGCCCCACTGTATTTGGCACTGGAAGCACCACAATCCTTAAAAGGAGCATTTGTGTGGCATGATTGCCATCAAGTTAATTGGGATGATTAGATGTTTATTTTACAATGTTGTTATTGTTGGGATCACAATCATGTCATTCAAACAATAGCAGAGTTACAAGATTAAATATATTGTTTTTGTTTACATATGGATGTTGTTTCATTAGTAATATACCTAATATTTTTATTTTATAAAAATGTTAGTAGTGATTATTGAAACATTCTTACTTTTTCAACCCTTATGTAAAAAGATGGTTGTTATAACTTTAACATCTGTCTTTGGCATCATATTTCCCACATGAATAGACCAATTATATATTTTTTTTGTTTCAACTCTGAATGAATCAGGAAGGCTCCTTGGGGGTGACATTTAATAAAAATCAGTGCAGCCATACAAAAGTTATGCATGCTTTTTTCCTATCACTAAGGGGTTGTGTTTACAAATAACTTGTTTATGTTATCAGTGACATTGAGAAGGTCAACAAGCATTAAGTAGGTAGTTTATATTTTGTGATATCCCACATTGCATTGTTTTCTTTCAAATATGGCTAGATAAATAATAATTATTATTTTGAAAGTGCCACTTGTTTTGATAGTGCAGAAACATATTTTGTAATAATGTAATTTAAATTAATATAAATATAGTGGTAGTAGAGATTGTTTTGTTGAGATCTAGTCGAAGGTATACATGAAGTAGTACAGTCCTTATTCTTTTTCTTTTATTCATGATATTTAAACTATTTATATACATAGATTGCCTAAGCAGCAAATGATACTTATGAATAAATGATCATTATATATTTGATTTTTATACTGTGCTAATACTATAATATGCTAATCTGTTTTAATGCCATTTTAGTAACAGTATAAATAACTTCCAGTAACAAACTTAACTCTTATGGTTATTTATAAAGGAAAGTAGTATTTAGTAAATACAGTTTATATTTATTTCATTAAAATTTTTTGAAACATTTATTAATTTTATTTCTTTAAGAAATAAGCTGTACCTTTTGTCTAATATTCTTAAGATATAATAAGTATATTTTAGGTATGGAAAGTGTCAACCGTGAACTGATAGACTTGACAAATTTATGATATTCGGCATATCGTTAGAATAGAGTAGATATTCTGTAGGAGACAAAATTTACCCTTGTGCTGTGCTCACATTTTCGGGTATGAGGTCACTAAATTGGTTATGAATTTTTATCACTGTATATCTATTTTAACACGTTGAAGTGAACAACGTGATTACCCGCCTGATTCTGTAAAATATAATGTGACACAACGTGTATACACGTCAAGTTTATATTATTCACGCTGCGAACAACGTGACTCCACGTCTTTTCTTTTAGGCTGGACCTAATAGTTATGTCCTTCCGCCGTAATGTATCAAGTTTTTAAAATTCTACCGCCGTATTAGACGATTTTATGATTAAATCATGTATATTGTGACAACGGATATAGACGTCTCTTTCCTGTAAAAATTTTGTGTCACAACACAACTTATAGCCATATGGGATGCTCACTTCAACGTGTTAATTATATTGTATTATTATTCCACAAGAAGACCGTTTTCATATAATTTTGAAAATAATGTTTCATGAGAGTTCTAAATGCCTTACTTAGTCTATAAATACCGTTATTATGCGTCTTTTATTTAAGGAGATTTGTTTAAGTTGTTAGTAAATTTACTTAGTTGAATCGTGTTTCTATTTTTTTTTTAACTTTAAATTATTTAACAATAATAATAATAATATTATAATAATTAATTAACAATTATTTGTTTTTATCAAGAACATGATTTGATCTCCAAAATATCTTTCAATTATTTTGTCTATTTTTCATTAAATTGTTATTGGCCGGTCTTGTTTGGGGATCTTATCATGCCTATTTTAAATTTATTGGGATATTTTAGAGAAGCTACTGAGCTATTTATTAAAAGGGTTATGACAGGTACTAATGGATTGCTTAATTTTGTTATGTTCTTTGCTTGAATCCCATCAAAATCCAGGTTTTATTTCTTGTTATTTTTTTAATTATTGAGATATTTCTTCACTACACCTTATTTAGTATTAGGCACATTTGCGGATTTTTTATTTAAGATTTTAAAGGAGTTTATTAAAATCTTGTCAATAGAATTCAAACTTTACCTGATATTATTTTTATTAAATTCCATAGCTTTCATGGATTTTTAAAATTTTCTTTTATTTCATTTTTAGATTATTATTGGGTAAAAAAGCCGAGTACAAAATTATTTTATTTCTGTATTTACTGTAAAATTTTTTCTTTACCATGTTATATTCATCTTTTTTTTAAATTTTCAAAATATTTTATTTTATTATTAGGTAAGTAAGTAACCCTTTGTAAAATATCTGAACCATGTACATGCGATCAGAATACATTGTGGATTTAAGTCGCTGCGCAAAAGTGGACACTTATTGTTACCGCCACAGCACACCTTCACAGGCAACAGTAGTTGCTGTCTGGTAGCGGAAGTAGCGACACAGTTGCCGGTTGCCTGTAATAGCTAGTTTACACGCGTTTAGTTGGTAACTAATTTGTAAGTTAAAAATTACGTGTAAACAGTCAGTGAAGTGACAAGTGGTAAGTTAAAATTTAGCACGCAAGTGATTCTGCATATACCGAATATATATACCGAATAGCGATCGGTATGTGTCCAGTATCTGCAACCGGACACCAAGTGTCTAAGTCAGTGCAGAAACTGGCTGATTTCACGTTGATTACTTGTATGCATATAAAATATCCGTTGGTATCAGTCGGGAGTAGACATGGAACAAATCATTAGTAACAGTGAAAATCATATGATTTTTTTTTTCATATATCATATCTGCTATCCAGCTTTAGAATCACAGTGATAATGATTTCTGTTGTTGGTGTGATTTTGGTGAGAGAATTAGCACGGCGATAATGCGAGCGGCAGGATCGAGCGAGATGCACTTACTTACAGCGCTATGAGTGCGAGTAGCGCATTCGATCGCACTATGGCTCGCCGTTTCAGTCAATGTTTACATTCTAAATTAAACTTTAAGGCTATAAGAAAAAGGCTTACTCTAAAGATCTGCTATGGTGCTAAAGATGCATTTGTTTCAATAGAAAGTTTTTGTAAAGTAAACTAGATGGCAATTTATTACCTAATTAGCGAGCGAGTTGATATCAATTACTGCAAATTATTTTACTTTTCATTATTTAATAAAAATAATAGATACCTTATTTTAAAAATAACTGCTGTTTCTTTTATTTTTAAAATATTTATTTAGCTATCTATTATAACGATCACCTCTAAATAAAGCTTAATACCAAATAATACAGGTCTCAGATTTTTTTGTCATGTTATTTCTATAAAAAACAAGCTTTATAAATTTTGTTTCATTCAAGATTACACCCGAATAAAGTGAACTATGTAGCTAAATACATACATTGCAAGTTAAATAAAAGCACGTAAAAGCAACAATAATTGCTATAAAAATCATTCAAATTAATTACGGTGAGAAATCACGGCTAATGAAAAATCACTCCCACATGATATGTCATGATAAATCATACCCAATTAAAAACAGCAGGAGTGAAAAATAGCAGGTGTGAAAAGTAGCAGGTGATTTCACTGTGACAAAAAAAATCATTTTATCATATGATTGTTATTTGTAAATAGCAATCATTTCCATGCCTAGTCGGGAGTTCGTTTCCGGAAAAATTGGTGTACGATGGATATTACCTTTACCACAGTCAGATAGGCTCATTGCGTATATATAGAAACTGAACCTGTATTAGTCCGTCTAATTATTACATTTAAATTAAATATGACGATATGTTTTTTTGAGTTTATTATAGCAGTAAATGAGATAATTTGAACTGGAATTTTCATATAAAATTGCAGTAGGGTGCATATGGCACGTAAATGTGACCATGAGAATAATAATAATAATAATAATAACTTTATTAACTCTTTTCAATTTACAATAAGTATACTTAACCTAATAATAATCTGAGATACTTATCTATGATGTAAACAAAATACATATCCAAAATACTTTTATCCTAAATTAATATATTCTTTTCAAACATAAACTTAAGCTTTACATATAAATATTAAAGAAAGTGTTAACAAATCAACATGATAGCATGAATTGTCAATGCGGGTATACTTATTGACAAGAATTTCTTTACCTTCCGTGCTAGTCGAGACTGTGTTACGGCAAGGTAAGAATCTCACACAATGCAAAATCAACTTTATGCTCTTCCCACAAGCAATGTATTACTCATTAGCAAAAAAGAAATCGACGATGAATGACGAGTTCTGCGTCACATACGGACAGCGTAGTATCTGCAAGTTATTCAGATGCAATTCGTATAGATATTCGTTCAAATAATTTAATTTGTAAAAAAAAAAATTTAATATAGTTATATCGTATTGAAATGCAGAATTACTATATTTTTTCTCACTAATTTTTAATGTTGCTTTATGTATTATAGGTACCTATTTACCTATACCTATAGGTATATTCTTTTTTTCTTTTCTTTGCCTTATATTAGTTAGCCAGACATTAGAATAAATAACATTCATTTTATTATATATTATTTTTATTTTATCTTATATAAAGTATAATACATTATAGTTAATTTTACAAAGTACATAATTATGTTGTAGTTATAGATAGTATTAGTTAAAAGGCGTGTATAAAAATATAAAAATAGATATACATATTATTTAACTATGTATTTAAATTAAATAATAATAATAATAATAATGTACTCTATATTTTTGATATATAATCTTTATATTTAATATATAATCTTAATTAGGTCCTCAGTTTGCTCATAACTCAGATTGCTCAGAAACATAGCCACCTGCCTTCTGCAACTAAAATTGGTCAAAGAATACATTTTTATACCTTTTTCTACCTCCGCCCCAGGCAGAGATGCCATAAGTAGCTATTGATTGACATAGAGTTAAGTAAACGATTTTGTTGGTTCTGTGGTCTTTTAAGTTTCTAATTCTTTTGAAAATTGGTATTAGTTTGCGTATTCGACTTTTAAGATTATCAATATGTTGTTTCCAATTCAAATATGCAGATAATACAAAACATTTACATTTATTTATATTGGATTTTATATTAGAACAGTATTCGTCATGCACTTTTAATTCAAATCTCTTATCAGGTTGTTGATTACTTTTTATACTAAATGTAAGGTATTTAGTTTTTAAAAGATTTAAAGTAAGTAAATTGTTGTCAAGCCATTTTATTATAGTGCGCATTCCATCTTCAGCAGTAGATTTTACTTTAGCCCAAGTTTCGTCCTGAAACAATAAAACTGTCATCAGCAAATGTTACTATTTTTGAGTTTGGGAGTTGAGTATTACAAAGATGGTTTACGTAAATTAAAAAGAGGGTAGGTCCCAGAACTGATCCTTGTGGATCACCGAAGTTGACGTTAAGTCGAGAACTAAGAACCTCTCCTAGTTTTACTCGCTGAGTTCTGTTATTTAAGTAATCCTTAAACAAATCTAGTGGAACTCCTCTTATTCCAATAGATTCCAACTTACGTATAAGAAGGGGGATTGAGACCGTATCAAAGGCTTTGGCTAAGTCCAAAAAAACCCCGATACATTTTTTCTTGCCATCGAGACCCTGCGCTACATGTGCAACCAATGTCTCAATTGCATCTATAGAAGATTTTCTCGCCCTAAAACCATACTGGTTGTTCGAAATTATATTGTGTTTTTCCAAGTAATTAACTAAACGAATGTTTCTTGTTTTTTCCAGAATTTTAGCTAAAGTGGGCAATAGAGATATTGGACGATAGTTAGTTATACTGCCTCTATCACCCGATTTGAATACTGGTATAACAATAGAAGCCTTCAGCACATCAGGGAATGTACCAGACGATAAACACAAATTCAAAATGTATGTTAAGGGAAAGAGTAAGAGTCGTATATGCTTTTTCACAAATATAGAGGATATTACATCCCATCCTGCTGCATTACTGTTTTTTAGCGACATGACTATTTTTAATACTTCTGATTCGTCGGTATCTAATAGCACAAACGAGTTCAAAAGAGAATTATTATCTGTGTACTTTAGAAGTAGGGCTTCCTCTGTAGTATTATGCTTTTGTAGAATACTTTTTGACAATATGGAGCCCACGTTATTAAAATAATCATTGATGTAATTAACAGATTCTGCTGTATTTTGTTTAAGTTTAGATAATTCAAATAGCTCCTGAGAATTTACTGAAGAACCCAAACCGCAAACCTGCTTTATAACTTTCCAAGTACTCTTAATATCATTTTTGCATTTACCCAACTCTTGCTTATCATGCTCATTTTTAAGTTTATGAAGAATATCATTGCAATGATTTCTATAACGTTTATAGAAGACTTCAAGATCTTTGTCATGAGGTGATTTGCGATGTCTTTTATGAAGAGTATCTCTAAATCTCATGCAACGCAATAAGCCTGCTGTTACCCAAGGCTGAACAGTCTGTTGCCTATTGGGTATCTGTATGTAGGATGTTGATTTCTTTATTATATTAGATAAAACCTCAATGAAATACTCTGTAGCACGATTAGGATCCTTTATTCGTAATATAGTATCCCAATCAATTTTTTTAATCAATGCACTAACTCTGTTATTATTGAGTATACTTACACTTTTTTTAATGGTTTTGGTTGTACATTGATTAATTACTGGTATGCACAGATACAAACACCTATGATCTGTAACAGATGATTCACAGACAACAGTTAACATTTTGCTGCTTGATTTTACAAAGCAATGGTCTAAACATGCATTGAGGCGGGTAGGTATCACATGGCTTGGTAACATGCAATGCATAGCTAGAAGGTCCGAGTACTCATCAGATTGCAGATTGGTGTTATTCTCTTTTATATCAATGTTAAGATCCCCAGTTAAGTATATATAAGGTACGTCTTTTAGTTCAAGCAAAAGTTCATCTAAAGATTTGATAAATTTTGTGATAGAAGCAAACGCTGGCGATCTGTAAATACAAACAAAAGCATGTTCTGCACCTATTTTTACTATAAGGCAGTCAGCATCGCTTATATTAGGTTCATAGACTGTAACCTTAGGTATATTTTTTCGAATATATACGACTACACCACTATTCTGATTAATATGCTGGAGGCTGCTGAAGGCTCTGTAATTTTCTAAATTAGGTATCAAATTTGATTGTTTCAACCAGCACTCAGTCAAAACAATAAGATCGTAGTCAATACTACTTCTGGCTAGAAATATCATAAAATCATCAAAATTTCGATTAATACTTCGTATGTTTTGTACAATGACATTAAGCGACTTTTCACAATTAAGCTTGTATTGCAGAAACACTTCTGAAACACCAACACCGAATCACCGAGATTGACGTTTGTATCAAACTCGGTGAATACTTTCTCTAGGTCATTAGCCATAATAAATAAAGGTTATAAAAAAATAATAATAATAATAATAAAGGTTGATTCGGCATTGGTCGCAAACTCGAGTCTCGGAGACTTTAAAAAATCTGAGCTAAAATGCTGTGGAATTGTAGCCACAAAACTGAGAAAATCAATAAAAGATAATAATAAATATGTACTGATAATATATAGTGTATAAACCATAATAATAAATAAGTAAACATGCAACATATAGAAAAATAATATCATAATAATTAATATCTGGTAGTAAGTGTAAAATAGAATAAAATAGGATGACTTAAAGCTACTAATCAAAAAAACAATAAAGTAAAAGTAGTGTATAAAAAATCTGTGCTCAGTAAGGTATCGTATACTTTTTTTGTTTACGGAATATAGTCAATCAGATTTAAGAGCTGAGAAGAGCTTAAGTGATTTAATTAAAATAGCTGGTTCACCTTCCGATTTGCGAATAAGAATGTTACCTCTCGAAGTCCAACAAAACTTGAAGCTGCCATTCTTGACGAGTTCCCGTGCCGCAGAAAGGATCCTCTTAGACATAAGTGTAAGGGGTTCAGATATATACACTTTAGTTTTAGGTCCGGATATTCCAATAGTTTCTGTGTTTAATGGGTGATCTTTATTTTTAGTATTGTAACTTTTCACGGCTTTTAGAAATATTTCCTTTTCAGCATTGTCCAAATATTCTATCATTATAGGGCCATTATTTTTTCCTTTTCTGTATAAATTTAATTTACTGACCTGAGGAGTTTGTAAAGTGGTGTGTAATTTTTCCACTATATACTGAAGGTTTTCACTTTCAGTTTTGGGAATATTTCTAATTTCGACCATATTTTTCATGTCTTTTTTCAAAACTCCATTCAGCCGAAATTCCAACTCTTCAATGCGCTGCAGCGCCTCTTCATTCTTTACTTCGATCGTTTCCATCCTGTTGCAAACTTCTTTGTAATTTTCCGCATTTATTTGTAATAACTTTAACATCTCGTTATTGGATTCTAGTATTTTTTTGTTCTGCTCCTTTATCTCTGCCATCTCAGTATTCATCATTTCCCGTAATGATTGTAAAAGACAATCTTTGATATCCGAAAATTGTTCATGTTCTGGATTTTTCCTTTTTCTAACATTAATGTTTCGAATCAAATTATTGTCAATTTCTTGTGATTCCATGGAAAGATCCGGAAATGACGAGTATTTAACTTGCTGACTGGAATTCGGTGATCTCTGCATTTTAACTGAAACTTTTGTATATACTGTTCTGCACAAAAATATTAAAGCGTCGTACAGATTATGTTGCAACTATCAAAAAAAGACTTAACAGTGAACTAATAAGGTCTACACCTTCGACTCGACTTCGACTTCGAATCGACTTTTTACTATTTAGATGACTAGTGAACGCGTTACTCCTCAACAGTGGCTCGAGTGAGACTGATACCTATACTAATACCTTTCCTGTTATGGTTATATGTCACTGCCTTTCGGCATCTATTTGTTTTGTTTTGTGTAATTTGTCGGCTGTTTTAAAATTCTTAGAAATGTTATTTGTCGGGACCTTTTAACTAAATGTTCCCACGACGCATCAATATGCAAGCTATACCGAGTTGTATCCTGCACTCAAGTGGGAGGGAGATGGCAATAATCCCTGTCTTGCTCTGACTTTATGTCTGAGTTTGCACCCAAAAATAATTCTTGTTTGCTAAGCTTATCTCAGTTCTCTCTAAACTCTGAAGAGCAAGTGACGTATTTGTTTCAAATGTGATTTCGTGACGCGACACAAAAATTTAAGAAACTCTATATGTCTTCATTTATCCCATGATTGAAAATAAGCAAAGGAAAACTATCATTAATAAGTCTTTGACAATTATCATTGTCACCCTAGTCATCAGTAATATTCATTTGCATGTAAATATCCTTCATAACTAGTTCGAAACAAAAATGATTGTCAACATTTCTTAAATTCTTCGTCTCTAACGATTAATCCAAGTTCTTAGTTCCTAGGACCATCCGGTGCCAAGATGCAGAGAAGCCCTAGGTCTATAATTATGAACCTAGGGCTTCTCTGTATCTCGACGATGGCTCGTGTTACGAAATTGACACCTGCGTCATTAATTAGTGACGCAAATGTGACGACTTACATCAAACCGAAATGCAATAATTTACGAGTAATTTGATGAAAACTGGTAAGCCCTAGGTTCATAATCAGTTCCATTCAACCACTAATATCTTCGAAACCAAAGCGTCACAAATTTTAAGTAAGGCCGCAAGGAGCGTCACATTTGAAGTACTAAAAGATGAGATATCTTTGAAGTCAGTCACTAATGAGGCCCTAGGTTCTGATGTCAACCTTGTGATACCAACAATGTAGACATCTGCTATTTATTCGCTAATTGTCAAAATACTTCATTACTTACCAGCGCATATGAAGTTCATTGACGTTCAGCGATGATAGCTGATCGCTTCTCGTACATAATAGATACCGCAGAGATTTAGCAAAACCGTCTGCGTAGAATCTATAACCGATTTACAAGTTGTGATTTTCATGGTTATGTACCTACTATCTAATTTCTAATATGCTAATCTAGAAGTACAATCTATGTTTACCAAGTATAAATAAAACAAATAAATTTATATCAAAATTTCATTTGGAATGATATAAGTCAAAATTTATTAATACATAAAAAAACAAAAAAAATCACATTTAAAGTCAGAATATATGTTAATTTTGTTACAAAATAATATCACTATCAATAGCATCTATTTATATGATTTATTATTATTATATTTACAACTAAATATTAAGCTTTTCATACACGTCAAACATTAAAATTACGGTAGTCTGTCAGGTGAAGCTGGTAATATTTGTGATAAATATTTTGTGCGTATTCTGTCGGAATCGTTTATAACAGGGTCTCTATAAGAGTTGGTTTCTGAGCCATCTGCAGGTCTCCTGGTATTTGGACCATCATGTTCTTCTTCTATTTCATCGTTTATCAACAAGTTAGTAGTTTCGTCAACTCCGTCAGTTGAACTGAAAAAACAAACATTTAATATCTATAAACAAATAAATGCGTTACACAAAAAAAAAAAAAATTGATATAATTTTTACTAAATGTTAGGTAGTAAAAAGTGGTAGCGTGAAATCTACACTATAATAATATGACGTTGACTTATGAAATATCATTAACTAAAGAATCAAAATAATAAATATTCTAAATTCAGTTTGCTTGCTCTTTGCACTTGCATCTTGATTAATCTTTTTCGATTGCCGTCAAACTTTACTTCACCTCTTCCTATTTTAATCGAAATATTAACTGCGTACCAACATAATTATGCAGATTTCAAAAATGTACAAGAGAAAACAAATGGTAATGCTTCATGATCTAATAACATTTTATAATAATCGCCAAACGAATACTGTATTCACTTGCTTACTCTTATCCGGGATAAGTAAATACTAGTAGACAGTTATTTTAAGAAGGTCAACTTACTTCTTCTTTTCAAGTAGTTCTCTTTCACTTGGCGACAAATTGAGTACTCCATTTGAAGCGGAGTCTATTATGTAAATTAGTACTGCAGCCATCAAGGATACTGGAACACAAAAGTTTATATATACATATATATAAAAAAAATTTGTTATGTGGTTCCCGCACCCACCAAAATTGTCAAAATTGTTTACTCACACGAGTATCAGACATGTATAACAAGTTGTTTAAAACCGCCGACCCATTCTGTGGGTCTTTACAAGAATACAAACATAAAGTAATGAAAGCGATATTGAGTGCATTAGAGTTGACATATCACTCAATTATATATATATTACAGCATCGGCTGGACATGTATATGTGTACATATTCATTGTGTTTCATATATTATTTTTTGGAAAATTGTATTCTGGGTTACAGTAGAAGTACATAGAAGCACTGTACATTTTGTTTTTAAGTCATTGAAATTGTATCCTCGAGTATTTATTTTAGTTCATAACATTATTTGTGTGCTATTTCACTACTTCTGCCTCTTCTCTTTTTTGTTTGCATTGTTTATCCTCTTTGCTCTCTTATGTTTGGTAAACCGTGGTTGGTTGATGCTTTGCATGTATTATTAAGTGATTCGTGTGATATGCTGTTGTCAACCAAAATGAAAATAAACAAAGATATTTTTTTTTTCGAATTTATGAATATATTGGGTTTTTAAATTTCACCAAACGAATCTTAGCATTGAGGGCGCATACAATAACTAGAGGGCGCATACATACAAGAACTAGAAAAAACCTCCCATTAAACCCTATTATTAAATGCAATTTTGCATTTTCGCTAACTCTAAAACGATGTATGTATTCACGAAGAAAGATTTGAAGATAGCTCCGGTTGTTTCATTCATCTTATTTTATTGAACTTTTTGTCACTATTCCTACACTAAATTCGCCTAAGGGCACCCGAGAGGGTACGGACCTTGGCTTAGGACGTCGTATATTGAAACTAACATTGGTACGGAAGGGTCATCTGCTGCCAAAGAACCAGCAAGAAACTCAGTAGGAATGCGTACGCCACGTTCGCCTGGCTCACCGGTGGGTTAGGATAGTTCGAAAGATCCAAAACACCTATGTCGGTAACATACGCTCAGCTGTTTTGTTCCAATGTGTAAATTGTTATAGTTAACAGATTATCTACTCATTTTTATGAAAGGGTCAGATGCTTTTTCTTATTTCATTTAATAAAATATCACCAAAACACAAGCACTGCAAAACTTATCCGAATGTTTATACTAATAAAGTTATTCCAAAGTAAAAGCTTTGAAAAAATCCTAACATTTTTCCAACATCTGATTTCATTGCACTTATGTCTGTTTAACAGAGATATGTGATAATGATGCTCGCACAAGCACGCATGTGTCATGTAGTTAAAGACACTTTATATTAAGTTGGTCTGGTGCTTGTTTGTCTTCTCAGCATCAATTTTTCAAATTGTACAAGAATATCGCATTTATTCATTGTGCGCAATTAATAATAAAAAATATTAATTTGATATGAATATAAATAACAATACATGCATGAATGTATGTTATAACCAAAAACGCGATGAAACTAACAAAGTTGGTATTTTCCATGTTTTCTTGACTTGATCAATAACTAAACAACAAAGTATACTTACTGAAAAGACAGCCCATAAAAAACATTTCTAACATCAAATATCCAAATTTGTCGACAATAGCACCGGCCAATATTATAACAGTCGCCAAGCCTAAGTTCTGCACAGCTTGACATCTGAAAAAATAAATTTAAGAAATTTAAGTATACTGAATCTGTTCACCATAAAATGTTCTGACGTAATAGTTTGTGTCCTCCGAAGTACTTATGTTTACAAAGTTTTATTTCATTATCAAGTCTTGCTAGCTGATTTTGGATCATCTCTCCTTATTTTAGGAAGTTTAAGTTTTAAAAATAATTAATAATTCTAAATTCACCAACTTATATTTCTGACTATTTTAGCAAATTGAAAAAAAAAAGCGTGTACAGCATTATGTACATTTATTTTAGTGAAAGGACTTAGGTCTCAACCACTTAAAGCCAAGTTTTATCACGAAATAAGATAAATCCAATATCAACCCCCGTTAAATCAACATCGGACCTTTAAACAACAAGTCCAAAAACCTCAAAATATAAGTAACCCTGAAATATACTTACATTCCATATGCCGTTCCCAATTGACTTTCTGGCACCATCAGCGCCACGAGCGGCCAAAGACCGGCCGCTAACAGCGAGTACGAGACTCCCAGAGTCACCTTGAAAATAAACAGCACAGGTAAAATTATAATCTTACATGAACTCAGAAATGTGTATTATCGTTCAGAAGCATAACAATGTTCTACTTTTCTATGCTCTCTAAGAGTTTTGCTTATATATGATTTTATTTAAGAGTACCCCCAAGAAATTCTTTACAATGATCCAACATAGGCAAATAAATCCTTCATCAGTTATGGGCTTGAAAAGTAAAAACACTTCCATAATGGAAATGGGATTTTGGGTTCAAATCCTTTTTTGGCATTTAAGTATGTAAACTGTAAGAAAAGCTTCAGTCAGTTTTATGTAAATAAAACATTCAAAATATTTAAAGTTTCATCACAACGTTTACAAAAATTAATATGTTTATTGTTTTATTTGTAATTAATATCAAAATATACAAAATATCAGTGCATTAAGGTTTGGAATCTACATGATATGAAACACTTATACTTGTTAAATTATATTACTATACAAAATTGTAAAAAAATGTTAATAAATGCTATTCGATATTAGTCAAGTTAAATTACTCTACACTTGTGTCAACACTCAAAGTACATTAAAACCGCTAGTTATATTATGAGAGATAAAACTTATTTTTGGCTCTATCAGAGCTACACCAATTGGATGGCAAAAAAGCCCATTTGTTTCTTTCAACAATCATATAATAAATCGATAACTGATATAAGTTGACTTGTATCACTTTTCACGGAAGGTACAGCTTTGTTGGTAGCTGAACATTGAATAACACAATTGTCATTCGGTTGTTGACCCTAGAGAAGAATGAGTCATAGAATAGAGAGACATATAGAAACACTTGTTTACTTTTACTATATAAGCACCAGGGCAATGAATAGTATAACAGGTGGAATACCCCTACTACAAAACATATGTTAATAACATTATTTAATGTATGTATTATGTAATTCAATGATATGAATCTAAATATATAGATATCTTTTATGTAAAGGAAATAAACTAAAAGCTTCGCCTTATTCGTACAGTTTGTTTTTGAGTTTTCTTTTTGGAATCAGAATGCCAATGAAAAATTTATTTAAAGCTAATCACACACGGCTCAGTTGGAAGTCCGGTGAAATTTAAAAGGCCCATTGGGCCATAAATAAACAGTCAATTTTGAAAAAAAAAACTACTCTGTTGGATCTAACTTGTTGAATGTTTTTGGATATTCCTTTCCTCAAAGGCATATATGTTACGTCAATTGACTAAAGTGTAAAATGCCAAAAAGTTATAAATTCTTGTTTCAATGTCTCAAAGACAGTTGAGCCGGACTCTATTAACAGAAAATTATTAAAATTGCATTGATTATCATTATTTCATGTAATTTAATTTTCATGTTTTCAAACACCAGCATAACCAAGAGGATAAGGTCTAATACAAAGTCTACGTGGAACGATGGCAGAATAGAACAGTCATCGACGGTTTCTACCACACCAATCGATCGACGGCCGATCGATTGGTGTGGTAACACCCTTACACGTCTAATATGAACTCAGCTTTAAAACCATACTACTCTTTGTACCGAAATACAAAACAGTGACGACTATCAAAAGGTTGTCAAACTTCAAGAACTCACCACTCCAATGTAAGGGTTAAAGTACGTGAACGAGAGCATGCAATGGGCAGCCACGGTCGTCAGAATGCTTATCATGACCCACATGACGTTTCTGCCAGTTTTGTCTATGAGAATGCCGAAGAACGGACTCAGCGCCGCAGAGATAAGGTAAACCATTGAGTTTACGGTGTTCGCGTCTTGTGGGTCGTAGTCGAATTTCCTTTCGAAGAATAACCTGTGGGATGGTGACAAGAATTTATGCTCATGATATAGTCAAAGGAGAGGCGACGAGGAAGTAGGAAGAAAGTTATATCTTGACAGAGTTATATGCTCACAAATCAGAGGTTCCGGTGTTGGAAGTCTAGATGTTTTTGTATTTATATTTAGTTTTATTCTAGACTCCCAGATCGTTGCTCTGTGATCATCAATAACTGACAACAAGCAAATACGAAAACAAAACATGCTTTGCTTAGTTTTGCAAAGTACCGTGAGTGTATCGGTGTATTTTTATTTAGCATAATGATCAGTTACTGACAACTACAATTAATTCCTTAATATTTGTTTGGACATATCTTCATCCCAAATTATTATGATATCAATTGATACTTCAAAGTGGATAAAAAGTAACACATTATCATAATTATTAAATAAAATTAGTTGGAATAGCATTGGAATTAAGCCAAATTTAAAAAATAAATTAATATCTATAAAAAATAAACTCACTTGCCCAACGCTATAAAGGGGAATATAGCCAAATAGTAGGCCACACAGATGACTGACAACAGCCAGTACGTGGACTTGAACTTGAGGATGTCCTTCATTCGGAAGGGCTCCTCTTGCGCGCTGTTCGCGGTGCGCTGCAATATCCGCTCCGCTCGGTGGTCCATGTAGCCTAGGATCAGACCGCAGACCAGCGAGCCGAGACAGGTGAGGGAGGCTGGAACGAATATGAGATTATTTTTAAGAGTGAGAGCGTTTGGAGGGTTCGGATATTTTTAAATAAAATTTGTGTTTCAATGTTTAAGAAAATAAGTAGCTAAAAATTCTCTTATATAAGTATTATTTTGAAATAAATAATGAAAAAGTTTTATGTTCTTGAAAGTTTTAAAGAGAAGATCGATTGTGTATGCTTTGAAACTTCGCTCCGGACACATTCCATTAAATAAGTTTTTACATCTAATGAAGATTCGAAACTCTCCAGATTGTGAGGAATGTGGAAAAGTAGAAGCCGTGCTGCATTTACTGGTGGAGTGTGTCCGGACCGAGGCCTTGAGGAGCCAACTACTCTATGAACAAGATATTGATCTTATATTAGTGGGTATGTGCAACAATGTACTGTCGCAACCTGCGTCAAAAGCAGCACAAGTTCTTTATAAAATGTGTAAACTAAGATTTTAATTTTTTTTGTTGTCGTACATAATATGTTAAGATTTAAACAGAGCTTACATTTTCTTTTTTGAACAAGCTCTTTAAATAAAGATTTAAAAAAAAAGTTTACTAGATGAAGAGTTTGGCTTATTTTCAAGAATTACAAGTAACGTCAAGTAATTCTTTTATGGTACATGCACCATACCTTTTATACTAATTGTGAAAAATTTTGATATAATAACTATGGCACTCTACTCAACTATATGTTACTTAACACAAATAAAAAAAACTACAAATTAAATTACAAATACAATTAGCAGAATATATTTACCTAAAAACAACGTTACTCCTAGTCGCTCGTAGCCCGAATAGTATTTTGAGACCCATTTGTACATAGGCTCCATGACCCAGAAGTTAACCGTACTTCCGAACCGAGAGAAGGACAGCTGTAGGCCAAACACCATGTTCAGCTCCTTGCCCTTGAACCATAACACGACGTAGTTGTTCACTGCCACTTGCAAGGATTCCCCTCCGATACTGGAAGCCAAGAGATATAAATTTGATTTGTAATGTAGCAGTGTAATCTGACTATCTTGAGACCTGGTGCGGCCATTCATTTGTTTAATGAACACAGCTGTTTGTTTTTAGGTCATGGTCGTTTATATTTATGTATGTTCGTTGTGTGGTCATCTGTATTTGAAAAATTGTTATAAATAAATAATAATTAATAACTACTTATAGATTGTGTTACAGTTATATACTTTAAGGATGTCGACGTCACCTGTAATTAGAGTGGCCGTTAGAATGTAACTTTGTTTTATGTTTATTTTAATGTACACTCTGTTGGTGACGTAATAAATAAATAAAATAAATAAATAGCTCTGCTTACTTTGGGGACACAGTTGGTGTGTTTGTCTGGGAATATATTTATTCATTATATTACGTACTTCTAGGTACGTAAGATAACGCTTTCGTATTGTCATATCCGCAAAACTCGATTTTTTCCTAATTAATATGTAAATATTAAATAGTGTTTAACGCCACAGGATGTAAAATTAATTACATGAGATTATAATATCTAGTAATAATAAAATCTTTAGTATCCTCATTAGCTTACATATTGGTCTTCTTGGTACTTATATAATTAAGGCTTACAATAGAGAAACAATATTAACCTTAACCTCAGAAAAGGGGAGAAAGGGGGCATCTAAACTCAAATTAGTGTTTATTAACTGAGCTATTGAGAGATCCTGTTAAACAAAGCCTCCTTTCCATAAAGGCCGCGGATACCGAATTATGACCATGACAGACGTAATCGCATGCGATGAACACATTTTCAAGAATCATGGACGTTTTTATATTTATTCTATATTATTATTTAGGTGATAATATCAGGCGGGCTCCGGTTAATAGCGCGTAAAAACAAAATACGAATTAACGTAATGTATACTAAGTACAGCGATTATTAATAAAACATATGTCAAGAAAAATTAATATTTTAGTTTTATCTTTCAGTACCAAAGGCCGAGAGGTCAGGAGATCAGAAAAATTATAGAGAAAGTAATTAAAATAATAAATAAAACAGCGCTTGATTACGTCGATTTCGAATTCACAGTAGTGCTGATTAGTGCCACCAAATATAAAGTAAATTGAAGTGTTCACAAGGGTTCTAAAATTCACAGTAGAGGTGGCTAGTGCCGCAACGTTTGAGTGGCATTGCTGGCAACGTAGAATTTAGACGTAACATTTATGAACAAGTTTCAAAGTTGACTGTGAGAAAAAACAAAAAGGAATGTTCTAGCATTCTATTGTAGATAGGTGCCTCGATAGTGTTAAGGATAAAATTGTATTCGATTTTAATAGAAAATATATATATATTAAAATAATAACAAAAGTGGTTATCCTTCCGTAGGTAAAAGCCCTCCTGTAGGTTAGAGGTAGCCACAGGGTCCCGGACCATTGCGGTACCAATAAAATCATGTGAAATTCATAGTCTATTATACGTGTACTCACCCAAATATAAATCTGCCTAGGATCATCAGCCAGAAGGCATTGACATAAGCCCCCAACGCGAAAACGATGGACCCGATGAGCAGGATAGTCATATAGATTATAGTTCCTAGTCGCACACCAAACCATCTGGAAATTGAGACTTTTGTTACGTTATAAAATAAAAAACAGTAGAGTAAAAACATAGGTTAGATTACACGATGTATTTTATATTATTTTTCATATTGAACTCAGCACTAAAAAAAGAGGGAAGGGTATGTATATATTATGTTAAAACATGGGTTGGCATACAATTAAGTATAAGTAAATGTATATTTCAAATGAATAATTAACCTTCTGCGCAAAACTTCAAATGTTGGTCAAGTTTAAGGCCATAAACAAACAACAAATTGAATAAAATCTTATAACAAATATAAAAAAACCTCAGAGCTAAACTACTCTCACACACGTCAAAATCCATGCTCGGCGCTACAGCGAGTTAAATCGATATATGATATACCATATTAAGTACCTACTAATATTAATTTAAGATAGCAAATAAACCAAACAAATTGTTTTGGTTAGCCTACAACGATGACTTTTAGTGTTGTTTATATGTTTGGTTTTAATTCATTGATAATTCTAGTAAATTAATAACCGGCTGGCCATGATCTTTTTCTTTTATTGCCCCAAACAAACAAAAGAGTTTTTAGTTAAAAAAGACAGCCAATGGCGGGAACTGTCCGTATGTTGGCCATTCAATAAAAATATGTCTTTTCTCAAATATAATTACTAACACAATTAGATTATAAGTTTACTAACAATCGATGGATCATATGTAGTTTACCGAAAATAAACGTTTTTATTTTATATTTTTAAATAATGGGAATTCTGAAATATATAAGACACAAACGAAAACCTATCCTATAACCTATAAAGGTATAAGGCATGAATCATCTATCGGACATGAACAATGTCAATAGGTATTCAAAATAGCTATAAGCTTAATTACAGCGGAACAATTGGGTTTTATACTAATAAATAACATTCTTAAACCAAAAAAATAATAATGTAAAAATAGTCTTAAGTTAAATACAAAAATGTCAAAAGGAAAGATAAATTAAATAGAATTTAAGTACAAAATTAATTAAGTTGCTACTGTCATTAAGTCATTGTCTATGTATGATAATACATGAGTTTTAGTTTTATTCAAAAGCACCTAAATATGTGGTAGAAAAGCGTGAGTCTGCCGTGCCGTGTGACGCCATTTTACAACTCCAGTGCCGCGCGGCGGTGCAAGTGGGTTTCTCGCGCTATTAGTGGATAGCATTTTGTTTTGATTCCTTATATTCAAAGTGTGCAAATTATTTAAAAAGGGCTATTGCATAATTAATCTAAATAAATGAAATGCTTGCACATTATGTCTTATCTTATACAATGGTCAGTCAAGCAGATTCATATATGAGAATTTCATTTCAATGTTTTCTAATCATATGGTTTATTCTGGTGAGACCAACACGTTATATTTGATAAACTATACAAATATGTAATAAAAATGTTTTTGTCAATTACGCAATTCTTACTATATCATCAGTTAAAGAGTAGGACGTATGGTGATTGATAAGAGAAGAGATGTAAAAGGCATCATATTTTTCCGTTACTGAAAGTTGCAAAATTAATGATATTTATAAAAATATTAGCGCAATCAAAAATATATTCCCCGAATCTAGTATCAAATATTGGCTTTAAAATTGCCAGTGAAAACTAAAACATCAAGTTATTTTGCATATTACGTTCTCGCAAAAACTAATCTCCTTTTTTTATTATTAGTTTATGTAGCGCAGATTTCGGACGATTCTCCTTGTATCTATTATTACTGGTTTTTCTTTTTCATCAGTGTTTTTAGTTTTCATATATGTTTTTTACATATGTACTTATGTTGCATTGTTTTATATATATACACATATATGTATTTTAGCAACACTGTTTGTTGTTTTAGATTAGTTAAGACAAAAATGAACCTTAACCCCTTACTGCATGGAATTTTATATCCTTGCGGAAAAAAATTATGTTGTGTTTTCGAGTATAAGGTACTCATAAAAAATATCAAAAAACATCTAGCATTATTATTTACTATTTTATTTACGAAAAACATACTGTACAATATATGGTACGGTATGCATTGCAGTGAATAAAATAGTTTGTGTCAAATATGGTACGACATGCATCCAATGGAAAGTTTATGACATGGGTAGACAGAATATGTGCACGAGCTGGGTTCGGCAAAAGGCCAGGTCTTTTAGTTGGGGTACAAAGGTGAATCAATTCTTACTCTTTACCTTCCTTCTATTGACGAATTTCATATGTAAAAAACAAAATATCAGTAACGTATGAAGTTTACTATACATCTCTATGAGATTTTTACACTCGTGTTACTGCATACCGTCCCATATATGAAAATTAAAATTTGAGCGCTTACTTCATAAGCATGCACTGCATGAGGTCTCAGATATGCACACAAGTATATTGTCGAACAAATTTTAAATCCATGGAGTTATTGAGTATATCTTTCTGTTATAGCTTCACAAAGGATGGTTTTATTCGAAGAAATTTATACAAGCCGAAATATTCACACAATTCCAATATATTTGAGATTGAATACAGAGCAACTCACCTGTTGAGCACTTTTACTTTCAAACTAAATTTACTGTTGTTTTATCAAGACTGACAATATTTCACTGTCTCGGAACTGCTGAGTATATATTTAGTCTATGGTTTATAATTTTGCCAATTGTCAAATTTGAAAAGAATTTAAATTTTTCACAAAAAACTTAAGTGTGCAAATTTGGGACGCTATGCGGTAAGGGGTTAAGTGCAAAGCGCTTTATTTTAAGGCTGAACAAGCGATAGAAAGGTTTATTCCTTATATAGGACTTTTAAACTGAATCTTTACAAAACTGTGTAGAAAAATTGATAGTTTTATATTATGTCTTACGACGACTCGCACAAAATACAAATAAACATACATCGAAACTAGCCTACAATGGCTATGTGTCGTCTTTGCTATGGTCTGGTACTATGGGGCAACTCTGTAGATGTGCACAGGGCTTTTATAGTTTAAAAAAAATGTATCTGGACAATATGTGGAGCAGATTTTACGGATAGTTGAGTACCATTATTTAGAGCAAACAAAATTCTTCGTTCGCCCAGTCTCTACATACTCGAAGTATTTATATTCGTGAAAAAAAAAAATATACATATTTAAATTACAGAAAGATTTCTACACTTACAGAACTAGAAATAAAATAAAGTTTGATAACAAATTATACGTGCCACAACGACGTCTACAGATTTTCTCTAGAAATGCGTGTTGTATGGCAATCGCTTTTTATAACCATCTTCCTGACTGCTATAAAAAAATGAGATTTGCGGAATTTAAACATAAGGTGTTCAGGCTATTGATGGAGAAGTGTTATTATAAAATAGACGATTACCGGAAAGACAATGACTTAATCACAGTAGCAACTTAGTTAATTTTGTACTTAACTTCTATTTAATTTATCTTTCCTTTTGACATTTTTGTATTTAATTTAATTTTTGGCTGGTATTTGTAAAATTGTGGCTTGATTTGTAATTTATTATTAAGGCTATTTTTACATTATTAATTTTTTTGGTTTAAGAATGTTATTTATTAGTATCTTTATTTTTTTAGTTTGTGTAATAATATAAAAATAGTTAAGATTTGTACGTCTGTTTAGACAGACTGAATTAGACATAAAAATTATATTATAGACCTTATTGTATTTACACACAGTCTCTCAAATAAATGAATTATTATTATTATAAACCCCTTTTCACTCGGTCTCTGCTGGGTAGTAACATGAGTTCATTTTATTTAGAATACTCATGGCATGGAGAACTACGCGGGTGGAGCAACGCGGGACTACATGTTTTACATACATATAGCGACTATATAAATTAAAGTCGTAACTGTTTTCTAACAATATTTATTTATCACATCAAATATCCTAAGTTTATAAGATATTACTTAGCTATAAACAGATGTTTTTAAGTAGGTACACACTACTGGTTTAATTCTTATAAATCATATCCGGCTTCTATTTCGTTTAGTTAGCGTTATTAAAATTATAAACATAACAGTTTGAAAATTTGATTCCATCTTACTCAATCCCGCAAAAAAAGCTAAACATATTAGGATAAAATTCAGCAAATAGATAGAATACAACCTAAATTAATGCATTGGCTAATTCTATTCCGAAATTTTAACAAGACCGAGAATTGTGGGCAGTTTTAAATCTACGGTAGAATTAGCTAATACCATGACGAGGACTTCACTGGAACAACAAAATAATCAATAAAAACATTATAATATAATAAAAATATTTTGAATTTCCAAAAATGTTTATAGCAATGAATACTGTTCAGTAAAAAATCAACATTTAACTAATGTCACTGTAGATATCAGGTCTGTAAAACTTTAAAATTTTTTTTAATATCATAAACTTAATGCACCTAATAAAGTTATAGTTTCTGGCTTATCATATATTATTACATAGTTCAAGTGCGTAACAAAATGTAACATATAATAGTATACTTTTGTTAAATGTTATAAGGTCATTTCAATACAGACTCAATTTGTCAATTGCAGCTCAAAACTAAAATGTATGTTTAATTTCTATTTGTGGATATTTTGTGTAGATTATGAATATTTCACTTTAATCTACCTAGCTGCTCCTCAGTTGCTAACATGTTTGAAAAGTTGAATCTGAAATATCTATTCAGAAGGCTGGTATTAAAATAAACCCTTACCATTTTCCTTTCCTATTTAATTTACTCTTTACCAAACTGAAGTGCTAGACATATACACCCTCAGAAACATTCACATTTATACTAATTGTAGGATAGCTATTACAAGCTTAATTATAGCATAAATTATCTGTCTAAACAAGGGCAGTAAATGGATACAGCTAGTTTAGTTTTACATAACTCATAAAGATTAACTGACAATACTAAACTTGTTATCTATACTAATGTTGTATAGAGTAAAAAGTTGTTTGTATATATAATAGATCAACTGCCAAACATATTTTTTTTGTAAATTCTCCATTAGAATGTAACATTATCCAGAATAAACAATACTTTATTTGTAGGCTACATTATAGCTATCTAAAATTTTCACTTGATTAGGACTTACACAAGTGAAAGCACACAAGACATTCAGTTTCAACATAAACTTATTATTTTAAAGACATATCAATAAATGAGATAAACGTTGCATATTATACTAACGGACAACAAAAACATAATTAGGAGCAAACAAACAAATATAGTGAATGTTTGCAAACATATACAAGTACTTTGTATATTATATACATTGCTTACAAACTTACCTGTCAATAAGGTATCCACCTACAAAGCATAATATGATATTTGGCCATGAATATATAGAGTACAACAAAGCAAATTGGGAGGTATTCAGATGAGCATCACTCTTGAAGTTATCAGCCAGTGCGCCTGGTGAATCATAGCAGAAATATGATCCTAAAACAAAATCAATATGATATTTTACAATTAACTAATTTCATGCAATCATACCAAATGTTTCAATAAACTCTTATCAATAATTGTTACTCATTTAGTATAAATCTGTAGTTGTGACTGATTTATAAAATTAGACCAAAATGAATCCTAAACATACTGTTATCTAAAATTATTCCATGAGTCATACCTGCGTATTAGGTCCATATAGGTTGAACATGTGAGGTTCAGTTTAAACTTATTAATATACTTTGACTATGTATGTATATTTAAAGTATTATTTGAGTCTACACATCAAAAAAAATATTTGCCAAAGAGAAAAAGTACCATTTTATTACAAATCACACCTAAGAATTGCCATATGGTGTGAATGAGTGCAACAATGACAATTAATGATACAATTACATTATGAAAGACTTTCTTCCATGATATACAAACATAATAAGTACTGCAATAAAATTAATCATGATATGTGAAATTTTAAAATTAAGTTTAAATGAAACAATATCCTATAAATGCATATTTATATTATTTATATAAATCTTTAAAATACTTGGATAGATTGCATGAATTTTGGCTGTCTTGTTCTCAATTGAAATTTGAACAACCTCTAGAATTAAAAAGCATGAAGGTAATAAAGGCTACATACCAAAACAAAGAAAGCACATCAAAATCAAGGCAAAGAATCTATGCACTCTATGTGCTGGGTGGCTCCATGATGTAGGGGTCTCCCTTTCAACACTGCTCGAGCTCGGCCCTGGCTGGTTTTCCATGTTATTGCTCAATAATGAGTTGTATCTGCGCATCAGCTATTCAATTAATCATCTTTACTTTTATTTCCTCAGGGCTCTCTTTGTTAGCAACAAATATAAAATTATGAAGAGAGAGTTATCGTAGTATTAATTTATAGAGGCATTGGGCTCAATTTTTTATAGTACGATTTGCAATAAATTACATGAAACTCTTTTCAAAATCTCTCCTTCCAATCTGGTAAATAATACACTCAAATATGCAATTGTAAACAATCGGAAGATCAATGCAAAAGCGACACAACTCACAACATTGACACAACCGACTCTTTCTTTGGAACTGACCAGCGAGCGAACTGACTGATAGGACGGTCGGTATTACCAAAGTTAAGAAAAAACATTATTAAAAATGTTAAAAATTAAGCATCGTTTTTGGTTACATTTATTTAATAGACATTTCGGTTAAATGTGAAAAATTAATTTGAACAACAACAAAGCAATTGTATGATGTAAATAATTTGTTTAACTCAGTCAACAATAGATGATAAATAAGAAATATGTTTAAAACCTGGTACCAACGATAAGCGATTAAAAGGAATTAAGAGTTTTAATTGTTTTATTTATTTATACAGGGTGGCCAGAAAGTCAACGTCCAAATGGAAGGGGTTCACGCAAATAGTAAAAAAAAATATTTAAAAAAATCTATGTGGATTAGTTTAGTAGATATAGGATGATTTCTAAAATAAGTGAAAAATCACTCCTTATAGCAGTAATTCGTATGCTGAATCTGTAAATGTTGACCGATTTTGATTTTTTTTTTTCGGTTTTAATAGGGTACTTAATAGGGTACTTATTAATAGGCTATTATGGTACGATAGAAAAAAAGCAATAAAGAAAAAACAAATTTGTCACAAATTTTTATACTTAATTTTCTCTGCTCCATCGTGTAAAAAACATGACGTGCAAAATGAGGCTGGTATTTATTCTCAAAAGTTGGCACATCTAATGCTGTTTCTAAAAAGGTATAATACTTGGCAATTATCTTCTTATCTTATATAATAGATTTGCTTGTATCAAAGGTTTATTACATAAGAACATTAAGTAACCAATTAATAACCGAAAACAAAAATCAAGTTCGATCAACATTTACAGATTCAGCATACGAATTACTGCTATAAGGTGTGATTTTTAACTTATTTTAGAAATCATCCTATATCTAATAAACTGATCCACGTAGATTTAAAAAAATATTTTTTTTACTATTTGGACCATGGTGTGTGAACCCCTTCCATTTGGACGTTGACCTTCTGGACACCCTGTATGTTTTGTTACAAAGAAATTTTCTTGATCCCCTTTTTGAAGGTGATAGTTTAAGTTGGTATCACTGTAATGATATCAGTCGGTGATGTTCTCGAGTCATATTTATTATGGAGTGCGTTCCGTATGCCGATAAAACCGCTCAGAGCGTTCACATACCCAGGGTCCTAGCTAGCCATATTAGAAACTTCACTTAGATACTTTTTTCTGTATTGATAATCACTAACGCTTTAAAGTCTGAGATATACAATAGAATTTTCATCGCATATATGGTTTGCGGTTATGGTTGCAGAAAAGTATTCTGTAACATAGAACATCACAAAATTTCTACTTTTAAATTACTATTTCTGCAGTGGCTAGGGGGCTGTTCCGAATGCCTTGAGAGGCGTTCATGACTGATATAGGCACGTCATCAATGACGTCACAAAAGCCCCAGTCTTCCCGCTCACGGTGCCCAAGCTACGGAGCATGATCACTCTGAGCCTTCTGTAAAAATGACACATACCGTTTGTTTGTTGAAGTATTTATTTGGGCAATTAATCATTTTAGAAGCTTTATTATTGATTTACTTTTGTAATAATAGCGCTGACAGCGCTATGAGTGGCAATCGGAACCCACCCATAGAGAGTGCGGACGTTCGGGTAAAAACCACGCCTCTTTTTATAGTTATTGTCAAAATAAGCTCCTGAGTAAAAAACTATTCAAAAGTGAGATAAAGTTTAGTAAATTTAAACCTAGGTACTTTTTCTATATCGATATTAGCTAACGCTTTAAAGTATACATAATGTATACAGTCGAATTTTCTTTGCATATATGGTTACAGAATAATATTCTGTCTAGCTAGCCATATTAGAAACTTCACTTAGGTACTTTTTTCTATAAAAACTAACGCTTTAAAGTCTGAGATATACAGTAGAATTTTCATCGCATATATTACGATAATGGCAAACAAATCTGAAGATAAAAGCCTGAATCTCTGAACACTTCCTTATCTATCACAGACAGCTTAGTTGAACTACATATACCCTAAGAAGGCACCGCCATATAATGTTTAGAGCCACAACTTATCTGTTCAGTAGCTAAAATTGGAACTAGAGCATTTGTTACGTACTAAATGTTAAACTTCATTTATACGAGAACGCAGCGCCACCTATGATTGAACTGAGGTATGCTGGTCGAACTGTATGTATATTTTTAGATTACCTCCTAATTCTGTTAGGAACTAAAGCTCTGTTAACTTTATAACCAATCAGTTAGTCTGTTGGTCTAGGGATTAAACCTAAGTATTATCGAGCAGGTAAAAATACACACAAGAATATTTAAACAATTAATTTAATTTATACATACAGGACTGGCCTATTTTAAGTTTATAAAACAGAAAATAATACATGGTACATACGGCACTACAACCCTTGAAGCTCGTGAGAAGATATAAATTTGGTAACACTCTGATCGTACAGGTCCTCTTATAAAAGTAGGTAAGTTTAAGTTAAAATTATATCTAGGTACAATAACTAGTGACACTCAAAAGGGCAAATGCCCAAATATAAAGTTTGATTATTACTTACACTAATTAAAGGATTCCTAGAATTACATGTTCAAATTTTTTTCGAACTACACACCCACGAATGTGATACTGACTTTTAAGCAACTTTAATAGTTTGACTAAAATGGGAACTACTTTGAAAGATTTTCTTTACAATTTTTCGCTGATTGCGTAGTTGACATTTACTTAGGACCATTTCAGTGGGATAAGAAAGCCTCACTCTTTGGTGTTCTAGCCGTTTACTTACACTCATTATAAATTAGATAGAAATAAAAAATACTAGTTATTGCATATGGGAAAAGAAAACTCATGAAAGCAAATATGATGCTAGATGGACACCAACATTGTATAATAATAGGAATTCACGAGTTACTAAAAAGCCTCTAAGTATTTAGCCATGTAGGATTTAATCTATAAGTCGTTAGGTAAGTATATTATTACTAATCATTTAATAGTTGTAATAAGAAATGAAAGAATAACAAGAAATCTTAGAAATTCAACCCTTTTCTCCAATTTAAATTTCATTACAAATAAATAAATATTTAAATTATAGCTTTAAAAGGAAAATTAAGAAATTAAATAAAGCGTTTTACACTCTAACTAAACCACTAAACTATTGACGTTTCACTTTGGTTTTTAAAAGACTATTCCTTACTTATATTTACAAATTATTTATGCATTAGGTACTTTACAATCAATACGTGAAAACACACAAAAATGGTAAAATGTAAAATGGTAAAATATGTTATCACTACAAAGAGGACGGATTGATATAGGTACAAATACAAAATACACTGATAATGTAGGTAATTTTACAGTTACATCACAATTTTGGGTCCTATATTGGTTGATAGCATAACACCCTGGGACCTCTGACTTCACTAAGGCACAAAAGGTAACAAATACAATGGTCATTATACTTTCTCTATTTACAAATACTGGAAACTGGTCCCAAAAACTTAAGTAAGTAAGTATACAGTTTAAAGATAGACTCTTCACCTGGTAGACAGAGCTATCTCTCGGTAATTGCTTAAAACTAACTAAAACATACTAAATGCACGTGAATAAACGTAAAACACAATCGTAACTTAGACGGAGTCGATACAGATGTTCTAATCTTTGGCTACTTAAAAGTTAACCGCATCACATGAAAAGTAAGTTTTACTTAATATGGACTCCTTATGACTTAGAATTATAAACGTATACTGGTAATTGCGGTGGTAATCTAGTTGGTGAGTAGAGGGGTGAGGGGGGCGGAGGTTTTGTCGGGGTAGTAGGTGTATTGGGGGTGTGAGGCTGGCGCGGGGGGTGGCGAAGCTGTAGCGTGTTGGGAATCTCGGTGCCTGCGCAGGTCCACCTTGCGCTGAAAAGCCTTCTCACAGAGCCCGCACGAGAACGGCTTGTAGCCCGTGTGCTTGCGCATGTGAGTGATCAGGTTCGAGCTTTGACTGAATGCCTTCGAACATACTACGCACTTGTGCGGCTTTTCACCTGCAAAAAAAATAAATTATGCTAAAAATCTAGACACGGAAAGAGTAGGTAGAAAGTAAGCTTGTGTAATAGACACGGAAAATAAAGTCTATATCAGCGGATTATCAACACACCAAAATGTCCCAGCTGCAGGATTGAATTCGGGTTTTCCAGTTGTGAAATGTGGGTACAACTACACACCCCATCGTCCTCACCCGGGTCGTACGCAAGTTATAAACTCATGTTTTCAAAACCAAAATCATCGGATTAAGTTTTGTTAAATGGTAAAACACGAAAATTCGACGCTCCATAATTAATTCACCAACTTTACGTAGCACGGTAGTGATTAGACAGGTAATTAAAGCTTGTGTAAGCGGTCCGTAAATTCTTATCATATCGTCGAACTTCTATTATTCATCGCGACGTTTTTGAAATGATTTAATATGCAATGGACAGGAAGATTGTAGGCCAGTATTTATTAACTTTAACGATAATTGCCCTACTTCGATAC
Organism: Marasmarcha lunaedactyla; assembly: GCA_923062675.1. Classification (NCBI taxonomy): domain Eukaryota; kingdom Metazoa; phylum Arthropoda; class Insecta; order Lepidoptera; family Pterophoridae; genus Marasmarcha; species Marasmarcha lunaedactyla. The sequence goes on along the minus strand of OV281346.1, from coordinate 11,204,330 downwards.
GGTGAGCTTTCTTGAAAAATTATCCAGAGTTGTATTTTTTTCTACGGAGGATTTAATGCTAGGTTATCAAGGAGCGTATATGAATAAGTAAAAAGAGTAATGCAAATGTCATTTTATAGAATGAACAGGATTTAAGTTGAGTTTTTATAAGCGGCGGCCGCAGCGCGTGAAGGCGTGCGAAGGTTGCTCGGCTAATTGCCGCCGCGAGCCGCATTTTGGAATATTGATGATGAGCCATTTATCGGAGGACGAGCGCCATACATGGCCGCAGTAAATCATTCGAAACACTGGCCCGACGTGACGAGATGTCTCCGACCAACACAAATATGTTCGCTGCTTTTTTTAAATCCACTTAATTCGACTTGTCGGACGTACCTAGAGCAATCATGCCGTAGCTGAAATTATCGGTGGCGGCTTGAGAGCGTTTTTTGTTTGCATGAGTCAATCTCACGCAGTTTTGGTAATTTTTACCATCCGTTTAAACTGTTTGGGTGTTTCGTGAAAAACATAAGTAGAAACATCGGCTCATCAATCAAACCATTTCAGTAGGAGGGAGAAAAACGGTAAAAGCGGCAGTTATATTGAACCTTTCAATACCATATTGTATTATTGAAAGGCTTGCAGTTACGTGTGGTTTTAAATTATACTTACTGATCCAACAAAACCAACCCCAAAATTGGTACTAAACTCAGTCCTTAAGTTCTTAAACAATATAATAACTGTACTTTAATAACGTTATTTATATCTTCTCAAACTAGTAGGTATAAAATTATCATTCATGCAGTTCATATTTTTATCTCAAGAGAGGCTAGAACGAATTCAATATTAAATAACAAAACATAAATATTGAATAAAAAGCATTTCCTGGTTTATGCCAACGAAAAGATACATATCAATAAAACTGAAAGCCGCGACCTCAGTCAAGGAGTTAACGTGGAACTCACTTGGCGGCGGCACGTTTTTTGCTCATTGTAAATTCATTAACGCGCGACGGCCGCGATTTGCCGGCGAAAAGGTAATTGCACGCCGCTTAAATGTTTAATTCCCGCGACATCCAAAGTGTCCTTTTATTGGTTCTCTATACGCCTCCGCCTTAATGAACTTGTCGCTCTAGCGGCTACCGATGTCGCTTTACTCCGACCAAACAAAGTAACACAACTTAAAGCCAGCTGCTTTTTCATACCTTATTCAAAGACCTACTTACTATGCATAACTTTGAAAACGGCTTTAAAGATGTCCCTTAATTGCAACGGGCCTTGTATAATATTTTAATCGCATCAAAAATCGATCAGTTGGAATGTCATAACCGCATATTACGAGTGGCGTCAAGTTTCAGTACTTAGATAATAACAGGGTTATGAAACTTGCTACGTTACGAGGGCTTAACTTAGAAGAACACTTGTCATAATAATTTCACTTGGAGTTTCACACTCGGCAGGGTGAAATTATTTACGAGTTGGATAATTTGTTATCAACTAGCTCGTCGAGGGCTTGTTGCGTGTTGACTTTTAAATACTACGACTTGTCCACTTATTTCTTATGAAAAAATCATAAGTAATTATGTTTGATTTTGTGTTTGATTGCTTTTTTGTTATTTATTTATTGCTTGTTTTTGTAAGTATTTTGCTTTTCAGGACTCTAACTTTTGGACCACAAGTTGATTGTGGTAAAAATTGTAATTAGATACTGAAAACCCTTTATAAATTACCTGAATTAGATTACCAATGTCAAAAATACAGTAATATTGCCCACGCGAGTAGGTATTGAATTTAATTGTGATTTGAGTAATTGATTCCTCATACCTATAAAATTATAATGAATAGAAACTTACCTGTGTGTATGTAGGTATGCTTCTTCATATCTGATTTCTGGTGGAACCTCTTGCCGCAGTACTGGCAGGGGTAAGGCCTGGTGTCGGAGTGGATGAGTAGGTGCGTGGACAGGGTACTCGACCGCTTGAAGCATTTTCCGCATTGCTTGCACTGGAACAAATGAGACATTCGAGTTAGCAAGCAAAAAAAAATAAGTAATGGACGGTGATTTTTTCATGAAAAAGTATTGTGTATATTACGTATCCTTTATAGTAAATACTCGAAGTAAGTTCAATGTATTAAGAAATAAATTAAAAATACCACTATTAACAGTTATAACAATGTGAAATTATTTTAGTTGCACACTTGGTAATGGTGAAGTGTCTTATTTGCTTTTAAGTTAAATAGGAAAATATTTGTTCAGTATTTATATTATAATGTTTTAAAAATGACATTTTGCCCTAAATGTTTAATTACTTGCGTATGCCTGTTCCTTTGTATTGAAATTTATAGAATCAAGCAAACTTTTGATTTCAGTTTTCGACAAAATCATGCCGTTTAATGTCTACCTAGAGCTGCCTACAGATAAGTTTTTGAACGAAACCTAATAACTACCTCCATTCACACACTACAAATCGCTTTAATTCTTCAAACGTGATGCGGACTATTGATTACAACAAAGCCACTTGTCTCTATAAAAATTTGAAGTAGTGATTGGATGTTTAAAGGAAATTATTGAAATACAGGGTTTAGTTGGTGGACAAGTTGTCAGCGGCCGTCACCTTGGCAGCTAGCAATATGCTAATAACAGGGCAACCCTTCTTAACCTTACCTTTCCACGACTTTCTTTGATTTTCCTGAAAGGGTTTTGATGGCTCTGTACTTAATAAAAAAATATCACTCCCCAACAATTAACAACTGAAGGCTATTATTAAAAACGTTTCTAACATAAATTCGGATTGTAATATTCGATTTAACTTCTTTTGTAATTAGAGATTTGAACTTTTTTTCCATATGATATGGGGTTGTTGATTTTTCTAGAAAGGGTTGACGCGTGTGAAATAAGTGTATTGTAGTTTTCTACGAAGAACTCTTCGCTAATACTCTTGAAATTCTTTAAATAATACACTTTTCTACACCTTCTAGACGTAAACAGAGGTTCCATCCAATCAATGTAAACCAATATGCTGTACAAAACCTTTCGACCTTTCAATAAGTAATAAATAATGTGGATGAGATTTTAAGACAAACTTATCCCGGACTTTTAAAAAGTAGAGTTAACAGCAAATATAGTACAAGGAAAAATTTACAAATCTGCATGAGCACAGACGGCCTTATTATTAACAATATAGTCAACACTAGCTATGCATACGGCACAAGTTTGCTTCATGGATTTATTTGTACAGTTGCTACTGGAATGCAATAGTATTATTATGTCTTTTGAAATAGTTTACCTATGTAAAACAGTGATTAACAATGTCGTTAGCACGGCTGTTTTAAAAGCGGTTTCTGCCGTGTTGTATTCACAAATAACTACTGTATTTGCTTTATAAACTATTGTTACAAGTATGGCGTGTTTCTGAGTAGGTGCCTGAGTTTTATTTCTGTTACGAAATATAAATTTTAATGGCTCCAAACTTTTAAAGTTTATCTACCAGGATTTAAACTATTATATTGCAGTTTATTTATTGATTATGGTTTTTACCTGCGTATTAGCAGTTACACAGTTTTAAAATTAATCTGTACAATAAAGTGGTAGAAATTGTTTTAGAGATTACATATTTAAATATTTTAGGTAATACCATTTTTATTATGATTAAATTTGATAACATTTAATTATTTTTTATAACGTCTATAATAATTGATTACTCGTACCTAGCTTTTTAAATTGTTTAACTTTCCTTCTTAATAAACTTTATCTACCTATATTAATTCACACAGCTGATTTAGTAAAGTTAATTAAAGGATTTTATTGAAATCGTAAGTTTATAGATCGTTCGGGCGAAGTGGGGCGGTGCGATTGATATCCAACAGCAATCCTCGCCCCCCGCGCCGTGACAGTTGGCCGCAGCTGCCTTCACAAAAACCTCACTTTTTACCAACTACTTTTTTAAAAAACCTCCTCGGGTATAAACAACACAGGTGCTAGTGTAACTGTCCACATATGGCTATCACTTTATAGTCAGATTTTTTTGATAACCCAGTGAATTAAAAAGGTTGCGGTTTTTGCGTGTTTCTCCTTAATTGATAGAGCCCGTCCGATGATCGCTATCACCCCAGGCATGCCAGTTGATTAAGACGGTGGAATTGAATCCAAATAAAAATAATCGATGACTTAAACTTAAACTACAGTAATTAATCCGTACATAAAAGGTTAGGTTTCTTTTTACCAACCTCTTGTTGATTTTTGAACCTTCATTCCGACATGTGCAAAACAAATGAAGGAAATGTAAAAGTCAAGTTAAATACCTACAACTTACGTGTAAAAAGCGAAAATATGCGGTGTACTTAAATACAAGTGTATTTTTATTTTATTTAAACAGGACCAGTTGCAATGTCATTACGTTAACAAGGAGGAATTAAGATTGAAAGAGGCGCAGGCTGTTTGAGCGGAATTAACATGATTGGTGCGCGGAGGTCGGGGCGCTGTGCCAGCGCACGAAGCGTGGCAGGCGCGTGGCTGCGTGTGCCGCTTAACCACCGTTAAAACGATGGCCTTTTTTCTAAACACTACTGTATATTTTTTATTTTCCTAGTTCTCTTATAATACGTAAAATAGCACACTGATTTCTTTAGAGCCTTTATAAACACTGTTAAGAGCGGCATCGTTAAATAAATCGCCTGCATTACAACAGTTCGAGGCCAATTAAAGTTTAATTACCTTTTTCGTTGTGAAGATAGCATATTTATTGTTTGATAACTACTGTGTTGTAAAAAGAAATGAAGTGATGAAGAACCAAGTTGTAAGATTAAGTTAAAATGCCACGACGACCATAAATTAAATTCCGTGCGAACGTCACGAGAACTGAATGAACACGTTTTATAAAATCATATCAGCGAAAGATAATAAGGAGCTTAGCAGTAATTTAACAGCCGTATGACACAAGATAATTATACCTTCAATTATAAAGCTCCATATTGTGATATTAAATACGGAATTTTGATTAAAACTGAAGCGGATTTTTATAACGGCCATTCCAAAAAAGGAAGGTTACAAAAATGGCGAGAAGACGAGCTCCGCGGCGCGCGGACGAGACTCGTCCGTTGTACACCACTTATTAAGACAAGGGCGGTTTTTTGCTATTTGATTTGTTAAATAAAAGGACTACGACGACGTACTGGTTTGCTATTTTAAACTGAGCGGAAACTGTACAGTTATTCTGGACAATTCGAAGGATGTCGCTATTCATCGATCGATCAGGTGGAGGAATTATAGTAAGTGGGTTTATTAAATAAATTGCGAGACCTAACTCGGATCTTACCTGGAATGATTTTTCGTTTTTGTCTTGTTTGGGGTAGGGGTTGTAGGCGGGGGCGGAGGGGCAGCGGCGCGGGGTGGGGCTGGATCGGCGCGTGGGAGCGGGGCTGCTGCGGCACCGCTTTACCAGCTCCAGCGGCGCCTCGTCGTCCTCCCAGGTTACGGGCGAGTCCCCGCCGTCAGCCTCGCGCTCGCACGCGCTGCCCGGAGACCAGATCTGACGGTTCTTTGTTGACAAGTTCAGGGGTAACTCTTCTTCGTCCTCTGAAATTATATATACTGTGAGACGGAGTGTTAAAGAAATAATACTTCTCTAGAGATAAGACGTAAGATACCTTAGAATTTTTAGAGTAAAGTCTAACACCTGTATTCTTAGAAATTTGCTCGAAATTTCCTTCACTAGACTCAACCTCGGCTAAGCAACTTTGGCTTATAATTTCGTTATCAACTTGAGAAATTTTCTCAGTGGAGTTAAGAAACTTGAAGAAAGCTAGAGTTAACGACTAAGAATACCGATTTCGACTGAGATTTGCGAAATTCCTTAAAACTTCCTTAACTGAGGTTGAGTGAAGGGAATCTCGAGTAACCACCTAAATATACGGGTTACTATAGTAATTACTTTGGAGTTTGATAAAGAATTGTAATGATAACAGCAAAGCACGTCCATAAAAATTGATTAAGATCTCATCTCGTAACAGCAATAGATCAAAATATTAAAATTAACTTAGATACGTTGAACTGCTACGCATCAAATAAACGAATCATAAACGCTAATCTTCACCATTCATATCAGTTTCGTCGAGACTCAAGCACGCAAGTTTAGTCAAGAACTAAGGTAAACGACATGTAAACGGCGACATTGCTCCGTCGACAGTTATTAATCAGCAGCCTACCCTGATAGCTATTCTAATGAGCTCTGTAGGAGTCTCTAAGGAGGCCGAGGCCTGAAATTTAGCATAAGTAATTATGAATTTCAGCGCTTTCGCAACCGGAACGAGTTATCACGCGTGATGGTTTCAAGAATTGATATGGAAACTGGTTTTGCATAGTTATCAGGTTGTTTTTTTTTGTCGAAGGAGTTTGGGTTGTTATTGTGAGAAATCCTTTTTTTATTTTTGGAAATTGTATACAATTTGTATTATTGTATACTTTCGGTGAAGTACTAGTATACTGCACTATTTAGTTTTATATGCATAGTTTGAAGAATGTTGTTTACGGAGGTCCATCATTTGGGCAATTTATGTGTGTGGAGTCTTGCTGCGAGAATAGACAGATATGGGTAAGAATCACATAGGTGCATATCTATGAAATGATGTACACAGTGGTTGCAAAAGTTGGTATACCCCAATATGGAAGTTGGATTACTTGCCTGAAAACCACCCCTAAACTCGATGATCATTGTTACAATCTACTTTAGCTCCTCCTACTTAGTGCCACAGGTTAAATATATAATGAGATATAACTTGAGTAAAGTGCTGACCGTGTGGCGGCGGCGTGTGGCGCAGGTCCAGCGGAGGCGGCGCGTACTGTGGCGGTAACAGCAGAGGCCAGGCGGCGCCCCCATACAGCGCGCCTAGCCCACGCGCGTACATTAGTGCATGCAGCTCTGCGGACGAGGGCAAATTGTTACGTGAATGTTCCAAATATAACAGGTTTGTGAGACTAAGAGGTGATTTATTAGATATGACGTGACATCATGATTTTTGTTTTGATACTTATGTATGTGTGAGTATATTGTTTGTTTTGAAACATACATTTGTCTAAATAAAATTGTATTATATCCAGAGAGGAGGCTGGTGATCTGTTACACTGGACCTCCTAGTACAGACACCAGTCTCCCACATAAATTAATTAATTTTAGGTTGTTGATGGCAAAATGTAAAATAAATTCTTTTTTCTGTTAATGTGAGAGAAAATAAATAAAGATTATTATTATTATTATGATTATTAGGTTAAGTAGTTACAAAGTAAGGTAATTTTAATTTCAAAGAAAAAAAATAACCTTATCAAAAAATTAGGCTAAATAAACGATATTGTCGTTACTGGAATCAATTCTAACCCAATGTGACTATCATTCATGGTAGGCGGAATTCGGCTATGGGCAACATCACTGTAGTCAGTGCCCATAACAAATCCTATCCTTGAACGTCAATAAATCAATTTACCAACCTGTAGCTCGAGCATACTGCTTCAGCGCTCTTCCCGCGCTCTCGTAGTCTCCAAACTGCAGCAGGTCCAGGCGGGGATGTGGCAGGTCAGGAGACTGTGGTGGTGATGGCGAGGGGGTGCGTGGGGAGCTTAGCTCGGGGGAGGGGTAGCGGTGCGCCGCGGGGGGTGAAGCAGGCTGGAACTGCTCCGCGAGACGCGAGAGAAGCACGTGGCGCGACATGCTGCAACACGGAGATTGTGATGTTGAGAAAGTTCTAAGATGATATTGAAAACAGGATTGTTTAAAAAAGTTGGGTTTCCATTCAAAAACGGCGTTGACTATGGCCAGACGGCCGAGTGGCATAGTGGGCAGTAGCCCTGCCTCATATGCCGAAGGTCCCTGGACGGAGTCCTGGTCGGGGCACTCATTTGTGTGATGAACAAAGATATTTGTTCTCGGGTCTTGTTTGACGATATGTATGTATTACTATTCTGGGTTCCCCCCATTGCACAAGTTCGACTTACTATGGGGCCATACAGTTTGTGTATTTGTCAAGGGAAATTTAAATCAAATTAAGTCTTGTATAGTCTTTCGGTTTTGTGATTTTCCTGAGTGGCCATCCTTTTTCCAGGCATGATGCTTACACGCCACAGATAACTAACCAGTTATGCGAACAAGTACTTGCTGTTGTAAGTAAACTATAAATGAAATACTGTTGGTCAAGGGCCAATCAAAACATGTGGATATATCATGCTGAGCCTTGGGCTGCTTATCCATCAAAGCTCGGCGGTTTGCAAATTACTTTAATCTCCAAATCAAAGATTTTTACCCCTAGGTTAGTTGGGGTTGGATTTTTACCTCGACCTTCTCGCTTTATAGTTAATCAATAGTTATTCATTACGCTAAGAATACAGTGAATCATCGATACTACTACAAATACTAGCCAATGAGATCACCGTATTAGAAAAAGTTTTTCCTGTTTTCTTTTTTCCGTATTTTCTTTTTGTCGGTGACGCTATTGGCTATAAACTAATGCTGAGGCGATACGTCACTGTATTCTTAACGCGAACTATAGTGCATACTCAGCCATAGTGCCTTTTCGTTATTTAATAGTAATTTTATTACACGACATAGATATGAATAATACAGGAGCGTCAAATTAGTTCCTTGAATCGTATTTTTTTCCTACTTAATCAAAGAGTATCACAACTTGGTATAAAAACGGGATCTCGTTTGTGCTGGATAACGTAGGCTATACCTATATATTTTTTATATTTAAAAAAAAATCGTGCCATGTGGGAAGCCGCAAACTTAGCCCTTTATTCTTGCAAAATCGGTAGATTTAGAAAAATGCCTTATAAAATGTTCATAGCAAAAATTAAACTAGTTGGTATTATTTCATAGATATGAAAGGGTCGTTCATTACTTTTTCACTTTTTTAACAATTTGAAAAGTTCTTAGGTTTTATTTTAAATGCAGTTACACTACGTAGCAGTTTAACATTCAATTCCACTAGTCGCCATGATTATACATTGCCAAGGCAGGCGTCCATATTGTATTTAGCCAGACCCTTTAACACCAACAAACTTTTATACCAGCTCATATAAATATCAATGCTAGGAAAACCTGATTTAATGTTTATTCCTTTGATATTCACTGTTGGTAACAAAGGTCTAATACATTTGAAAATAGGTAGTGAACCTACTAATACTTTCCTGATATGATTCTGATCTTAACTGAAAATGGCTTAGGTACTTAGCGAAAACGATTAAGTTCTTTAAGCTTTCAGACATCAATAAACATTAAAGGTCCTTGCAAGCTCTCCGAAGATTTTTATCTAGATTTCACGGTTTGTATAACCTAATTGAAGATTGCGATAACATCAAATGATATCTATCATCGTTGTTTTTACGTGACCGCCGCCATTACTTGCGTCGGTCAATTTGTTGACAGAGCGCTTGGCCTGATTAATCCTGCCGCTTACTTGTCGCCGGCGAATCCTATTAAAAGCTCAATCAAGCAAATGAAGAATCAGAATAATGGAACCGGCGTGCGTACGCGCATTAATAATTCACACCACGCGGCGAAACAATCTCCATTACGCTAATACATTTAGATATTACCCAATGCTTCCCTCAGTTGATTTTCAATTCATATCTATCAAATATTTGACATTATGTTTATTAGTTCAAACCACGAATAAACCTATTACATTAATTGTTGCTTTATAAATAAGTAATGAGCTTCAGCCATGATTTGGCGAATTTTTCTGTGACACGAACTCGTATTGGGGAATCGGATAGAATTCTAATTAACAGTAGCTTTTAATCGAGATATAGATCTCGACGGTTAGTTTGTAGTTGTAAATATAGTAATAACGAGAACGATAACTGTTAATTGGGTGAAGGAGGGTTCTGTGGCAATTCCTTGTTTGAATAGAGAAAGTACATAGTTATTACGAGGTGGCAATTACGTGTTGAGTACGGGTATCTGTTTATTGCTTGGGAATCCGCGCAAGTGGCGGCTGCCGAGAAAAATCAATCAGCTCGGTGCAGTTGCAAAAACTTGGCATGTCAACATTAATCGAATATTTCACGGAGGGTTTTATGTTCTCGCGAAGTTTGTAATTTTATGGCTTTTTAAAATGGTAGTGTGTTCTTATGACAAAGACCCACATTTCTTAGTTATCTTGATATAATTAGTTTTAAGTTTGAAAATGATGATACTTGATATTGTTTGGTAAAATATACTGATTATACAATCTAGTGACAAATGAAAACCTTAAGTAGATTCGTTTTCTAGGATATTTTTAATATGTACCAAAAATTACCTCCTTAAACAAATAACTAAAAAATCATTTTTTGAAGGAATTGAGTTTCAGCGTTTATGTATTATTATAGAACCCGTTTGGTATCAGATACAGGTTGTTAACTTTATTTGTTTGTAAACCAACCCGGCAGTTTAGTCACTTTTTCTAGATTTAGCCCTTAGTTTGTTTTGTGGCCATTATTTTTGTAACGTAAAGTTTGTAACGAACGTTTTGCAAATTTTTTATACCTACTCCACGCACATTGTGTGTTTTTTGTTAACTTGCAAAGTGTCGAAACTCAACATTTAAGTAACGTTGTTTTTATAATTGCGTTGGAGAAATAAGTTTATATTAGTCATATCGAGTCGGCAAGTTAGTTTTTATGCAATTGATACTAAGCTCGAGCAAAAACAAATACAAAATACCCGACTTTCAATTATTGAGTTTAAATATTTCAATTAAGTGCCTTTTACGTCTATTAAAGAATTGTATCAGATACCTATCTCAATTTAAGTTACGTTGTTGTAAAATCCCTATTTAAAAACCTGTTGATATTTGGTGAAGAGTAGAATATATTTTTATTAATAGTATCTTATAACAGTAATAAATACTAAAATTGCCGGCTTGATTAGATGGTTAGGAAGAGTTTGACAGTCGCGCTCAAAGATAAAGAGGTTACTTAGGGTGCTCTAAACTATAGATTTTGCTGAAAAATATAGTCGTAGTTAAAGTATAAATATATAGTTATATATCAATTATATGTGGGTATATTTTTGAGGCTTTTGGCGTTGAAACCATGGGGTCCTGGGGACAAGGGGCTCATCGCCTTTATTCGGACCTAGCGAGGCGATTGCTGAGTGAAACTCGTGACCCTAAGGCTAGCACCTACCTCGCACAACGAATTTCTCATCCAGCGTCGTAATTTGGCCAGCCTTTTGGCTACGTTGCCTTTAATAGATTCTACTTTAGGTGTAGTTTTTTATTTGTAGCATATTTTGATTTTATAATTATTAAATTTAATTCACTTATATGTACATTCTAGAATTCTTAAGTATTGAGTAATAAAGTCTTAGTAGTAGTATAAAGTTACAAAGGTAAATCTGTACTTTGGAATGTCCTGAGTGACTATTTGACGAGACTGAGAGCGGCCCTAAGCCTGAATGCGAGCCCTATAGGTACTCGCACGAACTCGACGTCACCGTCCTTCGTGCCCAGGGACACATATATCTCAGATTATATTAATTTTATGTATCAAGAAGGTAATCAGTTAAATTGACAGGTCATTTACGACACAGGACGAAAGTTTATTTAGTTTTATGCAAAACTCGAGAACACTAAGTAGGTATACCAGGGAGCTATTTCAATTGAATTTATGACTTTAAAGTTCAAATTAAAGGAATTTTTATGATTACTGAATAAAACACAACACACAACTAAATAATTAAATGCAATATAGACATGTTGAAATTGCAAACTTATCCTAGTTACAGTAAGATCACGATAATCTCACTAATGCACACTAGGTAATATATTTATACCCTTTTATATATATTTAAGATTAGCAAGAAAACATACTTATATAATCGTGAATCTTAAATTCAATAGCATATTTCAATAACTTATGTACTCATTTTTATTTTTAAGTTTGATGTCAAACAGACCTTGGAATCCCTTTAGGCACCGAAAGACCTGAAGATACGATGCTTCTTATGTATCTTATTCTTCTGAACCATACTTTTACGGGAACAAAGTTTTGGTGGAAAGCAAAAACAAGGCAAACACATTTTATTTATATCTATCTATATATTATATATCCGAACAATAAAAATTCATCAAAATAGAGCATTAATATTTTAAAACTTAGGTACTACTATACATTTCGATGACCTCTTGGGGTATTTAATATGGGGTATGGCCTTAAAAACGAGTCCCAGGTTCAAATCGTGTGCATATTCAATATTTCTGTTTCGATCAATATTTATTTACATATGATAAAAAATCCTACGAGAAGTGGTCGTCATAAGATACAGAACTTAATATTTTAATACATTTATAGCAAAAAGTCATTGCAATTCATTGCAAACTCTTTATGCAATGAATGTGAGCAATATAATTGATTTAATTAGTTAAGGACTTCAATTAATCCAGTTATGTAGTTATTACGAAGGCGAGTAAATCGCCGCCCGCCCTTGGTCTCCCGCCCTTCGGTGCATTACAGACTTTGTAAAATTCAGTTTTTAATGTTAATATTTACGAAGAGCTGCAACTTACTTTTCGTTGCTTTGCTATATGTTCCACGTTACGCTATATAGAGTTAGTAAGCGTATAAAAGTAAGTGTTTATGTGAATGAAACAACTGAGAATCTTCAGGACAGAAAAGCTTTAAAAATCTAAAGCCGATTTTCTATGGGCTTAAGTTCGAAATACCTAAGCGTTTTACGGAGAATTGATATATAAAAATTTATCAATAAATAAAGTTAGTGAAAAAAACTGTTATCACCAAAATTAACTCACCTTGAAGATTTTTGTAGGTATCTCCCAAATGTCACTCACTGAAAATCACTTTAAATATTTCGTCGAAAAAATCCAAGTGAAATCAGTGTGAAAATGCAATCATTTTCAGTTCACGTCGTGATAAAGGCAAGGTAAGGTTTAACGGGGATGGAATACGCGTAGGCTTCGAAGGCGCGCGTGCGTCGCGCTCGGCGGCCGGCACCTGACTGCCACTCGTCGCCGCTCGCTCCTCGACATTAACTTTTTTCCTTTTTTTTCTACTTCACAAAAAAGTTCTTCATCCAAGGAGGCTGCTCAATAAAATGATTTGATGCGACTACCAGTTGACAGGTGGCTTGCGTCCTAGCTTCTGCCTAATTGCCAGTTGCGCTTATTCTGAGGACACGCTGAAAAATTACTTTCAAGTATTAATGCCCGCAAATAAGCGGTTGTAGTTTTGACATTAAAACTTGCTTATTAAGCTGCGGGTATCTAGCCGATGATGCGCTCTGTCCATAGTTGGGACGTAATCTCAACATTTGGATATTGAATTTTTTCGTTTACCTAACAATTTAAAAAATGTACTTTTTATAAACATCTTACACAATTACGAGCATCTCGAATTGAATAACGTTTATCTCTTAATTACTTTTGCTAGTACAATATAAAAGATCTTTCAATTTGAGTCTCTTCTCTTCTGTATGAAGAGCGTTTGGCTTAGATTTTCCGAGCTCCACCCACCACTACTGCTGTGATTGGTCGTGAGGACCGGTGGGCGTGGCTTTGCTTAGATGTACCACGTTGGCTTAGAAGCCTTGTTGGGATCAATGAATGTTTTGTTTACTCACTCTCCTAATGTAAACAAATTAAATATACAAAAAATATTATAACTCGAAGTTGATGAAGTGAATCCATCAGCTGTTTGATTAATTTTCTTATTTCAATATGCTGCTAGATTATTTATAGATAGATACCTATGTCCTACATAGTTAATCTTTATTGGTAGCGTTTTTTCGTCTTATAGTTATTAATTTAATACACTTATGTGTACATGCTAGAATTGTTTTACATTATATTTGATTGAATAATTTATTATTAAAATAAAAGTTCACAATATTTTTATTAAGGGTCATTTAATATAATTAAGCTTTACTTAGTAGGGTTTTGATAAAAAGTTTAATCATCGGAATACCTAGAAGTATTAGCGAAGAAGTATTAAGAGAAGAAGGGGTGGCCCATATAAAAACTGAAAGGAAACTATAGTAAACATATCATACAATACCATAGTTATTTATTTACAAACAAGAAAATCTACACCTTAACATTAGAAAAAAGTTAAACAAGGAAAGAAAATAATTAAACATAGAATGCAACGCCTAAATTTCTCAGTACATAGGGGACAGTGGCCATATTTGATTTCAAGCCTGGCTCCTCCCGCATATGAGGCTGGCTTCCATGCCACGAAACCTTCTGCACAAGCTCAATAAATAACGAGTAGATGCGTCAAAAAGTTTTTGATTTACCCACGACAGGTGGCAGGTAGGGTTCCACGCAACAAACCTTCGTAAATGGACCATTTTCAGCGGGTTTCTTGATTTAACGTATCCGATTTTGGGGGTGTCCCTCCCCTACTAAAGCTCCTGGTGATTACCCTTAGGTATCAATAGCAGGGTGAAACATAATCATGTTAGGTACGGATAAAGGGAGGGTTCGACCAATGAAAATCCATAACATTTTTAAATATATGTTTCCTTTATTAGGTAACATAAATAATAAATCCGCAGAAAAACACACAAACTGCATGGCCCCCAAGTAAGCAGCGCTTGTGTTATGGATGACCCTACAGCGAACAGGGGGGAACCCAGAATAAACATATATACATAAATACAAACAACCATGACCCGAGAACAAACATTTGTATTCAAAGTATAAATGACAGCCCCGACCAGGACTCGTACCTGGGACCTCCGGCGTATGAGGCAGGAGTACTACCAACTATTCCACTCGTTCGTCAAATACTTAATACGTTACTGTGAAATACACAAACAGGCTGCGGAGTTTGACAAATTAAAAAACCCGACTGATCAAGTCCTTTTTATTTCATGGGAATTCCGGGATGTACCTATCCTACGTCACTTCCACAACTGAGACGAATCTAATAAAACCTTATATGTTGAAATCTGTCAAACGGTTTAAGCTGTCGAGCGTGCCAAAATGGCGCCAAAGAAATACATATAAGTATACATAAACTCTAAAAACATGGCCCACCTTCTGACAGTCGCGCAATAAGAAAGTAACAAACTGTACAGAACACCAACAAAATTGTATGTTCAAATTGGAACCAACAGCTATTGTCGTTTTTGCTAACCAAGTTTATACGACTTGTGATTATAGGTAGGTGATACGAACCGTGTTTGAGCAACTAAACTTTATCCTGAAGGTAACGTAGCGATTCAAATCTTTTGTCATATCCTCAATATAGATACACTAAGATACGCTCAAATACATAGCCTGCTCATAAGCAATTCAAGTATGAAATGAGTTTAAAAACTTACTTTTAAGGAGCCTTAGGGGTTGACTAGTAGTACTTTTTAGTACCAAAAACTTTGACTCGATGCGCCGGCGTCCGTTGGTTTCGGCGGACTGTCAAATGTTTGTGGATGACGGGGAAACACTGTTGCTCACTTAAAAATAAAATTACCAACCAAATCCGTTTGTAAATTCCCAAAATAATGTAAGTGGCTCTTTTAAAACCTGGCTCCTTCATGCCACTTCTCCCTACCTACTAATACGGCAACTGTGTGCGTGACAAAAATGTACTACACGCAGATAAAGCAACGAGAGCACGATTTGAATGGATTGATTTTTACTTCAGACTGGACTGTTTATTTTTGGCCCAATTAGCCATTTTTAACTTCAGTGGACTTTTAGGTCCAGAACTGAGGGCGATCCAATGGTTTGACAATACCACGGCTGCCACACAAAATTAAGTCGCATATTTACAAGCACACGCATGCAAATGACTTGAACTATCTGTACCTACCATTTTACTGCCTTAAAAAATATTTCCAGATTCAATATTCAAAATATTTGATTTAATTATAGGTAGAAAAAAACACTTGATACAAGTCTTACATAAGTATTAAATTTCTACTTATAAATATACGGAATAAGTTCAAGTTTTTATGTAACTATATATTGTTTCTGTCGTTATCATAGAATCATAGCTAATCATACAATTGCTCATTTCTTTTTTCACAACCTAGTATCCTGCTATTTGTGCGAGCCGAGGAGCGAACGCGAGCGTGTTGCGGCCGCATCCGGCGACGCGCCATAATGAAAATAAATTAATAAAGAGGACATAATAAGCAAAATAAATATTAATTAAAACGACGTGTTATTTGATAACTCAGCTAATTATATAATCTACGTGCGACATTGACAGATTAACAAAGCGTTTCCAGCACCTTTATCGTTAGTTAAAGGAACTATTTTACGGTATGATCAAATTGGCCACATGCATAAAAAAAAACTTTTACTTAACAACAAACGACTTCTTATTATTGATATTGCCAAGCCACGTCATGAAACGGGACAATTTCATGAAATGATCGAACTTTGATGACGTGGGCAATTCTACGATGAGGCTACGACATATAGGTATAACACATAGTGAGAAGAATAATTAATCCTGCTTCTATAACTTACCATCGTAAGAAAAATAAGAAATAGTTCATCAAGTTTGATTGACCACAAGGATGCAAATATAATTAATGACGAACTATTACCCAGTGAGCACATCTTCGCAAGGCTACCAACAATCGTAAAATTATATTGCATGGCGTATTAAATTGATCAACTTTATGAACCTACCGTACATGTAATTTAAATAATCTTAAAACTAATGGGAATATTACTGATACTGAAAGGTTGTTGATATCGTAAGCAAAATTCTAGCTCATCTTGAGATTCTACGGCTAATCCATCAGGTATCCAAATTCTAGCTCATCATGAGATTCTACGGCTAATCCATTTCAAGTTTCGTTATAATATTTTAGAAGGGAATTTCATATAACAAAATATAGGTAGATAGATGAGCAATGTTTGAAATCGTCATTAACCTAAAGGTTTGTCCGCACCAGGTACGAACTTGGAATCTCCGGCATATCTGCAGGCATGCTATCACATACACCACCATAGATTACTGTATTAAGTTTATTTTCCTTCCTAAATTTACCTTTAATTAAATATTATTTCATTAATGTTTCACTCTATCATTACTAGCGCGCAAGCTCGATATTTACATTTTTACAGTATTATAAGAGCTATTGTTGTCCGAGTACCTTATTTTACTTTGAGATTACCTGTCTCTAAGCTAAATTTTTCAAAAAAAGTCACACAAGCGTTTATTGAATCAATACATAGATGCCGTCTATACGCGGGGACGTCCATAGCTCCAGTTTACTATCGCTTTATGAAATAAACGCCCACACGAAGTTAATTCTTCAATGACAATGCGTATAGATAGTACAACTTTTCAACCTATTTGTGCATGTGCTTGTAAATGTGCAACTTAACTTTGTGTCAGCCGTAGTCATCTTGTCAAACCGTGTTCTCGTCGCGTCACTTTGGTGTGCGTGTACAATCAGTACATTTTTGTCAGTACACAGTTACTGTATATATACAAGCTTAACCCCCTTCCCTAATCGTGTGTCGCTCCGAAGAAAGCTGCTTAGCAATCCCTTGCCACAGCCATGAAGGTGGTTTTTAGTTGTATGGTGCCACTCTAGTGATTCCCATATCACCCTGCAGACCAGCTGCGAAATATGCATGATGCATTTGCCACCTCCCTCCCGCGGAGGGTGCCTGCTTAGGCACAAAACGAAAAAAAACACACGCGCCCACAAATAACTTGATCCATCAATACTAGCGATAGTTCATAGTTTAAACTCTAATAATTTTTTTACTTAACACCAATACTTGCTGAAATTAATTTTTATCTATTATTGGTGTTGTTGTTGTTGGAGAACGTAGAACGCCGTAACATGATAGCTATACATCATTTAAAAAAAAAGCTTATAAAAGATTTATTAAATCAAAAGTTGTATTGAAAAATGTTGTTACATTCGAATATTAAGTATAAATTGTTGGGATTCATCTTCCCTGAAACAACAAATTACGTGTGTTAAATGACCTGAACGGATTTTGGCTTTTATACAATCAGTTACTGAACAAAACGTTCGCTCTTCACGTTTGGAACCTTGCGTCATTTTATTATAATTATTTTTTTCCTACACCATAGTGTAGGTGTATATAAATAATTGATCTCTCCTGAACGTGAAACTCAATTTTAAATTAACTAGAAATTAATCTGAATCCCTTTAAATACATATGTTGACTAGACGAATATCAGTATAGCTACATAGTAATCTTTGGCGATCTCCAAACAAACATTGCACATTCATTTTTCAATGCATTACTGGTACCTTACTTAGATTTATTTCAATCATAGTTTTACAGTTTAAGACCCGCATAAATTTGTAAATAATCCTATCTCCCGCACTCCAGTCTCGGGTTACATCAAATCCCTGTGAGGAAGATATCCGTGTAAATTACGCGAAGTTAACAAGTTCCGGATGTCTTTAACATGTTATAATTCAATCATTTCCCATGAAGTGTTTTGCTTATTAACACACAAGCTCTTATAAACTTACTGTTAAGGCCGTCAGATTTTATTTAAAAAAAATTATAATTTATATAATTAATAAGTATATCAAAGAATTTTTTACATTGCTATGACAACAATATGCAATAATATGGCTACTTTAAGTCAATAAAAGGCGGAGTGCTTTCATGAAGTAGGTACCTATCTCCGACAACTTCCTATATACATCAATCAAGCTATTATTGTTAGCAAGGACTGTTTATTTACCTTTGAACCAATCGTTCAAAATTACATCACATTTTAATAGACATAAAACTACATAAAAACCAAAAGTACCACATACCACCACTAATTAAACTGTAACAAAATGTATCTTCCACTTGATTAAGCAATTGTAATAACAATCTGTGTGAATTCAATTAGTTGGGTGATCTACTTTGCTTACTGCAGTATTTGGTTACATGTCGTAAGGTTTCTCAAGACTGGTGCTTCAGGGGATGTCGGGGTGGGGGTGAATGCAGGGGTGATGGCTGCCATCTTTGTTGATAGGCTTAAAGAGTTAAGTTGATGCAGACACGTTTTCAGGTCATCGTTTTGCAGAGTAGGTTAGGTTGGTAATTGAGTTAATATTTTTCGCTATTTTAAATCAAAAGAAAACTATAAAGTTAATTCGTGGTTTTGTGATAATTCATTTTTTTTTAATGAACGATAATAAGTACATGCAGATGCAATGTTTCTGTAAAGCTAGAGAACCAACAGTGTGCGTATAGTATCTAAGGCAGCCGACTACATATCATGTGGAGAACCACATAATCTTCCACATAATTTTGGATAATGAATAAATCTAAAAACAAGGGCTCTTTTAGAATACCTATTCTCCAGTATTACTCCTCACATACAAATACGTTAAGAACCAAACACGACCCCAAATCCAAAACATATTTACCGCTACTTAAGATCGTACCAAGCACCTCAACACCTTTGTACTCGTATGCAAAAACAGAACCCAACGAAAGTGAAACGTCGTGAAAATTAGTGTCTGAAATAAGGTCAGTGGAGAGTGGTGAGTAAGGCAGGGCTGCGCAGGCGCGGGGCGGGTGGGGACCGGGCGAGGCGCGTGGTGCGCGCGCGCCGGCCCGTTAGGAGCGTCGTCGCACATGTCGCCGGCACGCGCCCACCCTTTTTTATACACCCAACCTTTTTTCATCCAACCTTTTTTGACTACCTTTGTTACAATTTTAGAAATTTGGATAAAAAAAGAAGATGAGTGGATATCGTGATTGTTTGTTGGTAAAACGGTCTAAGACTGTGTGTCTAACTGTGGTATTTTTTGTAATTTCCTCTTTGAGGATAACAGTTTTCTATAAAAACGTAACCATTTGAGATTGTATCCGCATTTATTAGCTATTATTTATATATTTTTTTAACTTTATATCTTCGTAGACAAAAAAAATTATACAATTTCTATAATTTATCAAAGTACTTGAATGGAAATATTTTTTGCTTCAATAGAGTCGGTTCTGTCTAGTTTTTTAACACACATTGCACGACACGAATAGCAGCGTTTGTTTTTATTTGCCATCCTGACGGCTAACACCTTTCTGCAGTGTAGATAGAAATGCAGTAGATAAGTAAATCAAAATTGTGTCTTCGTGAACTAGGTTCATTAAGGGGGGATTAAAAGGGGTTGTGTTCAGCTGCTATGAACTGCAGGACCGGTACACGGCTGTCGAGTGGCGAATTAATTGGGCAGATGAGAGGCCAACCTCCATGATGAATAACTCAACCTTATAAGGACATCAGGTTCGCGAAACCTTTTATAGAATCTCAATTAAAAATGTCTATTATAGTTAATAGGACGACCGGACAATGTATCGTTTATAGAAACAGGAATATTTGCTTTAAGCATGGGATAAAAAACAGGTAATGTAACGGAAAGGACGATTAAGTGGAATAAAATATAGCGTGGGGGTGCTTGCGGCAGGTGTAGATGGGTCTTTGGTAGAGATGATCCAACGAGGAGTAGCTTATCGATAGAAGCCAGATCCAAAACATGAGATTTCGTTTTGTTTAAGTTGTAAAAAATTGATAGATTTGTACATTGATCATAAAATAATTTTTTTGTGGTTAAATAACAGTCAGTGTTCAATTAACTTGACTACTCATAAAAAGTTTATTTTTATATAAAAAGTAAATTTATTTTTAATTAATTTAGTTGAGACATCAAAAGCCCATTTAAAAATATGACAAAATATTGTTAACAAATCCTTGTAATTGCCTTCCACACTTTAGGTACATTATTTGTCTTCCAAGTATCGATAAATCGCAGAGCACCCCTATGCCGCACCCTCAGTCTTGGTCGACAAGATTCCTGGCGACGCAGCATGTGCGCGCCCTTAACGGATTCATACTCCAACCAAACGGCGCGTGCGCCTAAACGAACAGCCATTCTGAACCTAATTTACATTTTAAATCTAAATTCAGAAACGGTAAGCGAATTAAATAATACAACTGCGGTAAAAAGCCCGTTGCATGTTTGGGGTAAGTATTTCGTGAGGGTTTTATTGGGTAGTTGAATTACCGTAATCTTTGAGACGTATCTCACATTTAGATTGAATAATTATAACACTAGTAAGCTACTTAGATAAATAAGTTTTCTTTACAATAAACACAAAGCTTTTGTTAGAAACACCAATCAATTTTCGCAATTCTTAACGCCCTTATCAACCAACACAATCACAGATGTTTAAGATAACAACAATTCAAAACAGCTCAATCATACCACTTATTCATACCTAAATCTAAAGCTTTACATACGCACACTCAACTGAAAAATAAACTAAAACACGTAATCCCCGTCACGGTTGAGTGTTACCCAACGTTTGTCGACATGTGCCACCCCCCACCCGACTGCCACTTACGACTTCACTGCTTCTGATTCCATATTTAAATACAATTACTTTATTATACGGAGCATTCCTCTACTAAGCGATAAGTGTCGTTACTAAAAAATAGTTTTAATTAAAATAAAATCGAACATTTTCTCAATTTTCAGGCTATAAAAATTATTTAAGGCAAATAAAATTTTTTATTGTAAATGTGATATTATGCTAGAATAGAACGAAAAGTTTTTAATCAAGATTATTGAAAAGGTATTGATTCCCATACGTTATTTTATCGTTTCCTAAGATTATGATTGTAACAGCGCTGCAAGCGTGGTACGAATCCCGAAAAGCGTTAATAATAGAAACCTCACAATCACTATAACTAGAAAACAGTCTTTAATATGAAGTTTTAATTTTGTAATTCGTATTATGCAATATTTATGCTTACTTATAAAATGGATCCTCTATAAAAATTTTAGAATGTTTATATAATAAGCGAAGCGTATTTGAAAACGTATAGAACTACTTACTATATACAATAGGCAATTACTCTTTTTTTCGAAATGGACAGTTTATTTATGGCCCTACTGGCCCAGCACTGAGGGCGCTCAGCCAGAACTTATACTACGCCTACAAACGAGGGCCTTACTATGTACAAAGGTTATGTGAAATAAATCCTGTTTATTTATTAACTTTGGAAACTTATGTAGTGAATTAAAGTAAATACCTAAAAATTACATCTGAAAACGCAAAAAAGTAATTATCAGGAATGAATGTAGGTAATTGGGTTTTTCGAATAAAATAACTATCGAGATACAAATTTCAGAACAGCTTGATGCTTGAGAGCAGTTTTCTTTCTGCATTCCAATACGGTGATTCGTCTATTTTTTGAATCGAGCCATTAAGTAGTAGCCAATTCTTATAAAAATAACACCGTGCAAATATTATAGTTGTCATTGCAATAAAATCAGATCCATTTGCAGTAAAATAAAAGTTATCAGTTAATCTGTTAAGGCTACCTGCTAGGGACATTTCTAGTTATGTTAATATGGCAAGTATTCTCCAAAAAGACGACGCTGGAGCATTCCAGCGCGTAAACCAGTAAATTTCCATGAATGATCCCCGGCGTCTGCAAAATTGCCATCGGCATTTATTTTTAAGAGTCTGTAGATTCGTTCTCTTCTGTGCTTTACGAGGTGCTTTGGAATAACGATTTGTTTTGTTTCAAGAGACTTAATATGGCGTATTATTAGGTTCAGTAGTAAATCTATTGAATGATAAATATTTTTTGCCCCATCTATTTAACAAGAGTTATGTTGCGAATATGTATAAACAAAAACTGAGTTTCCACGCTATCACGCACCGGGCGTATTTGGGTTTTAAAATACGTATACAAAGGACAAAGAAAAGAATTGGAGCCACATGTTGTTCGCGGAGAAACCGTAAAAGCTTAGCAGAGAGCGCGCGGGTGCATTGCGCGCAGAAGCCTGCCGCTTTGTGCGCATGCGCGCGCCTTATCATTAACCCGCCGAAACGCAACTCTCGGTTTCGCCATGTTCCCAATTTGCATATAATTCGGGTCAGTATGAAGAACTTCATTTATAACTGAATGCGTGAATGGTTTATATGAACTGTGTGTGGATGGATGGATGGGTATTTGGTGTGATATTCGGTTTTTGGTTTTAGGCGAAATCAAACATGCATGATTTCGATAGACATTTGTGAAATTATTTACACCTTTAATTCCTTTAAAATGTGATCGTAATTAACTATGAATTTAGTTTTGTTTAGTTTTTCGTAAGTATTTACTTATTTTTCTATTAAACTATTTTATAATTAATTAAAAATTTTTAAAGTTTAAAATTTAATAGTATGTTTTTTTGTAGGAAGTAGAAAGCGTATAGACCCACTAGTATAGCTTAATTGCAATCTTTTTTTTTAATATCTCCGTATATTGAATGAGCACATGTTGTGGAGGCCGCAGTCGATGTTTGCGGTTTGCGATTACTGAATGCGTAATGACTACGCACGCTCCCGACAAAAAATTACTTTCGTAACATTCATATCTTATTTTATATCCTTTATCGATAATTATTAAATTGCCGTTTTAATATGAAGCGTACACAAGAGATTGCCGTCTGCGGTGACTGATTGTCATGTCCGACTCTGGCTTGCGTGTGCGCTGCCGAGATAATAGAGGAGGTAAATAGAGTATGTACACACTGACTTTTGATTATTTAAAATGATCATGTACATAGGTATGCGTACGTGTAGACTTTGACAATTTAATAGCATATGGTGTCGCACCTGCCACTGCAAAAAGTAACAGCACGCTTCGGGCCGCGGCGGAATCCCGCGAGCGCTGCTTGCCTATCTTATACGCTATTTATTGGTAATTGATTGGTAAGGTGTATTTTAAACCACACATTATGTTTTTATAATAACAGCCATTCTTGGATTTTCTTCTTTGTCCCCTAATACCAACGACCGCGATCTCATACATTATGCAGATCTACTTATAAAGACAATACGGAATCGTTACAATTTTTTCGTTGACCACCGACATTGTTGCAATAAAACTTAAAAGATCTGCACCGAAACGATATACGATGCGATTTAAAGGATCTTGTAGCGTATAATTTAATCCATAAAGACACATAGCAATAAAAATTTTATGGGAAAATTACTTAAAGTTGGGTTGCGAGCTTATTGCGCTACTGAATTAAAACCCGATTTATTCGTAGCGAAACTCGTTATGAGTGAGCTACCCATCATGTAAATGGTGAAGCCTGGAGATACTAAAACGGTGTAGTTGTTTTTGACGTGGTGCGGCGAAGATGCGCAAGCGCCCGCGGCGCCCAGCGCACTCCGCATGTCCACTTAATGAGTATTTTAACTACTGTTGGTAAATCATCCTCTGGTAAAAACAACCAGTCAGCTGGCAGCTGCAATCTCATGACCCACCTTGATATAACATTCTCTTTCGGGAACATATATGTCTATGTAGATAGGTCCCTAAAAACTC
This sequence comes from Marasmarcha lunaedactyla, assembly GCA_923062675.1. Classification (NCBI taxonomy): domain Eukaryota; kingdom Metazoa; phylum Arthropoda; class Insecta; order Lepidoptera; family Pterophoridae; genus Marasmarcha; species Marasmarcha lunaedactyla. Next base: position 11,180,015 of record OV281346.1, on the reverse strand, counting down.
CAGGTACCTATATATGAGTACATGTTAAGGCGTAGATAAGTGTAAAGGCTTCCCTAACTGTGCAAATCACATTTCAGGTATTATTGTTCTTAAATAATTTAGCTCTACGTCAAGTTGCACATTGAGTTCTCTTCTAACAGCGAGTTGAGGAACGGAACTCTTGTTTAAATGTTCGATTCCTACCAAATACCAATTGCGTACTTTGGTATAAATAAACAAAACATAGTTATAGTTTTATGAACAAACTGTTGCGAATTCTCTCACAATCTAACATTCACAAAAATAGCGTTGTACATAAAAATTTTATCTTTGAGTCTCCATTTTATAATAAAAGCGTACAAACAGAGCCGCCAGATTGGGATTCTTCAGCAATCAACTCGATAAAACCATATAATAATATAAATCGTTCGGAGCATAAAATTGTGTCGTAAATCTTTAGTGATTTTTTTTCTTATGCTCCTGACATGTATTTAACTATTCGCGTCCCCATGAACAGATTACTTGCTTTTCATTATAAAAATTGAATCCAATTACGAAAATGCCATTTATTAATCTGTCTCAATCGTAATATATTTTTTAAGTTATTCATAGTTATATGTAGTGCTATTCTGTAAAGAGCTTTTTTGAAATTAGCTTTTTATAAAATCTACTATAAACTGAACGTTAGTAACATTTGGTCCCTTCGCCTAAAATCAAATATACCGCCCACAAATTAACTTTATTCGATAAGAGTTCACAGACTGCTAAAGTAGTTTCCACCTGTCGAATCATCTTCAATTTTTGAAACACACCGGTAAAATCTGTTGATGACGTAACATTTCATACAGGTCAAAGCACCCTCTAGCGTGTTAGTTTTGGCGCGCAACGGGTTCCCGAAAAAAAGGAATCCTCGACAGGGATTCGAGGCAGGCAGGTGGCCCGAAGGCCGCGCGGAGCCTTTGCCTTTCATAATTGATTCAAGAGACGCACCCCGTATGCACCTTGCCATACAGCCAAACATACTCACGAAATGACCAATGGCAGCTTCGCAAAACAACTAACTACTGCTTGTGATTGGTCCCACCAAGCTTACGGGAATTCGTTAAATCCAACAGAGAAGAAAATTTTGTAAAGTTCAGACTGGCTCTGTCATAATTGCGGACGGCTGCGCACGTAACGGCATCAATTTTCGTATTCTTTATTCGCTTAATCGGCTAACAGACCTACCCAAAGTAGCGAGCATTTCATTCACAAAGCGGCGAGTAAAAACAAGTTTTACGCCGCTGAAGTCAAATCTGACATTAATGACATTGTCGATGATAGTATATTATACGTTACTTTCTGCACATCCGTTTTTACTTTAGCGTCCTTTAAGTACCAAGTTGTTGTTTGATATCGCATATATTTGTCAATATTCAGCACATTTGTGAAGTGCACAGTCAAGTTTTTATCTGTTTCTGTAGGCAATATTAACAAAATCTATTTCGCTAAACTTCACTGTATACACATGAACGCAGCGCGACAAAAAGCAAATTCAAAACCAATTAGGTACAGTTATCAATTACACTCATGGCTCTTTTAATAACAGTTAATTTGTGAGTTTTCAAGGATTTTGATATTTTCAAGGTCTGTCAAGCAAGATTTCGTATTATTGTCGAGCGAGTCGTCGAGCCGGCTTGCGCTTGCGCCTCGATGCGGTCCGATTTAATTGCCGCCATTAATCCGGCGACACGACCATTTCCTCCGCACGGTGGCCATTTAATAGCATATATTGCCATTTTATTACGACTTTTGTTATAATGATCCTGCTTGATAATATTACTCGTTGACGAAGCTGATTGTACTTTATGTAGATTTTGTTATTGGTTCGTTTTTTGCACTGTTTTAGAATTTTAAAAAGACGTTTTGTTTAATAAAGTGGCACTTGTTTGTAGGTAATGTGTATGTTAGTAGATCGCACGCGCGTAATAATTGCGTGTAAAGGTCGCGCGCGCACATTGCGTCGCCGGCGGCGGCGCGGGCGCACGGCGACCTGTCAACGGATCCGGCGCAGGCGCGCGCGGTTTTAATTAAATCTACATACTTAACGCAAACTACTTCCACACTTAACCATGAGAGTCTTAGAAGCTATTTATGTCCGCAAAATTTAAATATCTACTTAACGATTATAAAAAGGAAATCATGAATTTACTGTTAAAGTTTCTTGTTTAATAAATAAGAAAAATGCAAAGCTTTAACTTCAATCCAAATCCAAACCTTAAGAAAAACGTAGGTCTTTGTGAGCATAATGGTAATTTAGATTAGTTGGTAATTTAGACTACTTACCTTACCTTTATAATAATTTAAATTGCATTTAGTTGCTCCACAGGTAAGCAAAGGCTTAAAGATACGAAGTAAACATGCAGAGCAACAAAGTAATGGTCGTTAAATTAAAACATCAATTCAAAATTGTCGTATCAACCGCTTAATAATATGAAAAATCTTGTAATAAAATGCTGGAATTGTTGAAATACCTCAGTACATAAAAATAAATGGCTTAATTTTTACTCATATAAGGATGAGGCAATTTTGATTTTGAGATAAAATTAAACTATCACTTACTTACATGTAACAGCAATACAATAAACAGAAAATCAAAGTAAATCTAAAGTAAAAAGAAAAGTTTGTGAAATAGTTCCTGCCTGACCCAAGTTGGGCTATATCTATGGGCAACTGTGCCAGCAGACGTGAATGTTACTATTGCTCTGGTGTGGATGTGAGAGACTACTTCCGTTTCTGGCAGTTCACCGACTGCGGAATTCTATATGGAATACTCCAATTCCAAAATAATAGAAAGAGTAAGAAATCAATAAACTACTAATTTGGAAGTTAAATAAACTTGGGTTGTGTGCTCAATAAATGAATAAAATAATGAAAATATATTCAAGTAAACCCTTTAATTGACACTCACTTTACATTGTGACAACATCTCTAATTATATAAACAAAATAATTTGATAAAAATCAACCATGAAAAATAATTAGACAAATGGAAAATATACCTGACTTGTAAACATAAACAAGTGCCTGTTCGTACCAGTAATCAAATCTGTAATTTTTGTGTACAACCAAAGAAAACAAGTCGCGTTCGTTACATAATCTAGGCTATCACAACAAATGCTGTCCACAAGTACTTAAGGTGATTAAGATATTATCCGATAAAACGATCTTCTCAGCTTGCATCTGCTTTACGACATGTTGACAGCATGTTAAACATGCAAGATTTACTGGACTCAATTTCAGTACCAGAAAAGTAATTCAGTAGGGTCATGGTTGTTTTTATTTGTATCTGTATGTTAGTTCTGGGTTTCCCCCAGTTCACTCAATGCTCATCCATAACAGAATCTCCGCTTCTTTTGTAGCCATACAGTTAGTGTATTTACTGGGGATTATTATTATATTATTACTATTAAAAAATGATTAACGTTCATAAATATTTTTTATTATATATTATATAAATATATTAATATACGGTACACGTAATAATTGAATAGTTAAAATTTCTGGGTCCGGATCCTTAAAGTACCTTTTTTAAGAGCAGTTATTTAACTTAACAATACGTATTTTGTATCAAAGAATACCAACGTGGTTTAGTCCTTGTATAATTCTATACAGCAGTTTTATAAGAATGCAGCAGAAACACCGTGCGTGTACGCTCCCACACGAGAACACTCGAAGGCCGTTTGGATTAAATAAATTCAGGTTAGTCCAAGTCATAGTCTTTTCAAAAAGTAATATGCCAAAAAATAACAGAAACAATTTGGCCAACAACTAAATAAGGAATATTCGCATTCGCAAAATTAATGCGCCAACACCAACGTCCGAAAATATAGATGTGTAAATAAGTAATACTTTATAAAGGAAAGAAAGAAATTACAATAATAAACATTTCTTATAGTTTTTGTTATTAAACATAGTATCAACATAGTTTTGCAATTATATCTACTCCAATTTAAAGTAATTTTCTTTTATGAAACTACAAAAAATGCACGCACACAAAATAAAACCGATACCTCTACCACGCATCTTTTGGATAATAATATAGAAAACAAAACTTTAATTATTTTTCTTCTGCTAAATTTTACTCTGAACTGAGTAATCGCATTCGAATCCGTATTCGTATTGGCGTATGCTTAAAAGTTGATAATCGTTACATCGCTACAAACACAAATCTTTAATGTGCCGTTATTTCATTAGGTTGTTGTAGATTTTGAGAAATGATAATGTTTTACGTAAATATTTTCTCACTTAGCGTTCCTCCGTCTACTCCATTCAATCATATGATTTTTACCCGACTGTATATATACCAAAACGTACTATTACAAAGATCAGCAATAAGAATGACATTAATTTGAATACTTGATGCAAAAGAATAAAGAAAGTTTCGAACAAAAGTGTTTGTTACTTACAGTATTTTTACGAACTACATCTGACGCTTCACCAATCCCAATGACCAATCACTAATAAGACAGAAAAACCTCAATTTCTTTTATATTTTAAATTGTTATTGCTCTTTAAATTTTAGGAACTTTATGAACTTCTCCCTTTTTGTACATACCTGTTTTTACTTTTTTAAAGCATGGGCAGATAAAGAGCATTCCGAAGGAACGCACAAAACTACAGACTTAAGACTAGTCTTTCATGTGATCAAAAATAAGTACCAAATAGGCAGGTGCTGCGGATTTTATGGACTCGCAGGCAGTAAAGCGACATTGATATTAAATTTATTTTATTGTCGTTTTATCTAACTTTTTACCAATATATCGTTCTTCAGCAAATTGTTCCGATTGTTAATTTATGCAGGTTTTTCGCCATTACTTGGTTGTCTTATCAAATATGGAAATTGATGTCCATTGAAGAGGTTTATAACAACATTTTGTACTTTTTACTAAATAGTATCGGAACAATTATCCTGTTATATTTGATTTAACATGAAAACGGCTTGTTATTATATATTTTTACATAGCTACAAATTTGACATTTGATCAAGCTTTGACATAAAGAAAACTAACAAAATCACGCAAAAATTGAATTCTCCGTTTTCACCGAAAAAAGATCATTAACATGATATTACCTTAAAGTAATAAAGTAAATAAAACAGATGTGAAACCCAGCAGACCTTTTTTCTAAGAGTAAGTATAATTTATTCGCGAGTAATAAATCGTCGGTCGTCGGCATTGGATATTTTTCACCAAATTACAAGTATAATCGCGGCTGCTATAAATAAATGCGCAAGAGCGTTAAATCGTAACCGACAATGGCTGGAACTTGTCTCGGAGCACCTGCGACAATTTTTATAGTATAGTTTTGCATTAATTCATTTAGGTGTGTTTCCAGTCGGTTATAAATGGGTTAAGCGGTAAGTGTGCGTCTAGCCGGTCGCAGTAATTGCCTCGACCATGCAACTGTTAGACGCTATTTGCAAGTCAACGGTCAGATCATCTACGATCTGAAGCTAAACTTATCAGATTGGATATGGTGCGCAGAAATACCAATTTATGTCATGTTTTATATAATTGTTCTGTTTTATTCTTTTGTTTTGATGCGACGAAAGATGTAGATTTGCCTGACGTTATGGTTAACAAATGATTTTTTTACCTTTCTCAAACTGGCAAACAATCACACAATCTACATGTCAATGGTACGCGTCACCCGTGCCCACAGACATCATTAATCTTAGATGTTAATGATTCATCATATTTTTATTCATTAATTTATTAAGTTGGAATGGCCCTCGTTCCAGTAATTACACTAGCTGTTCTTTCCCTTTGCCGGAACACAACCACGTAAAAGTGGCGGTTAAAATAAGAAGGACTGTAGAACCGCCCTAGACGAGATCTTAACATAAGAAACTCTACTGGTAGTGGTATTATAAGCTAGATTTTATATTATTAGCTATTATATTATAAGCTAGATTTTATATTATTAGCTATTATATTATAAGCTAGATTTTACACTTTCTGTCTGTCTTTCTGTCGCGTGTCCATCGAGAACAATAATTTTTCTGGTTGGTAATCTCTTGGATACCCACTATCCTTTTCCTATAAATTTTGCCTTCTGGTAAGATATTATGAAGTTAAGTAACTACCTAGTTCAAGCGTGAACTCACTTTTGTCCGCATAGAGGATTTTCTAACTAAATAAGTTTTATTCAATTCGTGGTGTTATTCTTTTCAAATGGGCGTCTACTAGTTATGCAATCGTTGATATTTCTCTAGCCGGTTGGAGTAATTGTAAGGCGCGCGCGCATCGCAGCCTGCGTCTACGGTAACCGCCATTTACGCGGCTCATCTACGCCAGGATGACATGTAATAACTACGTTAACTGTTCAGCGCTCTAATACAGGATTCTGATTTCCCTTTCATTTTCTTAGGTTATTAATATACTTGGTAAGTACTATTGATGTGTATCTCGTCGCGTATACAGTTAGTTTCCTTTTTGAACGCTTTTTTATTGAGCAGCATTCTTAATTTTTTGTAGTGATTAAAAGTGTATCTAGTTTGATAAATCAACTGAAGCCGCAACTATAGCGTATTATTAGCGTCTGCGTATATTTCCATGTCATGTTCTAGTTGCAGAATAAGAGGAGAGTTCTTTCATAGTAGATATATTTAACAATATTCATAATAATATCAGAATATCATTCAATAGGTTTTGCATTACAGAGTAACACACACACACACATCCATACATACCCAGAGCAACCTAAGAAAAATTCAATAATCTTGTTTTATATCGATGGACCTTCCCACACATAGGAGCCTTATCGAATTCATACAAACTACAATAACAAATTGATAATAAATTTAAAACATATCACATTAATTAATAGATAATCTAAAAGCCAGCTCATTTGCAAGACACAATAAAGCATACCAAAGCAGAGACAAGCACCTTGCTTTCACGTACAGTTGGCATTAGTAACGCCTCTCCTCCCCGTCATATCATAAACAAGTGTAAGGCCAGTTCCACAGCGCCGGGTTATACTCGCTGGCCCGTTTAATGACCAATATTTAACTGTAATTATAAGGAACAAACATCTGTAATAGATTTGCATGCTCATTGTTTGATTTGATGGCTATAATTAATTGTATAAAGCTGTAATCAATTCAATAGGTTATTGTAGTTTACTCGTTAGCAAAAGGCATAACTTATATTAGGCAGCAATTATTCTAAAAGAATTTTTTTCTTGATTTTGTAACAGGCGCTTAAAAAAAATTATGGTTAATTAATTACGAATAGTTAAAAACTGCCTTATTATTTATAGTATATAAATTTAACTTTCATATTTTACAATTACAATTTAATTTTAATTGTAAAGCAGTAAATGGTTTGAGTAAAGCAGTAAATGCAACAGGGTTCTCTGTCCTGTAAAGGTATCCTGTCAGCTTAATTTCAAGAATCCAATATTATTCAACTGTAAAATTTTTTGTCGGTTACTATCTTAACTTTCATTTTTAATTACGGAAAAATTACTTTCCCATTCACAAACATTATTTCATATTAAATCCTGAGCTAACTTTAAAATGAGATTCTAAAATTAGAATCTTACTAAGCTAGGCTTTAACCAGTCCAAACTATTTTTTATCATTTATACATTTTCTGAACCTTGTCTAGACGTCGCCGTGTCACAATATATCCGTTCATACATTTTGCACCTTTGCGCGTGCGCCGGCGACGCGACGATGACAGCTGTTTTAATGCCTTTTTAAATATTCTAGCGAGATATCGATGGCTAGATGCCAATTTATTTACGCTTTATATATATTTTCTTGGATGAAAAATTTTATTATCACGTGACAACGTGCGGGGATTATCGGCTTTGTAGTTGATTGAGAAAAAGTAAGTGTTCTTTTTGCATTTTTATTGAGTTTTTAATATGAGGTTGGTGTTGCTTTTATGATTATAGAATTAATATTTATGTAATTTAAAAAATGTGAATATTTCCAACTTTCCAAAGAGTGCAGATGAGACAACCTTCTTGGGGTCCTAAGTGGGGGATGGCAGGACATGGATTAAGAATTGCTGACCCTATAAATGTTCAATATTCCGGCAATCTAGAATTAGAAATAAGTTCTGTAACTACAAAGATCAACTGACATTTAGTTAGGAATTATTAAGTTGAGTTAATTCATTATTATTTTACATATTTCCTAAACAAAATAAAATGATTGAAAAACATTTAAATATACTCTAAGGGCACAATAAGAATTTCTGAATTTTTTTAGTCACTAAAGTTATTTCAAGTAATTACCACCTCTATACCGACGACTTGCAGATTTACCGCCATGTTAGCGATGTTGGTTCTGCCATTGCCGCGATTAATAAAGATCTTGGCCACATCAGTAAATGGGCTTCATCTTTTGGAATCTATGTAAATCCTAGCAAGTCGCAAGCAATAATTGTAGGCAGCCGATATATGAAGGGTTGCCTTGATATGGATGCTCTTCCAATTGTAATACCTACTAGATGGTACATCGATTGCTTTCACCGATACTGTAAAAAACTTAGGCGTGATAATCGACTCAAACCTCACGTGGCAAGCTAATGTTGGTAAAATAGGTCGTCAAGTCCATTATTCCTTTTACACTCTCAAGTGTCTCCAAGTTTTTTGCCTTATCCAACCAAAATCACCCTTGCACAGGTGCTCATATAGCCAATCATACATTATGCAGATGTGTGTTACTTAGATGATACAGAAGAACTTTTAAATAAGAACCTGTGCATTCGGTTCGTGTTCGGTCTCAAGAAATATGATCACGTTTCAGAATATCATAAGCAGCTCCGATGGTTACCGATTCGGTTACGCGGAACACTCGCATTCTCTGTCTTTTATATGATGTCCTTTACACCCCATCCTCTCCTCGATACCTTAGTGAGCGTTTCTCTTTTATGGTTTCCCAAGATAAACTTTGCAGAACTCGCAAGCGCACTCTCCTTTACCTTAAACCTCATAAGACCAATTTCTTTTCCCACTCCTTTACTGTTCATGCCGTCAGACTAAGGAACTTCCTTGTGGAATACGCGAATCAAAATCGTTACCAATTTTTAAAAATAAAACAACACTATCTTTCTCAATCATAAAATAATAATAATAATATTATAATAAATCCCCAGACAAACACACCAACTCTATGGCCCCAAAGTAAGCAGAGCTTGTGTTATGGATGGTCATCCTCATAGCGAACTGGGGGGAACCCAGAACAAACATACATATATAAATACAAACAACATGCATCACACAAATGAATGCCCCGGCCAGGACTCGAACCAGAGACCTTCGGCGTATGAGGCAGGGTTACTTACAGGCTACGTCACTCGGTCGTCAAAATGTTGTGTTGATGTCCAAAATTTATGTATATTATGTAGAATATTGATATATATCATTCGTTTATAAATGTATGCATGAATATAAGTATTTGAATTTTATTTATGTATTTAAATTAATTTATATGTTTACTCATGGTATTTTATTTTATATTATTTAAATACACACTAAATTTGTTATATACTCCTTTCTCCAGTAATAGGTCTGCTGGTAGAAATTTCTATTAGAAATAAGCTGTACCTTTGTAGTTTATTAGTCATTTTTATTATTGTGATTTTCTGTGTGTACATAAATTATTAAATAAATAAAAAAAAATCCTGACCCTAAAAACCCGTGCGCCGTTCCACAGGCCTTCCCAGATGTTTGATTAGGCCATGATGTGTTTTACTTCTCTGTGTTCAAAACAACGCAGGCACTGGAAACTATAACATTCAATAAGTTTTTGTTGCTACAACAAATAAATAATTCAACAATAGTCCATAAAAAAAGTAATCAATCTATATGTTTATTAAAGATCAGTAAAATGAAATAAATTATTTAAAACATGTTATCTTTACTCAATGATTAACTAGAACTATTAACTAACAATAGTAGTCAACTAATGGGGCAATAATTGTTCTAGTAAGTAAGTGTATCTCTTCAGGTGTCGTAAGAGGCAATAAAAACCACCCTCATTGATATGCTGAGTCGGTTAACCCGGATCCGTGGTCTAACGAACTATTCCTACTTAATAATCAATGTCGAACACGTATGTTTCTAACGCTTGAAGAAAGTAAGTATGAAACAAGTCGAAATGGGTCATTAAAGGAGAATTAAAAAAAAGATATATTAAAAGAACAAATTATATGTAGTACTACCAGTTGTACTATCCTACAAAAGTACACACTATTACAGTATAGTATTAATATCAAATTGAAATATCATATTGATGGACCGTGGTTGTAATTTTTAGTTTTATATAATAATATAATATTTCTGAACATACCTATACTAGTATATATTGTATACTATACGTACACATAATTCAATTTGTCTACGTTGTAGGTATGAAGTAGAAAATTTATGAAACGCCAGAGTTATAAGATATTAAATCTCTATTAAATTCAAATAAAAAACATTAACATCATTTTAATTAATCTTATGTACTTATAGAAATGTTTAAAGGTTTTTGCTGAGTTCGACTTCTACACTTTCATAGCGAGCGAGCATGTCGTACAGCTGATGGCACATGGCATGCATGCCCATTGCCCATACTATTGTAAATTTGATTGGTACCTATTAATTGATATTGTATAATTTAGTTCGTGGTTTGGTCCTTTATTCCTGTAATTTCACTGGCGGGTTAATCATTAAGAAGTCTTTATAGTAGAGTAAACATTTTTATTACTATAAAACCCTAGTCAATTTATCGAAACAACTATTATATATAATACTGAAAGACTAATAATAATGCTCAGTACAGCCAAAGCGCTTTGTAACGTTCAAGAAAACTGTGTTTGATCCATTACGAAAATGGCGCCAACGATAAGTTGAAGTGGTAGAGTTTCTTTGTTAAGTTCTTGTCTGGGGTACTACAGTCCTTCCTATATGGACTGCCATAATAACCACGGTTTACGCGCGGTCAAACGGAAGGTACAGCCAGCACAATCACTGGAACAAAGGCGATTTCAACTGAAGCTTACGGTCGGAAACGCAGCATTAGTCGCGATAAAAATCACAATCACTATCAATAAATAAAACATCTATGATTATTGTTATCCATGGGTGTGGATGCCAGTTGTGTGGTTCGCAGGCTGGCAAAAAAACACGATGACATATGAAATCACGTAATTTTTTTTGTTTACCCGGGGAAAAGAAGCTTTCGGCCTACCTAAGGAGGAGTGCCAGGTTATGTGGGACTCTTACCCACTAAGCCACCGCGGTGTACCTCCGTCCCCTTTACTGAAAACTCACGGAATGGCTAACGACTACGCCCGGCCGCAGGAGCCCAGCTCTTCAATCAGGGGATCCGGTTCGCAAGACCATCCCCTCGGCCACAGCCATCGTAGTCGCAGCAGGTACGAACTTTTCATGAGTTACAACTATAATATTTAGAACCAATGAAAATGAATACAGACAAACAGACAATCGTAGTAACATTAAGTAACTTTCCGTGTAACAAACACGTGTGATATTTAATTGAGTGTAAAGTTCTATTTATTTATATACATATATATTCATTGCAACGTTCGCCCGCATTACACATTCGATGGCGTTGGTGAACTCACCGAACTTCTAGATTTATGGCGCCAATGTTCGGCGTTGAAGATTTTAAACCATTTGGACCTATATTTGAAATAGGTAAATCTAATATGTAAATTAATAAATGTAAGCATTGTTTAAGGAAAGATAACTATAAAGGCAAATATATTTTGGCTTTGAAAAATAATGTCTTTTGTTATGCTGATAAGACTCGACAAAATTAGTATTAGGAATAAATTCGCCATGTGCCTCAATATTATTTAAAACACTTTAACATCCTTATCCTTAAAAAAATCATATATGACAATTTTAATAACTTCAATTTAACAACTTATTTCATACAACAGCACATCACCAGGAGCTGCGATACAAAAGACATCAACGCATGACGCATGCCATTACTTTTTACAACTATGAAAAACTGACTTTCACCTCAAACAAAAACTATATGTAAAATGAAACCGCGACATTTTTTATGAGACGCCTTATGATATTCTAAAAAACCGAATTGAAGTTTTCGTTAGCCTAAAAACTTTTGGGGTAGCAACCTGTTATGGATGTTGGAAACTGGAAGAGCTTTAATTTGGGCTCCATAAAAAAGAATAATGCAATAATCATAAGGTAATACCACCTTTTTTTCAGATTCAATGCATTGTAAATATATATATATATATATATATATAAAGTCAATTTGGAAAAACTAACTAAATATAAATTATTTCCTTGAAGTAATTGTTTCTAAATATTGTATACAAAAATATATTTATTTATAAATAATAGTATTATTATAACTCAATCAATAATTTAAAAAATATATTTACATAAATTTAACGGACAAAATAAATAGCTTTATTAAATCTACAAATTATTTACCTCACCTTGCTAAACTAGCACATCCAGTGGCGCGGTGCGGTGCCTCGCTACATTCATGTGATGGCACCGCACCGCGCCATATGGTAGGCACATGCCTCTAAGCAAACTGTTGCAAACGCGCACCGGGACTCGAACCTGTGCGCGCGAGTACATACACCCGAAATGTGGTTTACTACCTTACGGTTGAAGCCCATTTGCACGTCATACAATAGAAAGTTCTCGGATGATTCCAGTATTATTTGAGACAGTTACTAAACTCTCTTTACATTTAAAATATATGAAAGTTATCAGGGATTTTCTCTTTTAATCATGGATTTAAGTGCAAAAAAATTGTAGTAGTAAGTAGAAAAAAGAATACGGAGTTTAAAATAACATTTGAATCCTTAACTTGGGATTTAAAGCATCTCGAATCAGATATCAAACAATACATCCCAATTCTGTATATTTTTAATTTTTATCAAGTCTCAAATCTAGTTCTTTCTAGTTAGACACAAAGTTTCATTTATCAAAATTCAATAACGTTAATCTAGTTTCTGGGCTGACCGTACACCCAGTTAACTAATTTATTGAACTCGGATGACGAGCCCAACAGAACCATGGTCTTGTTTATGGCAATATTTGCGATGCGAAATGGATGGCTTGTGACAGATGAAGTAAAGCTTGGACCAAGTCGTAGATTTTACCTTTTTTGATGTTTATTTTGCATTCGAAAAGAGTTTTTTACTAAGAGAATTTTTAAGGGTTGGATGTGAAGATAGATAGATGAAAGTTTAGGGGACAAAATAGTGCGATTAGAATGCTGAGTTATAAGTAAAATCTTGTTACCGAATGACCGAATGATAGCGTCCAGACAGAGTCGGGCTTTTCAACCCCGGGAACCAATGAGTTTTACTACTTAAGTATTTGACGGCCTGCTTGCTGTGGAGGTAAGTAGCCTTGCCTTCCAGGCCAAAGTTTATTTAAGTTTATTTCTAATAATTATATTAAAAATATATATCTATGTGTGTTTATATATTTCTTAAGTTTATTTATCCGTTATCTAGTATTTATAACACAAGTTCTTAGTGATATTTAATTTAAGCTAGATAGTGTGGTGTGATTGTTAAAAACATTTATTTATTAAAGTATATACAGCCGACTGAACTAGTGGCGAAGAAAACATCGCGAAAAATCCCACATACCTAACAAATTATTTTGAAGGTATGTACAGTGCAGTGGGATTACTAAGGGTTTTGAGACCAATTGATATTTTTTATTTTAAGACTCCTCATTCTCTTTATCCGGAATACTGCAGAATTTGAAATATAAGTGTAGCAACTAATAACAGTTAGCAAAATGAATTAGTTATCTCGCGTCGTAAGTATTTAAGTTCAAAAGTAGAGATAGCGAAATAAATGGCTGAATTTGAACTGTCTCTCTCGAATTTTCCATCCTTCTTACAGTATTAGTTAAAACATAGGTTGATGCATTTTTTGAACAGTTAGTTCAGTACCTAGTTCTATGTACAGACATTAGGTCACGTAAGTCGTAGTCTAAGAAGTCTAGATGACCAGCCTTTAAACTATCAAGAAGATAAGACCAGTCGCTTTGTTACCTTGTCAAGTGACGATATAAAAACGAGAATAAAACAAACCTACTATTTTTTAATTATGTCTCGGCAATAAGCACTTGTAGTAAGAAACTATAAATATGAGCCTTAATAATGCCTATTTTTATAACCTAATTTAAATAAATTATATATAAATGAAATTAGGATTTTCTGTAGCAACAAGTAAAACTCGACTTTGTGTCCTTGACTTCTATTATATTCTAGATTGTAGGGTACAGGAACATAGTGTAGATTTGATTTGAGATAAATACGGGTAAATAAAATTGTTTCATTCATAGAATCGAAAGAACCATCGAAGAAATAGAAACATTAATTGATCGTAAAAAATCCTTACCAAACCGTCCAAAGTAAAAATAGATCTAAATAAATATACACAGAACTCACACTCCTACAAATAAAGTAAACCAGCCCTTATTATCATGATTTATAATTACAACCAATTAGCAACAATCGATTTTAAGGGCGAATCGAATCGAAGAGGACATTGCGATAGTTTCAGCCGTTATTGGATGAGTGATGTCCGTTATGATTGCGAACAAACAAACAGTATGGCATGCGGCCATATGTCGCGGCACGTGCGCAGGCGCTTGTCCGTGCTCCGATGCGCACTCGGGGATGGACGCAGAGTTAAGCACTTTTTAGACTGGTATTTTAGATTAGAAATTCAGAGAATAAAGGAACAGCTATCGGGACTGAAATAAAAAAGGAAAAGTGTAGTGTAGGATCCTCAATTAACGAAGTCACATAAGATATAAATACTTGTATAGATAAGTATAGACATGGTGTAGACATCACTTTATTGTGGGTTTGTGGAATTACTTCACTATTCGAATAACATATAACGGTAGAAAATAATAACATATTTTATAGTATGATAATAGTTTCATAAAGGGCCTTGAAACGATAGTCCACCAATTTTTGTAGTAACATATAAAATAATATTTTGTTTAAAAAAAGGAGTTCCAATATTCTACTTCTTATCTATGGCTATTTGGTTATGTATGAATTTATATATACTCTATATATTTTAATTAATATATAATTTTATTACATTTTAATACGTATGCCTATGAAGTTAGTCCAATTAGTAATATGAATAGTAGACTACTAACTATAATAACGATGATGCTTGCATACTACTTTTTCAGTTGCCATTTCTAGAAATATCTAGCTCTACACGCAGAGAAGCCGGCGCGTGCGCCGTCCATACGTCAGTATAATCGGTCGGTAATCATTTTTCGGTCGACGAGCTCCCCAAACATAATCCCCGCTCATTCGCAGCCAATTTAATATCCCTACCATGCGAAATCTTCCCCATTCACTCTTTTGTTTGCCTATGATTGATATTCAATATTAACATATGTTGAACATGGTACTTTACACTCACGTTATCGCGTAACCCGTAGGATGAGTTTTTGGTTCTAATTAATTTTTTGTACCAAAAAATGTGGGAGAGGATTATTGTTTAGCTCTCGTAAGTAAGTATCTAATGCTATTTTTAAACATAGCGATACAATGGAAGTTTATTTTCGTGAAAGAGTAGGATTATTTATGAATATGACCCGTTCTAAAAGGAGGAACCTAGACTTTGACCCTTGGATTTCACACTGACACACTTAATACTTCAGGGTTAATTTAGAAAATTGCCATAAAATTGTTCATAATCGCGGTAATGTCGCTCCGTGGTGCGGTCTATTTTATTCAGTACTTACAGTAGAACAATTTTCGTTGTCGATTCACGATTGTCTAAGTACGGCAAATCTTATATGCGACCGGTGGTTTAAGAACTTGAGCGTTTTCGTGCTTCGGAGGGCCGCGCAACCGTCGGTCCTGCTTGTTGTCGCTGATTCATTGCAGAGGCCTTATGGGCTTCCAGAAGCGGCCTGATCAACTCTGACACGAAAGGTTACCAATCTCTCACACGATACGTGATAGTTTTGTTATAAGATCAGGGTAAGTACCTATATATTTTCCTGAACGTGTGTAAACTGTAAATATTAAACAAAAATCTTTTTCCAGGATTACAGACATGATCAGCCATTTGCCACTACGGCTCACCGTTCACAACAGATTTACAAATATTTAAGTATTTTTTTTATTTTGGAAACTTGGTCTACAAATTACTTCACATTCTCGCGACCATTCGTTCTATATATGACGACCGAGTGGTGTAGTGGTAAGTAGCCTTGCCTCATACGCCGAAAGTCCCAGGTTCGAGCCTGGCCGGGGCATTCATTTGCGTGATGAACACAGATGTTTGTTCTCGGGTCATGGTTGTTTGTATTATGTATGTTTATTTCGTCCGGTCCACCCCAGTTCGCTGTATAGTCATCCATAACACAAGCTCCGCTTACTTTGGGGCCATACAGTTGGTATGTTTGTCTGGGGATTTATTTATTTATAAAGACCGTTATAAAAATCACCACCTAAAATCGGCAAAGAAAACATTATATTCGATTTATAAAATGTATAGTTATACGTATTCTCAAAAACGTAAATCGTGCGTAACATGAAAACACGCGCCCGTATCTTTAAACCGCAGCGGCGACTGTGACCCAACCGTTGACATTGAACTCTACCACCATGGTGAGGCAATACGGGTGACGTGGAAACTATCCCACTAAATTACTCTAGACTATATAATTATCCACTAACATATGTAAAAACAATGGTTTGATGTTTTCTACTCTATCTCGCCAAAACATGTGTAGATGAAATTCAACATAAAAATATTATCTGGTATAAGATAAAGGATATGTTTTATTACAAATTTTAGACTTGAATGTGAATTTACCAGAAGAAAATCGCGGACAAATACTGGTTAAAAAATAATTTCTTCATCTTTATCTAAACCAATACGTATTGCTGGGCTTTGGTTGCGTTTGTTGCGCTGTAGCATGTCCACGATCTCGCCTGCTGTCATGATACTGAACTAAGCGCATCAATAATGATAAAAAATACGAGCAGGTACTTACTTCATTTATCTTCATTACTGACATAATTCGTGAATCAAGTACGGTTCAAGTACGAGTAACCAAATCATGGTGATTTTTCTAGTCCCAATCAAAGTTAATTTACAATTTTTTTCGAAAGCCTAAATATTTGTATTATATAAATTAATTCAATGGACATAATAAGGCAGGCAATTATTGTTTTATATTTTTAATTATTTAATAATTTATGCACACACGGAAAAACAGTAAAACAATTACTTATAAACTAATAGAGTACAAAGGTGTACAAACAGCTTATTTCTAATAGAAATTTCTTCCACCAGACCTGTGACTAGAAAAAATTGCGTAGTGCAAAGTAAGTGTGTACTAAATATACATAATCTTCTTACATACAAATATAAAATACATTATATTTTACTAATTCTCAATTGATATAAACGTTGAAGACAGCAATACTTATTTAAAATTGAGCAAAGTAGGGTCTCTATTTCTATGTTTGAATATAGATAATGATTTTGACTTGCAAATTTCAAACTACTATAATTTTTAAATTAGTTTAAAAAAAAAAATAGTTGTTTTTAATGCTCAATATGCATTTCACATAAATACGTGTGAAATTTTCAATCTATATTCCCAACACCAAGTTTTGTACCTTTATATCATTATGTATTCGTTTCCCCCCAGTCTACTCAAGTTCAGCTTCGCGGTAAGCCGGGGCCCGCATGGTTCGTGATTTGCATGCTCACACAGATAGTTTATGTGATAAACCTCGATATTAAAGTTTTTATTACGTGCACAGACTTTTACTAATTCTTCATCCAAAAAATTGGTGATTTTTATTTATTTATTGGCTAAAATTGGCCAACTCGCAACGCTCGTATTGAAAATGTCGCTGTACTTAGTGTCGCACAGTACTTTATGTCGATTATCACAGTTTTTTTGACATGAGTTTAACGTACCTATATCTATAAACTGAACTTGATCACGTGGTTTTGAAAATTACGAATATTGGGATGCTGTAAGACGTTTTAAGTGGTTCGTAAAATAAACATAACCAACCATAGTTTTATCAGAGGTTACCTACACTATCTCTAAACTTATAAAAACCAGTGTTTCTAAAAATGTTAAAGGTTATAGAACAATATAATTATCTTATATTGTAGGTAAGTACTTAAAAAGTTGTCATTTTTGTAAGTATGAACATATTATGGAACGTTGCCACACTTCCAATTTGGTAGAAAACGGTTACTGAAAAAGTTTAAGACAGCGTAAATTTAACGAACCGGTACGTTTACAACTAAATCGTATCCAATCAAATGTATTTAATGGGCAGCTAGGCAGGCGTTTGTCTACCAACCCTCTTATGGAAGACGAGGATGTAACAAACGGTGACTATTCACTCTTCATTTAAATATTCCAGGATTATTCGCTTTAGGAGAAATAGGCAGCTCATTAAGCAATTTCGCAATGTGATCCAACAAGAAGCTGAAAAACATCCGAATTTTAGGTGTACTAACCATTGATGCATCCTGTGTAGTTAGTTTTCAAACAAGCAAATGTTCAACGATGACGTGCGATGAAATAAAATATTTTTTATTTTAAGTTTAACTTTAATAATTCCTTGCCGAACAGAAAACTTAAAAGGCCGCGTTGAAAAATGTATGAAATGGAGATGGATACTTTACTAAAAATTTAGTTTATAATTTGTATGTTTATGTACTCAAAATCAGGTACAAACTAAATAACCAGTTATTTCTAAAATTTATTCGTTATATCAATGAACCAATTTTCAGTATACCTACTATACATACCTTATACTATATTTTCTGAAAGCTTTACAATTAGGTATTACAAAAGTTTAGCACTTTATAGCAACACCATGACCGATACACTTAAGGGTCGAATACATTGCTTCCTTTTTTAAACTTTGTTAGTTCTACAAGCTCACTCACAACACATTTTTTTTAATAAACACAAAAGTAAATCTCTAATGTTATATTTTAACAGCTGCTTTTTAGTTTATGCTCTAGATTACTAAAACATAATTAACCCATTGGTGTATCTATATACACAATCTAAATGTTCAATATCAATCTATATTAAAAGTAAACTTTAATATCTTCATCGTTGTTCGAAAATAATTAAGAAATTCCCACAGGAAATTAATTTGTACAACAAGGATGTTCCATAAAAATGCAAACAGATAAGATTGCAACTGTCCATTCACGCAATAAATGGCACCTAAATCGTTCTCCACGGCGATTATCCCTGTCTGTAAAACGATTAAGATAAAATACTGCCCTAATTTTTGTAAATTTCAATATCAATATTCGCTTTTTAGGAAATGTAGGTATGTAATCAATGGTGAATGTAAGACGAAAGTGGGTTATTTGGGTTAGAGTGTGTGATAAAGGCAATAAAACGAATGAAGGTGTCCATTATGGATGCGCACACGCACCTGGGGCGCAGGTGGGAGGGGTCACTGCGTTGACGCGCTGCGCAACAATGTGGGAACTTCCTACTGCCATGTACGCGTTAATTACTTTTTGTTACATCCAAATTGCGTTGCGTGTTGATTATTTCAAGCGATTCCCTTATTTTGTGAGTGTGTCACAATTAAATTAGTTTATGTAGTGATTATGTTTTTTTTGTTTACAATAGAAGTAAGTAGGTAGATATTACTAGAGAACCGTAGTTCTTGCAATAGAAGGGTCTGGAAGTATTTCGTTTCTGTCGTTTAATCTCGGAATTCAAGTTAGTACCTACAGTAGGTACCTATTTAGTTAAATATTATTTATGCATAATAATCTATGATTAGGAATAACGTATTTAAAAAATATACAAAAGTAGGACTTATGACATGTCAAAAGACTAAGGGTGAGGAGAGGTAAGACAAGACCAATTTAAAGGCTAGTGAACATGTAGGATGGATAGCTAACCTACCTTACGAATAATCTGGAATACCTTCGTCTTTTCTCCTAATTAAATTTTCACCGATTTCGTCCAGGCTTCTTTTTATTTGATGGAAAGTCATGATAAAAGGATGATAATAATAATAATTCAGGCACCTAGGTCCATAAAATTTATTCACAGTGCGGTTGCGATAGATAACTACTAGGGACCTTAGTAATTTCTATCGTTTGATCATCGCTGAAAGAATCTATTTCCCACTAAATATTATCACTGTAGAAACCGGTTCGTAAAAACATTGAACATTCACAGTGACTGTTTACTACAGCTATCATGTAGTCCCTAATACTTATTATTTATGCAGTAGACGTCCTTGTAATAGTATTTATCAAATCACAACAGCCGACATTCAGCAAGGTATAGGCACGTCAGCCTGACGTCAACTAAGGGGGGTGGTCCAGGCAATACAACACCAAGCTTGGTACCTTGGCTTAGGTAAAGGAGTTGCCTCATTATGTAACTTTACCGTTAAAGCTTTACGTGTAGGCATACGAGCAAATCACTTGTCCGCGCAGCTTCTATGTGCGAGTAAAAAAAATGAAAAAAAAAATGTACTGAGCACACCAAAGCAACGAGAATACGCAAAGAAAGCCACGCGCACAAATAAGTTTAACGATCTACACAACAGTTTAAAAGCAAGCTGGCACCGAGATCTGAGACTTTTCCCACCGACGCTCTTGTAACCTTACAAAATACTTGAGCCAATTCAGATTATAACAAAAAATTTGGTATGTCCGTTTAGTCTTCGCAACTTGTATGATTATCATAAATTCAATGTAAAATAAAACCCTACGACTAATAACCGCCAAACATCGTTGGACCTAAAATCATCTACAAGTGAATAGGATTATAAAACAAAAACACAAAATAAGATTAACACATTCCCTTTATTTAGAATAGTTCAAATATTTATCACATGTTCTTAAAATCGATTGATAAGCACGTCAAGCATAACACTACTCTCAGCTGCCTCAACAATCAGGTAACAGGTTATCAAGTGCCTTAAATGTATCGATACAGCTACTTTAGCATCTGCCCCGACAACTGCAACTATTATGCTAAATACGTGCATACGATGCATATCTACAAGCGAAATGTCATAATAGTTGACTTGAGCGCCGTTCTTCTAATCATTAGCGCTTTAAATGACGCGAACCGACCGTAACAAATTTTGATAACCAGTAGTATGCGTCAATGTGTTCTCTTAGTTTTTTTGAAGATGCCCGCAAATATCACTAACTGGACGGGTCGCTAGAAGCAGCTGCATCGCACATAATTTAACTTACATATTACAAGTGCCGACCATACCCCCGTTTGCAATTACAATACATTAGGTCTATGATAATTTCGCCGTACTAATAATAGTTATACAGTGATAAATATTTTTTTAAAGACACCATTAAACTGTAATCGGGATGTTGTCGTAAACGCATTAAAAATATAATATAATAAAACTTTTGCGCCATGCAGTACAGAATTTAATGATCGCATAAATGAATGAATAAACTTACATAGTTCAGACTGAATCCATATTCTGCTTCCATTAAAATTGTGTCGCCAAATACCAATGTTATTACGAGCCAACCATTTATGACGCCCATGATAACAATAATTATGATAATTTCATACGAAATTTGCTGATCAATAACAATGTAAAAATATGAAGGGCATCTCTGAAGGTAAAAATATTGGTAAATGCACCCAAAGTTCTAACATACATTTATTTAATTAAAGTAAATAAAACTTAATAATTAAAATGGTAACTACAGTAATTATTCCCAGAATATATATAATATCGTTATATATATAAATCCTGCTTGACTATTACTAGGTTTCTTTGTTGACCCTAATAAAGAAATAATCGTTAGATATTTTAAAAAAGTGAAATCGTTTGTGATTCTTTTTCAACTCACTTCAAGAAACCTAGCACAAAAATTAAACATAACCTAACAAAATACACATTAAATGGTTTCTAAAGTGTACTAAGCTATATAAACTAAAAAAAAATACAACCCATATCTTCAATAAGTCATAATGCACTTTCAAATCACGAAACATGTCCAACTAAAACTCAGTAACTATTCATGATCAAATGAAACGCAAACAAAGTTTATAATGCCATATTAACTGGTATATTTTCATGCAACAGTGTATGGATAAATGTTCCGAATGGCGCTCCTTTCAGTACTTGTGTTATCTCCTACCCAATCTTCAATTTTACAAAATCTTTTGATTTTTAAACTCAGTATACAGGACCAAAAAGCCATCATTGATTAAAAAAATTGGAAGGTAGCTCTACTTTGTGGGCATTATAAACTGAATTTGCCACAGTCGGGAAGATGATGATCCAACCTAAATTTAACAAAAATCTTTCACATATTAACTAAGCTATTTGTTATCAGGAACTGCCCACTTAAGTCTGGTGCATAATTCGGACCATGAGATCTTTTATAACATTGAATTACAAAAAGTTTGGTAACTAATTGGTGTAATTAATAGAATATTTGTGATCATTAAGTCGTGTTTAGTCATAGCTGCTATGAAGACATGGTGTTATGCAGACACCGTCCTAATTTTATCACAAAGTGAATTTGTATGAAATCTCATTGTATTGTATCTCCAAAATATTATTTTTTTGTTGGACTGACTCCAGTTCTGATGTTATTGAACTCAACTCACAAATCGAATTATAACTATATGTGTAACGTGACTGCGATTTAATTTAATAATTTAGTTGAAAAATATGATCCAAGAGGTTATAATCAAAACCAAGCGTATCAACGTTTCCGACATACAAAACTACAATAAAAAAAGCGTCCCAGTTGTAATGGTTGTTGTATATATCAATTTCTACAATCATTTTAAGTAAATCATTACGGAACCGTCTCAAAATTTACTTTATCAGCACACACCACAGTTCTTTGGAAAGGGTACAATTTGAAATACAACTGTATAATATCCATAATAAATTTAACCTAATAGTAACTTAACCAATCGACCATCGGTTCGTGCTTTAATAGAATCATAGTTACTACAAAAGCCTCAAATAGAGTTGCCCTTGTGTTTTTGATTTACATATCAATATTAATGAATTACTAACTACTTAATCAATACTTGGTTGTGAGGCTAATTATAAAAAAAAGTATTTGAAAATAAAACACATTAATTCAATACCTACTAATAATATTCACTTAAATAGTTCAAACATTTTTTTAATAAAACACCGACTTATTTCGTCTTCTATTGCAAAAAAACAAGGCATGTACCCTCGTCAGACAACCAAGTATTTGACTTTATAACAATCAGCACTATCATGAAAAAATAGTTGCGAATAATCTAATCTGCGAATAATAAAAAATATTCATTTCCTATAATCTAGGTGGGTTAACGATCTATGTATAGTACGCGGACATGTATTTTGTGTTTATACAATTCCAATATGTTGTACATTATTACGACGGAGTTAAATATGAACCTTTATATACAAATAACTCGAGAAATAGCTATCAATAGTCATGGAATATATAGTTAAAATAACTAATTTATATAGCAAGAATATATTTTTATTATAGTATGAGCTTTTTCATCCATTTCGTCCATTTTTGGTATGTTCAGTAATAGCGGATATTTATAGCAACTTTTGGATGTAAGATGCGTTAGTACAGCTAGGCTAACAAGAAGCGACACCAAATGTAGGCGCAAGAAATGCGATTTATTTGTTACGACTCATGAGCATGACGTGTATTTGAGTACAATATGGCCAGAAATATTAATCGCCAGCTTCCATGATATAATTCAGTTACAGGTCAGGTGTTTACATTCAGCGTGCTGCTTGTTAACGAGGCAATATTTTTCAATATTATTGTTTCTTTTTGAATCACATACTAAATAATTTATTTGTAACAGCACCAAGCTCACAGATTATATCGTCGACATGTCCATACTATATATCTATGAATAATGAATTTGTATCTATCAATAAAAATGTATCATGGAATGAGTTTAGAATCTTTAAGTATCATTAAGAAGTCGAAGAACCACAAATATACATAGAAAATTAATTAAAACTTCCGGAAAAATAGTCCTACACAGTAAAGAAGTGATGGTAAGAAAGTTATTGCTAACTTATTTGTGCATATAAGAGGCAAGCCTCCGCACTCCAGTTTTCGGGATTTTCTTCTTGGACTGCTCTTGTTTGACGCCTCTGTAACAATGGATACCATAAATATTGTGGTCAATCTGATTAAAACTAATAAAAGCATGATCTAAAATTCAGTAGTAACAGTGCACATTGAAGTTACCTTTTATGGAGCAATATTTGCAATTTGAAAATTATTTGGTATTTAACCAATAAAACATAACAATGTCACAAATAAAATACGTTACGATATATTGCTCATCATAAAGTAACCTCCATGTTGATGAACCATAAAAAATCTTTCAGTATGAGATCAGAAAAATACAGCATGAACTGTAAACAAGAAATTTGTAATGCAATAATATAATAGAATTATCTAGAATGAAAAAACGCTATTGTTCCATAAAAAGGCGAATTGTAATAATTTTGGTAGATGTACATACAAAAATCACCTATTCATATTTCACTAGGTACAAAACTATTATTAGAATGAAAAAAGATGGATAACAGAAAAGAAGAAACTTTTATCCGAAAATAGATTTTGCCAAATGCTAAATTCAAATATTTTTCGTTTAATATTGATATCAATATTTTTATTTTACTATTTATTTAGGGCACAATTATTATCTAAAAGCATTTACAAACAAATGGACTTCGGGTCGGCTTTAGCGTCCGAGCAAAAATGGAATGAAAATATAAAAATGGTATGAATATCATATCATAATTGCTTTGCTCAGCCACTTGACAACACGTCCAAAATGACATATTGCCTGGTGAAAACTGGTCAACATTTGAAAGCTCGGAGAAGTCGAAGCTACATAAGACGATTTTATGGTCAACTTTCTAGTTGCAACTACTGCAAGAAAAATTTTAGTACCCTAGTAACACAATGACACCATTTAAATTTCAAATGATTTAATTTATATTACATTTTACGCCAATTTTGTATTGGACCCACCGGTCATTCTGAGTTACAAGTTAATTTAGACACACAGGTAGCCTTTGTCCTTAGTTAAAATGTTCTTCCATCACCGTCAATTTATATTGGACTGAGAAAGACAAATATCAATATTTTAACTCGAAGTTTTCTAACACTGGATTAAAGTGGACCCTTTATTTTATATTGTAAATCAATATGACATACATTGTTTTTAAAATAAGAAGTTAAATCTGTAAAGTTGAATGGTTATTATTAAAATTATGATGAATAGCTTTATGGCAAGATCTATGAAAATGGTAGACGAATACAAATCCAACATTCACTTCACCCCAGACAAGACATGATAATGAAATAATGAATAATATAGACAGACCACTACAAACAGACAAAATATATGACAGTGCAAAATGCAATACTTATTACTAACTAGACTCCCAGAGTGCCTTTGTTTTGAATCAGTGTATATCTGTGAAAAAACAGTGTAAGTACAGTTATTAAAGATAAAAACGCAAACATGAACCGACACATGTTGATATATGTCACAACGCCATAAAATGGGTATTTAGTATTTGTATTAGTATGGTTAATTTGTTAATATGTACAAGAAAATGTTATATTATATGATATGAGGTCCCTCTACTGTAAAATGCGAAAAAAAAAACATATTTTATAGGCAATATAAAAACAAAGAACCGCTAATGCCACTAATTACAATGAGGTATCACTGTTGTTATCAGCGGAGACAAGATAAAGTGAAAGTTCTCAATACCCATTATATATATATGAAATGACTACAAAACTTACAAGTATCTAGTAAGATCCTCTATATCAACTAGCATGGAGTCCTGGCTCATATGTAGCTCATCCCGGGCCATTAGTAGCTTCACCAGGGAATCATTTAGGGCTTCAATCTGACAGTGCAGCTCATTTACTATCACCTGAAAGTTAACAATTGGAATCAAAATAATTTTAAGATGTTATCAATGGGAAAATAATTTTAAGATGTTATCAAGGAACGGGGAATCAAGAAGTTAAGGCATTTTAAATTATTGGCTATATGGATAGACAATTTTGTAGTGATAGAACACCAAGCTATTTAAAGCTGCTGTTAATATATTCAAAAATAATAACTTAGTTCACATACATGTATTTACTGGGACGTTAAATAAATAAATTATTTATTATTTAATTATAATTTTCAGTTTCTCAATTTATCAATAAAATAAAATTATACATGATTTATTCCCTTTTGTTAAATTCTACCTATTTAAAGTTTATGTATAATCCCTAATTAAATTAATAGTAATGTACGCCGAAAATAATAAACAGCACTTAAATCCACAAGAACAATTATTGGCAGTATTTTGAGATCTCTGTTTTCATTTAAAACTATTTGAAAACACCTTTTTGTGGCATAATCATTATGTCGACGGAAGTCATTATAAGTCAAGGTAACCTTAAAGTGCTTACTTGGTAAGTCATGCGTTTTTTACACTATTGTTTTGCTTGTTAAGCAATAATATGAAAAGGGGCCAATGACAAAAAGGCACAACTCAAAAAAAGGTGGTTTTTATTCGTTTAACTTACAGGACAAATTTACAACAAAAATGTGTAATGAAAAATTTTAGGTCTGTGGTTGCGTTGGAATAGCTGTGGATGTTCAAGTAGTAATCAGTAGTAAATTACCTGTAACTGGGCAATATTCATATCAGTGAGCAGTTGCCTCGAGAGCCGCCTCCGGTCCCGCGCTAGCGGCGAGTGCGCCTTCTCCATGCTCGCTCGCAGCATCTCGGTCACCGGCGACACTGCGCGGCTCCGACGCTCGCGCTGAAAGTGTAACCGATAATAAGTTTTAATACATACTATTATTATTGTTGTGTATTAAGTTTTACAAGTACATTCAGTACTTGACATATGATTATTAACATTTATTAATTAAATTGTGGGTAACTTGGAAATAAACCAGTCTTGCTACTGAACTTGCTAATTGATAAATAAAATTGTGATTTTGTGCAAAATGAGCACAAATATTACCAAGATTGTGTTTCCAGGACAGTTCGATCCTAAAAGTGATAAGTGGTGTGATTACAAAGACCAGTTATTTTGTGCACTTGACGCCGCGGGCGTGTCGTTGGAAAATCTCAACAAGGGCCAATCTTTGTTTTTATCTCAATGTGGAAGAGACACATATAAGCTAATTGCATCACTATTGGTCCCGAAACGTCCTACAGAAGTGACTTTAACGGAAATTTTTAATGTTTTGGATCAATTTTATGAACCAGAAGTTAATTAAATATTGCAAGCAGGAAAGTTTCATAAGCGCTTACAAATGCAACAGGAATCTTTACAAGAATATATTGCGGCCATAAGTTTACTTGGAACAACATGCAAATTTGTCGATTTGAAATGCCAGTTGAGGGATCGCCTGGTACTAGGGGTACAGGATGATAGATTGCGTCGCGAGTTACTTAAAACTAAAGAGTTGAGTTATGAAACAGCATTGCAAATGTGCCTTAATATATATATAGATATAGATAGATGTGCTAGAATTCACAAACAAGGTGAACGCTGCACATTTGTGAAAGCCAGATGCTTTTACTGTAAAAAGTTTGGACATATTGTAGCAGCTTGTGACAGAATACCAAGTAAGATACATCAGGTTCATGATAAAGATGAGAATGGTGACAATGAAGTAGGAAGTTCATCTCAGATGGAAAATATGATGGGTATGTACATTTGCTCAGATAGTTATCAACCACCTATAACTATTTATTGTCATACATGGAAGAAAAAATCCTTAAAAACAAACTTTATTTTTTCAATGTTTTCTACAAAACTGCCAGCAAGCCTTACAAATGCCAACTGAGCTTGCTCAGTACTTAACCAGTACACAACAGCAAACTATGGAATTTATAATTTGCAATAAAAAACTTTAATAATAGTTAGTCATAAACATGAATTTTATGATTTTTTACTAACCATAATTTATTTGCAAATACATATCTACAAATAAAAACTTACAAAACATTGGTAAATTTCTGCTTTGAACACATTGTGCTACAGGCAGTTTTCATCAGTTAAAAACGATTGTTTCTCATCTGTTTTCATTGATTAAGAAATAGTGATAACTGATAAGTAGATTAAATCTGTACACAATTTATATTAGTGTATTACATAATAGTGGTCTCAAAGCTTGTTTTGTTTTATTATTATAATTGGGTAGATCACCAAAGACATTTTATTTCATATTTGTTAATAATTATAATGCATAAAATTTGACTAATGATTGATAGGTCTACAATCAACATTTTAGAATACAATGATATGTATAGGATATATACACGCAACAACACACATTATTTCAAATTTATTAATCAATTATTTTATCTTTTCTTACCAAGTAGGTAGTACTAAAGTAAACTTTTTTGTCCTAGAACACTGGCTGGTTGTAAAAAAATTTCGACTATCATTTGTTTTTTCATAAGATTTAAAAAGAAAGCATGTTTTCAAATTTTAAAGCGTTTTCTTCTTGTGGCGTGAGTGTTGGAAATCATTTATTATTATTAGTTTTTATTGATCAATAGAGAAACATTTTTATTGTAAGACATTGTTTACGACATGAAGCGACGTCATTTGACCTCACACGAAATGCTAAGAGCCGTAGGGATGTTGGAAGCGGGAAGCAATCAATCTGAGGTATCACGATATTTTGGTGTTAACACAAGCGTTATTAGCCGTCTTTATCAGCGTCACACTAACGCGGGAGATCCTGCCGAGCAGCATCCAGGCCGCGGTAGGAGTACAACCACTCGGCAAGACCGATACATTCAACTGACCGCAAGACGAGCCGATGTTAAACGCCCGAGAGATAGGTTTAAGGCCACAAAACAGAAAGGTGTTGTTGTTAGCACCCAAACTGTGATAATCGATTGCATGAGTACGGCCTACATGCACGACGACCAATCAGGTGCCCACCTATACTATACGTAACGGGAATCGCGCTCATCGAAATGAATGGTGTAGAGACATAACATGGACCCAGAAGCAATGGGATAAAATTTTATTTTGCGATCAGTCTCGATTTGGGTTTAGGCCTGATACTAGAAGGGTAAGAGTATACCTACGTCCTGGAAATACTGAGAGGCTGAGGTGCGTTTAAGAAGTTCATCCATACAACGGTTCAACAGTTATAGTATGGGCGGGTATTATGAAGAACAGACGAACTGAGCTCGTTTTTGTAAATGGAAACATGAACGCTGCAAATTACGTTGAGAATGTTCTAAGGCCTTATGTCCGTCCATTAGCACAAACCCTCGGCTTCGATTTTACGTTGATGCATGATATTGCGCGTTCGCATACAGCTTTGCACACCAGGGACTTGGCAAGGGAAAACATCCGGGTATTGCTTTGGCCTGCACAATCGTCAGACCTCATGCTCCAGAGACATGTTTTGGAGGACTTGGACGGAGGACAACATCCCTACAACTGATGGACTTCCAATTTCTTTTACAATAAATTAATTTTGTTTAACAAATTCATTAAGTTTATAAAAAGTTTAGTTACTTAGGCCTTTTTGTTTGTACTATGAATGATACAGTACTCGCAATATATTAATTTATTATATTAAAATTAAAAAATTTTACTTTGATAAGACACTAAAGAATAATACAAATAATAAAATAGTAACGATTTAATGTGAAAATACATTGTAAAATTCAAAGGGTTGAGTTCAAAATGTTCGTGTCGTCGGCCACTTATGTTTCAGTAAAATATATAGTTATAATTATTTTTATTATAATAATCAATAAGGTTAATACCATATTTTATAATCACTTGAGCTAAATACTAATAAGTTTTTTTATTTTTTAGTGTTAAAATAGCCACCATTAGAGTAAACTTATAATAACTATACTGTATTGCACCACAAATTCTTTAATCTAAAAATATTTGTTACTTCATTTAATAGGGAAAAATAGGAAATATGAACAATTAACTACTAATTAATTATTTATTGTGTTGGTTTGCTATCTCATTAGTAAGCAGGCTGCATTCCCTTGTTGCATAAAACAGGGAGACTTGCCGGGCTAACAGATGCAGAAAAGAATAATTTTGTATAGACATAAAGAGACTCTGTAAATTTATTTTGAAAAAAATATACCCGTGAAGTTTCTTGCCAGTTCTTCTTCACGAAGGTTTTTTTCGAACTGGTGGTAGAATCATGTTTTATTTGACGTCAATAAGAACAAGTAATTGTCAATGTTGAGAAATAAATATTTCATTTCATTTCATTTCATTTCAGGGCGAATGATTTTTTTACTGAGGGTTGCCGATCGAAGAAAATAGTTTCGCACATAAACCCAAGCAAATAAAAAGCACAAAAATAAAATATTTGACTATAAAGCTATTTAAATAGACTATAATATATTTAGACAAATATATTTTTAGTGATATTATTTAATATGTTATGATTTCGACATTTTTTAAGTTATTTATTCAACTGAATATCTGTGTCATCTATTTTAAATCATAAAGATTACCTCAAGTATTTCTTTTTGCATAATGATTAACCTATGGTTCGAGAACCTTGTCTGTATCGGTAAAGCTGCACGCAGTTACGTATTCCTTGGTTTGCTTTTATGTCTTTTATATTTTATTTACATAATTTGGTTCTGACTTACTTTTTAGTAATTATTATAAAGTATTATAAAAATTATGGTATAGTAATTTTTTGCGTAAAGTACTGAAATAAAAAGCTTATTGAGGGCCTAAAATGAACTCAACTATTTGTATATGTTGCTTGGACTTTTTTGATGTTATGTAGAGAAGACCCAGAAAACACTTCATACAAAATGGTACTATAGTTCACACCATGTGATGTGAAACTATCTTAGTCTCTGAATGTATGGGCATGTGCCCAATACTACTAAAATCTAGTAAGGTCTGGTGTTTACCATACCATACAAATAGTTAGTAATTATTATTTTTACTGTCCCTGATGTACTATAAAGTAATGTCAATTTACAAATTCTAAAATTAATTGTTGATTTTCCGTTTTTTCATACCTTTGTATATTATTACTACTATTTTATGTTTCAAGGTGTATTGTCAAAAATATGTATCAACACATTACATATTTGAATGCTATTATATACTCAATCATGTATCACTCCCATTACAGACTTCAATGAAGAGGTATAGATGATAAGCTCACTTTAATTAATTATGATGTACACTTTTACTGTAATAAATAGTTAGCACTTACTTCCATTTGTGTGCGAGCCATTTCTTTAGCCTGTGCTAAGGCAATCCTAGCCTCTGTTTGTAATGTGGCTTGTAATGCATAGAAGTCTGACTCTCTGAGCTCTACATGACCCAGTGAATGTGTTGACTTAGATCTAAAGTTCTTCAGAGAAAATGTTGATGGTCTCAATTTGGCTGAAATTTTAGAGTAAAGATTAAATTTATACTGCATTGCAACTTTACAGTATTATAGAAGTGTCATGCATTGTTAATTTGAGAAAGAAGAAATATTAAATTGTATAAAAAGTATAGTGTTATTCAGGTTAGTAACAAAGAATCAAAGAATAAAATGTGTTTGTTTCCCAAACAAATGCAGTAACTTTAAACTGAAGGTCACTTCAACAAACACAATGAGTGTTACACACAATTATGCTGGTACAGTTTCAACTGTATGTTCAATACAAAAAAACAAAGCTACTTACCATTCTGTCCAAATGAAGATTTATCATTTTTAGAAATATTCACTGACAATGGTCGAGTCTGATATGGATGATTATAACTGGATCTACTAAAGATACTAGACTGTGATAAACTTTTATTACTACTACTTTTTTCAGTATCTGAATGTGATTCATTGTCTGATGCACTTTCATTCATATAGCATATTTGCAGATTTTTTCCTGTAGCCACACATAAAGGACAAAAATGTTAAGACAATGATATGTAGATAGATACATATAAAAGCACCCCACCATAGAAACCATTTAGAAACACATAGAGCCCAATTATACCATTAATTACTGTTATTTACTTACCATTTTGTAGCCTTGAATGTAAACTGGGTTTTTTTGTAGGTCTGTCAATATGTCCAATACTGTAATACTCATTCTCATTATCAATACCCATAGCAAGCCTTTTTCTGATTTCTTCTCTGTCATTGCGCTTCTGTAAATAGTTTTAAATTTATGAAATATTTCAAAACATTTATAATGATTAACACAAACTATTATTTAAGATAAATAAGTACATTTTTAAAGGAAGTCTGATCCCCTATTGTAACTATTCTAGTAAATTTGTCTAAAATATTAGGATTGTCATTAGTGAGGATTGTCCATTCCACTTCAGTTTCTGCACATTTAGCTGTTCCAACAGCTCTTGGGCTTAACGCTGATGGTTCGGAACTTTCATTACTGTTACTAATAAGCTTATCGGGACTGTTTTTGGACAAAACCTTCAATTTGAACAATTGTAAACTACGCTTGATGCCCGACTTATCATTTTGTTCTATTATTTGGTTATTGTCAATATTAACAACTTCGTTGGACGTTTTACTTAATTTCCTTCGTAAATTAGAAACTAAACTTTCAAACATTTTATAAATCTAATCAGTCTTTTATCAGTGGCAAAGAAAAATATGGCACGAATTGCAATTTTGTACTAATTTACAAAAACAACAAATATGGCTACATGAAACTGTCACGATGACATTTAGGGCAAGGACAAGATTGCTCTATTTTTTCTCTCAGTATGTTTTTGAAGTATTGCACAATATCATTTGAGCGTGACACCAACAATATTATTACCTAGAAATTAACACTTACCAAACAGCACACATTATCCAAAGACTCGTGGTTATCATAAGTTATTGTATATAAATCCAGAAGGAATCTAGTATCCTTTTTGTAATGTCTTTGTTCTGGGTTAATGTATGGCAACGAAGCCATGATTATATTCACTGTTTATTTATTGATATAATTACACTTTGCACAGTAACACAAACACTGTAACTCTTAAAACAACGCATGAGGTGAGTTGGCGCAAAGAGACTGGCGTCAGACAGCCTGCCTACACACTGGGCCGTTGAATCATCGACCGTAGAAAGCAAGCGAAGCCTCCAAGCAAATCATATAGGTAGGTAGGTTGGTTAATAACCGTACATGAGTATGGACGTGGCCGGTTCTAAATACAGAGTTAACTTCAATGGAATGTGAATAAACAGTTAAGTAGTGAAGCGCGAAATTTTAAAATGAAATAAGTATGTACTTAACGTAGCTTAATATTCCATTGTGCTTTTTTTAATATTTCTAACGTTATCTATCTTACAATTAAGTGTGTGTACAAGTAAGTGTCAACCAATACGGATTTATCTGGTTATTGCAGGAGTAATTTTTAAATGCTAATCTATTGTTGATGTTACTTCGTTAAGTTCAAATAAGTAGGTACATAACTAAACACAATATATAATTAGCGGTAATTAGGTGATTTGCTAAATTAATAACATACCTCATTTTTAAATTATTTATGGAGAAGTTATAAATAATTAAAAAAAAATGAATTTAAAGTGAGATAATAATTAACATAAATACAGATATATCTACCCGTCTCTCTGCCTCCTTTGCTGCTTTGAGATGGCACTCGATAGCGTCCAAGTCTATTTTGGGCAATGCCGTTTCTATATTGTAAACGTCAAAACTATCTGAAAACAAAAAAACCATAAATAAAATTAGATAGATGTTCTAACAAAAGTATTGGTAATGTATTATTATCTAAATCAAGTAAAAACTCACCTAAATTAGACGTCTCCTTCAGTTTACTGGCACGGACGGATGTTGAACTTTTTACAGGTTTATGGGATATTTTCGCGTAACCCCCATTTAAAGGGCAGCTTTTTGATATTTTTGTTTCCCTGGAAGATAATTTATAGATATAAGAAGACATAATTTTCTTCACAGAAACAAATAGAGCGAATTTCTTCCGACGCGACGTAAGTATGAGATGAATTATTTCGACTTATGAACATGTTAACTCTAGCAGTATACTGAGACTGAAAATGGACGCGCTACAATTCTGGCCTCTCGCTAAAGCGAGAATTACATTTTAATTTCTTCGGATTAAAGTGATGTGCGCATACTCTATTTTAAAATTTTGTATAGTTTACACAAGACGTTTACAAGAGAGTTTAACGACCCCGTATAGTCCGATT
Organism: Marasmarcha lunaedactyla; assembly: GCA_923062675.1. Lineage (NCBI taxonomy): Eukaryota > Metazoa > Arthropoda > Insecta > Lepidoptera > Pterophoridae > Marasmarcha > Marasmarcha lunaedactyla. The sequence goes on along the minus strand of OV281346.1, from coordinate 11,145,723 downwards.
TATTTAGGCAGGTGCCTATGTTTTATGCTTTGTATTCCGTTTCCTTACCACTGATATCAGTAGGTATATAGGACCAATTAAGAATACCTTGTGTTATAATATGGACATGATAAAATGTGCTTTTTAATTATAGAATAAAAATATATAAAGAACGTATTTTTTAATTGTGAATTATTTGAAGTACCTACACACGTAAGTATTTGTAGGTAATATTTTAAATGTTTTTATAAAATTAAGAGAGCTTTGTATTATGAGTTGTTCAGGTAAAAAACTAAAATTAATTAAAACATTTACTACCTAACTAGGTTGTAAATAAATGTAATTGTGAATAAATTGTATCAACCAAAACTCAAATCTAAAAAATGTGCATAACATTTAGCATATACCTACTTAATAAACATACATAGATAAATAAGTAAATAGGTATATAAACAGAAAATTATTAAGGGAACTAAGGTGTATGGTAAATATATATATTACCTACATCGACTGCCTTTTTTTCACGTCACGTCTCTCTTGCACATACATTTTGATAAATACTAACGACTCGGCTAGAACTTGGAATTTGATTACCTTTGTGATTTGGTTTAGTGTATCCTTGGAACTAACGACTTGGCTTTAACTTGGACTTAAGATGTCCCTACGATTTGGTGGATTGGACTTGGATCGCTCTCTGAGCTTTCTATTGTGCTTGTGATTATGTCAATTATTATTTTATGTCATCCAAATAGATCACACTTATGACAGATGACACATATTTATTATCACTCCAATGTCAACACCTCGTAAATAGGACATAGTGAACATGGCCTTTATAATTTATCTGTTCATACGTCAGTTTTTAATTTATCACTTTATTTTTTATAACAAATTCGAATTAATTAATAAGCATAACTCCAAATACATTAATTAAGGAACCCTTTATCGTTATTAATTTTTTAATTATTATTAATTATTATAGCAATGCCAGTATCATACACACCATTGCAATATGTAAAATGTATTTTACCTACGGTGAATGTCAAGGCAATGCCAGGGCGGCAGCTACGCTCTACCGTGAACGATACCCAAACGAAGATCGTTATCCAGATCATCGAGTATTTGTGAACATACACCGCATGTATTGTGAAGGTGTAATTCCTGAAGTGTGAAGTGAAAGACGGATTCTTAAATCTTCACAATATCCACCATTGGACTTTAATCAATAATCCGAGAAGAGAAGAGCCAATACCAATTTAAGGTGAACATGTGGACAGGCATAATTAATAATATAACTTAAAAATTATTAATAGCTAAATGAGTTTAAAATAACGTGCGCTGCAAGTCGGCCTTGTAGAAATAATATGTAGGTAGGTAGGAATTGGCAGAGGATAGAAAAAAGCGAAAACAACTTTACCGACTAAGCTGATTATCTTTATCATCATCACCATATCAGCCTTGATGATGATGATAAAAACGGGTGATGAGAAAAAGGAGGGACGTTTAGCGAATTTTTAATGATTTTCAAAATAGGTAGTTCCTCAATTTAAAGATCACAAATAAAATCAGATCAATTTTAGTGCCAAGTATTATACCTTTTTAGAAACTGCATTAGATGCGCCAACTTTTGAAGGTAAATGCCAGCTTCATTATGTACATGTTTTTTACACGGTGGAGCAGAGAAAATTAGATATAAAAAATTGCGACAAATTTGTTTTTCCTTTATTGCTTTTTTTCTATCGTACCATACTAGATTTGCTTGTATCAAAGGTTTATTACATAAGAACACTTAGTAACCAATTAATAACCAAAAAAAAAATCAAAATCGGTCAACATTTACAGATTCAGCATACACTGCATGCACTGCATACACTGTACACATATAGCACTGCTATAAGGAGTGATTTTTCACTTATTTTAGAAATCATCCTATATCTACTAAACTAATCCACATATAATATTTTTTATATATATATTTTTCACTATTTGGACGTTGACTTCTGGACACCCTGTATATATCTGACTATTGAAAAATCAGGCCCATGTTAAATACAAACTCAATATAGGAAACAAAAGGTCTTCTTACATGTGCGTGGATTTGTTTGTTCCTGTACATAAACTCGTAATGTTCCGTATTTCCGATACTGCAGTGGAAGGCCCTGCAGTATTTACATTGTGAAGTCGATATTTGGTCAAGCCAGCAATCTCATTAGAATTATCGTCGGTGATTACCGTGGCTGTAGAAGTTTTTGTCTCCCACATCTTATCCAGTTCTTTCATTTCATCCAGTTTTGGAATAATCTTCCTGAGCTCTGTGCTCAACGCTTTAATTGTATTTTCAACATTTTTACTTATATCAACGACGTTTATTTCATTTTCATAGTTAACGTTGATTTTATCTGTACCGTCTGATAGAAAAGCATCAGTTATAGAATCTTTAGGCTTTGTATCCAATAGTAAAAAAGTAGGCCGACTCAAATGCATTCCATTTCGGCTTTTACTTTCATTTTCTATATTTACAGATTTAATTTGTTCTTGTTTAGTATCCTGTTCTAACGAATTACAACTCGTACAACTACTCTGTTCGTTTAGATTTGAAACTTCAAATGTATTTTCTTTATTCTCTACTAACTTCTTAATTACGTGATTAACAACTTCGCTTATGTTATTTATGGTGTTTTCAATGGGCTTTGCAAATGTCTCTTTTATATCTTTGCGAAGTTCTTCTAAGTCATCCTGAATGTTGATATTGTAGTTCAGAACAAGTTTGATTTCATCTTCGACTTCTTTATTGAAATCACCGATTATGTCTTTCTTATGGAAATTATTTTCAATATCAGTTTCAGAAAAGTATAAGTCATAAGACGATTCTTCAATATTATTGTTGTTTTTAGATACAGTTTTCAATAAATCTGGTATTTCAGATTTATTTAAACTAGTATCAGACTCTACCAAATCGTTATTGAGTAGAGCAGTTTTATTAACACTTGAACTGCCATCTACATTATTGTTATTTTGGGACTTGTTTACTATCGTGGAGGATCCCAAGTTGTTATCAGTAGAATCAGTTAAATCTAATTCTATGTCATCATCGGTCATGTCATTTTCTGAATGATAGAAATTCTCTATTGTTGAGGAATAATCCTGTAAATAAAGAAATATTATATCTTAGTCAAGAAACGAATTCAATTAATCAAACAGTCAAATCAAATACTAATATAAAAGCCCTCACAAAACTCTGTGCATTTACTGTAATTGAATCGAATATAAACTTAAATGATCGTGAAGTTACGGTGTTTGACATCATAAAATTGTATTTCTGTATCGGAATTCGAACCCAGAACCTCTGATGTAGGAGGAAGCGCTATCTTAATACGCCAAGAGACCGTAAAAAATAGTTTGAAACAAAACTTCAGGCTTGTGATCTAATAATATAAGTTGGGTTAGCTTTACTACGACTTCAACTACTGTTTATTTTGTTGCTGGTGGTTCTAAGCAATTTGATTAATTTATTGATTAAAGTAGTTAACAGCGTAGAATAATGTAATTTTGACGATATCAACCAAATCGATACAGTAAATTCCTAAGTAATTACTACTGTAATTACAACGCTCTAATTTCATAATTCTTTGTAGTTAGTATCTATGGTAGAAAAATACTGTGATGATCCTTTATTGGTTGCAATTAAATTTTATTCAAATAAGAAACACAACTCTATTGTGATCTATATTATATTAACTATAGGTTACAAACAAAACAAGGCCATCTGCTTGACATACTAACCTAGGTAAGTATGTGTTAAAGAGCGACGGTACATAGGTACTCTAGCGTACCGGGTACAAGACGGTCAAATCCTATTACTAGGAGGACTTTCTAACTATGAAAAGATAAGCACTTTATACTTTTATTTAGAGTAATTTATTTAGTATAGACTTCAAGTACACTCTTATAATCTTAATCTTATTGAGGCCGCTGCCCACAATAGAATGCTCTAGAACATTCTTTCATATTCTATCTTTTAATAAAATTACAAATTATGACAGATTTGTAATTTGCCAGCAAGTTTGTTTGTGCGATAACCTCTTTTATTATATACAGCACAAGCAGACGTTGCAGTACTAAGAGACTAGAGCGAGGAGACAGCTTTTTACTTACTATATGCATCACAAGCATCAATTAAGTTATATACCTACAGTTTGATAAATAAATAAATGTATTCATTCAATAAGTACCTGCAAAGTATGTGCCAAGTGCTGGAATCCAGGATAATTAGGATTCACGATTCCTCGCGGCAGTGCCTGCACACTCTGCTCAGACATTTCATCCGTGTCTAAAGTGGTAGCATTTGCTCGTTCCTCATGTACAACCGAGGCGTTTGTATAAAAATTATTATCTTCTGAAATAAGTAAATGTAAGTATAATAATACAATCTTACTAATTGTATAGGTTTGCTAGAAGGTATTTTATGTCAAATGCCTTTTTACGATTGTCTACTTTTATTACTAAGTCTGATCATTTTTTTGGCTAATAATATCCAAAACTGAATCATCAACCAAATAAGCTTTTTTGTTGCACAATCATTTGAAATCCAAATTTGTTATGATAATAATATTAATGCTACTTCGTGTTAAACGGCGCGCGTCCATGTCGATGGGTCGCTTTTTTGGCTTTTTGTGGCTGATGCACCAACATATAATCATATATTACAAGAGCCCGTGGACCCCAGGCCTTCGTTATTTTATAAAAGCTGAAAGTTTGTCAGCGCATTGCTCCTAACACAGGTAAGAACGATGGACCATTATGAAGGTTGGGTTACCGTGGCTTTGGCAAATAAACGGTACTAAAGGTGTGTAAAATACCGATCTAAATTCATCAAATAATAAGGTGCGATTTTTTGGTATTACCTTCAGAATATTATTAAAAATCACGTTATTAATTGCCAGACACTTTACATCGTGGCAACCCCTTGCCAGAAACCCTTAATGTTCATGAAATTATAATTTTACTTACGTTATAGTATAAAAGCTGATTTTTATATATAATACTTGGGTAATAAGTAAATGATGCTTCCTCATTAGCCAGACATTTTTGATAGTTCCAACCGCTTGCCAGACAAGCATGTAGGGTAGCTGTAGGAGCGAGCGCGAGGCAGTATATACGAGGGGCGGCTGACAAGTTCGCGACCTGAGGTACTTAGTAATGACTTATTAACATTACTATTAAACTAGTTGCCCAACTAAGTGGTAGTATAAATAACACCCCTTTGTTTAATTTTCAGGTTTTATTTTAAGGTTCATTAACACTTTATCCCTGGAACAAGCAATAACACCATGTCGACCGAAACTGAAAATTCTCGCTATTTTGAGCACCGCGCAGTATTTAAATTCTTTGTGAAAAAAGGGAAATCGCCGAAAGATATTTTTGAAGGAATGCCATCTGGGGCCTTCGTATACCATGGTAAAAAAATGGGCTTCTTCAACAAGGAAGAGAGAGCTGTGAAGACGATCCCCCAGTAGAAGAGTTGCAGATTAGTAAAAAGCGAACTGGAGAAATTTTGCACCAAAATTAACAATAAAAATTTACACATGAAAAAAATTTGCGCACGTTGGGTACCACGAATGCTCACGCCCGACAAACAACGACGACTTGCGAGTTGTCAGGACTTTTTGAAGTTGTGTCAGAGCGATTCGGATGAAATTTGTAATCGCATTGTAACCGTAGATGAAACCTGGATATGTCAGTATGAACCGGAGTCCAAACAAGAGTCTATGCAGTGGTTTAAAAAGGGAGAAAGGCCACCAAAGAAGTTTAAAGTTGAAAAGTCTGCCTCCAAGATTATGGCGATCATTTTTTGGGATTGCGAAGCAATTTTATTTATTTATTACTTGCCTAAGGGAACTACAATGAATGAACAAGCACGTCAAGCAGTCGTTCAGAAGAGGCGAAGCAAGTTGGCGCGCGGAGTGTTGTTTCTGCAAGACAACGCGCCCATTCACACCACTCGCGTTTCGAGGGATGCCCTTAAAGCCACTGGGTTCGCAGAAATCGATCATCCACCCTACAGTCCAGACCTGGCTCCCAGTGACTATTTCCTTTTTTCAAAAATGGAAAAAGGAATTGCGTGGGCGAAGATTTTCGGATGATAATGAAATGAAGTCGGCCGTAGAGTGCCATTTTGAAGAGCAATCTTCAGAATATTTAACCAGAATATTGGTTTAAAGGCCTTGTATCCACGATGTAAAAAGTGTATTTGACTTGAGGGGGATTATTTTGAAAACTAAAAATAAAAAAAATTATGATTTTGTTTCATTAGGTACTCTAGGCCGCGAACTTATCAGCCGCCCCTCGTACATGGGTGGGTGCGAGTAAGTTGAAGAGTTAAGTCCCTCACTGCGCAGTTTATATTTCTACTGCGCATGTATTGTTTAGTACTCAGTACATGTTTACAAAAGCTAAAATAATATTATATACTATCTTCAAGTATTATTAATTTAATATGCATTATAAATCCTCAGACAATTACACCAACTGTATGACCCCAAAGTAAGCGGAGCTTGTGTTATGGATGACCATACAGCGAACTGGGGGGGGGGGGAACCCAGAATAAACATACATATATAAATATCAACAACCATGACCCGGGAACAAACATTTATGTTAATTACGCAAATGAATGTCCCGGCCAGGAGTCGACTCTGGGACCTCCGGCGTAGGAGGCAAGGCCACTAACCACTACGCTACTCGGTCGTTTATGTGACTTTTTTAAATAAAAGTGATTTTGTATTAAAAAACAAGTCGTGGGTGATAGATACATTAATTTGTGATATTTGTAACAAAAATAGTGGCAAAATAACATTATTTTCTGACGAGACAGTGAAAAAATGTAAATTAATTTTAAAATTGCGAAAAATACATAACCTTAAATATAATGACATCATTCTTCCACGTGAATATGCAGAGGGTGGCTATCACAGGGAATGTTACAAATCATTCACAGGCCCTATGAAAAAGTATTTTACCTCAGAACCAAAAAAATCTGAAAAGACTGTTGAAACAGAGCAAGAAAAAGAAACATCTAAACACGTTAATACATCAACAGATGATTCCATAGCAGGTTCATCGCATTTGGCTGAGTCAACTGTATCACACCTACCTTTAGCTTCTCAATCCACAGAACCTCAACCTTCCCAGGTAGCTGTGGATATTAGTGAACTTGAAGAAGTAAGTGAAAATGCCAATGCAACCACTGCAGTAAATAGATCATTTCAAAGTGATGTACCAGTGTTGACATGAGTAAAAATGTTTGTTTATTTTGCAATAAAAAAAGGAAACAAGTGAGATCAAAAATACTTTCACACCATGAAGGTGATAAAAATCAAATTCAATCTCGTATAATGTCTAGCATCGAAAATCAATAAGAGTATAATGAGTTGTTAAGTAAATTGTTAAGTATTGCTGGTCGAAAATATACTATCATATTGCATGTAGGATACAGTTTAATAATAAAATATCTTCGTCGGCGAAAATATCTGTTAAAAGTGATTGGCATCATCATCGAGAGTACCACCAAGAAGCTTTTAATGAAATTAGTAGCATCATAGAGAAAGATATTATTAACAAGGGACGCTGTCTTTGATTGATACATTGACATGAATTATATACTGATTCTTTGGAGAGAATACATGCAGGGAATTCCATTGAAATGGATGCTATTTTACTGGGCTCCACCTAGAAGTTTTCCAAAGATATGAAATTCTTTACAATCCAGAATAAAAAAATAATAGCACCCAATTATATGAAGACGATTGGCGAAACAGTAAACAACTTAAAATCTGAAAATATTTTACAAAAAGCGGCATTAATCTTACGAAAAACTATTTTGACAATGGACAAGAAAAAATTACCATCTGAAAATCTTTCAGTACAGCATTTAATTGTGAAAGTGAAGCTTCTGTAACGCAAGAATTACATGATTTTTATTCTACTCTCATAGGTGGTTCTAGAGAGAAACGAAAATGTAGCTTAAAATGTATTCGTCAAGTACGGTCTTATTGTCAAGATATTATTTATGGAATTCATAATGGTCAAGTCAAGACGTCTAAGCATATTATGCTGGGTATGACTATGAAGAGTTTAACAAGTAGAAGAAAAATTATAGATATTGTCAACAGATATGGTCATTGTATCAGCAGCAGTGTCGAAGAACTTGAAACAGAAACCACCTATGCTTTCTTTGGAAAGTCAAGTTTATGCCCTGAAAAAATTAAAAAGCTTCTTAACTTTGTACTGGACTGGCTTATGGTAATTTTGACCAATTTGTTGAAACAACTAGTGGGAAGGAAATGTTACATGATACCGTCGGAATCATTTATCAGAACATCGAATTAAACACATCTGAAGAATCTGAAATATTTGAAGCGCCGTTGATTATCCCTCAAGGGTATTACCACACCAATCGACCCTCCGTCGATTGACGTCGACCCGTCGTCGTCGAATCGACCACCCTTGAGGGATAATCACTGGAGGGATATCAGCCTCTCCCAACTCAGAGGTGGCATCCGACAATTATAGGCCATCACGCCTTCTGCGGGTTGGCAGACTACAGATATCTTCATATAAATTTATAGGTGCATAGGATTATTTTATTACTAAATTATCAACTCAGGGGTGGTGTAAGACAATTATAGGCCATCACGCCTACTACGGGTTGGCAGAGTAAGGATACCTTCATATAAATTTGTAGGTGCATGGAATTATTTTACTAGTAAATTACCAACTCAGGGGTGGTGTCAGACAATTATAGGCCATCACGCCTGCTACGGTCGACCGGTCGACGTCGCGGTTGCTTCGGTATTAAAAGGACAACTAAGCAATTTTAGAGACAACCCATTGATCTGGTTTTAGAGCAGACTATCAATGCAGATGCTGCACGAAGACTTACAGGTGTTATACACTTTACTAATTTAATTTCAGCCCGTCAACGGTCGGCTCGAAACCATGATGATCTACAGTAATTAGTTATGTTTACCAAGAATTGGGACTACAAACTCACCAAGATGTTTTTTCGGATTTGAATCAGCACAATAATCAGAAAAGTATTAAACAACTAAAGAAATTTATTGGAACATTTGAACAGTTAATCCATACAGCTCGGAAGTACCAAAAGATCATTTTCATCTGGTAAAGCTGCTTCGGAACTGGTAGAGTCATTTCTTCTCAATATTGAAAAGAATGGTGATGGCCTTCGGAATACATTTTTGTTTCTGAATGCCATACGGACATTAGTCGATTTGAAAAGTCTATTAAATAAACAGCTTTTAATAATTTTTCAAAAGATTTGGAAAAAAGAAGAAAATTCAGATCGGTGGTGCAAATGAAGAGGTTCAACGAGATTTGTTTGGCCGTATGCTGGGGATCTCGATGGATTACAATGTGGATATCTCGAAAATTTTGTCATACCCAATTACCGATGTGCCATTACCTATGTGCCATTTAAATGGTTTTTGACTATTTGTAAGATGAATAAATCTCCCTTAATGAAATGTTTGGAAAAGGAGGTCCAGCACCAGCCACCAACTACTATAGATGTCGTAATAATTGATAGGCTTTTTTATTACACACAATGGAAAATGTTCCAATTAAGTTTGGTGGCATTTCTAAGCAAATGTTACAAATGGTCACCAAATTCGAAGTGCTAAGAATTGACGTTATTTTTCATCAATACCTGACTCCATCGATCAAAGAATACGAACATTCTCAGCGTTTACATTCAGCACAATAGAGCTACACCATAAATGGACTTGATCAAACACGTCCAAGTGATTTTACATTGAATTAAAAAATTCAAATTTTAACGCTCTGGTAGATTTTTTTTTAAATTTCATTGGAAACAAAACTATTCACATCAATTCTAAACAGTGCCATTCTTTTTTTGTTCTAACAACATAGTAACAAGGGTTGTAGAAGAGTTATCATGTCCAGAACATGAAGAGGCTGATACCAAAATAGTCTACCATGCGTGCAGTATTTCAAATCAAGTGAATATTGTGATCAAAAGTGTCGACACTGACATTGCAGCTGTTATGCTTGGTCATATGCACCATCTACAAAATGATTCACTTATTTAGATGCTGATAGGCACTGGAAACAACTTCAGATACGTAGACCTCATGAAGATATACGTCAAATTAGGAAAATCTCTTTGTAAGAGCTTGCCGGGATTCCATGCGATCACAGGGTGTGATTAATATCCCGCATTTTTCCGAAAAGGAAAGATAAAGCCTTTTAAAATATCAAAAAGAACACAAAAATATCAAAAAGCTTTCATTAATTAGGTAAAAACTAATTATTTGAAAATGATAATGAACCACAAAGCATTTTTGATATTATTCAACAGTTTATATGTGAGGTATATAATGTCGGTTCAATAATTGACGTTGATGCAGCACGACTTCATCTATTTATTAATACGTATCAGGTCCTAGATATTAATGTAGCGTTTAGTCATAAAAAACGACGGAAATTGACGAAACGACGAAAAAATGCTAGTAGTCTGCCACCGTGTAAATCCAAACTGTTACAACAATTTCTGCGAGCCAACTATGAGTCTAGCACTAATGCAAATCAGCAAATTCCAACAATTTATCAACCCGAGAACAATGGATGGGTACTCGAAACCCATTTAAAATGGTTCGAAGGTGATCAGTTACCAAACTTCGTTACATGTAACTTCATTCTTTTGGAGTAACAGTGACGAATAAAATGATAACATTGGTGATGATAATGATAATGAATGAAATAATATTGTCTTTTATGCACTATAATATTAAGTAATGTCATCAATCTATATTTTTATCCTTTACTTTTAATGTCATTAACCTAGTTTTAATAAAAATTTTGAGAAATATTTTATGTGGCTTTTTTTAACCTGTTATTGACAGAATAAATTAACAATTTAAGGTAGTTGTAGCATCGAATGTCTTTTCTTAAGATGTTTTTAAAATTTACATAGATTATTAGTTATATGAATCTGCACAAAAAAGTTTATTTGTATAAGTCATTCTAATCACGAATCTCTTTTTAAGATTTACAATGTTTGTTTGGCAAGGGGTTGGAACTATCAAAAATGTCTGGCTAATGAGGAAACATCATATAATTATTACTCAAGAATTATATATAAAAATCAGCTTTTACACTATAACGTAAGTAATAATACAATTATTATAATTAAAGAATATTAAATTAATAATACTCCAAGATAGCATATATTATTGTTTTATTTGATGTAAGCATGTATTAAGTACTAAACAATACGAGCACATCTCACTCGCCATATACATACTGCCTCGCGCTCGCTCCTACAGCTACTCTACATGCTTGTCTAGCAAGGGGTTGGAACTATCAAAAAAGTCTGGCTGATGAACATCATTTACTTATTACCCAAGTATTATATATAAAAATCAGCTTTTATACTATAACGTAAGTAAAATTATTATTTCATGAACATTAAGGGTGTCTGGCAATGAATAACGTGATTTGTAATTCATTGCTAGACAACCGTGATTGATAAATTCTAAAAGTACTTAAACGATTTCATGCTTCTCTTATCAAAATAAAGCTACGTTAATCCAAATAAACAGCGGTTATGATTTTTGTAGAAACAGCATACAAATTATAACAGCAATCCGTGCATTGTATTTTTAGATCAATAGTTTTAAATCAGTATTCTATGTGCTGTAACTTTCCTTATACACGTTGCGCACACACGATCTTAGTGCTAAAAAAATATTAACGTTCGATACATGTATCTCTCAGATAGCATCGTTCGATCGCAAACTGCACAAGGAATAACGCAACATAAAGTCAAATAAAACAAGTATCTTATCTTCCACTTAAGGGTTATTTACAAACATACCCTGAGGAATAACAGCTTCCGTGCCCTCCTTATGTTCTCCTTTATTGTTGTAAAGGTTCGAGTAAATTACATTATTTTCTGCATTGAGTCTGTACAATCTGTTACACACAGTGACGTTCACATCTCCCTCGGTAATATTATCATTAGTGCATAATGTCTTATTATCATAATTCTCACTTTCTCTCGCATTATATGTACTTGTGATGTTCAAATTAAATCTGGTACTGTCTTGTGTATTCAGCGGTAGGCTATGGTTATTGCTGAACGGCTGATGTAGGGAGTACTGTTGGACTGCCGCCACGTTGCCGTTATCACAGTCCTGCTTTATTTGCATTTTCATCTGGAAGAGAAAAAGGTTTTCTATTAGTTGCTTACTCATGGTTTTACATAAAAATATACTTAAAATAATATTATTACTACTCAAATACAGTAATTGTAGATTTGTAACTAAAGATGTTATTGGCCAGCACCATAGTATGAAAGGCAGTAAGTTAACTTGTAAATGATGTATAGTAAACATTCAATGTGCAATCCAAAACGGGTGCCGTTTGAGGGTGTTTGTCGTTTGGATACTTGGGGACACTTGCCGATCTAGCAGATGCATACAAGAATAATGTTGAATAGACATAAAATTTAGACATTGTAAATTTATTTTGAAAAATATTTTGAAATACCCGTGAAGTTTCTTGGTAGCTCTTCTTCATTAAGCTTTTTCCGAACTGGTGGTAGAGTCATGCTATATTTGACGTCAATAAGATCGAGTAATTATCAATGTTGAGAAATAAATATTTGAATTTAAATAAATAAATAAATCCCCAGAAAAACACACCAACTGTTTGGCCCCAAAGTAAGCAGAGCTTGTGTTATGGATATACAGAGAACTGGGGAGGAACCCAGAATAAACATACCTGCATAAAAACAAACAACCACGACCCGAGAACAAACATCTGTGCTCATCACACAAATGAATGCCCCGGCCAGGACTCGAACTGACTCGACTCGACTGGGACCTTCGGCGTATGAGGATTACTTATCACTACGCCACTTGGTCGGCAAATTTAAATGTAAAAGCACAATTCTACTCATCCTCTACAGGAAGTTTTCTGAAGAGAGTGAGAATCTATCGAACTAGAACTAATCCTCAATATGCCCAATGTAAGCCAACCAAGGACATCTATTACCCAGCGTCATTTGTATTTTGGTTTTTTATCTTGATCTAAAGCTTGCCTCATATTATTATTTTTTTACTACTTTCATGGCCGGCAACGTGCGCGTGACCCACCTGATGGCAAGTGGCATCCGCGCCCATGGACATCATTACTCGTACGTGTTTTATTTATTAATAGCGATTGGGATTTTTATCTCGACTATTGCCGACCGTAAGCTCCAGTTGAAATTGCTATTGTTCCGATTATTACGCTTTCTGTTTCTTCCTTTTGACCGGAACACTACCACCTAAACGTGAGTATTATGGCGGTCAAAATAAAAAAGAACTGTAGTACCCCCCCCCCCCCCCAGACAAGATCTTAACAAACAAAACTCTACTACAACTTGCACTTTCTTGCGTCACATGATCGTAACATATCCACTAATATTTACTCTAGCGATTTACAAGTTTCTGATCCAACACAATCTTTAGGAAAGTCGTGCGAAACATGTAAGGAACTAAACATTACATTACATACAACTTAGCAATTTGAAGACATGAAATTAGACACCGTGGTTTTGTGTGAAGAGCAAAATATCCGGAATACCTACGTAACGTATTCTGTATCTCTGTAACTGCAAAGTGTCCGATATTTTGTATTTTTTTCAACAGCAAGGCTTTCAGTTGAACATCCTTATGATTTGATTTTCGTTTAACTAATTATCGATGGGTGTAACTGCAGCGTCATACTTTTAATTAAGTAATTTCTAAAAAACTCCGTCACTCACTTTCTCTGCTGTGTATAAACTATAAACAAAATCGCATTAAAATTCAGTAATACATTAACTTGAAAGTAACTAAGTACTTAAGTAAAATAAATATGAGTATTATCAGCGTTATCGCCGTCTACCAAATATTTTGGCAATTCCGTTCCAGATAGCGGTCACTTTATCATTGTCCTGTCTCATTAATCACCCCTCTTTTTCAACATTTTAGTCATTTTACTACATCCATTTTAATTTTGTAAGCTTTTAAATATCCTCAGATACAATATAGGTAGGTACAAAGCGTTCACCTTATTCTGTATTTTATATGTCTTGGTGTTGTATCTACAATAAACAATTACCTTTTTTATTTATCTCTTACACAGCTACATATCTAAGAAGATCTCATTCTAACAAAAAGGGGACCTGGCTTATGATTTGCTAGGTAGAACTTAATATAAGCTGGGTCAAAGAAACGTTGGATCTCTGTTTGCGCTGATTTTAGAAGTGATTTACAATAGTTATATGGGATTTTTTCACCCCGTTCAGTAATATAATTATTAGAAAACATTAATTAATATTAAAGAATACAGTTTCGTGTCGATTTTAGTTACGATAGAAAGCAGCCAAGTTCCCAAATGATTATTCAATCAAATCTTTTTTCCAAAACGACGTCAATTTATTTCGCTATTATAAAATTATTACTTTCGATCAATCACAAAAAACGAAACTATCATATACGAGAGTGTTCGTCCAAATTACACCGAGTTATCAGCACAATAACGTAAGTCGAAATTGTTGAAAGTGATAGTCCGTCCGAGTCGGGCGGGATTAAACGAAAACTTTCTAATTGAATCTGTGCACGGTATCGAAGTTTCCGCTTCTGTACCGTCCATCAATGAGGTTTTATCTTGGTAATAAATTAGTAGGATTGACCAAAGTAAATAAGTTTTTTAATGAGCTTTAGTTAGAGAAGAACTTCAGTATATCATGGTTATGGATTGTAGGCGTTGATACAATGAAATAGTCAGAATTTTCTATTAGGTACTGTTTATAATTTGGTAAATGACTACAAAACAATTAATTAAGCAACGTTTGAAACAGTAACAATGTAAAAGTTTCTTAATATTTTTATGTGTTTATTATTTTATATTGACTACTAAGACCCACTTGTGTAGATCTGCGCTAACCAGTTAGTCAGTTTAAATGTCCCTCCGTCACTTTCTATTCATATTGAACTGATGAGACATAAAGCAATATTTTGCCTAATGCTAGCATTCCAGAGCTGCGTCAGCAGGGCTGAGTAAACTAGATGAAATCCTTTACTACCAATAAATAAAACAAAGACGCACGAACTCAATACTTTGGTAACTGTTCCAGTTGGCTAGGTACAGTAATACAAATTGTTTATACCAACAAATTACTATGCTTAATTGATAAGTATGACGTCATATCTTTCATTATATTTTATATGTAAGTAATTTTAATATAGGTACCTAACAATTGAACAACGCCAAGTAAGTACAAGGTTTACATAAGGGTAATCATTAAGTTGCAACAAAAGGTTCCGCCTTTGACCTTGTGGTTTAAACCATACCTCACTTTCCAATAACCGAAGTATCAGATATTCTAACATCATAAGTTATAAGAGTAAGTATTCTTCCACCATGGCTTCTTTACTCATCTCATAGAACAACGATGTAATCAGATAAAAGATATTGATCAAACGCACAAAAAATTCGACAGTAATATAAAATATTTACATAGCAATGTAAAAGTTCCGTAACAAACAAACCCAGAAAGAAAGAAAGTAACTCACATACTCAAATCACGAAATAAGCGGGAAAATAAACTATCCATCAGTCAGTAACGAGTGAAAGAAGTGAGTTTTGAATAGAAACCGTGTTTGAAACCCATACAATCAGAATATTGAGAACACAATAATTTATGTGTTTTTATGTTTGCATGCCCAGATCCGTTAATCGAGATTCGTCTCTTTTGTTACTACTAATAAAGCGAAAAGAATTTGATTATTCGTTTACCAAATAAAATTTTACTTAATATAATAATTATTTAGGAATGTCCAATAAAATAAAAAAACACAAATATAAACAGACAAATCAAAAGAGTGCATAAACATATCTGATAAAAAAAAACACAGATTTTATAATTAAATTAGGTTAAGGCACCTAAAAATTGAACAGGGAAAGAATATTGTTTGTAAAAGTCTAAATTTGTAAAAAATGCAAGTTTGTACATATTTTCAGTACTAAAGTTTTAATATTGTCTTTATCTAAAGTGTACTGCTCAACAGTAGTTCTAGTTACTGTACATAATTTATAAATTTCAGAGTTGCCTGGAAGAGATAACTCCAGTGATAAGGCCGCCTACATTGTCATTCTAGTTATTTTTAGTTTTAATTTTAGTGTAACTGGTTTAGCAAAAAAGTATATTATATTATAACTGTACAATTCATTTTTAATTAAAGATATATTCTACTTTAGTAACACACTAGGATGTAAAAATGGGCAACTATTGATGGAAAACTTTAAAAAAATTACGCAAAAAAGCTAGGTCTAGATACATTTTAGAATTAAACGTTTTTGTGTCAAAAATTGTTGGCACTAATCGTACTGTCACTCGCATAGTTGTAACTTGTTACACTAATGTAATAAACTTCCACAAAGTTTCCTCCGTGAAATGTAGTATACCTGTTCCTGTATCCCGACATATGCCTGTCTTCCTAATAGGATTACCCGCGGTATTGGGCTTAACGGAACGAGATTGGGATTAAACGAACGGTATTTGGTTTTGTGAAGCGGTGGCGGAGCGGAAAATAGTGGTGGAAATTGTTTCACTTGCTCACGGTAATGGTGAAATTGTGTAAACGTATTGTGGATTAGGGTTCGAGCAAATGACCTGTTTCATTTTAGTATGGGTGCCTGGCTAGCAGCTGTGCCATGGGAAATAGTTGGGGAATACTATTACTAGAATGCTAAAAATAGTTGTTTTTTAAAAACCTAAGTACTTTTCGTGTACAAAATAAAAATTCAATAGCTTTGACATTTACCACAGGGAACTGACATGGCGTCGTCAGTTCAGTCAGTGGAGCCAACATTCCAAAACAAAATCCATTATTAGTTGATATAAAAAATAAATATCGAGAGTTAATTTTTTTAAATTCATTTATTTGTAGATTAAGCGGCTTTTTCGAATTTTATTTTTAAACTAACTTCACCATAGTCCTTCATTGTTAATACACTACCTATATTTTTTTTCCTAATTGCCTTCCTTATTTATATATTTACTTAAAATCGTAATACCTACGAAAAGCTTTTTTGTAAAGCTATTACATAACCTCTGAGATTTAATAGTCTGTGTTTTATTGTAATGCAATACAATATAGCTGATATAACGAAAATATTTCTTAAAAATATCAACAAGCCTATGTTATATTCGACGCTATTTTTAAACTATTTTGTAGATTTTAGTAACTTTTAAAGTCTTAGCTTCGTTTTTGTATGGTCCTATCTATTTCGGTTCAATAGAAATCAGGTATTTATTTTATTGTTTTTATCGATGAGTTTAAAAAACCCGTTTAAATCAAAAACTTATACCAAAATATCATCAACAATGGACTAACGTGTGGTCTTTCAATCGATGGACAGATCGAGTTCTACCCTAGTGTCAATCATGTCAAACTGCCCTACGTACGGCCATTTTTGATAAACTGTGGGGATTTCTGGCAATCATTTCGGTTTGTTTTTTTATTTGTACACGAAAATCGCTGATTTATTTTCAAAAGAGATATTTTTATTACATTCTTGAATATTTTCCACAATTTAATAGATAAGTCACAAGTGGAGGCCAGTTATGAAACGGGTCCTTTGAGTTACAGGATTTTGAACGTTGTGATTTTAGTACCTAGTAGCTAGTTTAATAGAAAATTATACTATTAAAAAGATGAATGTAACATAAAGTAATGAATATTCATTATATTGAAACTACCTAACTATTCATTTTCATCATCGTTCGTTAGTCATTTTTACTCGATTGTAGGGAAGATAGTCCGGTCAAATTAGACATTCAAAGTTACCTAAATTCCCACCAAGCTGAAAATCGGTAAGATTGTTTGAAATATCATTAAAAACAAAATTTGAAAGTTCCCCATCTTTCCCCTGTAAGGAAAAAATTTTATTCAAGGTCAAAGGTAAAGAAAATGAGTTTTTCGCGATTTTCAGCAAAACGGTAAGTTTTATCATAAAAATGTCTCAGACAAAAATTGCAGCTCATAAAATTATCTACAAAAAATTAATTAATACTTTTTTTTCTACGAGCCACCGTTTTTGAGATTTAACGATTCAAAAAGTTGTAAAAGTTGTAATCGTCATAATATGCACACGTTTCCTCGCCACCTATGAGGTAGTGTACTTAGCGCGTTTTTTTTTGTGGTTTCCCCAGTAGGCCTATTCCACGGGTCAGTTTTGATCCTGTTTAATTTAAAACTATTGAAAAATAATGGATATTAGCCGAGATTGAAAAGATAGAAGCAATTTAAGTTAAAGAAAAGTAGTGAAATTTAATCGTCCGAGTCGTAACTTTCAAAATCTTCTTCTTGTTCTTTTTCTTGATCTTCTTGTTCTTGTTATTCTTCATCTTCATCCTGAGTGCATATAAACTGCGTTAATAGCGATGTATTGCATGTTGCCTCGTTGGAATCAAACGGATCCTCTACTGTTGGTGATTCAATATTAGAGCACAACCGGCCTTGACAATGTGTACATGCCGTAATCTAGTACGAGAAGGACTTTCTGTGGATGTACTGGCTACTTGTTCTTCACGTTGTCTTTTATTAGCTGCAGCAATAGAAGACTTTCGAGTATAATTTTTACGACAACTTTCATGTATTGTCGCAGATTTTCGATTTTTTAGATACTCCGAAAATTCATCTGCTCTTTCGATACTTGCATTAATTAATGTCTTCATACCACGTTCAACAGTAACAATTTCACTTTCAGTTAAAAGTTTAGCGCAAATAAAACAATAATCTGACATTTTTGTTATAAAACTCAAAACAGCACAATATAGGCTAGGATAAACACGTGTTTTCACTACTAACTGGCGTTCAAGACTAACAGTATTTCATTTATTATAGCAGGTATAAGACCCTAGCCACGCACCCAATTGAACAGAGGACAGATGTTTTCTCAAGGTTTCAATGGCGTATAAATTAAGGGACTGGGCTTCATTTGACCTGATATTCTTATAGTTATAACTTATGTATATTTTATATTAGTAGTGTAAGTTACAATAACCGATAGAAAAATATTTTATCATATATTACAATTATAGAGATGTATATATACGTGGCGTACTCATGCATATTATGACGATTACAACTTTTACAACTTTTTGAATCGTTATATCTTAAAAACGGTGGCTCGTAGAAAAAAAAGTATTAATTAATTTTTTGTAGATAATTTTATGATCTACAATTTTTGTCTGAAATATTTTTATAATAAAACTTACCGTTTTGCTGAAAATCGCGAAGAACTCATTTTTTTTACCTTTGACCTTGAATAATTTTTTTTCCTTACAGGGGAAAGATGGGGAACTTTCAAATTTTATTTTTAATGATATTTCAAACAATCTTACCGAGTTTCAGCTTGGTGGGAATTTAGGTAACTTTACTCTTATTTTTTGGTGTAATTTGACCGGACTAAGAGCAACATTAGAGCTACAGTAGAGCTACCTATGTGTTTGACGTGTATGTAGGTTTTCTTTAATTTTTCAAAATAAAACTCATATAATTAACAAAAATTTAATAAATATATAAATAAATCTAACTAACTAATCTATGTTCTAATACAAGTTCGGCATTTCATTTCCTTACTTACTTACTTACCCTCTTATTTTTATTCAGCATTGTGTCAATATCTACGGCCTGTTCATATTTTTTTTTTCTTATCGTACCGCTACTGTAGTAATGTAGGTCTTACCTATTTTGAAAACTATTATCACTTGCCCTCATAAATTTTTTGTGGTCGTATTGTATTGATACAAGAAAAGTAGGAATAACAGAACAAACAGAGTGAAGCGAATAAAATGATTTCCTCTTCTTTAGACTGTCTCACGGATCCAGAGAAATATTCTGAAATCGGAAGTCCATTTCCTCAACGTATTTAACGTATTTTATTTATTATGGTTATTAAACATCAATTAAAACTCAGCGAAGAATGCATTACGTAATATTTGGGTTGTCTTATTCCCTACCTATTGTCACAAAGAGCTTCAAAACCTACATTCTAAACAACGAAGCCGCGTTCTATTTTTTAAAAGTAGCATCGTCATATAAGTCCGAAGCCTTTTCAGTGCGGGCGTATTTACTATTGTCTTGGCCTGCATTCGTGCCAGCCGCTCAGCCACGGCGCGGCTGAACCAAGGCGCTGTATGTCGACCTCTTGGAACCCCGCCAACAAATTGTTTTCTTTTTTATTTCCTTTTTCTCAGACGTGATCCTGCTAACGAGGGACGATACGCGCCTGCTCGGAAGTCGGAGGAATTATTTAATAAACTAACCTTTTCGTGACCTCGATATAGGAGATTTTTAATATCACTTAGGAAAGTTTAGTATTTTCGGATGGGAGGCGGATTCAGATGTACGCGATTATATGTATAATGCCCAAACGGTAGATATATTAAAGTGTACTGAAATATCAGTTACTCCTGATAACGGAATATACAATTTTTTGATAAGGTTATCTAGCTTTTGAAATTTCACTGGATTTAGAGCGAAACAAAAGAGCAAACCTCCAATAGGTTTTAGTAAATAAAACATATTTAAATAGACGAACAACAGAAACTCGTAGTGGAAGACGGCTTTAATATTTATGTAACGAGCCTCATCCAAATAAACGAATCACGCAAAGTCATTATCCCTCCAATGAAAAAATAATTGAAACACATTTCTTTCAAAATAGAAAAAAAGTGCGGCCCTGGTAATGAACAAACGAAGTTTTCGACATTAAGTAAACCCAACGCAAACAAAATTAAAGCAGCTGGCCGGGTTGCCATCCTAAATAATTACATTAAAGGTCTGAATAAAGTAATTTTACTTTTTAACTGTTAATTGTTGGGCTTAACGGCGTTCGTTCAATATAAGGGTTGGATGGAACTGAAACTAAGGATATTTCGTTTACTCTAGCGATGAGCTAACGGGAAAAGTACCGAGATTATCTTGGAAATTGTTTCTAATTTAGTTCGTAACAACTTTCGTGGCTTAATTGTTTTTTCTTTGTAAGTAGGTTAATAATCTACTAATTACTTCAAAGCCGTATTATTGGGCTGTGTACCAAGAATTTAATAAATTTTTTTTTTCAAAAGTTTTAAATTCAAAAATTGCGCCATTCCACGCGCGCCTGCTTCTAAGTGCTGGTGAGGTTGTGGGAAATAATCTTCCTTACGGAAAGCTGGTTGTGTAGAATATTATGAACACTACCCGATCAAGTCTGCAGATTGCGTTGAATCCCCTCGTTTGTGATTCACTGGTTTTGTTGAATGAAATGTTTCACTTGTAGCAGGTTTTCTTCCGCAACAGTCAAAGGACGACCATATCTTTCTTCATAATTCAAATTTAAGAGACCGCACTTTAACTCGTTGTACCAGCGGTACACATTTGCATTAGCAGGCGCCTTGAAAAAGCTAATTCAAGTCGATTAAACGATTCATCAGGTTTCAAGTTGGGCTTGAATTCGTAAAAAATCATTGTACGAAAATGTTTCCGGCGCAGATCCATTTTTCTATGTACAGAATATTTTCACGATGCTGGTAAACAAACTGAGAGGAAAATTCGTTACAAATATATTTTTACTTTTAAATAATCGAATTTCCAAAATTAATTGGGTATAGCTTGCCAGCATTTCATACTTAAAACCTTTTTTTCCCAAAACTTTCTGAGTGCCCTGGTAGACTAAAGCAATCCTGAAATTCTACAGAGGAAGTTCATGAATCAAACATGTTTAATCGATAAATGCACTATCAATAGAACATCTCATAGCAATTCCACGCACACACATAAACGTATGAATGATATAACCTATTGTTGAGAAAAATTAGTTATATGGGCTTACAAAATATTATACTTAAAAATACGATATTTTATATAGTGTGACTTTTATTACAATTGTGATGCGTTACACTTCGTGTAACAATTATTTAACACGATATGAATATCGCAATAGGTCAATGAACTGCGCCTAGTGAAAGCGTTGTAGTGTAGAGTTAAAAACGCTGCCTGATATACCAGTGGTTTAAGGTTTGATATGGAACCTAGACATTAATACGAATTATTTATGATGGTAATTTTACTTACCATGACCCGAGAACAAACACCTGTGTTTCAACAACACCACCGGGGCATTCATTTGTGTGACTATTTATTAAATATAAAAAAAAACTATCATTGATAATTCGTATTCATGTCAATACTCGAACCTGGGTCTTTCGTCATATGAAAGATATTCGCAATATGAGGCAGGCCTACTACCAACTGCATCGTAACTGCTTTGATGATAATATATATTCGAAGTTTACCCCAATAGATGAACTTTTAAAATAATAATAATATAATAATCATCATTTATTTCAGAATCACATCCATATGAGCTAGTAGGTAGGTGCGCTTTTTGTTAAGCTCTAATGTTAGCAAATAATTCATAAACTCTTTATTTAATTTATTATACATATAATCAATAACAGTAACAATAACAGTACACATAAAAATCGGAAGTACTAATAATGTCAAAATAAGTAAAGGGTTGAGTTCAAAATGTTCGTGCCGTCGGCCACTTATGTTTCAGTAAAATATACAGTTATAATTGTTTTTATTATAATAATCAATAAGGTTAATACCATATTTTATAATCACATGAGCTAAATACTAATTAGTTTATTTTTTATTTTTAGTGTTAAAATAGCCATCGTTAGAGTAAACTTATAATAACTATATTGTATTGCACCACAAATTCTTTAATCTAAAAATATTTGTTACTTCATTTAAAAGGGAAAAAAGGAAAAATAAACAATTAACTACTATTTAATTATTTATTTTGTTAGTTTGCTATCTCATTAGTAAGTATGCTGCATTCACTTGTTGCACAAAAACAGAGCAAATGCTTTTTTTTTATTGAGGGTTGCCGATCAAAGAAAATAATTTCGCACATAAAGCCAAGCAAATAAAAAGCACAAAAATAAAATATTTGACTATAAAGCTGACATAAATATATTTTTTGTGATATTATTTAATATATTATGATTTCGACATTTTTCAAAGTAATTAATTCAACTGAATATCTATGTCATCTATTTTAAGTCATAAAGATTACCTCAAGTATTTCTCTTTGCATAATGATTAACCTATAGTTCGAGAACCTTGTCTGTCGGTAAAGATGCACGCAGTTACATGTTCTTTGATTTGCTTTTATGTCTTTTATATATTTATATACATAATTTGGTTCGGACTTTCTTTTTAGTAATTATTATAAAATGTTATAAAAATTAAGGTATAGTCATTTTTTGCGTAAAGTACTGAAATCAAAAGCTTATGGAGGGCCGGGAATGAACTCAACTATTTATAAAAGGCCAAATAAAAACCTAAAGTTTTTACGCAAAGGCAAAGTTTTTGAAGAAATAGTAGGTAACTCAAACTAAGTAGGCATAGGCTTTCTTAATAATATTATACTAAATGTAAAAATTATAGCATTTTAACCTCTAAGTACTTATAATACTGCCGTTATCACATCAAGGCTAGAGGCAATTTATGTTCTCTCTGCCATTACGGACTTTTTTCAATGTATGAAAAACTGAGTACTCGTTATTTCATGTGTCGCTACGTACAGCTTTACGTATTTAGCATTCTTGATATACAGCTAAATCTAATTATGGCACTGTATGCTTGGGCAGAGTGACAGTCAAGCTTTTCAACTTGTATATCAACAACTCTGACGATTAAGGAAAGCGTCCACCAGCCAAATTCAAGCAAATTGATTGAAAAACCACTCCATTAGATCGGTGAGCAGATTTCTCAGCTATGGCATTTTAAGGGTTATTATTAAACTGATGATGAGCCCCGTAAAATAATAATTCATAGTCATTGTTCTTATTGTGAAATTGGAGCCAAATAAAAGCGGGTAAACAAATATACAATGGAACACAAATATACAATGTTCAGGTGGAACATAAATTAAAATGTTTGCAGCCAACAGATAACAAAGTTAACCTAAACAATGCTTAGCGACCCAACTCAATTGTAGGTACCCAGGTACATGCCTATTGGAGAATATTTATTACTCAGTTACACCAAAACAGCAAACGGTAGGGATAACATTTCAAGAAAGATCCCATATTCTTAAAAGTTAAATAATGTATGTGCTTAGGTTCATAAATGATGTTACCTATGATGAATTGTCTGACCGTGCTTATTTAACTCACAGAATAAATAATCGAACTAACGAAATGTTGAAGACTAGGAACTCTTTAAATTAGATATTTTCTCGTTATCATCTTGGCTTGAAATTTTACGGAGAATTTCTTTCACAACCGCAAGCATATTTGAATTATTTTCCAACACTACGTCATTCCAATGAAGCTCCATTGAACCCAACCTACATTATTAAAGAAGCAAATAGGGTAGAAGGTATATTATACCTACCTAGGTACTAAGGTATATAGTGTCGGGCGATGGATTCCCGTATCTTGGCGTCATACCGTGTCGCCCGCTCCTCTCTAACCCTTATTAAATATTTACGAGCGTACACAAGAAAAAACCTTCTATAGCTTGTGTAATAAGATTTCAAGTCGGACGCGTAAAGCAGCCAGCTTATAAATTTTATAAAGTAACCATTAATTTTCATAATGTTGTATAGTCTTTGTAACAACGTTTAGACAAGGCAATTTTGTAATGTTTCTGAGCTCTATTTAATAGGGCCTTGTGGCCCTTCGGACTATTGACATATTAGGTCTTTACCTATGAAATTGCCGTTTTTCACGAAATAAATGAAGCGTAATTTTTTTATATATTTTTTAATTCTATGAATCAAAATAATCACCCATGCAATCAATGCATCTTTGCCAACGCATTGGTAGCTTATTGATGCCTTTCTTGAAGAAATCAGCTGGACGGGAGGCAACAAATTCTTTAAAGGCATTTTGTACTGCCTCTCGGGTATTGAATTTTTTTCCCAACCCCAACTCTTGTAGCTTGGAGACCGTCTGCTGTGCAGTATGAGGTCGCGCGTTGTCGTGCAGGAGCAGTGGAGCCGAACGATTGACCAAAGCTGGTTAGAGACGTGCGAGCTTCTCCATCATTGTGTTCAGTTCTTCAAAGTACACATTGCAGTAATGCTTGTCCCGTTTGGCAAGAAGCTGTGATGAATTACACCCGCGTTAGACCACCAAACAGTGACCATCACTTTTCTAGGGGTAAGTTTTCGTTTAGGGCATTGTTTGGGTGCTGAACCAGGGTCCAACCAACTTGCTGAGCGCTTACGATTGTCAAACAGGATCCATTTCTCGTCACAAGTAACAATGCGGTTCAGAATTCCTTCATTTGTATGCCTGCTGAGCAGTGCAAGGCATGTCTCCACGCGTACTTCGCGCTGGCGGTCATTGAGTTCGTGGGGTGCCCATTTGTCAAGCTTTTTTACCTTGCCAATTTGACGCAAATGGACCAATATTGTTTTGATGCTAAAGTCGAAAGCTGCTGCTAATTCAGCCGTGGATTGAGTTTCATCAGCTTCCACAATTGCCTTTAATTCGTCATTGTCGACCAAAATTTTCGGACGACCACGGGGTTCATTTTTCAGGTCAAAATTTCCAGAACGGAAGCGGGTAAACCAATAACGGGTGGTGCGTTCGTTTGTAGTGTTCGCTCCGTAAACGTCGTTGATGTTGCGTGCCGCTTGTGCCGCTTTGCTGCCACGACGGTACTCATACTCCATAATTACTCGAATTTTTAACTTATCCATGATGACGAAAAATGTTCGAATGCGTTGAAAACAAAACACTAACTATTAAACAAATGACGATTTTAGAAAAAGAATTCCATGTTTGTCAAATAAAATTAATTTTAAATTAGAATTATCAGTCAAAAAAAAAATATTTTCATTTGAAATGGCCAGTACGGCAAAACGGCAGTTTCATAGGTAAAGACCTATTATTTAGTTAAACTGCAGGTATTACTACCAATTCTGATGTTGGGTTGAGAAAAAATGGTGGTGCTTATTTAAGAGTTATAAGTACTGTGTAATTCATATTCGTGTAGTTACTGTATCTAGAAATTAATTCTAAATAATATCGTATTTAAACGATCACCTATTACCAGAATGTGCAATGGATATAATGAGCTGTTTACTGATCTAGATATATTTCACACAAACATAAATAAATATAGAAAAGAAATTGTTAATATCTTAAAAAAAAAAATATATATATATAGATGTATAATTGGAGATAAACAACGGTGAGCATCTCATTCTCATTTTCAATTTTCACCGTATATTATTATGTATTTATATATTATATGTATGTAGTTAAATGTGTATGTATGTACTTATATATTTATTTATTTGATTTTTTGAAACAATTGAGCCTAACTTAATACATAAGTGACAGCCGTGAACTTGTAACTTGTATAATTTAATTGTGGATCATGTTGTTGGGATGTACAGAAACATATTTAAATATTATATTTGTAAACTGCTTTGTACATTACTGTTTGTGATCTCCTGAGTTTTAATAAAATAAAATAAAAAATAAAAAATAAAAAAGTATTTAACCACAGATAAAAAGTAAAGAAAGTATAGAGGAAGAAAGTACATTACTAGTCACTGTTATGAGAACGCAAAAGTAAAGTAATTGCTTACTTTAGTAAAGTTTACTTCAATGACAAATGGCACTTAGAGCAAGAGCTTGTCCTACCTTTTAAATATAGAAACACTTACAAAAACGACGTCATCCGGGGTACAACATTAATTAAATAGTTAAATAAAGTTAAATCCTAACAAAGTTTAGAAAAAGGTCACAGAAGAATCCAAAGAATGGCAATGATCAATTTACGGACCTCCAGAAACAATAGGTACACGAACCATTCATAATTACGTCGAGTTCTAATTGAAATTAACAAAACACACTTGATTAAGATTGCCTAGTAAGCAAACAGAAATACCTAGGATGAATTATTCTCTAAAATTAACAAGCGAGGTTTATCCGTTTTTATAATGCGCTAAGTGATATACACATTGTTAGCATTTTCTTATACTGCTCTAACACCACTTCCGCATATATTTTGTAAATGCAGAGAAACTGCAATACCCAAATACCCTCAAGAACAAAAATAGTTTATTCCTCAAATACCCCCAGCGTCTGGTACAGGAAAAGAAATGCTGTATTGCACCAGACCGAAGTGACAGACGGGTGGCATCTCTAGAACGTGAGAGTTTTCTAGAATGTGCGAAGCTAATTTCAAAGATGGTAATATGTTTATTATTTACCTATGCTGCGCGGTTTTTGAAAACAATGATGCAAGCCAACTCTTCAGCTCTTAGATATAAATTACATAGTATATTAGCTTTTGCTATTGAATAAGTCTAGTTTATGCTTTTTATTTGGGATTATTTCCACTTTGCATTCTATGTAGGCTTAAGGTCCTGTATTACGGGTGCCGTTTGAGAGTGTTCGTCGTTTGGATACTTGGGGGGAGGGAGACTTGCCGAGCTGCAGATGCAGAAAAGAATAATTTTGTATAGACATAAAGAGACTCTACAAATTTATTTTGAAAAAAATATACCCTTGCCAGTTCTTCTTCACGAAGGTTTTTTCGAACTGGTGGTAGAATCATGTTTTATTTGACGTCAATAAGAACAAGTAATTGTCAATGTTGAGAAATAAATATTTCATTTCATTACTCGTATTACTAATGCTTTGAGAAAATCCTTCGCAATAACCACCTACATACAAAACCAGGTTAGTTATTTATATTTGTATGTATATGATGCACGGGATACATGCTTTCTAATTTAAGCACTGACCTTCTTCCAAGGAAATAGAACGAAGTTTAAGACATAAATTATTCGATTTATTGCAACTTTGTAGGCCAAAAGTTATAAAACCTTTACCAGTCTTTGTAGCTTTCTTCTTTAACTAAGTATGCTTACACACAATATCTGACGCAAAGGTCACCCAAGGCTATACGAGGCTTGACTTTGGAAGTTTTATTCATGATGTACATCTCCATAAGTCGATTTACTGATAAAAACGTGCTAGAATCGCGGGTCGTGAGGACTACGTATGATCAATACATATTCTTATCGCAATGTACATAAAATAATAACTCTTTACATCTTACTGCATATTGTTATATTGAAAAACATATTAAAACCATTAAAATATCCGTCCCATTTTTCCATTTTATTATTTTATTTGATCACAGCATTCCTGTCTTTGCCCACTTTCTTTTATTTCCTTAAGGATGTTATACTACTTGGACTTTTGAGCCTTGTTGTTTCGTAACTTAATGTAACAAAGAAACTGAAGTGTAATTCGTGACGGATTAACAAGAGCCATTGAGTCGGAAAAAAGCATTGGGGATAGAAGGGGATTGCTGATGCTGAAGTTATTGACTGATACTTAAAATAAATAAGCGTTCTAAGTAAGCAGATTCGTAACAATAAATAATTTATCCCCCTACTGATTCGGCTGTCTTGATAGTAACAACATTTCTGTTAGAAATGTCTAAATTTAAATATAAATTAGAAAACTTTGTTATATAAGAGTATTTTGAGAAAAATATCAATGGAGGAAAAGTTACAAAGTACTTCAAAAGATTTGGGTAAATACTTCTTAGGGTTTAGACGAAAACATATAAAACCTTTTATTTTTCACATTCCTTGAATGACGCACATATATTTTCAAGAATATATTTATTGAGTATCACTCCAAATATATAGAAGACTTAATAAAGCCTCCCACGCGTCTACCCATCTGGGGTAAAAATATTAATCCATCCAATACGTTTGCCATATACGGAGTAAAAAGGTCGCACTAGATTATCTAACGTAACTTTAAAAGCGTCGATATTTTACTCGGCAACACCATAATGGGGATTTTGGGATGTCGAGGTGAAATGTTTGCCTTTTTTTATAAAAGGTAATATTTACTTGTTTGCATTGAGAACACCGGACTACGTATCGGGTATGTTCGTATAATATTGCTATCAGTTTTTTATCAGTATCATGTTATTTAAAAAAATTAAAGTTGTTTTTAAGAGCAACTAGGGATTATGATTCAATTTTTATTTACTTTAACACAGAACTGTATTTACTACTAAATTTAGATATCACATTTTAGATACGTTATTTATCTGTTCCTCTTGACTATATAATTGATATTTTGTGCCTTTAACCAAAAATTATTATTATTAGATTTAGATAACATTTTTATAAAACTGCCACCCGGAAGCAATTATTTTTGCACGTCTCTACAAATAATAAAGTATATAGGAACCTATTTTTATTCATTCGGTGTTGGAATTTTCCAATGACTTCCATTTGACCTTGCCTGCTACTTACTGAATACGTATGTATGAACCAAATCGACCTTATTTATTTTCAGAGTGGCTTTGTATAGTCAATAAGAAATAATACACTTCTCAAATCAGATTTTTAAAAGAACACATTTTATAATTGAATTTGTGTAATTGAACCACACAGAATGTCGTTATTTTACTTAACGATTTGTACATACATAAATTTGTAAACAATACTGAAAATAAGGTGATAGCTTGCGTTGCGGCACTTCTCAAAGTATACATAACCTTGTATATTATCGGTCGCTAGACAGCCAATAATAAAATAAACATCAACGTATTAAAAAAAAGCAGCAATAAAAAAGATTTACCAAAACTTCAAACCTGTATGTTAGCACAATTTTTATGTCAACAACTTGATATTGCAAATCCAGATAGAGCGGTGAGCTTACAGGTAAGCTGGTGAAATGTTTACTTTGTCCCTTCATATAAAGCAATGTTTACCAGTATTTACGGTGGGTGTGTACCTACTACCTTTTTCCTGATGCCGTGACCCGCCACTCCCTTGCTTTAATGGCCACCAGAATGATGGATCGTTCACCCGGAGTACGACACAAATAGGAACTGATACGTTTTGGGTGTTACATGAGAATTTTGTATGAGAAGCAAATTTGGGACAGTAAGGTTTGATAAAATCTTTTCAGGTAAATGTTACAGCAGGGTGGTATATAATATACCGTTTTTTATTGATTATTTGCCTAAAAATAGAGCACACTCTAATTATTTTTATAGGTAGGTACATTTTTTTAATCAAAATGTTCTACAGTTACTTGTCTTTAAACATAAAAGAAAAATTTAATTAATTTTCATAAACATTACCATTACGACATAAGTATGTCAACAAAGGCAAGACGGAATTTGTAGAGTCGCCGCGCCGCCAACTTATATTGTTCATAATTTACCAAGTCGTTGCCTTTAAATGTAAAACACAAAAAAAGTCTAAGCTCATGATCAAAAACCTAGCAGTGTTGTAAAAATTAAAAATGCCTCAATAACAGGTCTGGTGGAAGCAATTTCTTATGGAAAATTGTAGTTACTACTTATTTCAAAAGACCCAGTGGCGTGGATCCTTCCGCGAGGCCTTTGTCCAGCAGTGGACGCCGCCGTTCGGCTGAATGAAGAAGGTAGAAGAAGATTTACAAATAAATTTATGACTATTCAGAGACCTGGTACTTTGTTCTTAAACTGTAAAATTGTATAAATTTACAACAAACGAGTTCTTTAAACTTGAACTCTTCATAAATTCAACCTCGCGTAACTTCATACGAACCGAAAACTTAGAAAATTATATATATTCTAAATTAAATTTAAAAAAATGTTTATTTATACCCAGCCAGAAGCTAGTAGCAAAGAGGCGGCATATAAATCAGGTTTTATTTCAGGACGGTGAGAAAAGCGTGTCGGTCGTTGAGTAAAGTTCAGCGCGCGGTCGTAAAGTGACCGCCATTGTTTAATGAACCGGGCATAAATACTGCTTACGAGTCTACCAACGAGCCTTGCTAACTACACGCTGAGCTTGTGAACAAGATTGTAGTTCAGTTTAACATTAGTTGGCTTTGTGGCTAATTATTTTGTGAACTACGTGAAACTTTGTTTCTAGGCTACTGTCGGGAGGTTACGAATTGCGGTAATAAACAATAAAAAAGTGGTATCAGCTGTTTTGTACATTAAAAAGCATTAATAAGTACCTAATGCAAATTAGAATATCATAAATTTACCTATATGAATAAATAATGTATCTTTATGTTTTTAAATAATTTTTTACTTTATCATGTTACCCCTTTTATTTATTTACAGTCTGTCCGAGAAGAGTGTGACCCGCATTTTTTAATTAAGTTAAATGTTTAAAATTCATTTGTATATGTTTTTATTTATCATAGCCGGTATACGAGTACGCGATCCACTTGATGGTAAATGGCATCCGTGTCCTAGAGATCTTTAATCGTAGATGTTAATTATATATTACTTATATTGTTATTAATTGATAATCGTTGTTCTCTCCATTCTTCACACTTCTCACTTCGCACTTCATTCACACTCTCTCTTCGTTCTAATCCAGAACACAGCCATGTAAACGTGGTTATTATGGCGGTTAAAATAGGAAGGACGCGCCGCCCCAGACAAGGTACTGACATAAGAAATTCTACAACCACCACACATGTTATCTTAAGATTAATTGATTCACTACCATCAAGGCTTTGTAGTAAATAAGTCGGTATTTTATCCCCCCAGACAAACACACCAACTGTATGGCCTCAAAGAAGCAAAGCCTGTGTTATGAATGACCGTAGAGCGAGCTAGGAGAAACCCAGAATAAACGTACATATATAAATATAAACATACATGACCCGAGAACAAACATCTGTGTTCATCACACCCATGAATGCCTCGAATAGGAGTTGAACCAGGGACCTCCAGTGTATCAGGCAGCTATACCTACTATTGACGCCACTCATCCGACAGATACACAAGCCGGTGGAGAGAGCACTTTTCACCCGCCTGGTTGTTTAATGTTAATATGCTACGGAACGCGTCTTGTATGTGTACACAAAATGACGCATACAAAAAGTGTAAGTATAAGAAGGTATTGACGAAATAAAAATTATTATGACCTACCGTAATAATACCGTAAGGGGGTAAAATAATAAGCACATTATTCATCAAAGAAAAACAAATACTACCAGGTTTACTTTAAAGTAGAAAATATCTTTACGTCACAGCCAAGAACAAGAATGAGTTATATAAACTGTAAATTTCTAAATATTCTTGTTTATATTGACATTAAATATTTTGCGCGAATATAAAATTGGACTTTACCAGAGTCAATATGTCGTTCATAGTGTAGGTAGAGACTTATAGACTTATGCATATACATATATAACCCCTCTAACAACAAAGCTCACACACACACACACACATACACACACACACACATATATATATATATATATATATATGTATATATATGAGTGTGTGTACATGTATGATTATAAGGCCTATAGACAATAAAAAGCCTATTTTTTCCACAAGTCCGTATCAAAATTAATAGAGTATAAGCATAATGAATAACGCTAAGAACCATTTTCATTAGCTTTCTTTCAGACGTTTCTCATTTAATTGCAATTAGTTGTCTGCACGACGTAACTGGACGTTTATTAAAAAGATATAGCTGCAAACCTATGTAATTACAACTACAGCTATAATTTCGTACTTTGTGTATTAGAATACAAATAGTAATTTGAAAAACAGGTTTATTGTTAATCGCTTACAATTTTTGTCTTTTTCTTAATTTATACAATTCTTTTCTAAAATTTATATTTTTATTAAACCCCCAACGCAAAAAGCGAGGTGTTTTAAGTTTCTTTTGGAGCTGAGTCTAAATTTTAATAGACTGTATGTGGGGATTTTTTTTTCAGCTACTATATGTTGCAAGTATAATGAAAAATGAAACGTAATATGCCAAACCTACGTAATTATAATTATCTACAGCTACAATTTTGTACTTTAAGTATTAAAAACAAAAAGTTATGGAGGGTAAAAATTTGAAAAATAGGTATATTTTAGAGCGATTAAAATTGAAAAAAAAAAGGATGTTTTAGATTGATAAGTTATAATCGACAGACTCTTGGTGACTAATTACACGATTTTCTTTCATTATTATTAGCATGAATAACTTATATTGTTTCATTCTAACATCATTTCTAGTTAGAAAAAACGATCGATCAGAAATAAGACACAGAACGAACACAAAAGCCTTGAACCTATATTTTTACCGGGTGTCGTTAGTCTATTTGGAGCGGGGCGGGTCCACTTAGACAGACTAAGAAATGACCAAACAATGGAAAACGGTTGCCATTGTTTCGACAAAGACCCGACGAAAACCATAACAAACTACAATAGCCCGCTCGTGCTAGATCGCTGGTTCTGTTGAAATGTGGAAAAGATAAAACCGAAAAACGTATCCTCAGCAATTCATTCTGTCATTTCTCGTAAAGAAATTAATTTTCCAAAAAAAATAATTAAAACCTTAGTAAACTTTAAAATACTTATTTACAAATAAGAATATTTATAAATGAACAATAGGAAAAAGAAAACAAGTTAAGATAAATATTTACAGACGCCCAAATTACTTTGCACATAGGGAAAGTACCCAAAAGGCTGGCAGAATTACTGCGTTAGATCGCTTTTAACTTTTATTACGCCTTCACAATATTGTCAAAATCATTATTGATAAACAAAAACAGTTTCACTTTTTAGACAATCAAACTCAATCAAATTTCCCAGTCAAACCCATTAATTACTAGGTACATGATGTCAAAGTACGCTGGGCTTATTATAAAGTGCCACATCGTAAGAAACTTGAACAAAGATATTTTTATGTTTGGACTTCTGCAATCGATCTATCGTTTACACTAAATATTAATGTAAAGTTAAGAAAATTAAAAGTACATGTACGTACCAGGTCACAAAGATGGTCAACTAGCAAATTAAATACCATTCCGAGCACCAGATGTACCTAACTATTAAGCTTTCAGTCTTTCCAATTGTTTTTTTCATTCGATATGAATTAGGGAGAGAAAGAATAATGTATCAAAAATTTTGAATATTATTTATTTTTATGAGTAGATTAATATGAAGTTTTTTCATGTGCCGGAATGAAATATTCTTTATTCTTAGTACAGAAGCATATAAAAATAAGATTTTTTAAATGCTAACAAACTAGTCAAAATCTATGAAAAGTAGGAAATATAAACTAAAACGGTCCAAATTCCAGAATCATATTTCAAACTCCGGTACCTACAATGTATCCATGAACAACTGTTGTATTCTACCTAATTTTATCCTTGTTCCGAAAAGAGGAACGCGTTACAAAATTGGTATAACATAACGTATTTGGGATAAGCATGATTGATATTGTAAGGTGATAATGGATAGTAACGTACCGCATTACGAAACGATTGTTGTGAAGTGGGTAACACGAATTTGTGAACGAAACCTTTAATGGTTGTGACATTGCTTGACATTAGCAAATGGGTAAAAGGCAAAATTTTTTACCAATTTTTTTATTTATTCTTAAACAAATAACAACGAATTTTATAAAAAATAATAAAGTTCCAGGTTGTTAAATTCAGTATACTAAACGTAACTTCAATTACTTGCACCGAATTTATTGAAAAAGAATGAATTCAT
The DNA here is from genome assembly GCA_923062675.1 of Marasmarcha lunaedactyla. Taxonomy (NCBI): domain Eukaryota; kingdom Metazoa; phylum Arthropoda; class Insecta; order Lepidoptera; family Pterophoridae; genus Marasmarcha; species Marasmarcha lunaedactyla. Next base: position 11,111,089 of record OV281346.1, on the reverse strand, counting down.
GATCTTCAGTAGGACAACTCCGGGCATAGTGGTTTCATTCTTGACCGTATTTCTTGTTCCTAGGTTAAACTTCCTTCCTTGCGTAAAGATAAAGGAAGCTCGCAAAGATCGCGAAGTTGCTCTGTCGATTAAAATAGATCTGCGGTTGTTACCGACCCAGACTACATCGAAACAAAGGAAACTCTTAACATACAACAGAAATAAACAAATGCATCTACATATAGTTTAGTTTAACACAACTGTTACTACAATTGTTTTGAACAGCAGCCTCTGTTCATCAGTTTAAAGTAAAATTCCTTTAACGTATATTGTGGCGTTTATTTTTATAAATATTAATTTATACAAATTTTTTCATACGTGCAAGGCGGCAACAAGAAATAAACATCGCTATTAGGTTTCACGGCCCCCGCTGGTATCCTGAGTGTACCTACTCGGCCGAAACCAATAATCTCAGTTCTCTTTGAGGAGTTATGTTGTGTCGCATTTGCTGATAATTGCATTAATAATGGTTGCACTGTTCTCTCTTCCGGTTCTTTCCGGAACGATAACTTGTGCACGTATTTATCGCCACTCACAAGTTTTGAGATACAGCAAACTGCATTAATAACTTTTTAAGCACAAGTACGTATTTTATTAAAACTGTAAGAAAATAAGTTAGTAAGTACCTCAGTAGTAATATAGACGGACAAATAAAAGTGATACGTTCATCACACAGGTTTCAATAAGTTAATTATTCATCAAATAGAAAATATTTTTAAGGTAAGGTGCATCAAAAATTGAATGATAAACGAGTATAACGTCCAGAAATTCGTCTCTAAATAAAATAGAATCAAACAATACATTTCTCTAGCAAGCAACCTACTAACGATATTATCGATAGTGTGGCTATAATATTATAGAACCACAATGCAGGCTGCGCAATGCTTTTAAGTGCATACATACATTCTCACGTTGTGGAAATCTGTAGTATGGAGGTACCTGTGAGCGTCGCCATTCTGGTGATTCGAGTGGAAAACAGATGAAAGGTTAAGTTTTGAGACGTGGGTAGCTGAGTTGGAGAATTTCCCGAGAGTTTTTCAGACGTCCGGCAGTACGGCACTTAAGAAAGGAGGTTAGGATAGCAGAGTCGGCGAGCGTGCGCCCCCGAACGCGGCACTTCTAGGAATGGATCTCCACCCCCGCGACCACCCCTCGCCTGTACGGCACGCCGATACAGTCAGTAACGAATGTGAGGGAAAACTTTGAAAAATCTACAGGTTATAATTTCTTTGTTTGAGGAAGAATAACCTGAATATGAATAGGCAAATCCCTATTATTTACGAAAGACCTAACCAAATAAAAAAAAAATAAGTACTCACTAGCATTTTGTCTACCTACATATGTATATACACAATTAAGTTAAAAATATATGAGACCATTAAATGTATATTACGTTACAAAATAAATAAATAAATAAATAAAATACGTTCATACAGATATAAAAACTTACCTACTGAACTCAACAAATCAGTATCTAATATTATTTCCAAGGAGCCTATTCTAAAAACTGATCCATGCTCTTTCTTTTTTGGTATTCAATACCCTTATTACTTCACTGTATAGGTTTTCCAATATCGAGCTTACTGTCTCATTCATTCATTAGAGCTACCATAAAAGCCTCCATTCTCGATTTTCTCTGACCATTTTCCGGCTTCCATTTACTCTGAAAAGGCTTGGTATGAATACGAACAAAGGATAGATGGCGTTGCTACATTCAGTTATAGTACCTTTACCCCACAGTAGATAGCACTGTTTTAAAAAAAACATTCTTAAAAATCCTTCCTTTTGAAATATTACCTAAACAGGATGTTACCGGATGTACAGATTCCGTAAAAAATGTTCCGTCTTACAATTTCTAAGCTATATTTTATAAAAGTATTGATGCGCAAAACTGATGTTTTGAATTCGATAACAACCTGAATAACTTAAAAGTTTATTACGTAAGTAACAAAACCTAAAATATACATATATAAACTTTATATTGGTAATTACAGCAAACTACATGTTTTCCTCGTATTCGATTTCAAATTGGTTCAAAACCACATTGGTCGGTTGGCATGTTCGTTTTCTTACGGTTATTGCGGTTGTTCTGTGTGAAATAGTGGCCGCGCGTGACGTTGTATAATTATTGGATTTAACTATGAACGTACATTTAAGGTAAATATTAATTGTATTACCTACAGCTTGTTACCTTTGGCTCAAAAGGAGCATATCAAATCGGATGTCAATGAAATATTCAATAAAGATACATTAAACGTTACATCCACTAAGAGACGTGATGTCTCGTTAAACGAACGGCCAATGTGACGTACCTACTAAAAATTTAAAGTATGATTAACATAGTTCTGGTAATTTGCTGAGGTAATCGAGGCTTTGACATAGTCTATCATCTGTAGTTTCAATGAAACAAGTATGATTGTCGTACGTATTGAAAATAAAAGTTCCTTAATTACCTGTCTTAATTATACTCGTATACGTTACAGTTTAAATATTAAAAAAATATTTCAGGTCGTGAATGTTAAATAGAAGTGAGCTTTGAAGTTGATTGGTTATTAGGTACTACTGCAAACCATGCATTATTGCATTATTATTATTCCAACATGTAAGATTGTTTTTTATAGTTAATGTTATTATTTTGATTAAAATGAATAATATTCAAATTAGGACGAGAAAAAATAATTATGTATGCAAAATTATTTGCTAATATCAAGTTAAAACTTTTGGTAGATTTTAAGTTTATATTTTTTAATAAATGTTTTTCGTCGGGGATTTCTTTTAACATATTTTAATTTTATGACGTACCTAATGAAATCTTACAGGTGTTATACCTTATCAAAAGGAAAATAATTATCTTATGATTGAAGAGAAATAGCTATTTTGTTTCGTTTAACTATTTTAAATTGATGGAATTCCATTACGTACAAAAATAATATTTGAAAAACGCCCCCCTATTAATTGAATTATCTTGTATTTACAAGAAGAGACCTACCTAACTGAATATATGAATCTTCTACTTAAATGTTGTAAAGAATCATTTTTAAATAAAATATCTATTGCCATTTATTAAGTCCACTACTATTTTAAATTTTTTAAACTGTGGGCTAAACATGTATATACTTATATACACCGAAACGATAAAAATCTATTTATTTAATTTAAAAAACTCCCAATAAACATCAGAAAAGTACTTTCAGGCCAAATAATTAAAAGCCATAGTCTATTTAATTACACATTAATCTTCGCGTGTCTGCCTATGTCGGTCAAATAAATAAGCCTTGACATTGAACAGGTAAGCAGTACCTACGCCAAAAGGGATTTCACCGTAGCACTTTGAAGAGAAAACCCAACTAATACTTGAGTCAGAGGTGTCGGTCCTAACTTGTGGTTGATTAATAAACGTGAGTGCCTCCCGAGTTCGGAGTTAAGACGTCTCTTGAGGCTCTTATTTGAGATAAACTTTACTTACTAGAGCACTTTATTATAATTGTTCTTCATTTCAACAGTTGCTATGCCAATATATGTAGCTGGTATGGGTTTATTACTTCGTGTACTTCGACTGTTTATTACAATAGGGGTTTTACTTATTTTAACTTGTTTTACTTTATATTGTAATTTAAAAAAAAACATTTTACTACGAAGTAAATTAAGTTTGATTTCATTCAAAAAAACCTAATCCGTGTCATTAGGCTTTTGTGAGGCAGACTTAATATGGCCTGTTTTCACTCACAATAACTATTGTGCGATCCAAATTAAGGTCAATAGGTTATTTCAACTTCACAATCTTTGGAGGCTTTTTATTATTCGATGAAGCGAAAACGAAAGATTTTGGACTTTTTATCACAATTCGGTATGCAGAGTAATTTTGGGTAACTGTATACTTCTTATTTTTTTCTGAGTTTACTTTCTGATAGTACTTTGGGAAAATAATTTAAATATTTCTGATACCAGTGCAGTATTTAATTTTAAATAAATTTACAAAAGTGATCTTTCTAAAATCGCATTGCAACGTTTGTTACGAGTATATTACCTGGAACCAGAGACTAGTAAATAACTATAGACTGACCATCTCCATACAAAAATTCGTGACTCGGAAAAAGCTCGAAATCCAAGCTATTACTAGATGTCACCACTCTCAAATAGCTTGGACCAACCTTGTCGTCTTTAATTTTTATATGAATTATTGACAAGAAATGTAATGCAAAATAAATATTACAAATGTATTAATACGGACTAAAACTGCTAGATGGCCTTGTCAAATAACCTGAAACTTTAGCAAGTAGGATTTATTCTTTTCCTGAAATTGGAAAAAGTCATCATTTTATATCATTGATTTTGATAATTTTACTCAATAAGAATAGGTAGATAGTAATTTATTCTTACTTTATAGATGATAAAATAACAACTACAAAAGACCATAAACATACTGGTATAAGTTTATTTTGTACAAAGACGCCTGGGCACTACCATCCTTCTTATTTTAATTGCCATAATAACCTATTTTTAAAAGCCTTTATTATCACAGTTGTGATAAACGCACATGTTATACGATATATGTAGCAGCCAAAACGTAAGCTTAATCAAGATCCATAAAATTTGCAACAGTCACAGTAGGCGAGCAGATATATTGTGAATTCAAAGAAATGCAGGGAAAAGTTCCAAAACAAACACACACGCATAGCAACAACAATAAACGACAAAGAATTCAAATTGTCCAACAAATAAAATGTTGTCATAAAAAGACAAAAAAAGGTGATGGATAAAGAACATTTTTTTAAATAATAATCCAGCAATAAAATATTTTTAACTACTGCAAAATAGTTATGAGTTATATGCATTATAAATAAAAATTATGCACTTATTAAGACATAATTTTTATCGATATTAAGAAATAAAGTAAAATATTATATACCTATTAATTAAATGCACTGAAATTCGTTTTGTTATGTTAAGGCAGATAAGAACAAACTGTGTAGATGAATGCTATATTTTTGTGCGAAAAATTATATACTGGCAATACAGTAACCCAGTAACACTACAAATATATCCGGGGTGGTGTAAAGTTTTCTGTTACTGAATTATAAGAGCGGCAACATAGCATCAAATAATATAATACACTAGCTGGCAACGTCTGTTGTCGCCTGATACCTACTGATAGTACTTGCAATGAAATACCAATGATTTTGTAAACAGCGCCATCTTAAGTTTTTTTACGTATTATTTTGACTAAATTTAAATAAATTGTAAATCTAATACAACTAACGCCATCTCTCTATCTTAAAAACAACTATTTTTCAAGTCACAAAATTTTGTTAGACATGGTTAGTCTATAGGTATTTACTAGTCTCTGCTGGAACGAACAACTCTTCAGTTGTGTATGGCTATGAGTGTATGGATTATTGATGACAGATATTTATTGGAAACATTTGACATGACAGTTTAACCAAAAATAAGTTAGAAAATGATGCTATTTTATGACATTATACAGGGGTTGACTGTAAGTCAAATTATTTTACGCATTTTCGTTAAAATAAGCTTAATCGCTTTTATTTGCAAGCTTTTAATAACAAAAGGTATATTTTTAAATATACATATACAACGTGTAAATGAATTAACCCAAAACCAGAAAGTAGTTTGCTCAGAATCGTATTGCGAATCGATCGCACCATGTTTTAATATAGGATATATTTTTCCATATTTATTGGCCCTAGTCTAAACTATTTATACTACAACGTTTCTTGCTAGCGCCCGGCCGCCCATAACTAGTTAGCATCGAACGAACGACACCGACCGATAAAACAATCCGGCACTCACCGAGTGAGTACCGACCGCCATGCTAAAAATAAACCTTATTGTTATAAAGTTAAAGAACAAGCCGCCCGCGTCCGCGCACCCCACGCCGATCGCCTGTGTTCGCACCTCCGAGAGCGAGGCGCCGCCGGCGCCAGTCAGTCTCCACGCGAACTTCGTCTTGGGAGGTATCGTCCTTTCGGTTCCGATCGACGCGCGGCTGCAGGCGCCACCGCTTTCACAATGCCTTTTCGGTACACAAGTGTGCAATACACTGAAATTGTGAGAACGCTCGCGCGATGTAACGACAACGTTAGTTTGGCAGTGCGACAATTTCGTGAGCAATTCGGTGTTTCCGTCTCCAACGAGACAATGTTAGCGGCCACTCAAAAGCTTAGAGACAGTGGAACTTTTTTCCTCCTACCGGAATGGACAGAGGCGACGACCCCTTTGACGTACGGATTCAAGAAAGGATATTGGAGTATTTCCAAGAGAACCCAGAATCCAGTACACGTGAAGCAGCGAGAATTATCGGCTGTAGCCACGCCTACGTTTGGAGAGTTTTACAAGACGACGGACAGCACCCTTTACCACTTTCGTCGCTGTCAAGAATTGAACTCTCAGGATCTGGCTCCGCGTGTTGCATTCTGCGAGTGGTATTTAGCGAATGAACATAAGAACATTCTTTTTACTGATGAGTGCACGTTTACGCGCGCCGGTATGTTCAATCAACATAACAGGCACATATGGAGTCATGTTAACACCTACGCATCAGTAGAATTCCTACCAACATAGGTTTTCTCTAAAGGTATGGGCAGGTGGTCTGGGACCATACATAGTCGGCCCCGTATTCTTAGAACGTTTAAATGGAGAAACGTACTTAAGTTTCCTCAGAGAAACATTGAGTCAGTTACTTGACGACGTGCCTCTGTATCTGTTACGAGACCTGTATAGGTTTCAGCACGACGGAGCTCCAGCGCACTTCCAGTGGACTGTTCGTAGGTACCTCGACGCGGAATACGGGGAAAACTGGATCGGACAAGGTGGACCTGTGCAGTGGCCTGCCAGGTCGCCGGATTTAACTCCACTAGACTATTTTGTGTGGGGTAGAGTCAAAACAATTGTTTATGACAATGGACATAATGCCAGAAACGTTAGTGAATTACGCGAGGCCAATGTGAGTGCTTTTGAAATAGTGAAAACAGACACTTCAGTGCTAAACAAACTAAAAAGACACCAAAGAAAGCGCGCGAGACTGTGCTTGCAGCAAAGTGGTGGACATTTTGAACAACTTTTAACTAGCCACCAAAATCGGACTTCTAATAATTAATTTTGTAAGTAAGTAGTTATAAGTGTACATAACAATCAGTGTATATAATTTGATTCAAAACGTTTAAATACGCCAACTTGTTTGTACCTGTAATATTTTTTTTATTACAAGTTAAACATTTGTTTCTTTACAAACGTACTACTACTTGGTCGAATTAACATGACACCTGCACAGTAGCGATAGCGTGTCTGCGATTTAAAACTTTCGAGTTAAGGTGTATTGATATAATGCAGCGGTCGATGCATAAGGCTCCCCTGGAATTGTAAGCGGCGGCGCAGCGGCGGCCGATGCATAAGGCTCCCCTGGATTTGTAAGCGGTGGCTGTTGTTGTTGTTGTTGAACGGTTGTTGGATTTTTTTGAGTTCTTGTTATTAGTGTTACATTTAGAGGTTTTCTTCAAACTATTGGATTTTTTAACATTTAACAAAATGGTTTGAAAAATGAGAATTTTAAAGCTTGATATGCAAAAAAATACCTATCAGTTACGAGGTACTTAATAACTACGAATTATGTAACCGATTTAATAATATCACTTTAAACATGCTTTAAACAGTAAACATTATAATTTTCGTAATTAAAATAAATTAGGTAAGGTGATGGAAAGTTTTGAAATTGCTTTTGAAGTTTTTTTCGGCCCATAGGTAGGCCAAGGTTTAGTTTTTTTTATTTATTTAATAGGCATAACAACAAATTGCAAACATATAAAACTAACATAAAGTATAACATTTTAAAACAATTTGTCTAGTTTACAATTCAATTATAAATATGCACAACATGCTTAATATTAAAATCTTAAATTACAACTATAAGGGAAAATGAAAAAATAAAAATTATCAGTTCACTCAAAATAACTTGACCGGTGTAAAGTGAACGTTTGTTAAACTGCTGAATAGTAGTCAGCTGTACGGGCGCTGCGCTGTGCGACTCAGAGGCCGCGTGCGACGAGACGCGGAGTACCTACGCCGTAGAGCTCAAAACTTCATAGAAAGGTCACCTCCGATCTAATGTTGAATAACTTTTAAAATATTACTTATTTATTTCGGCGCAATTTATATTTTAATCCTATTATTACTTATTTTTTAAAATGAGGTGTATCAGGTTTTGGGTTAATTCATTTACACGTTATACACAAGCTGTCCCAAAATTCAACGATAAACCGGTACCAGGTAGTGCATACGGCGACGACTACTCAGGGAAAAATAAGAAAAAAAATCGGTCTCTTCCATTTTTAAAGTTATAATAACTTTTTAAAAACTTTGAATTTCGATACCCTGTACACTATGTTTAGGTACTATGACTAAACTTCCAACAATAATACTGTTATTTCTTTTGTATTAGGGACCTGAATAGCATAGCTGTTAATCACAATGCCAAATTAAGCAAAATTTTCTGTAGTTTTAATAAAAAAATATAATTAATTTCATTTATTTCTGTCAATTTTAGAAAGGCTTAAGTCCATAGTGTTTGAGCCGTCGGCCGATGATGTTTCAGCATATAATACCGTCATGATTATTTTTAATAGATTGACTATATAGTCATAAACCATATTTAAAAGGTTATTGAACTAACTTTTTTGTTTTTGGTATTTAAATTAAATAATGAAGTCAAAGGAAATCTTACGTACAACACTAGAGTCACGTGTCCAAAATCTTAATTAGAATATAGAAAGAAGACACATTTATACATAAGACTAACCTAAAGGCTTTTAAAGGAAGAGGTCTGTACCCGCGACAATTCGAGGAGGTCTCAAAATGCGAGAAACTGACGCTACTGAGCCACATTATCTCTCGACCAGCAGCGAGTGTTTGTCGCGCTTAGACTTCACACAAGGAAAATCAAAAAGGAAATAACATGGGAAGTAAAAACCTAAAAAAAAAGGAAAACCGAAAGAGCACATCCACTTGTTGCAAAATAACAGAGCGAATATATTATATTGGATTGACGTATTTGAATTTTGAAGTTTGGTGGTAGGGATCCCGAACTAAAAAAAAAATAAATCTCACAAAAAGTTATAGTTGCAATCGAAATAATGCTTTGCAAGATTATACAATTAACATAATTAATTTTGTAATATTTTTTTGACTTTATTTATTTAGTTTTAAATGTATACTTTACGTTTACTTAACTGTTTATGAAACATACTTTACTTTGTCTTTAGAATAGGCCACCAGCAAAACTTCTTTTGCATTGAATCGGTAGCCCCAACGTTGCGCAGCTATTTTATGGAGACTCCTCAGGTTTTGTTTCTTATTAATTTAGATAATTTTATTGGAAAATATTTTAGTTCTTTTTAATAATCATTTACATAAATGATACGAATTATCGTGCATTCCATTCGTCCATTAAGTGCTGAAACATAAAGCTTACTGACGGCCTAAAATGGACTTAACCCTTTCAACTTTTAACCAATATTGATATGGCATGGTGTAAAAAAAATGTATCAACACTATATTGGCAAGTTCTTTTAAAAGTTGGCGCAACTAATCAAGATTCTAAAATGGTAAAATACTTTAATCACATGTGAACAAGGACCTAACAGAAATATTTAGAAATTAATCCTTGAAAACTGTATTAATGTTATTACGCCATTAGTATGCAAGAGTGGAATATGTAGTTGTTAAATAAAACAGGGAGTTGATATCAAAATGTTTTTTGTATTTATTAAATCAAATGTTTAAATTGTTTACCACCAGTATCAATACATGCGCGACAACGCCTTAAAAATGATCTTATAATCAGACGCGCATATCCTCGTGTGGTTATGTTTTCTGCAGCCTCCATGATTCTTTGTCGGAGCTCCCCTATTGTTGCTATTGGTTTAGCATAAACCTTTTCTTTTAGGCATCCCCGGTAAAACAAATCCAACGGATTTAAATCAGGAGAGCGGGGCGGCCATAAAATTGGGCCAAGACGGCCAATCCACCGTGCCGCATACACTTGGTCTAAATAGTTCCGCACTGGACGGGCATAATGAGCAGGACATCCATCATTTTGATACCACATATCCCGTAAAATATTTAAAGGCACATCTTCTAAGAGATCTGGCTAATTATGTTGCAGAAAATTTAAATACATTTCGCCAGTTAAATTCCCCGGCAACTCAAAGGTCCACAAGGTAACTTTAAATTGGTACTGACATTTGTCCTCTCTTATTATTAGGTGCGGGTTCTCGATACTCCAACTATGCAGATTATGAATACCCATCTTTTTTACATGTGGCTTCGTCGGACCATAAAACTCTATCTAAGAATTGTGGATCCTCAGCACGTTTCCTGAGCATTTATGGCAAAATTGTACTCGCGCAGGGCAGTCACGAGGAGTAAAGTCTGCACACGTCTTACGGTGTACGGATGAAATCTGTGGCGTTTTAAAATACGATGTGTGGTACTTTTTGGGACTCCCGTAGTAGTCTGTATGGCACGTACTGAAGTGGTAGGATCATTTTCAATTTCTAGGAGTACCTCTTCTTCGTTTTCTGTTATTGGTCTTCCTGCATTTCTTCGAGCGCTTGGTAAGCGACCTTCCGAAAACGATTGATGTAAATGGATAAATACCCTATAATCTGGATATCGTTGAAGATTCGGGTATCTCTCACGATATAGTCTGCTTGCAGCGTTTGCGTTACATCTGCACTCTCCGTAAATTAAGTACATATTAGCGTATTCTAACGCTGTGTATGGGAACGGCAGGGTAAAAATCAAAGAATCCATTCCACAAAGGCACGAAATCAAAGCACGAAAGGATGCGCAGTAAACAAAAGAGCGAAGCGTACTGACGACTGACATATGAGCACGAGGTAGTATGGCAACCCTATTAAAATTCTATCAAATCAACCAAACAGAAACGGCACAAATAGCGTCACTTTCTATATTACTCTAAATTTTAATAGCGTCACTACTTGTCGCACTCTTTCTAACCTATGGCGTAACTATCTGTCTCTCTCACGCTTCGGAAACGTGTTGATGACGCCTTTCTAACTGAAGCTGTAACCCGATACCTGTTTTAAGAAACATAATAACATTGATACAGTTTTCAAGGATTAATTACTAAATACCTATTTCTGTTTGGTCCTTGTTCACAAAAAATAGGTATAATTTTTGTTTATGCTCAATGTGATTAAAGTACTTTACCATTTTAGAATCTTGATTAGTTGCGCCAACTTTTAGAAGAACTTGCCAATGTAGTGTTGATACATTTTTTTTACACCATGCCATATCAATGTTGGTTAAAAGTTTAAATTTTCTAGAATGGACAGAAATAAATGAAATTAATTTTATTTTTGTATTAAAACTACAGAAAATTTTGCTTAATTTGGCAGTGTGATTAACAGCTACGCTATTCAGGTCCCTAATACAAAAAAAATAACAGTATTATTGTTGGAAGTTTAGTCATAGTACCTAAACATAGTGTACAGGGTATCGAAATTCAAAGTTTAAAAAAAAGTTATTATGACTTTAAAAATGGAAGCGGCCCATTTTTGTTTCTTATTTTTCCCTGGGTAGTCGTCACCGTATGCACTACCTGGTACCGGCTTATCGTTATTTTGGGACACCTTGTGTATATATATATATATATATATATATATATATATCGAAAATGGTTACTCGAAATGGTTATTTAATTTTGTTTATTTTGTTTATTTGTCATTCACAAAATCCACAGATCTTATACAATAATACAATGCACTCATGAAATGATTATCTTACATCTAATGACGGATTTACATTTTATATAATAATACTACAAAGAGAGCTACAAATATCAGTAAATGAAAACATGTTTTTTTTTTTTTTTTTTTTATCGTAACAGGGTTTTAAATATTACCTAAAATTGATGAAAATCATCATAACCTAATAAGACTAATAATAAATATTATAACCTATATATAGATATTGTGTGCATGTGTTGAATGTGGTGTGTGAGTGTGAGAGTTAATGTGTAGGTTATTTATGAAAGGTTGTGTGAGGGCTTTGTATTTAATTATTAAATTACTAATTACTAATTTTACTATGAAACCATATGTTCTTTTTTTCTTTATCATTTTTCCGACAAATCTGATACTAATATATCTGTGAACTGTCTCCTGAATGTATGTCTCTCACAATTAAAGACATCAATAGATCCAGAGTGATTATTGTAAGTTTTTTGCGTTCGACAGACAACTGAGTTCTGATTATAATTAGTACGTACGTGCGGGAGGTCGAACAAGGTTGTGTGTCTAGTACGACGTGAGGGAACTCGGAGCCGCAGAAACTGCTCCGTGAGCTCAGAGCAATCAATTGCTCCATGCACTACACTGTGTAGAAACAGCATATCATTTAAAACTCTTCTATCTTTTAGGGACAGAATCTTATGAAATTGACAAGACTTTTTATAATCTTTAATTACATGCTGGCTTCGGTAGTTCAAAGTCTTGAAAAATTTTAATTGAATTTTTTCTAAATTTTCTATATAATTTAGATATTGGGGATTCCAGATATTACTGCAATACTCGAGTACACTTCTTACATAGGCAAAGTATAATATTTTAATGCAGTTAATATCTGTAAATGGCTTACTAACTCGTAAAATGAACCCTAGGTTTTTGTATGCTGCACTTGTAATCTGTGTTACATGGTCATTAAAAGACAGTTTGTCATCCAAAGTGATACCTAAGTCTTTGACTTTGTTTACCTTTTTTAAGTTTGTTTCTGCAATATTATAATCGAAGCTGATTGGATTTTTTTTCCTTGTAAAAGTCATAATCATACATTTACTAATATTAATGTCTATTTTATTATCCTTGTAGTACTGATTTAGATTATCAAGATCTTTTTGGAGATTGATACAATCTGATGTTGAGTTTATTTTGTTATATATTTTAGTATCGTCAGCGTACATTAAATGTTTAGAAAATTTAAAGCATAAGCTAACGTCATATAAGTAAACAGCGTATAGAAGTGGCGAGAGCGTAGAGCCTTGGGGCACGCCTGAGGGAACATCTACGTAGTCTGAACGGTACCCTCCCACTACTACCGCCTGGCATCGATTTCGGAGGTAGGATTCCATCCATCGCAATAGACTGCCACCTATGCCTAGTTCTTGTAGCTTGCGCATAAGGATAATGTGATCTACACGGTCAAAGGCCTTTTCAAAATCTGTGTAAATCACATCAACTTGAGAACCACCGTCCATACCATGCAGAACGTCGTTGGTTAAAACTGCGAGGTTGGTATTCGTCGAACGTCCTTTGATGAACCCGTGTTGGTTACTGGGGATATACTTTGTAAGGTGTGAGTTTACGTGGTGGTTGACTGTTTTCTCCATAAATTTACTGATTGTGTTAAGGCTTGAAATGGGGCGGTAGTTCTTTATAGCCGACTTTGTCCCTTTTTTATGTATTGGAATAATATGTGCGGTTTTCCAGATCTTAGGAACGTACCCTTCGCGAAAACAGCGATTGAATAAAAGAGTTATAGGTTTAGTGAGGGATTTCGCACAGTTAATATAAAAGATAGGTGGGATTTTATCGCTACCGGCACCTTTGTGGGGATTAGCAGTTTTCAGTAGATTAAAAATGAATTCTTCTTCGACCTGGATTAAATTTAAAGTATCCGAACTTATGAAATTTACTTTGTCAGTTATAGGATAAGGACAAGATGAGGGTTTACTAAAATTTTTGCAAAAGCACTGATTCAATTTTATTTAAAAAAATCAATTTTATTTTTCTTTACATACCGAGTTGCACATAATAAATTCAGGGTCGCAAAGCGTCATATGGAATACAATACCACTGATATAAATATTAATAGCTATCCATCCAATAAAGATAAAAATCCATCTAAGTCTCAAGTCAAACAAACTTAACTGTTACTTAACTTAATAGGTACAATTTTTTTTATTAAGTGTTCATAAAATGTAATAAAAAAATAATTAAGCAAACGGCACATAACGCATACCTACTTAATAAGTTTCCCAAATCCCAAAGTATGAAAAGTGATATTATTATTATGATATCCACGTGGAACTCAAAATTGACATTCATGAATATATATTTAATAAACATATATATAATATTTAAAGAAAAATACATCTATGAATACATTCTTGACTAGTAAACTAATACCTTTGTCCGTCCGAACCAGGGACAGAAGCTACTCTCAACCATACCCCCAAGGCCATTTAAACATAATCATATTTGCTTACCCAACTTAAATCTATAAACTTACATAATACACATACATAACTCATTTAATCGCGACCGTGACCTGCTTCAGAGCGAACATGAGAGAACCGTTCAAGAGAAACAGTCTAGTTACAGAAACAATAGAAATTCTGGAATCTCCACGCAATCATTTGTACCCAGTTTGTTCCCACTAAATAATGTCAAGTAGGAAGTTTGTCTCGTCAGGGACGCTCCGGAGATTGTGACAAGTTTGAAGTACCCCTGAATGCTGCAATACAAAGTTTTGTGATAAATCTTTGAGAGTTTCTCGACCAGCGGTGGGGAACTTGATACTAAAGGTGATTGTTAAAGAGTTGTTTTTTAAACAAATGTACGCTAGGTTTGTATAAACTATAAGTAGTTAGGTCATTTAACAGGCGATGCATTATCTAATATCCATATCATTATCGTCATCAATTTGTTCCCCATTAGGCTCGGTGAGTTTCATAAGGCTGTAGAACTACAAAAGGAAATATCTTACGGCATATTAATATGTGTACAATTTTTTAACTATATTCATACCAACAAACAAGAACACGACCCACCTGACATGACGGTACAGTCAGGGAAGTCCGCGGAGGCTGACGCTAAGGCGAGAATCGCTTGCGCGTTGTTCTGTCGTTTGTATGCGCTCCGCATACTAAGAGCGACAACACTGCACGGGATTCGGGTGCGAATATCAGCTTGCAAGAAGTTCCCCGACCGTCTGACATCCGCACTGGCCCACCCATGGACATATGTCATTAGTCGGAGGTGTTTTATTTATTAACAATGATTGTGTTTATTATCTCGACTAATGATGCGTTACCAGTTGTTGGCTTCAGTTGGAGGTGCCTTTGTTCCAGTCATAGCTCTGGCCTTCCTTCGCTTTGACCGGAACACAACAACGTAAACATGATTATTATGGCAGTAAAAATCGGAAGGACTATACGCCGAGGAACCGCCCGAGACGAGATCTTAATAAAGAAAGTCTTCTACCACTGAAATTTCTAGTTTACCTACTATTTCAAATACTGAAATCACTTGTATTTGTTTTTATGTTTTTGTTTAAACATCGATATAATCAGAACCTTATAACTAAATTCTCCACTGGTTCCCATAAGAGCTAACGGCAAACATTTCCAAAAATAAAGGATGTGTTAGAAGGCTGCCAAAGAGTATTTGGCAAGCGCTCTGTATTATAGATTTTCTAAACCCTGTAGCCAGTTCAAATAGGTTAGTGGGCATAGCTAAAAAATATTATAGGGCCAGAAAACATAGAATACTTACTTACTTTATATATAATTTATTATATAATTTACTTTATATATATGTAAATTTTTATATTGTATAGGTAGGTGATTAAAAATGTCAATTGCCATACATATACATTATTACTAAATACACTTAATTTTCTAAGTGGCATGTACAGTTTCTTACCAAGAGTATCTTTATTTCTTGTCCTAAGATTCATATAATCACCTACTACCTCAAAATATGCCATATGTTTCTTAACAAATATTAGCATTTCAAACAAATAAATGCATGGAAGAGTGAGCAGTTTGAAAAGTACTTCAAAATTTAAATATTATTACTAAATTTAAAATTCTCCTTCTATTGTACATTAATTAGGTAATATTGTGTAGTTCTTACATCCGCTATGTATAATTAAAAGTTGGAAACTGTTTTGGCTAGTGAGATACTTATTGTAATTTTTTTATTTATACGAAATATTGTAAGCCGTTCGTTTCTTGAATAAATAAATAAATAAATATAAACTGAGATAAAAATGAGCCACTCCTGCTTTAAGCGTTTCAAGAATCTGCTTACGCCAATGGCCAAACGCCTACGACTTTCATTCTTACGCCCACCGGCTCATCGACAAAAAAATGACTAAAGCGTTATTATAATCCAGTTTTGAAATTTTAAACATCGAATGTAATGACAAATGTTGAAAGCTTTAAAATTATTGAAACAAATGCAAACACTATTTTTATCAGCTAAAAGCTTGTGTTTGCTTTGATCTTAAACTTTGAATTCTCACATTAACTTGGCTGCTTGATATATTTTTATAATTTATAATATATGACTTATATTTATTTAAATTAACTATTTTATATGTATGATCAAAGCAGTTTAATACGATTAAAATACAAATTTTAATTTTAATTTATTTTTATTGCCAAGGCCTTCCAACGATGGTTACTGGTTAAGTCAACCTAGTCGACCTAGTCGACCGAGTCGAGATACTTTTGAGAGGGTCGTAATTTCCATTACTGACTGATTTGACTAGATTTTGGATGGTTCTGCAAAGTTCCAACTAGACGCGATGGACGCAGTTTTTTCATCGTCATTTTCCATCAGGTGAGATAGAAGACAAATGTCTAATCCTTTTTCAATAAAAAAAGACTAAAAAGCACTAAAACTAAACCTAACCAATTCTAGGGTATTATTGGACTTTAAGATAATTTATACAAATTTACGATTTTTTTGTCCATTAGTATTTATTCCAATTTATGCCTCTAATTGACTTTAACTTCTAAGTATCTGAATAATCTGGGTCGAAGTGGATGGTTGACAATGTTAATAAATATCTACAATTTTGTTTCATTAAGAGACTGCTGCTAAGGGACATTTTGCTGTACCACCCTAAAACTGCCTACGTATTTTTAGCTATTTAGATTTTTCCTCAATTCATAGAAAAAACTTAGGTAGATTAGGCACATCTGCAACTGTATTTTATATTATTTTTAATATTAGATTTACTTTTGTTTAAGTATACGTAAAGCTATACCTATTTCGTTTCGTCCCTTCCGTGTGTAATCCCAAAAAAACAAATCACCACTACCTTCCTACCTGTACCTACCTACCTACCTACCCTGTACCTTCCGTTCAAAATAAAAAACTACAAAAATACAAAATCCCATTAAAAACCCCAACAAAACACCGAAACCACTTCTCCCCTAACGGTCTTCAGCCACTGCCTAATGAAGACACTTCTCCCTTTGCCAGACGGGCATAAACTGTAAACTTATTACGTCAAGTATGCCGAGTCGCCCCTCGTATTTACATATTTGAATGAATCGCTTCAGTTCCTTCGCAGCCGATCGATAGCCAGCACACGTAAACTAAGAAAGGATTGTTTGGACGTAAAAACTAAGGCTTCGCATCGATCACTCATATTTCATACGTAGTTCCGTGAACGCTAGAAACGCTTGCTGTTCGCGGCGTGTTGGTGTGTTGAAATTCTTTAAATTCTACGTAATAATATTATTTAAGGATATTTTCTAAGTAAATTGGTAACTATTAGAAATAACTGAAACTTATAAAATTTAAGTAATAAGAAATATATGTGATGCAAAACATTTAAATTAAACTAATATTCGTACATATTTATATTCAACAGTTTTGTGAGTTGGTACGAAAATATTAAGCCAAATTTGTAGCCAGATAGTTTCAAAATTACGTACCAAAATTCAAACATAAGTAAGAAAAATTATTTGTATGTAAAATAAAGTCGATAAAATGCTGGCGCAAATGGGTTTCCCATTAAGAAATACACATAATACCGTTGTATTATTGTATTTCAAGCGATGAAACATCTAAAAAGGCCATAAAAAAGACAATATTCTTACAAACAAATTCAATCTAACATGGCTGTTACACAATAGGTGTTTTCGATTAGTTTATGCACTGGCAATCTTCGATGTGGGTGGAAGACACATAATTATTAGTCCTTGGTTATGATATAGAAAAGGCAGGCTTACAGACAAGTTAATTTAATGATCGTTTTTTGTACGGAAATAAAAGTGTAGCCGGTATATTTTAGTGTTACGGTAAAATGCCTACGAAACGAGTTTTGCAACTGATTTCGAAAACAACATTGCTTTTGTACTGTTTTGAAAAAGGGCACATACGTAGGATCAGATCACAATACTGAGCAACTTTTTCAAAAACATAAAGTGAAAATTAAGTAAATTTGAACTTAACTTAATTTTATGCATTACATATCGTCGTTCAGATCGCCAATTCCGTTATGTGCCGTTAAGCAATTTTTCAGGAGAGAAATAATCGATTTATCATTTAAATGGCTAAAATATGCAATATAATAAAATATTAGTTTTATACAGTTAGTAAATATGATGAATACTCATGTATAAATAAATAGACAAAGTGTAAGTTAATTAATAATATATGTCTGCAGCTATAAAATTCTGCCCCACTAGACAATTGGCATAATTTTCGACGGAGGAATAGAAAACTGTATAGTATGGCGCAAATGTATGAAATTGACATAAGCATACGAAGCGTTCAATCAAAAGCATAATATGTCAATTTCTTATATTGCCTTACCTTAGTACCTTTCTATTCCTTCGTCGATTGCCATCTGTCTAGGCCTGCAGGACCGTAAATAACTTATTTTTAAGTCTATTAAGATCAACTTAAGGCAGATAATTTTTTAACCACTTTTTTTAAAAATAGCTTGAGGAGATTTAATTTAAATGAGCTTTTATTCCTTAATGAAAGCTCATGTACCGTAAAAGAAGATAGTGATGTAGAGTGTCGCGGTGTTAACCGACAATATCAGATGATCGTAGCTGACATTTATGAGTCCTAAGCAAATGTACAAATCGGAATTAAAAATAGGTCATAGTTGGTTTGAACGTGGTTTAAACAATATCCGATACAGCTAAACAAAAAAGCTGGATACTCCTGTGAAGGCGATTAGGTAGTCATCTTTTCAAAGATAATAAGAGATAATGTTATGTAGGATGAACATAAAAACAGAACTACAATTTCAAGCCGTATAAATTTGCGAAACCTATTGATTCCGAGAAGACCCAAAAGTTTTCCTATTTACGAACACAAGAATTTTGTTTTATAAGCAGTAAAGTTCAGTTAAGCCGTGCGATCTGGCCATCCCGCTTTATTATTATTCTGTCTGTAATCTCCAATATTTAACTTTCTTGTCGCTTTATCCAATTTTGAAACATTTCCTTAATTTTAAGAAATAATAAAGGCAGAGATTTAGAAACAATAAAGACGTTGGCTTGCAAGCTATATGTACTAATATTATAAATTTGTTTTTTACTTATAGTTCATCGATAAACTCTGAAACAACACTTTTCTACAAAATCCGTTTTATTAGGTTAAAAGAAAGTAGGTAAGTTACCGATTTAATACCTAGGCTAAAATAATAATACGTACAAGGGATTTAATTTACCAACACTTTTGTAAGCTACGGAGCACAGAAAGTTTTAAGTTATGTTATCGGGGGTGTTGTTTCATATTTTATTTTTATCCACAAGCTTAATCTGGTTTGTTCGCCAAGTCTAGAGATTTTTATACACGTATTTATGACGATGACGTGTTACGACGGTAATCGCTGGAGCGTGTTTGATTTTTGCTTTTAAGTTCTTTTGTTCACTAAGTTTACCTCAACATTTGAACTCAATGAGATAAAATTTACGCTTTTTAGGACGAAATAACAAAATTCATAAAAGTTAAGTACCCTAAAAGCAAAAACATCGTGAAATCTTGAGGTAAAAACCTACAACAACAAATTTTGCACAATGATAACAAAATATAAAAAAAAATTCTAAACGCAGAAATAGTTTAGCGCCAAAGGATCCCAAACATCCGGGGAATAAACATGCGGGGAATAAACAAAGTTACATTGGCTATATATCAAATGTTTAACCCTACTGTATGGTACGGCTTCTTTTAACCTCGAGTTCATTATAATCTAATATCATAAAAGGAACAAAATTT
This sequence comes from Marasmarcha lunaedactyla, assembly GCA_923062675.1. Classification (NCBI taxonomy): domain Eukaryota; kingdom Metazoa; phylum Arthropoda; class Insecta; order Lepidoptera; family Pterophoridae; genus Marasmarcha; species Marasmarcha lunaedactyla. The sequence goes on along the minus strand of OV281346.1, from coordinate 11,090,978 downwards.
TTCCTTTTCGTAAATTTTCACCATAATCAAACGACATTACCTCTGGTGGTCTAGCCATATTGCAATCTACAATCGCTAACGCTATAGAAAACGCTTAAAATATATGTATGGAGCATTGATATGCTATGTGATCTTAACTATCGTCATATCACGTGATGCTCCATGCAGCTTACGCGTTTTCGATAGCGATTGTAGATCGTAATATTATTATGGCTAGACTCCCAGTAATGTAACTACGCAATATTTTATCGAAAACCCCCACTAGGATCGCGAGCTGCGGGGATGAAACCACGCCGAACTACTAATGTTAGCTAAGTGTAGTTTCGTTCAGGATTTATTACTTTATGAGGTTAAATTAAAGAAAATACAACAGAGGCTTAGGGTTAGGCAAGTATTACTTTTGCAAAATAGAGTAATCCTCACGTACATGTAGAGATAAAGTACAAATTCACTAAGCAAATCTATCGCCGATAGGGACACAGAGGACCCTTCATCCAGCGATAAGATCTAGTTCCGAGAATACGCGAGCGAAGCCGTGGGCAATGCCTGGTGAAAAATATATAAAACAACTCTAAAGGTTTATCTATATAGGATTCAACGATCAAATACGTATCTGCCTAAATATTCTAGGTTCGCAATGTTTATAGACCCAATTTTCTTAAATCGAATAGGCCAAAGAGAAGGGAAGTAGGTATCTAATTTGTAAATCGATGTTAAGTAGGGTCTCTACGATATCTTTAGTATCTTAGTACCCAACTACAGCCCTTAGTTAGGTCATACTGGGCACGTTCTTACCTAGGTACCTACTTCACAAAAGTACTATTTGCGACGGTGTAATATGGTGACGAATTGCTTTAGCTTATGTTGAAATAATAATGAGATTTAAACAATACAACAAGCATATTTTGTTTGAACGAAAAGAGCCATCAAAAGTCAAGCTAGCAAAGGTATTCAAACATTATAACCATTTAGTATTGTTTGCTCTAAGCGTTTTACTTACTATTTAGCCAGTAAAATAATACTATAGACACGAAACATAATAAAACTCTCTTTATACTTAAAGCAAATCACTGAATCGTTTAAAACCCAATTCGATTTACATCAATTTAGTTTTGGATTAATCTTTTCACAAGAACGCCTTATGGGTGGGTATATTTTATATCAAGAATGACCTGTAACTCCTGTAAGTAATTAAATGAATATTAAATACTTAAAGTACTTACATAAAATAGCGATAATTCCTGTTTAATGAAAGTGTTCTGGATTTATATTTCGAGGGTTGATCGGGGTGCGCGCGGGAAAGCGGGCGTGCGAGGCATCGCTGCCAGCCAGACTGCCTGAAACCCACCCCTCGTATATACTCAATGCCAAACCTTCGAGCTACGAACCCTGGGGTGAAACTTCTAAGGGAACATCATTTTGTATATTTTGTTTTTACAATATTTTTTCAGTAATAAGTAATTTGGAACCATTCTAATGATACTTTTATTTACGTATTAATAAACTGTGAGTCGATTTAATGTAATTTTATGTATTAATATATATGATATTAGTAAATTTATTACTCTATTATTTTCCTAATTAAAAATTATGATCCTGTGGCAACTTGGTGCAGTTATACAATATACAAGAAACTATGAAAGTAAAATTAAATAAGACCACAGGAGTCACTTACTTTTAAACTAGCACATCCATTAAGTGCTTCTATAAAGGTGGCTCTAGCTTATTTGATAACAGCATTAGAAAGGTGTTATCGCTGGATGGAGTCCTGAAAATCTCTACTTACAAATTAATTACATACTACGAACGGAAATGTTTGTGTACAAAAAATAATGGCTTGCTTGTATGCATATTATATTTATAACATTTGTTCAACTTCACGTTACTAAGAATCACGCCTTTCTTTGACAAATGTTTATAAGATAGATCTATTTACTTTTTGATATATCGTTTTGGATTTTTCCGCTGATTGACAGCAATTTATCAATGAAAAGTTATAGACCCATGTACTTTAAAACCATGACTAAAATTAACTAAATATTTAATTCCTGACTCTTGTCTCAGAATTTTCTCGATATTTCATCAGTATCAAAGTTAAATTCCTAAAACGTTGATCTGAAGAAGTGGCTCACAGCAGCTATTTTAGTAGTTTTGTTCCGGTCAAAGGGAAGGCATAGCTAATAACTGGAACAAAGGCAATTTCAACAGAAGCCTACAATCGGCAACGCGTCATTAGTCGAGATGATAAAAAAATTAAGATGAAGAAAAGGAAGACTTTCAATAAGTGTAAAATTTTTACCTATGATAAAAAAAATAATATATAATATGTATATATATATATACATATATATATAATATATAATGAGATAGCCTCTAATACACTAATTCGTCTTTTTTGCAACGCCTACTAAATATTGTATAGAAAACGCAGTAGCTAAATTTGGGTTAGGTTAATGTTAGGCTGCATTTATGGCATGCGCGATCCGAGCGTGCGAAACGAACGTGGTGCGGGAGCTCCCGGCGAAGCACCATAATTGAAATTGGATGATAATTCAAAACTTTATAGCAAATATATCATGTAGCAACATATTTTTAGGGGCGAAGATAGTATCGGTCAGACGCTCGTAAATTGTGTATTAAAAAGAAGTCTGTTTAATTTGCACCCATAATTTATTATTAAGATTCAAATGTACAGGGTGACCGGTCCAGGTTTTTGGATCACACGTGCCATGGAGCTTCGCTGGGTAGAGGCTGTAGGCTACCCGTGGTGTGCAGCCGATTCACTAACCTTCGGAAGCAGACGTAAGAAGGCCACTGGCGGGCGCTGTGTGGTCTACCGGCGACGTAGTAAATACGCAGGCTTAGTAGTATGACGTAAATTAGATTTCTTTTTATCAAACGGCCACAGTCCTCTCCTCATTTAATTAAAAGTTTAGAAGTTTATTTTTGTTGAAAAACATCAATGTACTATCTGCGACAACGCGATAATTTTGTTTTGTATAATGTTACTTAATAGTACCTCACTAAGGCCCTGCCTATAAGCACGACAACACAAGATGCAAGTGATGAACTCACAATAATCATATCAAGTCACAATAACTCGCACCTCGTATACAAGTTCATGACATGAAAGCAGGATATGGATAACTCTTGTCCCCAAAGAAAACACCCCAGGTCTTAGGTCTACTTCAATTTTATCCTGTAAACCAAAAACTTACCTAGATTAACCATCTAACAATCTCCAAAAACGTTGCTGTATATATTTTATTTTTTCGAGGCAAATTAAACAAATTATGCGGGTACATAATTGTAATGTAACGATAAGCGATCACACGAACATTTAGAAATTTGGCTTTTAAAATTCGGCTTTACCTATATACATATATCGAGAGCAATAAAGTAATGTAACTCTTAAGTGAGTTTGATACTTAGGTTTACAGTACTACTTTAATAGCACTGATACGCTAGACAAACAGTATAGAATTAATGACAAAGCAGTGCCTATAAATACCTTGAATAATTCCAAATATTCATAACCAAAATACCTAGAAAACCATCCAAATCAGAAACAAACAAATAGAAGAATAAACAATCACAACTTAAATTAATTTTGTGGCTTATTTTCTTTTGTTAAGTTAGGACGGCTCTTAAGACTAGGTGCTGTAGTCTCTATTTTGATCGCTGTTGTTTGACTAAAGGTATATTTATATGTAAAACAATGCGTATTTTCGAGATAAATCTATTTCAGGTTACCGCAAACTTGTTATTCTATTAAAGCAAACAGTTTATATATCAATCAACATATCAGTTATGAATGTTAAAAGAAGTTTTTATCTCAATTATGTTGGTAGGTGCTCAAAATAGTGTTCAATAGCCAGCAGGATTTGCTTTAAAAAACAATTTCCACTAACATATTTTGGGTAGGTAAGTATTAAATAACTTATTTCACATATTCTTTATTATTTCTTACTAAAAGCCCCGCATGGTTTCACCCGCGTAGACCCCGCTCCCATAAGAATTGCTAAAAAAATTTTAACCTGTTAATTTTAACACCTACACAGGGTATCCTAAGAAAAGCAGTCCGTCAGCTTAAAATTCATAAGAATTTATTTACCTTTATTCTTATCTGTAATTTTAGTCGTGATAAAACGTGTGATTTTATTTTTTTGGACTCTATAAGGTTTTGTTTAGGTAGACGCGGCTTTATGTAATTAATACAGAAAAAAGCAATCACTTATCTCACTTATTTGATAAATTATAGCCAAAACATTCTCAAGAGTTGAAAAAGTCAGATAAAGCCTTATACCTTCTAAACTAAAAAATATCGAATAACATATTATATGGGGACGACTCGGGTTCCCCAAAAGGTGTTCTACCTGGGGACTGCCCCGATCAATTGTCTTTCGTGGGACACCCTGAATAATCTAGCTTTCTAATGGTACAATAATTTTCAAAATCGGATCAGTGGTTTCAAAGTGTATCAATTTACATTCAAACAAATAAAGAAAAATTCCCTAGTAATACATGTATAGATTAGTTACTACTTGTTATTAAGTATTCTTTATATACAGGGTGTCCCATAACTTGCACGACAAACTAAAATGTAAGAAAGATTGAGGTGTGCCCTACCCGATAAAAAAATAACCTCAGTAAAAGTGTCACCGTTTTCGAGATATTCCCGACTTTTCATTTTTATCGAAAAATGCCGCTTTTGGTCAGTTTTTTGTTGGTGTGTGTACAAGCAGATACTTTTGCATTTTTGTTTTGTAAATATTCTGAAATAGTAGATCTACCATATGCAATATGCAAACTCATATTATTATTTTTTTTCAAAAAAAATTATTTACCTCAGAAAAAACCAATAACATCATGCGAACTATGGCAGTCATCTATTGCAAATATTCTTTTGCAAGTAGTTCAATGATTCCATGTTAATTCTATCTCTAATTATATTTTAAGTAGATGTTCGAAGGGCGTACTGAATACTAGCCTTCTAAATTTTATAGGTACTATTTTGACACATTGCTATTAGGTACTATTTTTCCCCGTCGTTAATTCGTCAGCTCGAAGATTCCACTAAGAAAGCGATAAAAAAAGACGTACGGTGCATCCATTAGGCATACCTCCGCATTCAGTATTATGACGTGACAAGTAGATTCTGCGTGTTAGTCGGATGCAATAATGACTGATTTTCGCTGTATCCATCTGTAAATATAATGGAAAGTAAAACATAAAATGCCTTGCTTTTTTTAAATTTAGAATATTACAGTTCTCGTCTGAAAACTTTCGCTCTGACATCACGCAGGTTTAATTTTCAAACAAAATGGCCAGACCATTAAAACAGCAATCTCTTATAATAGGTAAAGAGGACAAATTATCCTTTGCTTTTTTTCGTGTTGTTGTTAATACGTTAGGTATTAGATAAGATATTGTTTAAAATGTAATACAATACTTATGAAATAATTACAAACGTGTTTGTTTTTAGCTATTAATAAAACATTAATTAATTGATACTAACGGCCGCACTCTGCTCACACGTCAAATGATTACTGAAGGAGCCTAAGCTTGGACTTTGCTAAGCGAATTTACACTTTATTTATATCTTTTCTTAAGTTTTCACGATACTTTATTTATATTCCGTCTAAGTTTAAACTTACTAAGCAAAATCTATAAAAAGTAGTGCCATAAGTAACCACTTGACGACTCTGAGTGCGACCATTAGTTTAAAGTTGTCAGGAAAGCTCATGATATTCTACAAGTACTAACCAACCATACTAGCTAACCTGTATATAATTTATAATTATTATTATAAATTTAAATATATTTTGTTAATATTGATAATCTATCGGCTAATATAACTCTTGCTGCTTATATACAAACGTTTTTCCTATGAACTGAAGTTCTAATTTTTTTTTTTGTTCCTCTCCACGGGAAGGGCAGGAGGATAAAAAATGCTCTGACGCATACTCCGCGTGCGCGATCAGAGTTATGTGGGACTCGTCCCGACGCCTACCAGAACCACTACCCACTTAAAAACCCCCTGTCGGCTCGTGCCATTTTTTGCTACTCAGCCTTCATCTGAGCGACGGCCAATTGGAGAAAGAGGCCGTGCTAGCGGGGCCCAGAAGGGGTCACCCGCTGGGATTTACATAGCTCTGAAGGTGCTCAAAGCACTGAAGGTGAATTCATAATAATAATAAAAATGTTAACTTGCAGAAAAGATGTTAAATTAATTCGAATTTACGTTAGAATTAGAAGTTGCGGCCTGAAGGGCTAAGAGATCTAGCATCAGCTGCGTCGCTACGTTCGTGTGCACGTTTCTCGGTCTAGCGACTTTGAATTTCGAATCTAAGACAGGAGCAGTATATGAGACTGAATCTCGAACTAGGGGATTGGGATGGGATTCGGCGCGTTTGAAGAACGATTCTGAAAGTGTTTTGAGGTGCTGTTGCACTTAAGGCAGTTCAAGATCTCTGTGCAGGTCCGCGTTACGCACGTACCACGGTGCGTCTGTGGCCCTGCGGCAGAAGAGATTTTGAACTACCTGCAGTTTGTGCAGGACGGAGGGTTTGGCATGGGCAAAGACTGGCGAGGCATATGTCATGACGGGTCTAACGCAGACCTTATAAAGCGTACGTTTGTTTCTGAACGACATTTTACTTTTTCTACCTAACATACAATATAAGCGGCCTAAGTAAAAACGGGCGAGTTTCGTTACTCTATCGACGTGTGGCTTGAAAGAAAGCGTCTGGTCTAAGGTGACGCCTAAGTATTTGGTAGTGCGCTTCCAGGGGATGGGAGTACCTAACATTCGAACGTGCAGATTGTCAGCGACACGACGTTGTTTGCAGTCGAAGTAAACCGCAGAACTCTTGTCTGGGTTCTAATCGATACGCCATTTTTGAAACCATGCACCGAGGGCGTCTACAACCTTTTGGAGTCTGGTGGTGAGACCCGGGACACTTTGGCCTTTGGTGTAAAGGGCTGTATCGTCGGCAAAGAGGGCGAGTTCGACGTCTTTCGGCGGAATGGAAATGTCGTTAGTGTTCACGGTGTACAACAGAGGGGCGAGGACTGAGCCTTGAGGGACTCCAGCCTTTATGGGACGAGGCGCGGAAATCGTGCTTTCATGTTTGAAACGAAACGTGCGGTCTTTGAGAAACGACGCGATTATCCTAACTAGGCGAGCCGGTAAGCCTATTTTGTAGAGTTTATAAACGAGACCGCTGTGCCAGACTTTGTCGAAAGCCTTGGCTACGTCAGAAAACTGCGATCGTTTTCTTTCGTTTCGGATAGAAGCCGTCGAGTATGTACTCGACGACTCGATGGACTTGCTGAGGGCAGGAGTGTTTAGCGCGAAAGCCGAACTGATGGGGAATAATGAGAGGATCGCCAACCGTTGGAAACAGATGGTTCCGCATTCGAGAGAGTATGACTCTCTCGAGAAGTTAAGACATTACATTGAGGAGGCTGATGGGTCTGTGATTAGCCGGGATATTTAGAGGTTTACCCGGCTTGGGAATGCCTATGACTGTCGCTTCTTTCCAAGCTTTTGGAAAGTAGCTGTGGTCGAAGCAGGCGTTGAAGATGATGGCTAACAAGGGAAGAACCTGAGGCAGGTGTTTGAGTGCATGGTTAGAAATACCATCCGCACCCGGAGCCTTTTTGGACTTTTGACTTCTAATGAGAAGCAAGATTTCATCATTAGAGACTGTGACGGGGTCGCCGGTGATGGGGAGAGATTCTCTGCGGAGAACTTCGTCCTCCACCGCCTGGATATGGGAGGGATCCGTGGGTTGTGTGCTGGGTGAACATTGTGCCGCTATGCTTTTCTATCTATTCTATCTATAATTTATTTTGTCCGGGCTATCTAATTGGTCGGGCGAGATCGCGAGCGGAGAGTTTGGGGCCTCTAAGGCTGAAGCTAACGTATTTTTAAAACCTTTCCAGTTGGTACAGGTCTTAGGAGGAGTGACGTGATTGTTAGGCGGTCCTAGCACGAGTGAGACGGGGCGGTGATCAGAGCCAAGGTCATCGAGCGGTTCGATAGACCTGACATCGAGGTTAATTTGTTTGACGATCGCAAAATCGAGGATGTCAGGAGAGTAGTTAGGGTTGCCGGGATAGTGAGTGGGAGTGACGGGAGAGGTGACGTCTAAGTCGAGTTGCTGAGTGATTTTAAGGAGTTCTCTACCGCTTTGGTTGGTTGATAGGCACTTCCAGTCAGTATGTTTGGAGTTAAAATCTCCAAACATAATGACTGAATGGCCGAGGGCGAGAATGGCCTCGAAGTCGCTAAGGATAGGTCTGGTATGATGGATGTCACTAGGTATGTAGACTGAAGCTATGATGACGGTCGGATGACCAGTCATAGCCAATCTACACACAGTGGCCTCCATGTTGAGGAGAGGAGGGGTAGGAAGAGGAGTGCAGTGGAAACCTCTTTTGTGATAAATAGCTGTGCCGCCGTAACCGTCGGGCCTATCGTTACGAATGAACACGTAATTGGGAACAGCGAATCCCCTGGTGCGTTTTGGAGTGAGCCACGTCTTTTGAAGAAGCAATAAGTCTGGCTCGTTGTTTTGAAGGAACAGTTTCAGCTCAGAAAGGTTAGTGCTGAAACTACGAGCGTTAAAAGAAACTAGGGATAAGCCCTTGGGTTTGATACGACCGGACGCGGGATTTGCGGGTCTAGACATTATATTTGCTATTTTACAAATTTATACAAAAAATAAAATTTATAACGAACTTAGAAGCGAGTGATGCTCGGCTAACGCAAATAAACGCTCTTGAGGAGAGCGGGCGGCTCGCAGTTTGCGTGCGAGAACAGAAATTTCCTTAAAGTCGACGTTTTGAATGACGTCGAACACGGTCTTCATGTCCTCAGTCAACGACGACTGAGGTGAAGACGACGGAGCGGGACGGGGGCCTACGGGAGCTACGGGAGCTGGGATAGGACGGGAAGGTGCAGGTGGAGCGGCCGGACGCTGTCTCCAGGGCAGAGTCGGAGTAGGCGTCGGCTGCATGGGCTTTGCTTTCAGGGGACGCCGGTTGCGCAGCGGCGGGAAGTTCGCAGAAGTGAGCGGCGGTGCCGGTTTAGGCGCAGCCCTCTTGGCTGAGGAGCGCGGAATGCGCGGGCAACCCCTGTAGTTAGCTGTGTGGCCGGACTGGCCGCACAGTACACAGGCAGTGGATTCGGGAAAGCGAGTGCACTCCTTTGTTATATAAGAATCCACTTAATGCACCTGGGAGGAGCTGAGCAGTTACACTGCGTACCCCATAATACTGCGCGGATCTTACGCTTTTCCGGGAGGGCGTAAGTATGGTACGCGATTTGTTTAAGCGAGAGTAAACGAGTGATCGCGCGGAAGTCGTCGATAGTCGCGACTTGGATTTTAATAGTATCGCCTGCGTTATTCGCCTTGAGATAATTGATTTTGTGCTCTTTGCGCAAGTTAGAAACCGCGGTCCAGCGCGCTTTTTCGCGGAGGAAGACGGGCGGAGGCTTTGGTGGGACGGGAGCGCAGCACGTCCCTGGCTTCGACGGAGACGCGGTCACTTCGAGTGACATAGGCGGCGCGGGGACGGGTGCTGAAGGCACCGGGGTGGTATCAGGTGTTGAAGACACCGCGATTTTCTTTGAGCGCTTCTTGGAGCGTTTAGAAACCAATGTGAATGGGGGCTCAGGAGAGCCGGTTAAAGTAGCGGCGCCCGACGACGGTTTAGACGCGGTATCGGAATCGGAGTAGCTCCCGGGAGCGGTACGCTTACGCCACGACGTGCGAGATGACGTGACCAACGCGCAGTCCATATCGGATGGAACGGGAGACGCGGGAGAGCTGGTGAAGACCTGAGGGATTTGGGAGTCGGTGGCCTGAGGGGCCGGGGTTTGGGCCTGAGGGGCCGGGGCCGCGTTAAGCGCTAGTACGGCCTGCGTGAATATGTCGTCAGAAATTGAAACACCCGACGCGGCGAGTGCTTGGACGAACGCCTTCGCAATGTTAATGACGCTTTGCTTATCCATTTGCGAAGGGTTGGGACTATAATATGAATATATAATTATATAATAAGGCCTAGAGTTCCTAAATAAAAACCTAGCGAATCCTAGCGGCTAACCTCCCTACCAACGGTAGGGGGGCTGGGGAGAATGACTTATAACTAACCGCAGCTCGCCGAAGGCCGCTACCTAGAAACCTAAAAAAGGGTACGCAGGTAAAGAGTTGACCGCGTTAGGGTCAACCGTTACCGACAGAAAGGACAAATACACACGAAAACACACAGATATGATAAAAATAAATATAAAAATAGGAGAAAAATAAATAAAATAGAGAAGAGAAATAAAAGGACTGGTTCAGTACAAATTCGTTGTCACCGTTAAGTATCCTTTGTACTGAAATCAGACTACTTACGCTGGGCACAACACTGCACTCAGCACAAGCACAACACAACTTAGCACAGCACTTTGAAGACTAAGGGGCTTAGTCACAAAGAAAAATCACACTTCGATAGCACTCAGAGGGAGTAGAAAAACCTTGAAAACCGTAGCACGGAACCAACACGCTAAACTGTGACGTCAGTAGACTGAGCGCCACGGAATATCGGAAAGGGACTGATCAACATTAACGGGGTCTTGCACGTCCGTACCGGGTGGCGATCGGAGCGAGAATGAAGTCCTAATTCAAGCTATTTGTTTATGTAACTTTGTGGTACGATGAACGTGTTTCCATAAAGAATCAAGCCGATGCCAGATGATAGGACTGCCATACCTATTTATTGAATCCCCGTGTATGCGTATTTTTTAGGGACTCAAAAAAGAAACAGAAAAATGTTAACACAGAAAAGATACAGAAAATTTAAGTCACTTCGACATACTATCCTTAACAAAATTAAAATAAACTCACGGAAACTACCAAAACTTGCTGTACATATTATGCACATGTGGGTTCAATATATACATACGGTAGTCTCCATCTTTTCGATAAGTTAGTGGTAACACCCTGTGTAAGGTTATGGTTAGCCAGTAGTAGATACTTCGGTAGGTGCGCTTGCTTCTTAAAACTATTATATGACACCATTATTGCATTGTGACAAAAATTTAATATCTTGAAAATTCTCGTGTACCTACCTACCGTTTTTGTGAGTAGGTAACTATTTCTATTGTACGTATATGAGGCACTTACACAAAGAGTTTATTTGCTGACTAGTTTTAGCTCATGGTTTTGTTTTTTCTCAGGTCGCTCCTATTTATATATTATAGTATATACAGGATGACTGGTGGGTCACTTTCGAAATTCGAGGACGTGATAGTTTGAGATCATACATGAAGAGAAAAAATATGATAAAAAATAAATATGAATTATTTACCGAATAAACTTAACCGAAAGTTAAAGAATTAATTACGCAACGCATGGTTACACTAGCGTAGGTACCTACATAGCACGGGCGTACGCACTGCGCTATCAACACAGAATAGGTAGGTGGGGAGGTATAGTCGGCTTCACGAACGGATGACCACATTCGCTTCAAAATGGTCTGCGGGGTCTGTCGGCCCTTTCTTTCTCTATTTAACCAATACTACTGGCTGGTAGGCGCTTGCGCTCACACTAATTAGTGACGGACGGGCGGTGGCGGCGGCGCGGCGGGATGATAGATAAAATAGGTACCTAGCGGGTGGTGGCGTACGATGTGGCGGGCAAACTACTTTGTGCGCGCCGCGAGCTGCGTGCCAGGTCACGTGCCGCGGTTGACTCAGGCGTCGGGTAAGTGTAGGGAAACCACACTTTATTTATTTATAGGGAATTCTAGTGAAAAATTAAGTACCTACTTTTATTACATAATTATGACCAGAATCGAGTACAGAGTGCTCTCCTTCAATATCTAAAATTTGTCACCAGTCACCCTGTATATTCATTGCTAGGCAAAACGTTACTTAGACGCAGTATACATAAAGTATAAAATCAATAAACGAATGGCCTAACTTATCAATCGATCATCATGAAATTTTGCTTAGAATTGTCTCTCTGTGTTAGGTAAAGAAAAGTGAGTATATTAATACCAAACGTTTACCAAAGAACGCGACGGACTTCATAACAGTGTACTTTCAATTGTATAATCGTAATTTTCATAGAGACTTTTGGATAATGAAAGTATTCCAAGAACTACCTATTCCCGAGGGGCACCCAAGCGTGGCGCTGGCAATATCCAATTTTTAATATATAAGATGTATTAAGTTTGGTTAGCATTTTTTTTAAGTTTCGAGGAGAAATGTTCGCAAAACTTCACAAACTGTATTTAAAATACAACGTCACACGTTAAGGGCGGCGAGGGGGTCAGCGAAGTGTGACAGTAGTTTCTTGGGTCCTAAATTTCTTGACCTCACATATCAAAATGGAATATATCTAATTAGAAAACTTTAACTTACATACATACTACAGATATTCTTTAAATATGTTCTCTTATTCGTGATTCTTTAAACACCAATCTTGTCAAAATGGTAGCCATTATTGTTGATTGAATTTTCATCACTATGAGTACTTATAAAACAAACTCGCTTTTTATTTGAACATTTAGCTGAGTAAAGTCTGTGCTAAGTCTAAGCATGCTTTATAGATTTCATCCTTAGTTTTCAAACATGATATTGAAACTTTTTACGAAAAACTCAAAAATACTTCTAACTCTATCTGTATGAACCAAATAAGGTTTAAGTTGTTTTGTTGTTTACACACGTTCTACTTATGTCACGCGCCGAAAGCTTTGAAAAATGCCGGCACAAGCACTGCGCCTTGCCATGATTTCATTGATTCTATTTCATTTGACAATCGACTTTCATAGAGTGGATGACGCCGCTTTCTTAGTTCTGCTATTTCGGGATTTAGAAGAATGCAACGCCTGAATTATTATGTCATAGTGCAAAGTGGCCAAAAGACTGGCAGAATTGCCGCGTTCAACCGCTAATGATAAGCGTTGCACAAAATAAACTCCAGCCTTAGGTTTACGAATTCGTAAACCTGTGACCAGCTTCTTTGTAAACCAGCAGTGACAAGGCCGGGGCAGGGCCATGAAATTCGGTGACATAATTTATGGATGGACGTTAACACAATACTAATTTACTGGATGTAGAGATAGTATCCGTTCATCATAGTTAATATAGACAGTAGATCAAAACTGCTCATCTATTTGGGATCAAACATTATATATGTTTATGTTATTGCGCCATCAGAGGTTGGAATATGTTGCGAAGATAGATATGAAGATAGATAGATATAAGATGAGAAGGTTTCGCGTGGTCAAAATCTAAGTAGGTAACTTGAATAGGTAAGTACAGTCGGGGAACTTCGTGCAAGCTCAGATTCGCTCGAATATGAGCTTCGATCCCCTTTCGAATTCGAATCCCCTGCAGTGGTATCCCCTTAGTGTGCGGAGCGCGTACAACACACCGAACAACGTGCAAGCGATTCTCGCTTTGGCCTGGGCTCGGCCGAGTTCCCCGACTGCACTTCTTATAAAAACAAAAGCCTGGCAACGTCGTTCCAAATTAAAACAAAATTACGTTTAGCAGTAGGTACCCTAGTTAGCAGTAGGTACCTAGTCTTATGCATCGTATACCAAGTTATGAATTTTATTTGCATTTATAAGTAAGATTAGATTACGCATCGTGTTATTACGCACTAGGGTCAAATCAGCGATAATTATTGTTATTTTTGGATGAGATTTAGTTACTCCGTCATAAGATTGGAAATCGCGCGATTATGGCTAGTCTCACGCTACTTTCGGCTGTACGATTTGAATAAAATTAACATAGTGTGCTAGGTTCCACATATTAATTTATAGTGTGACAGTCAACTCAAACATCTTAAATGTCGCAACAATATTATTTGAGTACTTGGTTTGTTTTGACTGATATGACCGAATACCCGATTACTTATCTATGAATTCAGTCTACATTTAGCTACATCGACTAGTGAACGTTACATGATACGCATACTTAATATTTAATCAGTTTGTGTTTGTTATTGAAGTATTTTGTTCTACTTTCAAAATGACCAAACCACAAGGGAGATCGGCGAATACGTACTATAGTACAAATTATAACTATACGTTTGTGCAAAGTAAAGACAATGGTGAGTTTACCTTTGGTAATAAAAATGTATGGTGATATCTAATTGGGTGATTTAAATTACTTTGTAATAGCGATAGCAGATTCGTAACATTTTTAGAATGTTCCATTACACACCTGTGTAGATTGATACTATAAGTACTTACAATCTGGTAAAGAAATAATTTAAAAGAATCATTAATTTTTAAACTTTATTAGAATTATAACAAACCATAAACTGTTACGTGACAAGATTATGAGAAACATAGAATGGTTTAGTTTAGATGTAAATCATGTAATAAGTTCTATATTTGTAGGAAAATATATCATTTTATATATATTTTTATTGAACAAATAGTAGATACATAAATAAATTATTCGTTATATATTTTCTTAAATTTTCACGATTCATACTTTAAATAAAACACTTTTTACCGGATATTATCGCGTATATTTTAGTTAATTTTAAAATTATTTCGACGTTTCGGCATCTTTGCAGTTGCCGTGGTCACGATAGACTAAGGTGTTGTTCATCTATTGCCAGTAATAAAAACTACATGATTGTCAATACATATTAACGCCATCTGTTTCTCAGTCTTCTCGCATAACGTCCCGGATTGACACAAAAGGCACTGACTGTGTCCTGAGTTTGCAGTCTAACAGTTTGCTGGTTTTTCATTTTGATGTTTTTAAGTATTGGATCCCATGTTGATGAAAGTTTCCAACCATCTTCTCTATTGAAATTTGGATGTTTTTTAATTTCAATAGTTTCTCTGACCATCCTAGGTATAAAATGTTTCTCTTTTGCTAGGATCTTCACGGTATCAAATCTTAAATAATGGTTGGGCTTGTCTATGGAATGTTCACAAACTGCAGATTTTGAGGTTCGTTTATTTTTAACATCAGAGATGTGTTCTTTAATGCGAGTTGACACATTTCGTTTGGTTTGACCGATATAAGAGAGCCCGCAGTCACAGTCGATTTTATAAACGCCTGGATCTTGTAAAGGGATGCTTGATTTTATTGGACGAAGATGCTGGCTTATCTTTGAGTGCGGCTTGTAGATAGTTTTGATTGAAGCTCGCCGAAGAATGCCTCCTATCTTGTCAGTAACACCCTTTATATAAGGCAGGAATGCTGGTCTTCGTTCAACTGTGAGTGGCTTTACGCGGTTTCTGCGACGGCGACGCGGTGTTTTTAAATCGTTATCCCGCAGCACTTTAACCAGGTGGTTGAGTTCCTCATTAATGTGTTGGGGATCGCAGATTCCATGTGCTCTCTGAAACAAAGAGTTGCCTACGGCAGATAATTGGCTCGGGTGGTGATGGGATTTCCCATTTAGATATCGGTCAGTGTGGGTGGGTTTCCTATAAACAGTATGGCTAAGTGTACCATCAGGATTTCTTTGTATTAAGACATCTAAGAAAGCTAATTTGTTCTCCTGCTCCAATTCCATAGTGAATTTAATTTTAGAATTAAGGGAATTGAGGTGGTTTAGGAATGCAGTCACTTCATGCTTAGGTAATATAGTGTAGGTGTCGTCAACGTACCTCTTGTATATCTTCGGCACAACAGGTGCCATTCGGAGCGCTTGCTCCTCGAAGTTCTCCATGTAAATGTCAGCTACAACAGGTGACACCGGAGACCCCATGGCAACACCATCAATTTGAATGTAGTAATTGTTATTCCACATGAAGTAGCCAGATGTTAAACATAGCTCTAATAGTTCTGCATATTCCTCGGGCAAGTTTGACTCACTTAGCTTCCTTTTTACTATATCAATGCAGTCTCTAACAGGTAGTGAGGTGAATAGAGACGACACATCAAAGCTAACCATAGTTTCATTGTTAGTTAACTTGAGATTTTTAAGGTCACTAACAAAATGGTAAGAATCCTTTACATATGCACTTGTCTTTCCTCGCAGTTGTGAGAGCACAATTGCTAAATGCTGGGCCAGCTTGTAAGTTGGTGTGTCTAGCTGGCTCACAATAGGTCTCAAAGGTACTTTAGCTTTGTGTATTTTTGGTAATCCATACAATTTTGGTGGTTTTGCACTTTTTCAGAAAAAGTTAACACCAGCAAGTGCAAAACCACCAAAATTGTATGGGTTACCAAAAATACACAAAGCTAAAGTACCTTTGAGACCTATTGTGAGCCAGCTAGACACACCAACTTACAAGCTGGCCCAGCATTTAGCAATTGTGCTCTCACAACTGCGAGGAAAGACAAGTGCATATGTAAAGGATTCTTACCATTTTGTTAGTGACCTTAAAAATCTCAAGTTAACTAACAATGAAACTATGGTTAGCTTTGATGTGTCGTCTCTATTCACCTCACTACCTGTTAGAGACTGCATTGATATAGTAAAAAGGAAGCTAAGTGAGTCAAACTTGCCCGAGGAATATGCAGAACTATTAGAGCTATGTTTAACATCTGGCTACTTCATGTGGAATAACAATTACTACATTCAAATTGATGGTGTTGCCATGGGGTCTCCGGTGTCACCTGTTGTAGCTGACATTTACATGGAGAACTTCGAGGAGCAAGCGCTCCGAATGGCACCTGTTGTGCCGAAGATATACAAGAGGTACGTTGACGACACCTACACTATATTACCTAAGCATGAAGTGACTGCATTCCTAAACCACCTCAATTCCCTTAATTCTAAAATTAAATTCACTATGGAATTGGAGCAGGAGAACAAATTAGCTTTCTTAGATGTCTTAATACAAAGAAATCCTGATGGTACACTTAGCCATACTGTTTATAGGAAACCCACCCACACTGACCGATATCTAAATGGGAAATCCCATCACCACCCGAGCCAATTATCTGCCGTAGGCAACTCTTTGTTTCAGAGAGCACATGGAATCTGCGATCCCCAACACATTAATGAGGAACTCAACCACCTGGTTAAAGTGCTGCGGGATAACGATTTAAAAACACCGCGTCGCCGTCGCAGAAACCGCGTAAAGCCACTCACAGTTGAACGAAGACCAGCATTCCTGCCTTATATAAAGGGTGTTACTGACAAGATAGGAGGCATTCTTCGGCGAGCTTCAATCAAAACTATCTACAAGCCGCACTCAAAGATAAGCCAGCATCTTCGTCCAATAAAATCAAGCATCCCTTTACAAGATCCAGGCGTTTATAAAATCGACTGTGACTGCGGGCTCTCTTATATCGGTCAAACCAAACGAAATGTGTCAACTCGCATTAAAGAACACATCTCTGATGTTAAAAATAAACGAACCTCAAAATCTGCAGTTTGTGAACATTCCATAGACAAGCCCAACCATTATTTAAGATTTGATACCGTGAAGATCCTAGCAAAAGAGAAACATTTTATACCTAGGATGGTCAGAGAAACTATTGAAATTAAAAAACATCCAAATTTCAATAGAGAAGATGGTTGGAAACTTTCATCAACATGGGATCCAATACTTAAAAACATCAAAATGAAAAACCAGCAAACTGTTAGACTGCAAACTCAGGACACAGTCAGTGCCTTTTGTGTCAATCCGGGACGTTATGCGAGAAGACTGAGAAACAGATGGCGTTAATATGTATTGACAATCATGTAGTTTTTATTACTGGCAATAGATGAACAACACCTTAGTCTATCGTGACCACGGCAACTGCAAAGATGCCGAAACGTCGAAATAATTTTAAAATTAACTAAAATATACGCGATAATATCCGGTAAAAAGTGTTTTATTTAAATTATTCGTTTATTTGCTCACACACACACAAAAAAGTTAATATAAATAAGGTTTAAAATAATATCCAATTTCTTAAAAATAAAACGGAACAAACTAAAAGGTAAAACAAAATATATAAGTAGATTAAGTATTGGAAAAATAAACTACAATTCTAGTTAAAACGAAATCATAATGAAGAACATAAATAGCGTTGTTATAAACCTTGGTTTAAAATGTTATGAACCAAAGTAACCTAATAATTATAAAAAGATTATCCAAAACATTTCATTTTTGCGAAAATTATAAAAATGGTTTTGCTCCAACACAATCCAACATAAATTTAATACGTGCAATCAATGCGTAAATTTTATAACTATGACACCAATGATGAAATCCTTATTAGAGGAGACTCAAAATTGGAGATTGTTTTTGTAGATTTAAAGTAAAATATTTATCTTTTTCTTTAAGTCAACTTTAGGATGAGTCTATGGTAAATGTCCATCATAGAGGATAGATATATCGACACTAAATAGATATGTTTGTTTTCGCAAAACTTTGCTATTTCTCATATACCTAACCAATATTTATTTTAAGTTTTAAGCAGGCCACTTAATTTTGACACAATTTGATTAAGAAGTCACATGTGGTAGTAAAATATTTTATTAAATCTTTATAATAATGAATTGGAAATATTCACACCAATTATCTCGCCAAATGGTAAACTTTAAATATGTTAAATAAGGCCTTTGTGCATCCAAACTATACCTACCAATTATAGGCAAGAAAGTGATTGTTTAATTGTGTGTGGGTTTGTTACGCTTTCACGCCATAACTGTTCAAAGTACAAGTTGTCAGGCGAAAACATTGGGGGGATGGGTGACGCTTTACGAGCCCCAATGCAAAACAGTTTGTCTAGTGCCAAACATTACAAGATTCTAATATCTGAAGTAAAATTCTTTATTATTTATTGAACTATATTTATTAGTTCAATAAATACAGTGGTTTTAAACACTTAATGAAGTCATTTTCAATTTAAAAAAGTAACAAATATTGCGCAATTTAAATTAAATATAATAAATTCTTGGGGAACCATCAACACAACGGCGTAAAATAGTTCGTCTACCACTCAGTTGCGTCACCTTTAGCATCGATTACGGTCTTTATTCTTCGTGGCGTCGTTCTTTTTTCACATTGTTGTGAAGTTATTGAGTCCAAGACATATTAAATTGTTTCCTTTAGATTGCTTTTAGACCTTGCTGAATACTTGCGCAGCCTTTTCTTTATTTTCTACCATAGGGTCTCAATCGGTGACAGATCTGGACCACTTGGCGGCAACTCCATCGTAGGTATCTGATTCCGGCTAAACCAAACCTTGGTTGTCCTCGCAGTCGCGCTCTTCGCAGACGACACCGCGCTATACACATCTGATAGTCTACGTAGGTTAACTAGAATGCTCCAATCCACAGCAAACGCATTAGGCACTTAGTTTAGGAAATCGAGAATAGAAGTCAACCCAGAAAAAAGTGCAGAAGTGTACTTTTCTCTCTCAACCTGCTCTAGAATAATCTCTAGGAAACCCTCCAAAAGATTAGGTCAGATCACTCTGTTTGGAACTCCGATCCCATGGGTTAAAAAAGTCAAATATTTAGGAGTCACTTTCGTCATGCGTAGGCTGCACCCTCTAATTTGCAAGAAGAGTAAAATGTCGCTTAGAAATAATATTACACTTTACAAAACTTGCATCCGCCCCATCATGACATATGCCAGTGTGGCTTTCGCTTACGCCAACAAGTCGAAGCACAATCACTTGCAGGTTATTCAAAATAGTTTGTTACGCAAATGCGTCCGGGCCCCGCCCTGTGTCCGCAACCTAGATCTGCACAAGGATCTCGAGCTGGTCACCATTGCCGCATTCGTGAAGTTGGCGTCTAGACGCCACTTCGACAATGCTTCTCACCATCCCAATCCCGCTGGCCAATAAGTCAGTTGACTACACAGCCAACACAGACGCGGCGGCTCGTTACGTCCACGTAACGTCTTAACAGATCCCAACGGCGCTATTAAATGAAATGAAATGAAATGAAATATTTATTTCTCAACATTGACAATTACTTGTTCTTATTGACGTGAAATAAAACATGATTCTACCACCAGTTCGAAAAAAGCTTCGTGAAGAAGAACTGGCAAGAAACTTCACAGGTATATTTTTTTCAAAATAAATTTACAGAGTCTCTTTATGTCTATACAAAATTATTCTTTTCTGCATCTGTTAGCTCGGCAAGTCTCCCTCCCCCCAAGTATCCAAACGACGAACACCCTCAAACGGCACCCGTTCACGAGTTAACGCGGGATCCAGCCATCGCCCTCCTCAACCATATTAGAGGGAAGTGAGTGACCCGTCACCCGACGCTACCATAAGAAGACGTATTTTAGTGACAATGACGCTTTAGATATTCATCGGGACGAAGAACTCATCGAACATACAGACACATTACACATGCTTTGTTACAAATACTAGTACAATCCTGTTAATGAGGGGATTATACCCAAGGGCTTTTATCATCCAAATAATCGGATAGTTTATAATATGCACACAACTTCTCCTTTATAGTTTCTTTGAATTTGTCAATAGGAAGACCTTGCATATCCTCAGGAACCTTATTATAAAAGCGTATACATTGACCCATGAATGAGTTAGTGACTTTATGAAGCCTACTATTATGAGCTGCCAGCAAATTTCTTCCTCTTGTGTTAACATTGTGCAGATCTTTTTTTCTTTTAAACAAGGTTATGTTCTTTTTAACATACATTAAATTTTCTAAAATATATTGTGAATGGAAGGTAAGAATATTTATTTTCTTAAATTTACTTCTAAGTGACACCCTTGGACCGAGCTGATAGATTGCACGAACAGCCCTTTTCTGCAGAATAAATATAGTATCGATGTCGGCAGCACTCCCCCACAACAGAATACCATATGTCATGAGGCTGTGGAAGTAACCAAAATAGACTAATCGAGCAGTTGTTTCACTTGAAATTTGTCTAATTTTTTAACAGCATATGCGGCAGAGCCAAGCTAAACCATCAACATGCGGTCCCCACTGGAGTTTGGCGTCTAATGTTATGCCCAGAAATACAGTTGAGTTTACAGGAGTCAGTTCCTGGCTCTTAACTACAATGTTTGTGTTTACCTGTTTGACATTTGGCAATGTAAATTTAACACTTTACAAAAAATACTATAACTATAAGTACAATAACTATTATAACAAGTAACGCCCGCGTCCCAGTTAGAAATAGGGTAACACGACATTTGAATCGCCTAACCCACTGGTGGGCCGGGCTAACGCATTCCTACTGAGTTTCTTGCTTCCCAAACCAGTGGTAGTTTCAATATACGACGTCCTAAGCCGAGGTCCGTGCCCTCTTCGGTGCCCTGAGGCATTTCGTAGGTAGGAGTAGTTAAAGTTCCGGCTAAGTGCCGTCAGCGCTTGGCCACAAAGTCCGGTGGATTTAAAAGGCCCAAATAGGGCCATAAATAAACAGTCCATTTCGAAAAAAAAAAGAATTATCCTCGCAGTGTGACAGGAAGCATCATCTTGTTGAAAGTTGTAGGCATTACGATGTTTCAACGTTGGAATCGAGGACACGAGACTTGTTTCCAGAATATTTTTGTACTCTACTGCATTAACAGTTCCTTCTACAAAATGTAGACGACCCAGACATTGTGCTGACATGCAGCTCCATATCATTACCGATCCAGGAAACTTCATTTTTCTTTTGATACAATCGGTATGGAATGCTTTAACTTTATTTCTGATAATTTTTTTCCTTAGATCACCGATCGTCACCTCAAGTTTAATTCGTCACTCCATATTATTTAACGCCACTAGCCTGCAGTCCAACTTACATGATCTTTAGTGAATTTCAGCATTTTCTTTTTTTGACAGGCGTGAGTAAACTTTTCTCTTTAGCAGTATCAAATCCATAGCCCAATCGTTTTACAACCCTCTTATATCAGTTAGTCATTTTTTTATGAAGAATATAGACTTACGGTATTTGAGGCCAAAACTAAATTTAATGTTTTGGAGCCTGAGTAATTCGGGCGGTAAAAATCATCAAAGGAACTTAGATTACAATATATTAGTTGGTCCTAGTCAAAAAAAAATTGGCGCTTGATATTATTTTTCTCGTAATTAATCTAAAAATTATGGCGGTTAGACAAAAAGAGCAAAATATAATACTTGGTACAATGTCGGTTAGATATTTTTTTTTTTCTTGCCAAGAATTTTGTTAATAACGTCGGTTGCGACAAATGTTACGATTACAGATTTTTGTGGTTAAGTCGGTTACCCGTAAATATAATACTGAATTGTCGGTTGTTTATTTAATTTAACTTAAACGGCTACAGACCGCTTATATCACTTATATCCCATATTTGAAAGTTGAAAAAGTGGCTTATTGTCGTTTCATACCAATAGTTTAATCTCACGCAATTTTAACCCACTTATTAAAAGCGTCTACTTTTTTTAAAACATAACTAAGAAAAGTTTCATATTGATTCCAAAAGTTGAAAACACGTTGTAAAACATTGATTTTGTCTAACGTGTCATTATGGTATTTGCAAATCAAATTTAAAAAAGCATTCTTTAGTTGTGATTCAAATGTAGATTATCAGATGAAATTGAACTTAGAATAATTAAAGCAAATTTAGAATAACTAAAGCAATTTGATTTTAATGTATCCCGTAGTAATAACTATAAAAGTTATTTTTATGACAAAGGGAGCCAATTAATACAACGTAAACTTTCACAAGTTAAACCTTGGGTGTATTCCACAATAACAAATATTGAACTTTCTACGGAACCCTCCTCTGAAACTTAAGAAGAAAATAATAAGAACATATAAAGTAAAAACATAAATAATAATAAATGTTCATTTTGTCACTCTTCTAGATATACCAGTGGTTTAAGAGTTACTTCATTTGGGAAAAGTTTGCGTAATGGTGATTATTGCTTCTCCTTTGTAGCTAAGAGATGTACAAGAGGTATAATTAGATATGATTTACGACTTGAACAAGTGTTTACACTCATATGTAGCTTAGAGTGGTACAACAGTGGTAAGGTGCTCAACTTTAACCCTGTAGGTGGTATTAATTGAACATTTTGAACCCATAGACCCATAGATTCATTTTATAGACTTTATTTATATTTACTCCTAATCTCCAAAACTCCTGAAGTAAGATGCTGCATTTTTTACCCAAAGAGCATCTATATAGAACTTTGAGTCATAAACTCAGCTGCAATTATCAGTAAAGTGCTAGTTGCGTTTAGATCCAGTAACACTTTTTGGTTTTTTTTTTCGAGTTTTATTTGTAAAAATCTTGTTGGCTGAATGGTCTTTTTACATTTCTGGTGCTTGGTACATTTTCCCTGTTAGATTCCCATTACTGAACAGGTACTTATATTATTTTGCCAGCTTTTTAGACAAACTTAAGTGGACGTTCCGTAAATTACGAGGAAACTTAATATATTATGATTAAGTCAGCAATTAATTTTAAAAATGTTAAGTGAGTCATTGTAGTTTTAAAATTTATCAAAATTATGATTAAGGTTGGGTTATTTGGGCCAACACATTCAAATGTTAACTTGGCGTTAAGGTCATTTTCGCTGTTTGTATTTTTAGGTCATTTTATCCTAACCGACACAAAAACTGTCAAGCAGCGACCTGAATTTAATACAATTTTAAATGCCATCTTATAAAGAATTGTTTAATTTATAACTATTCTGTTCTATAATATTCTAACGAATATTTTATGGCCATTTTTAATTTTTTGCCAACTTTAAATCACTGTCCTGTAAAGTTTTCAAAATGTCATTTACGACCCATCGATTTGCTCAGAAAATTTTATTTATATTGCTCCCTGAAATAATAGAGATAGAATGATGCAAAACTGGACTTGCGAGCATGACTGAATATGACGTATCCGTATAATTTTGTTTAACTTAATACTGGATCACTGTATGCATATATATATAACATTTTAGTTTAATCAAAGTAAGGATGATAAGCGATTTCAGAAAAAGTTGCACCATGTCTGAATTTACAGTCATGTTTTCAATGTCAGGTTTTCTATATTTTAGTTGTGACAATATTTAGATACATTGCTATTAATGAAAATAATATTGTATCCTATTTTGATTAATAAATTTCTCTAGTAATCAATAATTAATCCGGTACTGAGGAATAAAGCGTTGGTGTTGCAATAATTTTAAGCACGAAAGCAAGTATTTGGCATTCTATTTACTTTTCTATTCCATCCTCGACTCAAGAGATGGAGCAAAACAAAACGAATGATACTTCAATCACACTTATTGTCACTCACAGTGGTGGGTGGTATAACTGGTGTCATTCAATGTCACAAAGTCACATAAAAATTCGATAAAAAAAACAATAATAATATTGTTGTGTTTGCGTAGGTACTCAAATCACGATTAAATTTAAATAAGGATGAATTATAAATACTACTATTAAATTTAAATAACAAACAAAAGTACTGTTATTAGTTTATTTATTGAAATTTGGATTCACTTTATCTTCTATATACATGTTAGATACTATAACTGAAACCATGTAGGTAAACAGCCATTTATTTTCCAACCCACATCTTGTGATTTCTCAAAACAGGGTGCCAGTTTTGAGCATCGCGTTTCGGGTGAGGGGTATTTAAATATTAAATAATGAAGAATTTGCTAGATGAGAAAAAAGGTTTTGTACAGTTAATATTTCTTGTTTCAGATGGTGGTAAAATGCACGGATCCAAACGTGTAGTGATATTTTGCTTCCTTACTGCTATTCTTCCAACCATTCTTATAGTCATTCCATTATATTTAAGAAATGTAAAATATGCAGATGTCATGTACAAAATATCAGACTCTGATGTAATACAAATACACAAAGGACAGTCCTCAATATTTTGTGAGAAACATTCCCTAAAAATGAACTCAACGTTTAATGCATTCCAAATGAGGGGCACTCCTGAACTTTCTGCAGATAAAAGAAAACATATAAGACTGAAAAAATCTATGTCAGTTCCTGATGACACCCTTGAATATTGGGGATTTTACCTGTTCAGAGGTGCTACTGTGGAGTTAAAAGCATGCTCAAGATATGATGGTTCTAAAATATTAGTTGTAAGAGGAGAAAAAATACTTAATACCTGTGGAATATTGGAAAACAATAAATATAAAAAAGAATTAGCCTTTGATAACCAAGGTCAGGTATTGGTGACAGTTGAAAAACCTAGTGAAAAAAAATATCTAAAACCTGATGTAAACAATCAAACAGGTGATATGACTCATGATGAGAATATTAATTACATTACTAGCTTGGAATTCTCTCAAAATCCTATTTCAAATGATGTGGAATTTAATGGAAAGAAAAGACAAAAGCGCAATGTTAACAAGCCTATTCACAATCCCAACACCTTGTTAGATGCTGGAGTAAATCATGGGGGTAATGCTTTCAATGTTACACCTCCTGATGAATCTGTATCTAGCTTTGAGAATAGTTTGCATGAATGTTACAATGAAAATATATTAATGAACAATCGTTTTCCATATTCTATGCAGTGCAGCAATACAAAATACTTGGAAAATACTACCATACTAAAGGTTGTTCATGAAGTTCTTCAAGATGGATATTACTATTATATATTTTACAGTGATAATGACATTGTAAGTAATGATATTCATGTAATTTTTGATATTTATAAGCCTACATTCCAATATGTAAATATTTCTGAATCTAAGGCATGTATTAATAATACTAATTGTGAATTTGCTGTAGACTTTTTTAGTGATGAACTAGTCATTGTAGAAGTGCCCACAAAGAATGGGTTGAATCATGATGAAGATGACTCCTTAATACTGATTTCTGTTTGTCATCCTCGAATGTCAATGTACATAATTTTCCCAATTGCAGTTTTATTACTGATTTTACTGTTTGCATTTTTATGATATCTATTAAAAGTGTTCATATACTATTTATTTGTAAGAAAAAACATTACTGGAAATGTGATATTAATTTATTGATTCTTGAATATTTGTAGCTTTAATGTAATTAGTTGTTGTTGTTAGAGATTTTGAAAGCTTTCTATATTGTTTTATTGAATGTATTAAATATTATCAAAGTTACAAAAATGTATTTCTTTATCTAAACCAACTGCTGCATAGTTTTGCATATTCTGCATTTCATGTGCATTGTGCCAAAACAAAAATTACAGAAATGTACTAATATTTTCAAAATAATAACACACCTGCACTACCAGAAAAAAAAGTGTGGGGTAAAAAAAATACAGGGTGAATCTTTATAATGTGCACATTGTAAAATGGGGGAAACTAGACGATTATATCAACAGAAAAGAATTTAAAATATTTTTTTGTCAGTGTTATGATGTTTTTAATTTTCATTCGTGAAATTTGAAGCTATGTAAATAAATTGCTATAACTTTTGAACTAAATGGCCTATCGTGTTCAAATAAAAACTAAAATGACAGGAAAGCAATGGCAATACTGATTTTGAAAAAAAGATTTTTTTTGTGTTAATTTTCAGGAATTTGACGATTTTCTCAAAAAGATCTCATATTTTTATTATTTTATTATTATTTCATCTAATTCTACATCGTATTAGCTTTCGAATACTAAATAAAACATATTTCTAGCTCAAACATAACATTTGCTGCAGGCCGTT
Organism: Marasmarcha lunaedactyla; assembly: GCA_923062675.1. Lineage (NCBI taxonomy): Eukaryota > Metazoa > Arthropoda > Insecta > Lepidoptera > Pterophoridae > Marasmarcha > Marasmarcha lunaedactyla. Next base: position 11,064,434 of record OV281346.1, on the reverse strand, counting down.
AAACAAAAACACTCAATACGGGTCTTTCGCGGCCGCATGAATCCTAACTCAGGTAGAGACCATTTTTTATGTATTGTTCGACTGTGACTTAAAGAAAAAGATTTTATGAAAATCAAAGCATTGATTATTCATTGTAAAGAAATACAAAAGTAAACATTAATGTAATAAGTTTTCGAAATGGCCGCCCCTATGGCCGTTGCAAACACAACGTCGCACGTAATAAAATGTTCTGAGTGGCCCGTCTCACCATTTCAGGGTCTTGCCTAATTTCAGCGGCACAATCAGCGTTCGGAACCGTACGATAATTATCGTAGATGTGCGATAATTTCATAACTACGTACGATGTACGATGGTACACGACTATCGTACGCAGATTGTACGATAATTTCCATTCTAATGAAAAATTTGATGATTACCCACTGACTGAAACGTCCAAGTACAAGTTGTAATGACGTGCTATTTGTCCGCGCTCGCGGCAGGTTGCCGTCGCGTCGAGCGCCCTAAAAATTGTGTACAAAATGTTAAGTTTGATTAATATTTGTGTATTCTGTTATCGCAAATATAGAATCTATTTAGTTAAACTTTTAAAAAATTATCTTGTTTTCATGTGTCTCTATCCTTTAACATTATTTTCTTCTTTGTAAATTCGAAATGTTGGCGCGTTCATCACACTCGAAGTGGACCAGGGCCCAGCTCAGGTCTGTGCCATACGTTGAACATTTAATTTGAATTATTATTTTTTTTCCATTTAAACAACACAAGTTTACAAGATTTAAACTGTAAATCATTTGCAACGTATTATTGTCACGTTTCATATGATTTTTTAAAGTATTTTAGCCATTTTCCTGATGGATACGATAATTTTGATCTATATACTAGATAACTATCTAGATAACTGCCTGGCTTCAGGCTGTGAACACTGGGCACAACTATTTACTCTGTCCAGTAGATCCGCCTCAGTATTGATGGGGGAACTGCACAAGCGTTTTTTCATCGCCCCCCATAAAAAAAAATCTAGTGGCGTCATATCTGTTGAACGCGCCGGCCATGCGACAGGTCCTTGGCGGCCAATACAGCGGTTGCGATACTTTTCATTCAAAAATTCTCTCACCGGTCTGGCGTAATGGGCAGGGATCCATTTGGACATACAACATTCGGCGCATAGGCTCCAAGTTCTCCAATTGCACGGGCAGCTCGTTTCTTAAAAGTTGTAAAAATGTAGCACCATTTAATGTTTTTCTTTTTTTGAAATTTATTACATTAATGTTTACTTTTTTATTTCTTTACAATGAATAAATGCTTTGATTTTCATAAAATCTCTTTTTTTTTTAATCACACTCGAACAATACATAAAAAATGGTCTCTACCTGAGTTATTTTGAGTGTCTGAGTGTTTTTGTTTAACGGCCTGCAGCAAATGTTATGTTTGAGCTAGAAGAATGTTTTTTTAGTATTCGAAAGTTAATACGATGTAGAATTAGATGAAATAATCATAAAATAATAAAAATATGAGATCTTTTTGAGAAAATCGTCAATTTCCTGAAAATTAACACAAAAAAATCATTTTTTTCAAAATCAGTATTGCCATTGCTTTCCTGTCATTTTAGTTTTTATTTGAACACGATAGGCCATTTAGTTCAAAAGATTTAGCAATTTATTTACATAGCTTCAAATTCCCCGAATGAAAAATTGAAAACATCATAACTCCTACAAAAAATTTTTTATTCTTTTCTGTTGATAAAATTCGGTCTAGTTTCCCCATTTAATAAGTGCACATTATAGAGATTCACCCCGTATAGGATCAGCACTGAATTTTTGCATATCATTGATTTATATCAAGGTACACACACAGATAACAATCGAAAATAAATTATTTTATGAAGGGTGAAATTTATTACAATTTAGATCTAGATTGCTACCCAGCCGTCGTGTATACACAACATTATTAAATAGCGATTTAGATTTATTTAAACAAAACTTAAAATTAAATACTAGTATATTTTACTTAAAATTAATAATCCGTATACAATGAAAACATTATTGAATATAGGTAGGTACATTACACAATTCAAATAATTTAATAAAATTTCGGGAGTAGGTATTTTATATATTAGGAGTAGTTCAGTTAAGAGACAGCTGAACTCTTCGTTTAAAGGACATAGACGCGCCATTAAATACATCAAGCTCATTGCAAAACGATATGTCATTATACAGTCTACACATTCTGACTAGAGGATTAAAATAAAAGGTGTTGTTCTTGTACGTGTATAATGCAAATACCTTGTGCTTGCCAATTCTGGATAATACCCTAGTACTTAGACTGAGATTGGACAGTAAAGGTTGTGAGTCAAGCCCTGAGTGGATCAATTTGTGCAAGCACAGTAAATCTTGCTGCTTTCTACGAGTTTCTAATGAAGCAACTTCAAAATGATGAAGTCTTTCCGTATAGCTATACAATTTACGAGCAAGTCCACCCCAGTAACTAACAATTTTGAGGCATCTTCTTTGCACACTTTCTATGCGCAAAGAATGAACTTTATAATTGGGGGACCACACCACCGAAGCATACTCCAGAACACTTCGAACCATGCTGTAAAACAGGTAGAGTAGACTGTCATAGATTTTGAAAGGTTTTGTGGTCCTGGCCACAAATCCGAGAATCTGAAATGCCCTATTAGAAATATGGTCACAGTGATCTCTGAACGTCAAGCCTTCATCAAACATAACACCCAAGTCCCTGACAACGTGCACGCGATCAAGTGGCCGATTATGTAAATTGTAGGGCAAACATATTTTGTTTACCTTCTTTTTTGTGAACGAAATAACATGACATTTGTTTACAGCAAGTTTAATGTCATTTTCGTTACACCAATTAGATATTCGGTCTAAATCATACTGCAGGGACAGACAGACAGCTTGGCTCTTTATTTTTGAGAAAACTTTCAAGTCACCCGCATAAAAAAGACATGGTGAAGAGAGAGAAGATGCCAAATCGTTTATGAACAGAACAAAGAGCAACGGGCCCAGGTGCGAGCCCTGGGGCACGCCTGAAGAGATAAAAACTGGCGCAGATTTGAAACCTTTCAGTGCAACGATCTGACTTCTTCTCTCCAGATATGACTCAAGCCACCGGAGCAAAGTACCACGGAACCCAAACTGGTGCTGCAGCTTACGTCTTAGTAGTGAATGATTGACTTAGTCAAATGCCTTTTGGAAATCTGTATAAATGGAATCTAATTGACCCCCAGAAGCAAAATCGCAACATAAATAGTCCTTGTACTCGAGAAGATTCGACACGTTAGATTTATTCCTCACAAATCCATGTTAGTTTGGTGACAAGCCCGGCTGAACGTGATGGTACAGATAATCGTAAACCACAGCTTCAAACAATTTAGCCATTCCCGACAGTATGCTTATAGGTATATAATTAATACACTGCGATTTATTTCCTGTTTTGTGTATCGGTATTACATGAGCAGACTTCCACGCTGTAGGGAAAGTGCCCACTCTTAACGATAAGTTGAAAATTGATGACAATGGAGAGCAAAGTTCATGCGCACATTCCCTCTGAAATTTAGACGGTATGCCGCCTGGACCTGCGCCCTTATTGGGATCCATCTGCTTTAGTTTCTTAAGAACCAAGTCCTCCATCACCACCACATGTGAGATACTTTCATTAATGAAGGAGTGTTGATCAGTATTAGGTCCGTGTGATGTATTAGAGCTACCTTCAAAGACCGAGCTGAAATATTCGGAAAATAATTGACACACGTCTTGACCAGACGAAGCAACCCTATCTCCAAAATGCATTACTTCTGGTATATTGTTCATACAATTCTTTGAGTTGACAAATCTCCAAGAAGATTTAATATTTTTGTCATTTAACGATTTCTCGATTGAGGATAGATAGGATTTATAAGACGCATTTATAATTTTTTTACATAATGATCTTAACGAAGCATAACTGTCGTAGTCTCTCGGATTACCATATTTAAAAAAATTTACATGTAATTTATTTTAATTTTAATGTATGACTTTATTTCTGGAGTGAACCAGGGCGGATATTGATCATCTTTTTTGGTGTACTTACATTTTTGTACATTGTGTAGGAGTATATTTTTTTTATAAGGCTATTTAATACGTCATAAAATATTGAAACGGCAAGATCCACATCTATTAAAAAGACCAGTCTATTAAAATTAAATCAGCTTTGAGTTTGGCATAATTACATTTATTGAAATTAAATAATTGATTAGACTTCTTTTTTAGAATTTTTTCTTTAATTGAAATGTTTATGTTGACCAAGAGGGACGGGTGGTGACGATCAGGAAGAGTCAGTGGCGTGAACTCGGATAAAGATATTGATTCTGAGTTACAAAAGACTAAATCCAACATACGACCATTGGCATTTGTAACGTTGTTAAACTGATAAAGGCCATGAAAATTACTCATTTTTAGTAACTGGACAGAATTATAATCAGTTGACGTGTTCGGTGTTGCATACGATTGATTAACTGAAGAATTCCATGTAATGCCCGGAGTGTTAAAAACAACCCAGTACTAAATTAACGGAATCATAACGCACCGACGTTAAAACTGTATAACAATGACTATAAAACTTACCGAGATCCTCCGATATAATATCCGGTGGCAGATAAGCAAGACAGAGATTCAACAAACAAAACACTGATCCACATATCCTGATCCGGATCCTGATCCGCATATCAAGATGCAATATAGTGTTCAAATGATTTTGCAGAATTATTCAGACGCAAAACTAGAATGTGGTAAAATAACAAGGACATCATAGTAAATAGCATCATAGGTATAGTTTGATACAATTTATCCAGACATTTTATACAGTTGCAGTTTTCAACATCCAATTCAAAATTAAACCTTAAGAATCTGTACTCTCGTCTACTTGTTAAATACCTATTATAGAAGTCTACTGTCGATGGATTTAAGTTAGTTTAATGACTGCTTTAGTTGAACCTTCATATTGAAATTGCAAGGAGATAATGAATACGGAACATGTATATTATTTTAATTCGATTGTTTAAATATAGGAAAAATATATACTTATTATAATTAGGAGGAAACGCCGAACATGTTGTAATAAAAAATGGAGCATAACCGTTCGCTACTTACGAAGTGATAATAGGTCTTTACCTATGAAACTACCGTTTTGCCGCACTGGCCAATTCAAATGAAAATATTTTTTTTTTGACTGATAATTCTAATTTCAAATTAATTTTATTTGACAAACTTGGAATTCTTTTTCTAAAATCGTCATTTGTTTAATAGTTAGTGTTTTGTTTTCAACGCATTCGAACATTTTTCGTCATCATGGATAAGTTAAAAATTCGAGTAATTATGGAGTATGAGTACCGTCGTGGCAGCAAAGCGGCACAAGCGGCACGCAACATCAACGACGTTTACGGAGCGAATACTACAAACGAACGCACCACCCGTTATTGGTTTGCCCGCTTCCGTTCTGGAAATTTTGACCTGAAAAATGAACCCCGTGGTCGTCCGAAAACTTTGGTCGACAATGACGAATTAAAGGCAATTGTGGAAGCTGATGAAACTCAATCCACGGCTGAATTAGCAGCAGCTTTCGACTTTAGCATCAAAACAATATTGGTCCATTTGCGTCAAATTGGCAAGGTAAAAAAGCTTGACAAATGGGCACCCCACGAACTCAATGACCGCCAGCGCGAAGTACGCGTGGAGACGTGCCTTGCACTGCTCAGCAGGCATACAAATGAAGGAATTCTGAACCGCATTGTTACTTGTGACGAGAAATGGATCCTGTTTGACAATCGTAAGCGCTCAGCAAGTTGGTTGGACCCTGGTTCAGCACCCAAACAATGCCCTAAACGAAAACTTACCCCTAGAAAAGTAATGGTCACTGTTTGGTGGTCTAACGCGGGTGTAATTCATCACAGCTTCTTGCCAAACGGGACAAGCATTACTGCAGATGTGTACTGTGAAGAACTGAACACAATGATGGAGAAGCTCGCACGTCTCCAACCAGCTTTGGTCAATCGTTCGGCTCCACTGCTCCTGCACGACAACCCACGACCTCATACTGCACAGCAGACGGTCTCCAAGCTACAAGAGTTGGGGTTGGAAGTTCTCCGTCATCCGCCGTACTCACCAGACCTTGCGCCTACAGACTTCTACTTTTTCCAGAGTTTGGATAACTTCTTGGCGGGAAAAAAATTCAATACCCGAGAGGCAGTACAAAATGCCTTTGAAGAATTTGTTGCCTCCCGTCCAGCTGATTTCTTCAAGAAAGGCATCAATAAGCTACCAATGCGTTGGCAAAGATGCATTGATTGCATGGGTGATTATTTTGATTAATAGGAATAAAAAATATATAAAAAAATTACGCTTCATTTATTTAGAAAGAAAGAAGAAAGAAATATATTTATTTTACAAAATTGTCGAAATTACAAATAATATTCACACATTAAAAGACAAATTTATAAAAAATTCTACACAGTAGTTCGACAATAAATAAAATGGGAACTCGACTCAGCAAAATGTCGAGGATTCAGTTAAATCCCCGACGCTGGTTTTCAGTTGAACCCTGAATCCCATAGATGTTCTGGGAGAGGGAAAAATGCACTTGGATAGTTCCACAATAACATAATTTTTGTTACTTAAACATGAAACAAAGAAGAATGTATTTATTATGGTAAGTTACTTTACAAAATTAGGAGCAATTCTATATATATGTATTTGTGTATTTGTGGCACGGTAAAAAAAAATAAATAAATAAATAAATAAAAGTATAAAAAATATAATAATAAATAAATAAATTATTATTATTATAATAAAATAAAAATATATAATATAATAATTAGCGATAATATTGAACTGTAAAAATAGTTCTGCAGATTCACTGTACTTTCGAAATAAAAATAATAATATAAATGATAAATTAGTTCATGCCTACGCTTATTCATATACATATAACATAATATATTACTACCAAACTAGCTATGTTGTTGTTGTGACTTAAGTAAATACTTATGAAAATTATTTTTGAATACTTGACGAGATTTTGAACGTCTTAATGGAGGTGGCAAGTTATTCCAACATTTGCTAGCTTGGTAACGGAAACTACCTCTAAACGCCATGGTCCTATGGCTTGGTGTAGCTAATCTATACAGAGATGCTCTTGTGTTAAAATTGTTGTGTGACCGGAGCCACTCCAATTTTAAAAACAGATATTCTGGAGCCTGGCGATTCACAACATCAAATAAAAGACAGGCGAGATGTAACAATTGCCGGTTTTTTATGCGTAGTGCTCCTGCTTGGTTTATGAAAGGTGTAACTCGTGCCCGTGCTGGTATTTTATAGCAGAACCGAGCACACGCATTTTGCACTCGTTGTAGTATTTTTTGAGTTTTACCTAATAGACACGGCCCTGTAACAACATCAGCATAATTAAGTTTTGATAATACAAGAGCTTCACAAAGACGTTCTCGCAGCTTGACGCTTAAGAGGTCACGAACTTTATATAGTACCTTTAGACGAAAAAAACAGTTTTTTGCGATATCAGAAACATGTTTCTCAAATCTGAGGTGTGAGTCAAGTCTTACTCCCAGATTTCTAGTTTCTTCTACTATTTCGATCGTGTTCCCGTGAAATGATACAAGTGGCTTACAATCATGAATCTCACTGATTTGTTTTTTAGATCCTAATATCATTAGTTTTGATTTTGATGGGTTTAAAACTAGACAATTTCTCTGCGCCCAATAACTGATATTCGAAAGGTCAATATTCAGACAATTGACCTTTTCAAGTATATTGCTAGCATTGCAGGAAGTATATATTTGGATGTCATCGGCATACATGTGGTACTTACTAAATTGTATTTCATTTATGATGTCAGAACTATATAAAATAAACAAGACTGGGCCAAGAATTGACCCCTGAGGAACGCCGCGCTCTACATTCTTCTTCTCTGACCTTCTTGCGAAACCATCCTCAAACGATACTTCAACCAGCTGAGATCGGCCAGTTAGGTAGCTAGCGAACCATTTGCAAGATTTGTTATCAAAACCGTAATACGCTAACTTTGATATTAGTAAGTCAATATTGATGGATTCAAAAGCTCGTGAAAAATCTAATAAAGTAAGTAAGGTTCCCGATCCATGATCCTGTGCAGTTAATATGTTATCTACGACATCCAACAAAGCAGTAGTTGTACCTCGTCCCTTCCGAAAACCAGACTGTAAACAGTTTAGTATCGCGCTGCGCTCTAGGTAAGATATAAGTTGCAGATAAATTACTTTTTCGAGTACCTTGGATAGAAAACATAGAAGACTAATAGGTCATGTCTTTCAAGCTAGAAGGATTGGGAACCTTCGGCAGTGGTCTAACTTTTGCGGTTTTCCAAGCTAATGGAAATGTACCACTTTCTATGGATAGGTTTATGATTTTAGTGATTATGCCTAGGGTTCGAGGTAGCGTCAATAGAATCATGTCTCTAGATATTTCATCTATCCCTTGGGCATTAGAAGTAATTTGAATAATGATTTTACCGACCAACCTCTCTGATACAGCATCTAACGAAAAAGATGAGGAGCCATACCGATGAAATTCATAATACGTTAACTGTGACAGGGACACCTCGGTATTGCCAGGAATATCGAGAAAGTGGCTGTTCAACAATTCGGGATCATTAAGACCTGCAGGCAAATAGTCATTACGATTTTGAGTTTTTAAGACAGTATTTTGCAGACCCGTCCATAGGGCTTTAGAGTTATTAATATTTTTATTAAGTTTAGCGTCAAAATATGCCTGTTTTTCACGAAACAGTGAGGATGAAACTAAATGTTTTAATTCTTTGTAATAAGATCTATGAGAGTCGCTTCCAGTTCTGCGAAACTTAGTAAGTGCCTTGTCTCGAAGCTTCATCATGTAGCGAATATTGCTGGTTATCCATGGGTCGGATAACTTTTTCAGGTACACGAATTTTTTAGGGGCAATTGTATCAAATATATCATTAATTAAAAAAATAAAATTATTAACCATTATATTTAAGTCAGTGTTATTCGTCAGGTTTTCCCAATCAATTTCATTCACTATACGATTAAGCGATTCCAAATTTATGTCTTTTAACGGTCTACTCACAACCCAGCGAGGCTTACACTTCTCTATTTTTACATTAATTTTTACGTCTAGGATAGCATGTCTAGACCCAGATATAAAAGTATTTTGAATGTCAGAAATACTTGCATCTGTACATATAACGTCAATTAATGACTCACTGTGGTCAGTGTAGTGGGTATAGGCTTTAACTATTTGCTTAAGACTAAAGCAAGCCAAAAAAAGGTCGAGTTTCTTAACAGCACTGCTTTCTCGATTAAGGAAATTAATGTTAAAGTCCCCCAGTATTATCATATTGTCAAAGTTTTTGAAGGACGATATCGTATTAGTGAGGGAATCAAAGAAGTCATCAATATCTAACCATTGCGGTCTGTACGCAGTACCTATAACTAGACGCTTGGTATTAGTATTGATTTGGATCCATAATTGTTCAGTTGAGGTTTTAAGGTGCTTTAATTTTCTAATTTTAATTCCTCGTTTGATTAAAAATCCTACTCCACCGCCCCGACCGTTTAGGATGTGAGACTCGCGAGGATTGTGAATTAATTTATAATCGGGTAAGTGTGGAGCTAAATCATCTTCACCGGGTCTCAGCCACGTCTCATTCAATGCCATAACATCAGGAGCTCGTTGTAAAACGGCAGCACAGAAATTGTCACAATTAGTTTTGATTGAACCGCAATTCATGAAACAAACGTTTAAAAACTTCATTTTACCTATCATTTTAGATGAGTTTGCACTATTTTTGAAAAACTACTAAACAGGGACTGAATAAGTATGAAAAATAAGCGTATAAATAGACTGTCAATATATGTTTCGATAGAACAAAAAATAAATATATAAAAAATTTGTGAGTAAATACTTATTGCTGATTGTAATTGAAAATAAACATTATAATAAACTAATAAACATATAAATAAAGAATTATATAAATACATAGACTGTCGTGCCACAAAACTTTCATAAAAACTTTCAAAGTGTATATGGTAACAAGAACATGACATAAATATTGATAACAGAGACATTAAAATTAAAAAAACAAATAAGCTCCAATATAAATAAAAATAAGTAATCAAGACAGAAAAGTACATTAACTTAAGTACCAGAGCAATCCGTGTTAACTCCACCAAAAACACGCTCTATGTCTTGTTCGTTTCTAATTCGAAATATGGCATTTGATTCCACTTTCCTAGTAAAAATCGAGCCATCCCGAGACCAAACGAATTTCCATTTTGTTGCTCTTGCGCGCTCCCTAGTTCTTTGGAATAGTTTCCGATTAAAAGAAGTGAGCCTTTCATTGACGAAAATTGTTTTGGGTTCACCATGTAACTCTAAATCCTTTGTCGTTATATTACGGCGAACACGGGCGTTTTTCAGGATTTCATCTCGTGAAACTTTTCTTAGCAACCGTACGGAAATGACCCGAGGTATCTTTTCCCCTTCTTGCTGATTTCGACGAGGTACGCCGCATCGTTTGATGGAAACAACATCCTGATTGCTAATATTACAGCCCAATTTTTTGGTTAGGGTTAAAAATACATGACTGATATTTTCACCCTTAGTTTCAGGGATTCCTGTGATGTCTAGATCATTTGCCAATGTCTCCTGCTCTCTGTAGTTAATCTCGGACTTTAAATCTATGATTGTATTCTCTAATGATGTTAGATTCTTAGTGTTAGCATCACTGCCCTCTGATTCCAATTTTAAAACCTTTTCTTCTATGACATCTATCCTATTATTACATTTTGATAAACTATTTTTTAGATCTGTTAATTCTGACTTAAAACCTCTAATGATTTCCTTTGTTTCTATAAGTTCATTTTTAAACAATTGTAATTCCGCTATAAGGCTTAAGAAGTCTTCACTTTTAAAAGATGGCGGACTAGTCTCGCTTTCCGTACTTCAACTACTACTACTACACATCAACATTTACAATACCTTTTACCGGGGTCTCAGCGTTCGTGCCCTGGCGAGGTATCTTAACCCTGCAAGCGGGACACATCCAATCCTTCGCTACAGCGCTTGAGGCCAGATTAACACAAATGCGGTGATAGTTAATTTTGCATTCAGCACAGCTAGCGCCACCTGTCGCTGCAGACAGGAACTTTCCGCATGCTCCGCATTTATTTGCCGGTGCCATGATAGTATTTTCTCAGAGTACTATTAGGATAAACCAATCTTAAAATGCTAAAAAATCGCAACCGTTGTGGGGTTCGAACTTGGATCGCTCGGACAGAAACGGATTAGATATCCAATTGTCCACCAAGTAGTTGTTAAACACTGCGAAATAGTACTTTCAATCCTGCCGGGGATGACGTATGACACAAACAGTTATGGTCGGTTGATATGAGCGTGTGACACTGATTTTAGAACACTGTTTTATTGCAATTCGAGGACACTATATCTTTTAAGATGGTAACACTTGTATTATTCACTACGTAAACTGTGATTATTTGACTTTTAACGATGGAATGTATTATTATTTCCGCTGTTACTGAATTAAAATACGATGAGGCAAAATAAACACGTCTGTTGTCAACAATGTGGAACTACCCTCTCTCCTCTCCTCTCTCTGTTTCGTGAAAAACGGCAATTTCATAGGTAAAGACCTAATATATTGAAACTACCAGGTTCAGAAGGTTTATCTACTGCCAAAGAACCAGCAAGAAACTCAGTGGGAATGCGCAGATTTGCCTGGTCACCGGTGGATTAGGCGATCCGAATGCCGTGTTGCCCTATTTCTAACTGGAACGCTGGGGTTCCTTGTTGTATTAGCGTTATCGAGATCTGTTAAGATGTCACGCGGACGCCTATAACAAACCGCTGCGTCTGAGTTGGCTGTGTAGTCAGCTGACTTATTGACCACTGGTTTAGGATGATGGGGAGCATTGTCGAAGTGGTGTCTAGACGCCAACTTCATGAAGGCGGCAAGTGGGCAGCTTGAGATCCTTATGCAGATTGCTAGTGATTGAGGTTCGACTTGTTGGCGTAACCGAAAGACACACTGCCCCGTCCACTATGAAATATTGGCATTTAATACTCGTTCTATTTATTTAACGGAATCCTGAGAACACCCGTACAAAAGCTAGCCAAGCGCCCCTTAAATAGTGAAATGTTGCCTTTGTAAATATTTTGTACAAAATACTGTCTCGTTAACATCGATATTCGAATATTTTTTTGCAGTTAAAACCGAATTTCTAACATCTACAAAGCCATACAAGAGTTCCAATGTTGCCTACATTTTCGTTTTACAGAAAAGCCTTTGCACGGCTTTGCACGCAATATAATGCGAGTTAAGTATACGTTTTAAGATTAATGTAAAAAATGTTTATTGTAATCGACTATTACAAGGTTTTAACAGCTTTTTCTATACTTGATATCTAAGCCATTTGATTTTCTTGGCTGGTAAAACGCTTCATTAGAAATGGAGACCTATTCAGTCCTCTGATTTAAGTATTAGTATCTATTATAAAGCTCAATTTTATTTTATTCAAATAATACAACGGATAAAAATGATAATAATAGTTATAAGTAATTAATAGTCGATAGTTCTGTAAAACTAAGACTTACCTGGAAATAAGAGAATTATTAAAAAAAGTTTTAAAAAAGGTAGCAGAATTAACTTAGTACCTTTTTCCTGTAGATAACCGATTCGGATCATGTATGTCATCTATGTTGGTTACGAACGAAAAGAGCAGTTCACACAATGCTGTTAATGCAAGACTTGAACAAGAAGTAAATATCGAAGATTAAGTTCACCACGATGACAGCGCACAAGACGAAACAAGTTCAAGAAGGCATTAGCCCTGAACCCTTTCTAACAATAATATTATCGGCGTTAACGCGTGCTGCCAATAACAACAAAGAATAAAGAAATATATTCAAAATGGTTTTGTTTTATTATATGCACTTTAGCGCCTAGCTAGTTTCCTTACTGTGTTTTTCTTCACCGAGTAAATAATAATTTTTATCAAGTTGAACACGGACTTTAAAACCTCATTGCCCATCACCAATTAAAACGCAACTCCACGGTTTATAAGAGTAAGTAGTCTAACAGTCTCTCAGACCCGATCTGCGTCCGGCACCGTTTGGAGGTGTTCACGGTCGCTCCCACCTCGTCCCACCCACCAGAGCAACATTCGTCGTTTCACGACATTCGTAGCAACACTCGCGCTGATTATAATTGCACTTCTCAGTGAAGCCACCTTGCACCCTACCTCACTTCGTCCCCGACGAATTGAGAGCAGCCACTACTGAGTTTACGTTCGTCTCACGACGTTCGTTCACAACGCTCAGGCTGATTGCACTTTCAGTGCAACGGTCGTAACCCACCTCACTTATGCGCGGTTTACACGTATTGAGTAGTTAAGTTGGTAACTAAAGCACCATGGGTGGAATCGTCCCCACCCATCAACAAAAATGAAATGTAGCTTAATTGATATATCTTGCCAAGATGATATTTCTTTTCTATGGCGACGTTGCCAAAATGCGCGGGGTTCTCATGGTATAAACAAATATCTCGTTGACGTATTAATAAAGAGTAATTGCAAAATACCTACTCATTTAAGTATTCATTAGTGCACAGCAGCGGGCAGCGAATGCAAATAAAGATAACCGAGTACAAAATAACCCCCTTCCCCCACTCCCCACGCTCTTGTGCACGTAGGCGGAAGCATCCAATCGAGACGAGCAGACGCAAGCAGACCTCGGGTTTACGAACTGGAGGATGAAGATGAGATTCTTCAGATATTTGAAGCTGAGCCAAAAATATTAACATGTGCTGCAGCGAGCCATCGTGGAAAGTGTGGTTCTCTGTGCACACAGCCCGTTTGCACCCCTATCATTACACGCCTGTACAAGCCGTTGAGGAAAGAGACCCTGTCAGAAAATTACCATTCTGCAGGTTTATGGTCGACGCCGACATGGAGGATTATAATTTTTTGAAGAACGTACTATGGACCGATGAATCCATATTCGACCGCGATGGTATCACTAACTATCACAATCTCCATTATTGGTCCGAAAAGGACAATAACCCGAAAAAAAGAAAGAGAGAGGTCGTCGAGTGCGTTTTTCGTTTAATGTGTAGATGGGTATCATTGACAGGCATTTGATAGTACCTTATTTTCTCCCTGATAATTTAAACAAGAAGTCTACGTGATATTTTTAAGAGAAGAAATGGCACATCTTCTTGATAACGTTCCTCTAGAGACAAGGAGAAAGAAGATTTACCAGCACAACGGCTGCCCTGCTCATTTCCTTCCGGTGTGCGCAGATGCGTGGACGAAAATTATCCTCGGCGATGGATCCCTTGGATCCTATCCCTTGACCACCAAGATGCCCAGATTTAACTCCCTGTGATTTTTAAGTGGTCACACGATGTGGGATTAGTGATTAATAGTTCTAAAACTAAACTAATGCACATACATTCGTCGCACAATAATACCATATATATACCTAAAGTCCTGGCCCACTCGCATGACTGCTTGCACGGTGTATTGGATTTATGTAACTGTAGTAAACTAGAACTAGTCAAAGAGCACATCTACATAGGTTTAACAATAGATCATAGATTTAATTGGATTCCACATATTAATTTTTTTTGTGAAAAGCTAAGAGCCATATTAAGTAAACTAACTATACTTAAATACAGATTACCTTATAAATTAATGAACTTACGGGATTCTTACCACGATTTTCGATTTTTATTTCGCGCGTCCGATACTTCGATGCGATCATGGTGCTATTGCAAGCCATGGTGCGATTTCGATGCTGTTGCAAGCACCATGATCGCATCAAAATATCGGACGCGCGAAATGAAAATCGAAAATCGTGGTAAGAATCCCGTTAATTCATTAAATTATAGTGAAAATAACCGCGATAATTTAAAACAGTTATTACCTTATAAATCCCTTAGATTATTATATTTAGTTTTGGCAGACTCAATAATTGATTACGGCCTATCCTCATACGTTAGAACATATAAAACTCACATAAATAATATATATAATTTACAAAAAAGGTTATTGAAAACAATTGTACCTTGTTGCGCGGTCGATAGTAGGCTGTTATTCAATAGTATTGTGTATGAATATTGGTTGATGTAGGTAGTAAATATTTTGAGTCTGTAATCTTGATGTAACTACTTGATGTGATTTGACCTTGTAAAATAGTGCTACAGTATTTAAGATGGATTCCTTCTGCAATGGCAAATCACAAAAAACTAATTATACGCAAATGTTTTACTACAGAGCTTATTGGATTACGAACTAGAAAATAAAAAGGGTTTTACAAAGCGTCAACGCAAAAGCTGCAACAGTGGTGAGTAAAAAACCATCTAGTTTTCTGCCATCCACTAGCTAGACAATTACTTTATAAGCAATACTATTGAGAAAAAGGTCACTATCGATAAGATAAAACTATCGATAGTATCGATACTATCGATAGTATCGATTGTTATTGCAATATTCAGTAGCAATAGTATCGATACTATCGATAGTGCATCCGATATTGAGCTTCGATAGTATCGATACTATCGATAGTATTGCTGTGTGTCGATAGTATTGCCGTTCACGGGGCTATCGATACGATCGATAGTATCGACACTATCGATAGTATCAATAGGGCTATCGATACTATTGCTTTTGCCCAACTATCGATAGACTATCGATAGTGGACTATCGAGCGGCAACACTATGTCGAACTATCGATAGTTTGACTTAGAGTAGAGTAGGGGTAAATAGCAGTCATGGGCAAAGTATATCACTGAAAAGAAAATATTGATATGTATCTTTTGGATACATATCAATCTCCCGGGAGCTACTCCGAATCCGCGTCTGATGCGTCATCGGACGCCGCCACCATAACCGGCTCTCCTGAGCCACCATTTCAATTAGTTGCTAAACGCTCCAAGAAGCGTTCGAAGAAAGCCGCGGTGTCTTCAACACCCGAGCCCACCCCGGTGTCTTCAACACCCGCCCCCGCGCCGTTAATGTAACTACAAGTGACCGCGACCCCGTCGGTTCCATCCAAGCCAGCAACGCGCTGCACTCCCGTCCCACCTAAGCCTGTGCGGCCAGTCCGGCCACACAGCAAACTACAGGGGTTGTGCGCGCGCTCCGCGCTCCTCCGTTAAGGGGGCCGCGCCTAAACCGGCGCCGCCGCTCACTCCCGCCAACTTCCCGCCGCTACGCAACCGGGCTCCCCCGGAAGCAAAGCCCGTGCAGCCGACGCCTACTCCGGCTCTCTCCTGGAGACAGCATCCGATCGTTCCACCTTCCCTACCTATCCCAGCTCCCGTAGCTCCCGTAGGCCCGCGTCCCGCTCCGTCGTCTTCACCTCAGTCGTCGTTGGCTGAGGACATGAAGACCGTGTTCGACGCTATCCAAAACGTCGATATTAAGGAAATCTCCGTACTCGCACGCAAACTGCGAGCCGCCCACTCTCCTCAAGAGCGTCTCTTCGCATTACTCGAGCATCACTTGTAAATTATATATTTAGTATAAATTGTTTAGTTAAATAGTTAATAAAATGTCTAAACCTGCAAATCCCGCGTCCGGTCGTGTCAAACCCACCCTCGTTTAATTTAACATTCGTAGCCTTAGTACTAATCTTCCTGAGCTCAAACTGTTCCTTCAGAACAACGAGCCAGACTTATAGCTTCTCTAAGAGTCGTGGCTCACTCCAAGCCGCTCCAGGGGATTCGCTTTTCCCACGTACGCATTCACTCGTAATGATAGGCCCAACTCCGACGGTTTCGGCGGCACAGCTATCTACTACAAAAGAGGTTTCCATTGCGCTCCTCTCCCTACCCCTCCTCTCCTCAACATGGAAGCCACTGTGTGTAGATTGGCTATGACTGGTCATCCGACCATCATCATAGCTTCAATCTACATACCTAGTGGCACCAGACCTATCCGCAGCGACTTTGAGGCCATTCTTGCCCTCGGCCATTCGGTCATTATGGTCGGAGACTTCAACTTCAAACATACTGACTGGACGTGCCTATCGACCAACACCAGCGGCATCGCTCTCCTTGGCATCACTGAGTCACTCGACTTAGATGTCATCTCTCCCGTCACTCCGTGTGCTCACTATCCCGACAACCCGAACCACTCTCCCGACATCCTCGACTTTGCATTAGTAAAGCATATCAACCTTAATCTCAGGTCTATCGAACCGCTCGATGACCTAGGCTCTGATCACCGCCCCATCTCCCTCGTGCTAGGACCGCCCAACGACAACGTCACCTCTCCTAAGACCTTTACCAACTGGAAATAACTGAAAATACTTTAGTTTCAGCCTTAGAGACCCCGATCTCTCAGCTCGCGATCTCGCCCGACCAATTAGATAGCCCGGATAAAATAGATTCGTTAGTCAATTCCCTCACTGATGCTATCAACTCAGCTATCAGTGATAACGAAAAGGTTGCTAAGCAAGGTAAACCCACGCTTCCCTAAGGCGTTAGCAATCTTATTAAAGCTAAGAACGTGGCTCTCCGGACAGCCAAGCTCTATCCCACGCCAACCTATAGAACATCTGCGAATCAGCTACAACGTAAAGTTAGATCTTGCCTCGCGGAACTTCGAGACGCTCAAATGAACGATCTCATGTAGAATATCTCCACGTCCCACCAAGCGTATTATAGTATGGCCCGAGCCTTACGTGTAGATACCGCCTCTCACGTTCCTCCTCTCACTCGTCCCGATGGCACTACTGCCTTCGAAGTCGAAGAGAAAGCCGAATGCTTCGCTGATAGCGTTGCCTCGCAATGCTCGCCCAGCACGCAACCCGCGGATCCCTCCTACATCCCCCATCACCACTGACCCCGTCACAGTCTCTAATGATGAAATCTTGCTTCTCATTAGAAGTCAAAAATCCAAAAAGGCTCCGGGTGCGGATGGAATTTCCAACCACGCACTTAAGCACCTGCCTTAACAGGTGCTTACCTTTGTTGTGTATGAGTAAGCCCCGACCTACTACTTCAGGTGCCCAGAACATTGAAATGCGAGAGTAAAAAGTGAATCATTTATTCACGACAACCGCAACCAAAGGTGCGGAACTTAATAACTTGTAGCGGCTATACAATGTTAGCAAAGTCAGCAAAACCCCAGACTGGACTGCCGCGTGTTCTAGGCAGCCAGTCGTCTGCGCAACACCGCCTCGCTAGGTCAACTTGTATTACATAAGATAAGGACTTATTATACTGACTTATGTAACTACGTTTAAGTGTTTGAAAATAATAGACTGAGTGAATTTAAAAGGTTTTTGGTTTTATTGCGTCACCACCTCTAAATTGGTGACCCCGACGTGATCAAGAAGACGACTCACGGTGACGCGCGAACCTAGCGAGAGTGAATATTGTTATTAAGAAATATAAAGTGAATATTAAAATGTTATCGACGCCAGGTGTTAGTGGGGCTAAAAACCCGGTGCCCAAGGCCGAACCGACGGCGGCGGAAAATAATGGAGACGTTTCAATGGTCACGGTTCAAATGCGAACCCCGGAATTTTGGCCAGATATGCCCAGGATGTGGTTTTGCCGGTTCGAATCCATAATGGCACCACAAAAACAAGGCGACAGCGTCAAATTTGACCTAGTTTTGTCAAAGTTAAGTAAAGAAGCGTTGCGGCAAGTTAGCGACATAGTGCAATCTCCGCCGGCAACCGAGAAATACGAGACAATTAAGGAGCGCCTGCTAACAGTGTTTGAAGAAAGTGCAGAATCACAATTTCAAAGGTTAGTGAATGACATGGACCTGGGCACGCAAAAGCCATCACAATTGTTAAGAAAAATGGCTGATTTGGCAAACAACTGCGGCATAACGGAGGAGCCCCTAAGAAAATTATGGCTAAGTCACCTGCCGCCCAGCGTTAGAGCGGTACTCACAGTGAGTGGAAACGTGGGTTTGGACAGCCTGGCACCCATGGCAGACAAGATCCTGGAGAATTTAGGCAACGGTCAGGTAGCAGCGGTAGCAGCTTCCAGCATTGCGCCTGCAGCTACCGACATGGAGTCGGAAATGATCAAATACATGCGCAACATGTCCCTGGAGCTAAAGGAACTCCGCGGGGAGATCGAAGAGATCCGGTCGCGAGGCAGGAGCTACGGACGACCGCAGGACAGAAGCTATGACGGAGGTCGGTGGAGATCGCGACCCAGGAGCAGGACAGCGTCACGACATCGGGAAGAACTAGTTGCAGTACAGTCAGCGACGGTGAGCGACTGTGCTGCGGGCAATCACCGCTTATGCGTCCGAGAACAGAAAACCGGCTTAGTGTACCTGGTCGATACCGGGGCTAACGTGTCAGTGATTCCAGTGAATAAAGTGCCGGACAAAAGAAAGGCAAGCGAATGCCCGTATAAGCTGTATGCTGCGAACAATACGGAAATAAAAACTTATGGTGTAATATCGTTAGAAATTAATCTTGGTTTACGCCGTAGTTTTAGATGGAATTTTATTATAGCTGACGTAAAACAACCCATAATTGGGGCAGACTTTTTAAAGGCACACGAATTAGTAGTTGATTTATACAATAGACGGTTGTTGGACGGCCGCACTAAATTAGATACGCAAGGTATATTAGTTTTGTATAACGAGCCCGCGATAACGAGTATTCAAAATGACAACCCATATCGCGAGCTTCTAGAACAATACTCAGAAATAACGAAACCAATTTCTTTTAAGGAGCCCAGTAAACACGGTATCGTACATTATATAGAGACTACTGGCCCCCCGGTTTTTGCTAAAGTAAGACCATTACCGCCGCAAAGATATAAAATCGCTAGGGATGAGTTTAGGTTAATGCAAGAATTAGGTATTTGCAGGCCATCAAAGAGTCCATGGGCAAGCCCGTTGCATGTAGTACCAAAGAAGGACGGCCAGATCAGGCCTTGCGGAGACTATCGTGCACTCAACGCGATCACGAAGCCAGACCGCTACCCGATTCCGAGAATTCAGGACTTCACATATGGATTGGCAGGTAAGTGTGTTTTTTCCCGGTTAGATATTAACAGAGCGTTCCATAATATTAGCATTGCACCGGAAGACGTAGAGAAAACCGCCATTATAACGCCGTTTGGTCTTTTCGAATTTCCAAGAATGACATTCGGCTTGCGGAATGCGGCCCAAACGTTCCAGAGATTCATGAATAATAGCGTGCTGCAGGGAATCGAAACCTGCACCCTTGGGGATGAGGGTAAGAGTACAAATAACAAAGTGCGTGAGAGCTCTAATTTATTTTCCTACATTGATGACGTCATCGTAGCTAGTACGAATCATGACGTACATAGAGAGCACCTTAAACAGGTCTTTGCCAGGTTTCAAGAGTTCGGCATAACCATTAATCTGGCGAAGTGTAGTCTTGGTAAGTATAATATAGAGTTTTTAGGTTACGAAGTGAGCGCGGAAGGTGTCAAACCCATGAAGAGCAAGGTGGAAGCTATCAAAGAATTCCCCAGACCTGAAACAATCGAGCAGCTCCGCCGTTTTTTAGGTATGGTTAACTTTTACAGGAATCACTTAGAGCGTGCGGCAGATCAACAGGCCGACTTGAACATCTTCCTGCATGGCGCCAAAAAGAAGGATAAATCAAAGATTAAATGGACGGATAAGTCGATAGCCGCCTTCGAGCAATGTAAGTTAGCTTTAGAAAACGCGGTGACCTTGTCACATCCGGGAGACGAAGGTGCGCTGTATTTAATGTGTGACGCGTCAAACTCGTGCGTCGGCGCAGTCCTCCAACATAAGGTTAAAGGAATCTGGAAGCCGCTGGGGTATTTTTCCAAAAGATTGTCGGAGGCTCAAAAGAAATATAGCACGTACGACAGAGAGCTATTGGCAGTATACTTGGCCATAGTACATTTTCGCAGCATGGTAGAAGGCCGGCAGCTCACCATAATGACGGATCATAAGCCATTAACACACGTTTTTTCTAAAATAGGTTCAGATAATAAAGAGACGCCCAGGCGAGCACGACAACTATTGTATATAAGCGAATTTACGAGCGATATACAATACGTCAAAGGTAACGAAAATGCAGTTGCTGACGCATTGTCCCGAGTTATAGAGACCATTGTTTGTCCGACCGTTTTAGATTTCGACGAAGTCGCCCGGGCACAGGAAACAGACGATAAGCTTGCAGAAATGCTGATGGAATCTCAAGGTAATATAGTGCTTAAAAAACTACAATCACCACTGTGTAATAGTGCGATCTATTGCGAAACTTCAGAGAACCGTGTGAGACCCTACCTGCCTCAGCAGTTCAGAAATGTGGCTTTCAATGTCGTACATAGTAATAACCATCCCGGAATTAGAACAACGCGTAAAATGATTACGAATAAATATTACTGGCCGGGTATGAATAAAGATATCAGTGTATGGGCCCGAGCGTGCATACAATGTCAAAAGGTAAAAACGCATAGGCACACACATTCTAAATTAGGTACTTTTACACTAGCAGAACGGTTCGAGCACTTACACGTAGACATCGTGGGCCCCCTGCCGACCACGCAGGAAGGGCATAGGTACTTAGTTACGATGATAGATAGATTTACAAACTGGCCGGAAGCCGTTCCGGTCAGCGATATAACAGCCGAGACCGTCGCTAAAATAATATATGAAAACTGGATTTGCCGTTTTGGATGCCCAAGTAGGTTAACTAGCGATCAGGGGAGGCAATTTGAAAGTGAATTATTTAATAAACTTATGAAAGTATTAGGCATTAATAAATTCCGAACCACAGCGTACCATCCCCAAAGTAACGGCAAGGTAGAAAGATTACATCGTTCTCTGAAGGTCGCTTTGAAAGCACGTTTATTACAGAATAAGAATGGGTCATGGGTTGATGAACTGCCAACGGTCATGCTGGGGCTACGTGCAGCATGTCGTAGCGACAGCGGCGTCAGCGCAGCTGAAATGGTATTAGGGCACACGTTACGCTTGCCTGGCGATTTTTATGTCGATTGCGCGAACGCAGAAACGTCGCAAGAAAAATACGTAGGTAAATTACGCAATATTATACAAAGTCTCCGGCCCCAGACACGAGAAAATAGCGATTCTGGTACAATTTTCGTTCATAAAGATTTAAAATCATGTAGTCATGTTTTCGTACGAAATGATTTAGTGCAAAGGCCATTGATGCCTAGTTATAGTGGACCGTATCTTGTGATAAATAGATCACCAAAGAGTATGACCATTGAAATAGGGGGCCGTCGAACAACCGTTTCCATAGATAGAGTGAAACCCGCTTACTGCTTATATGAAGCAGATCCCAATGATGGAAATAGAAATTCTATGTTCTCAAATAGTAAAAATTTTTTTAATGATGTTCCACAGGTGCAAAAATCGCTACCGCCTAAACCTTTAACCACGCGCAGTGGCCGCGCAGTTAAGCAGCCGGTGCGATTTGCTGATGTTGGATGAACTAAAATAGATGAGTTCACACAGTTATTAATCATACATTATTCTAATTGCAAAAGAATTTAACGTAATAACTCGTATATAACATTTTGTTCAATCCAAAAATGGGTAAATCGTATAGTAAAGAACAAGAAATAATCATAGCACAAAATGGTGCAAATAACGCCAGTACTAATGAAATAATAACGCACGTTAAGCTTTTCGGAGCAATTGTATTTGCAGTGTTCATAATGATGGTATTAATTTTCGTGTACTATTGCATTCAAAAATGTCGTAAAAACACTCGAAGCTGGATGGATAACAGAGTAAGAGCCATGTGGAAAGCAGCTAGTATAAGTGATCTTTTTAAATTACGTGTAATTAATTTTGTACCCATTTCAAACAACTTATAAATAATTATTGTTGCTAATTTCTTATTTCAAATTTTTGTAAAATAATTCAATTACAGGTACATTGTGTATGAAACATTGCCTTAACATATTTTGTTACGAAGCATCGCCTTAACATATTTTGTTCTATAAATAGATTGTAAGAAACAAAGAGCATTGAGCTTTGGAATGCGATATCAGACCTAGTAACCCGTAATGTAAACACAGATTCAGCAATCATGTCGAATCAACGTCATCTGGTACACTTCTGTAATAAGTTTAGTGTAAGGTAATATTATGGAGTCATATTTTTTTAAAACTGGTAAAAATTTTTGTTTTGTTTTTGTTCTCTCCAAGGTATAATTAAAATGCAATAGCACTTACGAGATACAGGATGTTTGTTTGTTGAATTGTATAATTTTTTTTGGTAAAGATAGTTTATAAAATTTTTTTTTTTAAAAAAGAAGGGGTGTGATGTAGCGGCTATACAATGTTAGCAAAGTCAGCAAAACCCCAGACTGGACTGCCGCGTGTTCTAGGCAGCCAGTCGTCTGCGCAACACCGCCTCGCTAGGTCAACTTGTATTACATAAGATAAGGACTTATTATACTGACTTATGTAACTACGTTTAAGTGTTTGAAAATAATAGACTGAGTGAATTTAAAAGGTTTTTGGTTTTATTGCGTCACCACCTCTAAAAACTAATACATCGATAAAAATGTCGAGTCAGTACAAAAAATTATGTAGGACGCTACATAATATTTTAATAGCTACACCTTGTTAGCTATCATCTTCAATGCCTGCTTCGACCATAGCTACTTTCCAAAAGCTCGGAAAGAAGCGACAGTCATAGGCATTCCCAAGCCGGGTAAACCTCTGAATATCCCGGCTAATCACAGACCCATCAGCCTCCTCAAGGCTATATCTAAACTTCTCGAAAGTGTCATACTCATTCGAATGCGGAACCATCTGTTTCCAACGGATAGCGATCCTCTCATTATTCCCCATCAATTCGGCTTTCGCGCTAAGCACTCCTGCCCTCAGCAAGTCAAGTCCATCAAATCGTCGAGTACATACTCGCGGCGTAATAAAATGGTCGCAGTTTTCTTTGACGTAGCCAAAGCTTTCGATAAAGTCTGGCACAGCAGCCTCGATTATAAACTTTATAAAATAGGCTTACCGGATCGCCTATTCAGGATAATCGCGTCGTTTCTCAAAGATCGCACGTTTTGTTTCTAACATGAAGGCACTCTTTCCGCGCCTCGTCCCATAAAGGCTGGAGTCCCACAAGGCTCAGTCCTCGGCCCTCTGTTGTACACCGTGTTCACTAACGACATTCCCATCTTGCCGACAGGCGTCAAACTCGCCCTCTTTGCTGACGACACCACCCTTTACACCAAAGGCCGTGAGGTCCCGAAGAACATCACCAGACTCCAAAAGGGCGTAGACGCCCTCGGTGAATGGTTTCAAAAATGGCGTATCGATGTGAACCTAGACAAGAGTTCTAAGATTCAATTCGACCACAAACTCCGTAATCGCTACAACGATCCCTAGATTCAAATGTTAGGTATTCCCATCCCCTGGAAGCGCAGTACCATAGCAGGTAGTCTTCATACAAAAAAAACTAGGAATTAGGTCTATGGTTAGAACTTTTTGATGCTGACATCTATTGCTACTTTTCGAGCGAACAATTGTCATACGTCACTTCAATGTGAATGATGAATGATAACACTATGTTCAATCAATGATGTACGGTTTTAGGTTATGTTTCAATGTTTTAATTATGTTAAAACTACTTTTATTATATTAATACTTGAAATTGGCAGAAATAGTTATTGTGTAGTAACTACAGCTGATTGCCATAAAACGCAAAATTTAATTTAATTTTCAATCAATCAGCTCGATCTGCCATTACGGTTTCAATGTTTGACGAGTGAAGAGTTTGCATTGATCAATTTCCGAAACATAACCTCTCATTTACCAAATATAGTAATTAATATGCGTTTATTCGGTGCTTCACAATGTACAACAAGTGCTGTGTAGTGAATGAGAAAATAGCCGAAAGGAAGTTATTTTCCATCACTTTCCAAGAATCGAGATAGGACTTAACAATGGTTACCGTGTCTTTGTGCTAATAGTGCGTTGTGCTTACAAGGTTTAAGTGTGGTAAACCTTTGTATATTGTTTGTGAGCCACACAAGAAATGTTTTCTGGGTTACACATAATTAACAGAATATGAATAAAAGGTACTGATATCTCGCTTCTAGAAAATAAAAATTTGCCTCCCGTGCAATACAAACAAAGCATATAAAAAAATTTAGAAATTAAAAAAAATCATAAATATACAAGTCTTTTATTTATTTTACCTTCTTTATCTTTTAGATTATTTAAATATTAGGTCTTTACCTATGAAATTGCCGTTTTTCACGAAATAAATGAAGCGTAATTTTTTTATATATTTTTTATTTCTATTAATCAAAATAGTCACCCATGCAATCAATGCATCTTTGCCAACGCATTGGTAGCTTATTGATGCCTTTCTTGAAGAAATCAGCTGGACGGGAGGCAACAAATTCTTCAAAGGCATTTTGTACTGCCTCTCGGGTATTGAATTTTTTTCCCGCCAAGAAGTTATCCAAATTCTGGAAAAAGTAGAAGTCTGTAGGCGCAAGGTCTGGTGAGTACGGCGGATGACGGAGAACTTCCAACCCCAACTCTTGTAGCTTGGAGACCGTCTGCTGTGCAGTATGAGGTCGCGCGTTGTCGTGCAGGAGCAGTGCTTGTCCCGTTTGGCAAGAAGCTGTGATGAATTACACCCGCGTTAGACCACCAAACAGTGACCATCACTTTTCTAGGGGTAAGTTTTCGTTTAGGGCATTGTTTGGGTGCTGAACCAGGGTGCAACCAACTTACCTACTGAGCGCTTACGATTGTCAAACAGGATCCATTTCTCGTCACAAGTAACAATGCCGTTCAGAATTCCTTCATTTGTATGCCTGCTGAGCAGTGCAAGGCACGTCTCCACGCGTACTTCGCGCTGGCGGTCATTGAGTTTGTGGGGTACCCATTTGTCAAGCTTTTTTACCTTGCCAATTTGACGCAAATGGACCAATATTGTTTTGATGCTAACGTCGAAAGCTGCTGCTAATTCAGCCGTGGATTGAGTTTCATCAGCTTCCACAATTGCCTTTAATTCGTCATTGTCGACCAAAGTTTTTGGACGACCACGGGGTTCATTTTTCAGGTCAAAATTTCCTGAACGGAAGCGGGTAAGCCAATAACGGGTGGTGCGTTCGTTTGTAGTGTTCGCTCCGTAAACGTCGTTGATGTTGCGTGCCGCTTGTGCCGCTTTGCTGCCACGACGGTACTCATACTCCATAATTACTCGAATTTTTAACTTATCCATGATGACGAAAAATGTTCGAATGCGTTGAAAACAAAACACTAACTATTAAACAAATGACGATTTTAAAAAAAGAATTCCATGTTTGTCAAATAAAATTAATTTGAAATTAGAATTATCAGTCAAAAAAAAAATATTTTCATTTGAAATGGCCAGTACGGCAAAACGGCAGTTTCATAGGTAAAGACCTATTATCTTGTAGAAAAGGAGAGGGGCTTTCGCCTGCCACAATGGCATTACGCCAAAATCCAATGCCATCATTTTAAAATTAAGAAACGAAGGACAATCTTATTTAAAAAAAAATTGTTACAAATTGAAAAGTTCCTCAAGTTCCTAGTTCCTAGTGTTGTAGTTAGGAAGACGTTCGTCTGATGCGTAGCATCACTAGTTAGTTTGTGCGCAGTACCAAATACTTAGGCATCACCTTAAACCAGACGCTTTCTTTCAAGCCACACGTCGATAGAGTAACGAAACTCGCCCGCTTTTACTATGGCCGCCTATATAGTATGTTAGGTAGAAAAAGTAAAATGTCTTTCCGAAACAAACGTACGCTTTATAAGGTCTGCGTTAGACCCGTCATGACATATGCTTCGCCAATCTTTACCCACGCCCAACCCTCCGTCCTGCACACACTGCAGGTAGTTCAAAATCTCTTCTGCCGCAGGGCCACAAACGCACCTTGGTACGGGCGTAACGTGGACCTGCACAGAGATCTTGAACTACCTACAGTGCAACAGCACCTCAAAACACTTTCAGAATCGTTCTTCAAACGCTCCGAAACCCACCTCAAACCCTTAGTTCGAGATTCAGTCTTGTATACTACCCCTGTCATAGATTCGAAGTTCAAAGTCGCTAGATCGAAAAACGCGCACACAAGCAAACCCACGCAACTAACACTAGATCTGGAAGCCCTTCAGGCCGCAACTTCTAATTCTAATGTAACTTCGAATAAATTCAATTTTTATTTTCATTTTGGACACCTTCAGTGCTATGTAATACCCAGTGGGTAACCGTTCTGGGCCCCGCTAGCGCGGCCTCTTTCTCCAAGTGGTCGTCGCTCAGATGAAGGCTGTGTGGCAAAAAATTGCACGAGTCATTGAGGGGGTTTTTTAGTGTGTAGAGGCTCTGGTAGGCTCGGAGTGACGAGTCCCACATAACCTCGATCGCGCGCGGCGAGGTATGCGTAAGAGCACTTTTTCGATCCTCCTGCCCTCTCCGTGAGGGAAACAAAAAAAACGCGCTTAACCTCTTTTCTCGATGGTTCGTGCAGCGAGCAAGACCTCAGCGAAGACCCTCGTCGCTTCATCTCGCTCTCAATTACTTATTATTTTTATTTTGTCATGTAAATTGCCCACTATTAACGTAAACTATAACGCTTGTTTGTATTGTAAATTTGTGACCCTTTTCCATTTAATTTATCAATCTTATTAGCTCCTTGCTCTAATGAAACAAAAAGAATTGTGGCAGCGCACTTGAAATAAACATGTGTATCTAACTAGACTGCACCCTCTCATCTGCAAGAAGAGTAAAATGTTTCTTAGAAATAAGCTTACACTTTGCAAAACTTGCATCCGCCCCATCATGACATTTGCCAGCGTGGTTTTCGTTCACGCCAGCAAAGTCGAACCTCAATCACTTGCAGGGGTAAGGATCTCGCGCTGCCCACCATTGCCGCATTCATGAAGTTGGCGTCTAAACGCCACTTCGACAATGCTCCCCACCATCCCAACCCGCTGGTCAATAAGTTAGCTGACTACACAGCCAACCCAGACACGGCAGTTCGTTGCAGGCCGTAACATCTTAACAGATCCCGATGACGCTAGTTACAACAAGGAACGCCGGCGTTCCAGTTAGAAATAAGGTAATACGGCATTCGAATCACCTATATTCACACCACCGCTGGGCCAGGCTAGTGCGTCCTGCGGATTCCCACTGAGTTCAATAAACGACATCCTAAGTCGAGGTCCGTACCCTCCTGAGTGCCCTTGTAGGTGAAGTTTAAGTTCCGGCTAATCAGTCAATCGGTACGTTTGCTTTGCTGTATTTACTTGCTGTTCCTCGACTGTAATCCAAAATCACTACATTTTGTCAAAATCTTGTTTTGTTATCGTGGTATGGTATTTTTTTTTCGTTTCTGTTATTTTATTTTAACCCTTTACCGCATCTCGTGGCAGATTTGGAACACTTTCTAAACTTGTTGAAATATCCAACTAGAGACATCTGTTTGCCGACAATTAGAAGTTTAATTGTCGACTAGTGTGTATCCGAACGTAAAACAGCAATAGCGATTCTATATGTTGTAAGTATGTGATCCTATATTTCAGTGTTAGACTTTGTCCAGTGGCCATTTTTTGCGAAGTCTCTGGTTGAGCTTTTGTTGCCTGCGATTTTCATGTGATTTTGTGCGAAAAAAATAATAATATACGTTTTAAAGAAAACTAAAATGGAACCCTAAAGATTTAATGGCATAGAACGTGAGTTTTATTAATCGTATCATAGTAAATAAACAGATACAAGCTCGTTCCTTATGTGGAACACTATATGTTAATGGTTATTTGGACGAGACAAATATGGAACATTATGAAGTAGTGTTTCATTTTAACGTTGGGCAAATATGGAACAGTATGCAGATGGTACATTATAATTACATAATTTGTTACCCAACTACGTCGAAGCCAAAAAAGGACGTATGTATGTGTGTGGGCGTATGTGTGTATGCAGGTATGTTTGTATTTACGTTTGTTCCTCCGTAGCGTCTCAACTATTCATCCGATTTTGATGAGTAAGGTGTCGATCGATTTGTTATTATGGCCCTGGTAACACAGGCTACATTTTTACCGACTTCAACAATAGGAAGAGTCGATCAGCTTGTAAACCCATATTTTTTCCGTAGTCAGGTTAGTTTTTATTTTTTGTGTTGGTTGTTTGACCGAAATCGTTTCTAAGATTTTCATGCTATAATAATTTAATGAACCTTTCAGCATTATATGAATGCCTTTTACTATACATTCGATGTTTGATTCTATACCCCTATCGATAGCTATATAATATTGTAATTATATATTATACGATATTATTACATAAAAAGAAACAAAAAATAATATGAATAAATATATACATATACACTGAGTAACTGACTGCACGTTCTTCCAAATATGGAATGGCTTACGAGATTACCGTGATTGCATGTTGTTCCACATGTGGAACAACGAGATTTTCTAAAATTTTCCTGATTTCAACGTTTTCTTTTTTATTATTAATTTTCCAGGATATGTTTAGGGGTAAGAAATATCGTAAATTAATTTGGACGGATTTATAAAATCCATGCGGTAAAGGTTAAGTTTTACATTGTTGTTTGTTATTACTTTTTTTTTTTAATGAGCAAAGATTATGGTTCGTCCTCAGTGGACCTAAAGAATGAGCTTCGCAAGCGTAATGCGAAAATACTATTGGAGACTTGGCTACATGGGACCATTGAAAGCGATATTCATAATTACCCATATCCACCTCAATATCGATCTTCAATTACTTTTCTTATACCCTCAATCTTAGCTTTTACACTTACCGAAAACCTGTTGTTGTTGGATTTGTTAAGGGTGGTGTTTAAAAGTTATATGCTCTATATGTGATCAAGTAGACGGCCGAATAGCGTAGTGTTTAGTGATACGCTGGAGCTCCCAGGTTCGAGTCCGATTAGAGCTTAACATTTTACCAAAATATATTTTCTCTTTGTATTGTTATGCTCTATCGATTTCCGTATGTTTTAATTCTTGCCGCTAAAATTTAATTATTTTTTAAGTTTTGGCTGTTTTAGTTTATTAGTTTTTATTTTTTATCGAAATTATTATTCTCATCACAACTCCTCTTTTTCAGTCAATTTATATCTATAAAGTTACATAAGCTACAATTTTTAACCTGCACACTAGTTATTGCCCTCATACACACGCACACCTAGCACATACGCATAAACACGCAGAACTAAATTTAAATTTGTTTATTAAATTATTGAATGATATTTACTATGTGATTAGAGCTTGTAATTTGCACTGTTTAAATTTTGATTTTAGTTTAGCTTGATTTTTACTGTTACTTTGAATCAAAGAGAGGACGAAAATCTGGTCAAGTTAAACGAAACTATATATTTAAAGTTTTTGCGCAAGTCGTCTGACTGACTAATGAAAACCCCAAAAATAATAAAATTGTAATACTGCCACCTAGTGGTTCTGCGCTGAACTAAAAGCCTGCCATCTATAAGACAGACAGTGAACTAAAAAAAATGTTATGCCAAAAACTAATTGAGTTGCCTATCTATGTCAAATAATAAGTGTATCGTCTATGTTTCGCATTTTCGCTTTTTTTTTTCTAAATGTCGCGTCGGAGCGGAGTTAAGTTTAAACTTTAATGTTTGTTCAAATGTTTGCGATATCAATAGCGGTTTAAAAACAAATAACAAAAAAGCCAGCTTAAACTTAGTACAAGGTTTTCTGGCTGGCCCTTCTCAATATTGATTATAGACTACTTATTTGAAAAAAAAACCACTTGGACTTGCGTATAGTGTCGGATTTGAAACTGTCATAAAGTTTAGTTTATGACGTTACGTGTCATTATGAAAGAGAACATAACGATAACTGAAGTTTTGGCTGGCTGGCCCCTCCTAACAGCGCTGTCTGATGATGTACTACCTCCAAAAGTACTTCAACACATAGTGATATTGAGGATAAATATAACCCGTTAATGTAACGACCGTCCCTGGCAAATTTTCATAGATATATGTAGATACGATATAGTTATGATTGTAAATGGCGAAATGAGTTTAAGAGTATTATGTCGCGACGTGTGGAGACGAGTGAAACGCTAGCTAGTTGACAACGCACTGGTTTATTCGACAGAAAATACCTACATACACAACATTCCTCACCCCTAGTTTAACACTACAACAAGTACTACAATGAATTTAGATATAAATAAATATTTAAAAGTATAGAAGAATTTTCTGTAGTCGATTATAGGACGGTTCCGACGAGTGTGATGCGCGTGGCCATCGTTTGTCTCGGCAGAGGTGCCACTCTCGTGCGGTGACTGGGCTTCGTCCCGAGCGTCGTAGAACTCCTCCCGCCGAGGAGCCGCGCGAGCGACTTGCGCTGGACAGGGAAGCGCCGCTGGCGACTCTGAGCCAGGCAGGACGTCGGTGGCGCGGCTCACGTCCTTTTTCTCCCCCACGCTCACGACGTCATCGGACCTCGGCTGCTCCGAGGGGGGTGCGCTGGCGCTCGATCTAAGCTGCTCCGGGCGGGGCGTGTTGCTAGGGGCACTGTGTGTTAAGTCCTGAACGTAACATAAAGTTTTGTCATGTGGCAATATTGTTAGATTTCTAGAATGTTGGCAGATCTGTTGTGATGCTACGCTGTATGTAAAATGTATCGCTGATTGCAGCGCGTGTGGGCTATAGCCACAAATATTAAATATTATCAATTTATTACTTATGTGCATTTAAAAGTGATTGTTCTTACAACATAATTAAGTTCAATGTACTTAGTAATAAGAAAGGTGTGCGAGTGCAAACAAACAGTTATTTATGTACGTGGTGTGCACGTTGCTAAATAAAATAATCCTTTATGTAGTGTGCGAGTTTTCAATTTTTCTAACCAGCGCCTTGCTCCTACATAAAAATGGTCCTTCGAGAAGAGAAGGTTGATTCTTAATAAGGCTTATTCTATAAATAAGAAAGATAGAAGCGGAGATAGACGTCAATTTCTACGAAGTATCTACCTAAAATGAGGAATGGTTTGTCAATGCCATTGAAAATAGAAGCTGTGGAAAAATAAACGAAAAATTCGTCAAAAAATTTCATTAGATGCTATTAAAACTACGCAATATATATGAACGGAAGTGTGCTTAAAGCCAACAAAGATCGTTACAACTTTAGATTACAACACAATCAGTCGATTGGTCAATTCAACAATATTGAGATTGGCGCGGCGGCTAAGCAGTGACATCATTGGTCGATAAGCTGTGGCAGCAGTGGAGATTGGTTGCAGTTGGTACTACTGGAATACGCGGCGCGGGAACCTCGCTTCTGGTGTTTGTGAAATGTGCATCTGCTCTGCGTCGTGTGCTTGACATTTTTTGCAGACATTTTTTGTTCTTGTCGGCGGATCAGCGTCAGTCATTTCAATTTTGGACTAGTATACTTGGACTTATAAATAATAGAATTGGCAAATAAATGTGTACTATATTGCAAGCCGATTTAAGGGTTGAGAATTAGTTACTACATAAGTATTTTTGTTGAGTATCCAGTGTCATAGTTTGGTCATAGTGATAAACCTAAGAAAAAATACGTTGCGCGATGGCAAAAACATTAGAAGAGTATATTGCTGCTCGTGGCCAGCTAAAGGGCTCTATAACTAAATTGTTTAATATGACGCAACTTCCTCATTGGGCTGAAGAAATTTCACTGGAAACCCTTAAGGTGAAAATAAATTACCTGGAAAAGTCATTTGAAAATTACCAAACTTACTGCCACAAAATTCCCACTAAAGATGAGAATGAATTCAATGAATATGAAGATAAATATATAGCAGCCTTATCATGTTTGCAGCAAGCACTAAGTTGCAAAAATGCCAGTAAGTCTACAACATTATGTAGTCCTACAACAGATAATGTAAATTTACCTAAAATTAATATTCAAAACTTTAGTGGGCAAAGCAGTGAGTATTACCCATTTATCAATTTGTTTAAAAGTTTAATTGATTCAAATGAAAAACTAAGTGAAACTCAAAAATTGTATTATTTGCGAAGCTTTCTAAGGGGGGAGCCCTTAGACTTAATAAAAAATTTAACTTTAGAATCTAGTAATTATAAGAAGGCTCTTAACTTACTTGTGGAAAGATATGATAATAAAAACAAAATTATAACTGATCACATAAATAAAATATTGGATATTGTGCCTATAGTTAAGTGTACTTCTGTAGTGTTAAGAAATGTTGTTGCTGATATTAAGCAAAACTTGAGTGCATTGGAGAGTTTAGGGCAACCTGTATCTCAATGGGATATGATCTTAATTGCAATATTATTTAGAAAAATAGACCCTTATACAGTTAGGTCATTCTATTTGGATCAATGTAATGTCAAGGATAATAGTTATAAGTTGTGTGATTTCTTAACATTTTTAGAAAACAAAGCAATAGCCTTTGAGGCAACGGCTCAACCAGACAAAAGGACAAGTGGTGGTGGAGGAGCCCCACGAGTAAGCCTGTTTACCAGGCAAAACTCATGTGAGTATTGCAATAAAGATGATCATAAAATTTATAATTGTTCAAAATTTAAAATAAGTTCATTGAGTGATAAATTAAAATTTATTGAAAAAACAAAGCGATGTAAGCTATGCTTGAATAACCACTCAAAGAAGTGTCATTTTAACTTTCGCTGTGCTAAATGCAGGGGTGTGCATAATACATTGTTGCATAATGACAACAATAATATTTCAGCAGATAATGAATCTGAAGCCATGGGAGGTTGCAAGGTGTCACTTTTTAACTGCAGGAAAAATGAGCATGTACTGTTGCCAACTGCTATGATAAAATTGGTTAAAAAGGATGGGTCTCTTATGTATGTTAGGGCTATCCTTGATTCTGGTAGTGAAGTATCAATGATCACCAAAGAAATTGCTGATCAAATTAAATGTTTAATTTCCTCGCAGTCTCATACTGTAGTGGGTGTGTGCGAAGGCACAAATAATATAAATAATATTGCACGATTTACTATTGGCTCTTGTCTTCAAAGAGAATTTAGTTTGCCTGTCACTTGTTCTGTTATTGAAAGGATATCTTGCACTATGCCTCACCAATTGATTGATATTGCACACTTAAATATCCCTTCCTATGTACAGCTGGCTGATGCTAGTTTTTATGCGCCTGGGCATGTGCAACTGCTTTTAGCTTGTGATGTGTTTTTCCAGGTGTTGCTACGTGAGCGGATACCGCTGACACCCAACGGACCCTACCTTATTAACACTAAGTTGGGGTATGTTGTGGGTGGTACTGTTGTTAGTAAGGACAATACTAAGGGCATTAAATATTGCAATTTAACTAATAGGTGTTTAACTAATAATTATTTTGAGGAAACTTGTTCCAAGTGTGATGATTCTATTCATAAACAATTACAACAATTTTGGGAGTGTGAGAAGGTGCCTGAAACCTTTTTTGAATCTAATTCCGAACAAGAATTAGCAGAAAAGTGTTTCCATGAAAATGTAGTCCTTAAAAATAATAGATTTCAGGTATCTTTGCCACTTAAGTTGCCATTTGAAGAGATTGATTTAGGCGATTCCTTAACCTGTGCTTTGCAAAGATTTTATAACATTGAAAAAAGATTATCTAAGAATCCAGATTTATTCAATAAATACAAATTGTTTATAGATGATTATATTAAACAAGGACATGCCCAGCTAGTTGATATATCACAATATGATCTTAAGAAAGGTAACATTTATTTTTTGCCTCATCATCCTGTTTTTAATGAAGGATCTAAAACCACCAAGTTAAGAGTAGTTTTTGATGGTAGCATGTTAACCAAAAATAGGATTTCCTTAAATGATATTTTGCTGAATGGCCCTATAGTTCAGAATGATTTAATTGATATTTTAATACAGTTTAGATTGGATAAATATATACTTATCTGTGACATAAGGCAAATGTTCAGAAATATAAAATTAGACAAAAGTCATTGTCAACTCCAAAATATTTTATGGCGAGAGTCTAATGAGCATAATATTAAATGTCTTCAACTTCAAACTGTCACATATGGTTTAAAAAGTTCTTCTTACTTGGCTACTCGCTGTCTACTTGAATTAGCTAACAGATATGGTGACAAATATAATTTAGCAGCATCAACCTTGAGGCATAGAACCTATGTAGATGATATTTGTGGGGGTACAAACAATATAAAAGAGTTAGAACAGTTAAAAAATGAATTAATTGATTTATTAAATTTGGGAGGTTTCCAATTGCATAAATGGTATTCTAATGTACCACAAATTTTAGCTAATATTCCCATAGAGAAGCAGCAATTAGAAAATATTGATTTAGCTTATGATAATAATATTTCTGTAAAAACATTAGGATTACATTACAATATAAAAACTGATAGTATTGATGTGTGCTGTCCGAAAAAACAGTTAAGTAATGTTTACACTAAACGGGAGGTTTTAAGTTTTGTTAGCAAGTTCTTTGACCCCTTGGGAATGGTCGGTCCTATTTTTGTTAAAGCAAAATTATTTTTACAAGAACTCTGGAAAACGAATTTAGCTTGGGATGTTCCTTTACCTTCAGAGTTAAATGAAAAATGGCAAGGTTTTGCATTAAATTTAATTAATATGTCGTGTATTTCGATTGCTAGGAACATAGACATATCTTTAAGTAAAAAAATAGAATTAATAGGATTTGCAGATGCATCAAATGATGCTTATGGATGTTGTCTATATTTAAGGGTGGTTAAACCTGATGGTTCAGTCACTATGGACTTACTTTGCTCTAAGTCTCGAGTCAGTCCCATTGGGAAGCAGTTAACAATGCCTAGGCTTGAGCTCAATAGTGCACTCTTGTTGTCTATTTTAGTTAAGAAGATATATAATACTTTATGTTTAAAAACAAGTAAAGAACAGCTTGATGTATACCTGTACTTAGATTCTCAAATTGCTTTAGCTTGGTTAAAAATTGAGCCTGTTCGTCTGTCTGTTTATGTTGCCAACAGAGTAAAATGTATTATAGAAAATACTAAAGGGTTTTCATGGTATTATATAAATACACAACTTAATCCAGCTGATTGTATATCAAGAGGGCTAGAGCCTGATATGCTGAAGCATAATTTATTATGGTGGCATGGTCCACAGGTTATGCATGATAAAAATTATTGTCCTAATTCTAATAATAATATTGATATTCACAAATTGCCAGAGGTTAAAAGCACATGTTTGGTAAATATAAAGGAAAAGGATAATGAATTTATAAAGAATCTATTTTGCAAACACTCATCATGGGGTAAATTACAAAGAATAGTTGCTTACATATTTAGATTTTATAACAATTGCAAAAATTCAAAAAATAAAATTAATAATTCTCTAACTGTAAGTGAACTGAATTTTGCTTCAACAATTATTGTCAAATGTGAACAAAGACTTATTTTTTGTTCTGAAATTAAATGCTTAAGCAATGGTCATCCAATTAAAGGTAGTTTATTACAATTAAATCCTTTTCTAGATGATAAAGGTGTCTTACGGGTTGGAGGAAGGCTACAACATTCAAAGATGTCCTTTACCCAAAGGCATCCTATTATTTTACCTAAACAATCACATATAACTACACTGATTATTCACAATGCCCACTTGCTGTTATTACATGCTGGGCCTAAGCTTATATTGAGTTACTTAAATCAAAAATATTGGCTGATCAATGGTTTAAGAGAAATAAAGAATGTTACACATAGATGTGTGGTATGTTTTAAACTTAAGGCAAAGCAGGCTTCACAATTGATGGGTACCTTGCCACATAGTCGTGTAACAGCTTCGCGTCCTTTTGAAGTGGTAGGAGTTGACTATGGAGGTCCTTTCCAAATAAAACAATCACGGGCCAGAAAGGTTTTAATATCAAAGGGATACCTTGTATTGTTCATTTGCCTTTCCACTAAGGCTATACATGTTGAGCTCGTTACAGATATGACTACTGATACTTATTTGGCCGCTTTAAAACGATTTATCTCGAGAAGAAATAAACCATCTGTAATATATTCAGATAACGCTTCTAATTTCCGTGGCGCAAGGAACCAATTAAAGGAGCTGTATAAAATGCAAAATTCTAGTGAACATCGAGCAGCTGTTCATAATTATACTAACTCATTAGGGATTTCATTTAAGTTTATACCTGCATATTCACCAAATTTTGCGGGCATATGGGAAGCCGGTATAAAAAGTGTTAAGTATCATATAAAGCGTGTAGTAGGGGATAAATGCCTTACTTATGAAGAATTGTATACTGTTATGGTACAAATTGAAGGAATCTTAAATTCCCGGCCTTTAGTGCCCTTAATTAGGTCAGATTATGATGATATGTCTTATCTCACCCCCGGTCATTTTCTCACGGGGGCACCTTTACAGTCCTTTCCAGAGCCAGATGTGACTGATGTTCCAACTAATAGATTGAAGTTTTGGAAACAGTGTGTGCAAATGCAGCAGTCATTCTGGAAACAGTGGCACAAACAATACCTCGTGCAGCTGCAAAATAGGCCTAAGTGGCAAGCTAGTAGACCTAATGTAAAGGTTGGAACATTGGTCATTATTAAAGATGACAATACCAGCCCTCTCACGTGGCCTATGGGCAGAGTGGTTGGAGTGCATCCGGGGGAGGATGGCAGGGTGCGTGCTATAGATGTTAAAAACCAAAAAGGGTTTGTAACTAGAACTAGTATCTCAAAGGTTTGTGTTCTGCCTATTGAAGATAATGATGTATGTAGTACATAAGTATTTTTGAGTTGATTCTTTTAGAATAAGATTGTAAAGTTTGATCTTAAATGTTTAAATTATAGTTTCATTTTCCAAATATTGTTTGCCGAGGCCGCAACTATGTTAAGTCCTGAACGTAACATAAAGTTTTGTCATGTGGCAATATTGTTAGATTTCTAGAATGTTGGCAGATCTGTTGTGATGCTACGCTGTATGTAAAATGTATCGCTGATTGCAGCGCGTGTGGGCTATAGCCACAAATATTAAATATTATCAATTTATTACTTATGTGCATTTAAAAGTGATTGTTCTTACAACATAATTAAGTTCAATGTACTTAGTAATAAGAAAGGTGTGCGAGTGCAAACAAACAGTTATTTATGTACGTGGTGTGCACGTTGCTAAATAAAATAATCCTTTATGTAGTGTGCGAGTTTTCAATTTTTCTAACCAGCGCCTTGCTCCTACACTGTGATCCCCGATTTCAGTGTCCCAGCAGGCTGGAACGGCAGCACCTTGTTTGCTGTTGTCTACCAACAAATGGTTTTTGTGTTTTTTTATTATTTGTGAAGTTTCATTATCTTTTATCAAGTACACCACTTTACCAAGTCTTTTTGTCACTGTTCCTCTAATCCATTTAAAACTATGACTACTTAAATATTTTTTATATAAAATTTTTTGTCCGTTAGCAAAGCATTGTCTATTATTGCCGCCGTACGACTTACACTGCAAAAACTGTTTATTTTTCACATACGAGTTACTGGGCGTGGACGATAATGACGTAGGATTAATTAAATCTAAATGAGAGCGAAGTTTTCTTCCAAACACTAGTTCTGCTGGTGACAACCCTGTGGTAGAATAGACTGAATTCCGGTAATCAAACAGATACTTTGCTAATTTGAATTGAATTTTTGTTGTTTTTCCACACGATAAAATGCTTGTTTTAAGCCCTTTTTTGCGATTTTTACATAGCTCTCAGCTTGGCGGATAGTAAGCTGGGCTAGTCACGTGACTTATGCCATTTATACTGCAGAAATCTTGAAATTCCTGAGATGTAAAGGATGTGCCATTGTCACTTACCAATATTTGTGGTAAACCGAAACGCACAAAATAATCACATAGTTTGTTTATTACACATAAACTTGTTATATAACTGTTCATATCATAAACTTCCAACCACTTACTGTACGCATCTACTATTATTAAATACATACGGTTATAAAACGGACCTAAAAAATCGATATGAATTCTTTCAAAAGTCTGGGCCGGGTAGACCACGTGGCCAGGGGGGCGCGGGGCGGGGACGCGCGGACCTTGCTACATACCTCACAATTACCTATCAGTAACTCTAATTGTTTGTCCAAGCCTGGAAACCAAAAGCGAGAACGTGCTTCAGCTTTAGTTTTAACAATTCCCAAATGAGACCTATGTAGTTCATCTACTAATCTATACCTTAAAATTGTCGGAATAATTATTTTGTGTCCCCTCATCAAACATCCATTTTCATAAGACAGCTGAAATCGACACAAAAAGTATGGCTTTAAATAAGCATCATTAATCTTTTTAGGCCAGCCATGCAATACGAAGTATATGACTTTATTTAACGTTGCGTCTTTCATTGTTTCTAGCTGAATGTGTTTAGCAGTGATCGGCAGCGCGCCCTCCGCGACGAAGTTCACGTAAGTGGCGGGATCGTGTAGCGCGGCGGCCGCGTCTGCACAGCGTAGCGAATCTGAACCTAAAGCGCACGTGCAATACGGCTGGGATTCGTTCGGTAATGATACGTTAGCACGTGATAAGAAATCTGCCGTGTTATCACTACTTTTTATGTATTCAATTTTATAATTGTACGCGCTTAGAAACAATGCATACCTTTGCAACCGGTTTGCCGATACTTCTGGAATGCCTTTGTGCGGGCCAAATATTGCAAGAAGGGGTTTGTGATCCGTTTTTAGGGTAAACGGAGTTGATCTACCAAATGGGTATTGGTGGAATCTCCGTACCCCGATAAACGATTGCCGTTGCTTCTTTTTGAATTTGTGAATACCGTTTTTCCGCCGCGTTTAATGTTCTAGACGCGAACGAAATTGGCTTTTCGGAACCTTGACTATCAATTTGAGATAGAACTGCCCCTAGGCCAGTTGGGGATGCGTCAACGGTTAACACTAAATTAGCATTGGGATTAAAATGAGCTAATACGTCGTCAGAGGCTAGATGCTTTTTAACAGATACAAATGCTTGTGCGTGTTGCCGTGTCCATTGCCGCTTACTTGTTTTTTTCAATAAATCGTATAGCGGGCTTAGAATGTGACAATGAGACAAAGTGCCTGTAGTAATTAACTAACCCTAAGAATTACTGAAGTTCACTCACATTTTTTGGTTCCTGAGCATCGAGCATGCTTTTGACCTTTTCTGGAGATTTTTTTTAACCCATCTTTATTAATTATGTATCCTAAATAGTTTATTTCATCCATCAAATATTGACACTTGTCTTTTTATAATGTAAGTCCAGCGTCCTGTAACCTGTTTAAAACAGCCGTTAGCCTATCTAAATGTTCTCCTGGACTACTCCCCGTGATGAGTACATCGTCAAGCAGGCACAACACGCCGTCCAGTCCGGAGAGCACGCAATCCATGGCGCGCTGGAAGATGGCGGGCGCGCTGGCCAGCCCGAACACCATCCGCGTATACTTATATAAACCACTGCATGTGTTGATGCAGGTTATGTTTTGAGAGTCTTCATGTAATAAAAATTGATTATATGCCATGGATAAATCTAACTTTGAAAACTGGACGCCTCCATGCAACTTAGAAAACAATTCTTTTACAGTGGGCAAAGGGTAATGTTCAATCACTAATTGTTTATTGATCGTTACCGAGTAGTCAGCACATATCCTAACAGTTCCGTCATGTTTAAGTACCGGCACTATAGGGGACGCATATTCTGAATGTTCCTCAGGCTCTAGGATTCCTATGTCGACTAATCGTTTTATTTCATTTTCAACCTTTTCTTTAATAGAAAATGCGAGCGGCCGGGGCTTAAAAAATATCGGGTTTGTGCCTTCTTTAAGTGGAAGTTCTATCTAATATTTATTGAAGCAACCTAACTTATCCGAAAAAAATCTGCGATATTTTTGTTGTAACTGTTCAATAATATTTTTGTGAAGGCTTTGATTAACAGCTTTGATTGGTAACAGTTCTAACTTAAAGGCGGAAATAAAATCACGACCCAAAAGTGGCGGGCCGCCCCCAGTCACTACATATATATCAAAGGAGCGTGTTTGTTTGTTGTACGTTACAGGAATACCGCACTATACCTAAACAACATATTGTTTCACCAGTATATGATATTAATCTTTTATTGGTATTTGACAATGGAACATCCTTAAAATTTTCGATATATATTCTATCTGTTAATACTGTGACGGCAGATCCACTGTCGACTTCAAACTGTATTCCGACCCCGTGAATAGACACCGTTTCTACCATAGGTTCACCGTTAGCCGTACGAATGTTAAATATCAGTAACTCACCATCATCGTCCCCGTCATTATCGCCCACGTCCACACCACTTATTCTAATATTTTTAACTTTCTTGCACATCTTTTGTGAGTGGCCTTTGACGTTACACTTTTTACAAGTATATTTAGCGAACCGACACTGAGACGCTTTGTGGTTATATCTGCCACACACCATACACTGATGAGCACTATTAGAGATCTTGAGCACCGGCTGATGTAGTTCCACCACCGGCGGCACGGCGGCCGGCACAGCTGCGGCGGCGGCGGTGCGCGCGCACCGCACGCTCTCCGCCAGCACCACCGCGCGGCTCAGCGTCAGCTCCTTCGTGTCCTGCGCGTAGAGCTTCTCCCGCTCGAGGCCTGGCAGCATGCCCATCATGAATCGATCTCGTAAGGCTTCCTCGATGTTTGAGAAGCCGCAGTCGGCAGTCAGTCCACGCAGTCTCGCAGCCCATTGCGAAAAATTCTCGCCGGGATGTTGTGTTGCTGTGTAAAATTTGTGACGGCAGCCAAACCCAATAGATTTTGGTGTAAAGTGGTCATCCAGAGTTCTTAGTATATCTGCGTACGGCACCTCACTCAATAGCTTTGGAAGAACCAAGTCTGCGGCTAATTTGTAGGTTCCATCGGCGAGTGCGCTCAACAGAATTGCTTTTTTCTTTGTTTCCTGAGGGTCACTAATGAGATTTATGTCATTAGCGATATACCACTGAGCAATTCGATCTTTATATGTCTTCCAAGACTGCGTTTCATGGTCAAAAACCGTTAAAATCCCGAAATTGTAAGCCATATTTAACAAATACAATTTGCGCGGGTAGTATCGTCGCCAATATTATGTCGGGACGTGTGGAGACGAGTGAAACGCTTGCTAGTTGACAACGCACTGGTTTATTCGACAGAAAATACCTACATACACAACAAAGAGTAAGGAGAAGACTTCATTTTGTTTTAAAACATTGTTTGATTTTAAATAAAAGTAGGTATTTACATTAACTGATCGTAAGTGGCGTCCGCACCCATGGGCATTATAAATCGTAGGTGTTTTATTTAGTAATATTGAGAGATTATTAAATCTGTGGCTACAAAGAGGAACAGGACATAAATATAACATAATAAGCAGCTCTGAAAAGAACTTTTCGTATCAAATATGTAACGGTCACTCCTGTGAAATTAATTATTGTCAAACACGAAGCGAAGCGAAGACTCGACGCACGCAGCTGTCTCACGGCGCGCGACATAAACCCCGCGCCGCTCCCTGCGCGTGACGTGATGTCGCGGCGGCGTTTTTTTTTTGTTCCCTTCCACGGAGAGGGCGGGAGGAAGTAAAAAATGCTCTTAAGCATACCCCGCGCGTGCGATCGGAGTTATGTGGGACTCGTCACTCCGAGCCTACCAGAGCCTCTACCCACTAAAAAACCCCCTGAATGACTCGTGCAATTTTTTGCCACACAGCCTTCCTCTGAGCGACGACCAACTGGGGAAAGAGGCCGCGCTAGCGGGGCCCAGAAGGGGTCACCCGCTGGAAATTACATAGCACTGAAAGTGAATTCATAGCACAAAAGGTGTTTAAAATGAAAATGAAAAGTTGAATTATTCGAATTTAAATTAGAATTAGAATTTGCGGCCAGAAGGGCTTCCAGATCTAGGGTCAGCTGCGTCGCTACGTTCGTGTGTGCGTTTCTCGGTCTAGCGACTTTGAACTTCGAATCTAAGACAGGGGTAGTATACGAGACTGAATCTCGAACTAGAGGATTGGGGTGGGTTTTTGAGCGTTTGAAGAACGCTTCCGAGAGTGTTTTGAGGTGCTATCACACTGTAGGTAGTTCAAGATCTCTGTGCAGGTCAGCGTTACGCGCGTACCAAGGTGCGTTTGTGGCCCTGCGGCAGAAGAGATTTTGAACTACCTGCAGTCTGTGCAGGACGGAGGGTTTGGCGTGGGCAAAGATTGGCGAGGCATATGTCATGACGGGTCTAACGCAGGTCTTATGAAGCGTACGTTTATTTCTGAAAGACATTTTACTTTTTCTGCCTAACATACTATATAGGCGGCCTAAATAAAATCGGGCGCCAAGGTATTTGGTACTGCGCTTCCAGGGGATGGGAATGCCTAACATTCGAATGTTCTGCCTCCCTAATATGCAGAAATAATGCAATAGTATATTAATAGTATATGTATATATAATATCTACACACACAGGGCAGAAATCGGAAGCGGGTTGGGTATCTTCGCTATTTT
The DNA here is from genome assembly GCA_923062675.1 of Marasmarcha lunaedactyla. Taxonomy (NCBI): domain Eukaryota; kingdom Metazoa; phylum Arthropoda; class Insecta; order Lepidoptera; family Pterophoridae; genus Marasmarcha; species Marasmarcha lunaedactyla. The sequence continues at coordinate 11,020,866 of OV281346.1, read as the reverse complement.
GAAGAATAGTGAAACCGGAACCAAGCCTCTAGATTTAGCCCAAGACACCACAACTCAACGTACACAAACATACCGTTTTTTAAACAGAACTGGCACAGTCAATTACTCCTCCAGCGTGTATTGGGTTAGTTAGCTAATAAATTGACAATGGCAACCAACATCCAGATTGTAGTTTGCCAACAACACTAAATAGGCCAAAAATACAATTCCAGGAAACTAAAATTAGATATGTAAAAATAATATGTTGGCAAAAATATTTTGTTAAATATTTGGGGCAACATATAAAACTTAATAAGAATGTAATAAAGAGGAATTATAAATAAGCTAAAATGACTAGATATAATTAATGAAACTAAGTGAAATTATGTAAAATAAAGACACAGCCTTTAACATAAAGCTAACTTACAATTAATAACAAAATGTAGAGCTGCAACTCTACAATTGTAACAACAAACTATGTATAACAGTTAGTATAATACATACTAGATATAAACGTAAAGTAAATAAGTAGTATTAAATATATTGTATAGCAATAAATAGACAATAAGGAAGAAATTAAAGAAATGTATTAATTTAATAAGTATGTAAAATGAAACTTGACAAAAATGTATTTCAATGAAACAGAAAAATAAAAACAAATTAAAAGTTAGTATAGAAAGCAGAAAACTGTCTACTGTAATAGATGAATAATAAAATTAGAATGTAAAAATTAATATTATGTAAAATATAAAAAACAAAATTTTTAAAAGAAATGAAAATGTAAAACTGAAAGCTTATAATTAAGCACATTAAATAAATAAAGTCTCACGTGTTACCCCATCCCTAAACCCTGTATTAGATAATAAGCTGACAATTAGCTAGAGATTAGAGGACGATAGTCGGGAATCCCACCCGTAAGAGTGTAAAAGAGATGAATGAGAGAAAGACAAAGTATGAAGAATGAAAGTGCGAGAAGAATAAATGATAGAACTGGAATGAGAGGTATTAGCGCATAATTGTAATCGGCGATACGACGGTGTTTGCAGTTGAAGTAAACCGCAGAACTCTTGTCTGGGTTCCCATCGATGCACCATTTTTGAAAGCATGCACCGAGGGCGTTTACGGCCTTTTGGAGTCTGGTGACGAGACCCGGGACACCGAGGCCTTTGGTGTAAAGGGCGGTGTCATCGGCAAAGAGGGCGAGTTCGACGCCTTTGGTGGGATGGGAATATCGTTAGTGTACACGGTGTACAACAGAGGGCCGAGGACTGAGCCTTGAGGGACTCCAGCCTTTATGGAACGAGGCTCGGAAAGCGTGCCTTCATGTTTGAAAACAAACGTGCGCTCTTTGAGAACGACGCGATTATCCTAACTAGGCGATCCGGTAAGCCTATTTTAAGACTTTATAGACTAGGCCCTGTGCCAGACTTTATCGAAAGCCTTGGCTAAGTCAAAGAAAACTGCGACCGTTTTAAAACGGCGAGGATAGAAACCTTCGAGTATGTACTCGACGATTCGATGGACTTGCTGAGGGCAGGAGTGCTGAGCGCGAAAGCCGAAGTGAGGGGGAATAATGAGAGGATCGCCATCCGTTGGAAACAAATGGTTCCGCATTCGAGAGAGTATGACTCTCTCAAGAAGTTTAGACATGGCCTTGAGGAGGCTGATGGGTCTGTGATTAGCCGGGATATTCAAAGGTTTACCCGGTTTGGGAATGCCTATGACTGTCGCTTCTTTCCAAGCTTTTGGAAATATATATAGTTAATAAGGTAAGTTAACCTGTTAAAGCAGGTTCTTAAGTGCGTGGTTGGAAATTCCATCCGCACCCGGAGCCTTTTTGGACTTTTGACTTCTAATGAGAAGCGAGATTTCATCATTAGAGACTGTGACGGGGTCGGCGGTGATGGGGAGAGAGTCCCTGCGGAGGACTTCGTCCTTCACCGCTTGGATGTGGGAGGGATCCGCGGGTTGCTTGCTGGGCGAGCATTGTGAGGCAACGCTGTCGGCGAAGCATTCGGCTTTCTCTTCGTCTTCGAAGGCGGTAGTGCCGTCGGGACGAGTTAGAGGAGGAACGTGGGAAGCGTTGTCTACGCGTAAGGCTCGGGCCATTTTATAATACGCTTGATGGGACGGGGAGATATTCTCCATGAGATCGTTCATCTGAGCGTCTCGGAGTTTCGCGAGGCAAGACCTAACTTTACGTTGCAGCTGATTCGCAGCTGATCTATAGGCAGGCATGGGATAGAGTTTGGCTCTCCAGAGAGCGTTCTTAGCTTTAATGAGATTGCGGACGTCTAAGGGAAGCGTGGGTTTGACTTGCTTAACGATATTTTCGTTATCTCTGATGGCTGAGTTGATAGCAACAGCGAGGGAATCGACTAACGAGTCTATTTTGTCCGGGCTATCTAGAGGGTCGGCCGAGATCGCGAGCGAAGAGTTTGGGGAGTATACTAATACTCACTTCCTTTCCGTTCCAGGCCAAGATACCGTAAACATTTCACATCTTACTTTTTTTGAGTTTCATAGGTTCTGCGATTTATCATCTTTTAGTCTCAAACGTGTACAAGAGGAAGATATTTTGAAAATAATTAAGACATTGAAATCAAATGCATTAGGTGATGATCGAATATCTTTGGATATGCTTCTTCTATCCATAGCTCATACTTTAGGTATAATAACGACAATAATAAATACTTCGAAAGTTTCTGGTATCTTTCCTGAGCCTTGGAAAACTGCAATTGTACACCCCCTTCCCAAAAACGCGGACCCTAAAACGTTGCATGATCTCCGTCCCATTTGCTACCCACATTGTCTATCTAAGGTAATGGAGAAAGTTGTTTATCTGCAGCTAATAGACTATTTAGAAAATAACAACATCCTTCCCAAAAAGCAGTCAGGTTTTCGTAAGGGTCGAAGCACAACAACTGCTCTCATAGATGTAACAAGTTACGCTCTGGAGTCTCAGGACGCGGGTTTAGCAACGTTTTTAATCCTGTTAGACTATTCCCGCGCGTTTGATAGTATAAACGTACTGTTATGAGGCAGGAGGTTGGAGAGTTTTTAAAAAACTCTTTTATTCGAAATACACTTGTTTATTGTAAAACTTTCCAGAGTCACAACTTTTAATTAGGGATGTTGATTAGTGTTGTCAGTCTGGAGTCTAAACGCGCACTGATCGTTAAAAACAAATTATAATTTACATAAACTAAAAATGATGCACAAACAAAATTAAAGTAGGACGTTAAGTAGTAAACAACTAAAAGAGTTTATTCAGCAATATACCCATACTAGGGTAGGATATAACAGCCTCCTCGGTTAAGACGGAGCTTTATCCCTTTAAATGGAAAAGCGAAGTTATTAAAACATTCCAAAAATAATCAATATCCCTTTACAAAACAATAAAATAAAACAAAGACACATGAGAATAATTTCAAAATTAAAAACACAAAACATAGCTTTAAGTTTTAAAATTTGAACATAAAACATGAAATAAAAATTCAAAAGAAACAGTACACATTTGTTATAAAACTAAAAATTATCAATATTTCTAGAGGATGAACTGAAATTAAGTTTTTTTAGATTACATGAAGATTCAATAGACTTATGATCTTCTTCAGAAGATGCATCAGAAGTCATTTCAATAGAGTTTGACAATTTAGACCGATTTCTAATATTCTTTTTATTATTACATTGGTTATAGATGCTTATACAACATAAACTTCGGTTATTAACAATAAAAATATCTAAATACTTTATAAAACATGTAAAGTAAAATACAAACAATTAGAAAATATGTAAAAGAAGAATAATATGTACCATAACGTATAAAATGTGACTCCTGTTGAGCCTTATTTATTTCATTTTCTAAATAATCAAGTTTATGCGAATTGTATTGTAAATTATCTAAATTAATATTCGACAATTTAATAGGCAATTAATGCGGTAAAGTATGATTAAAATTTCCCTTTTTACAACATTCGTCGTCCAAAATATTAAAATTGATATTAATATTACTTTTAACATATAATTTCTTAGAACTAGAAGGTAAAAGTTGGTTTGTTTTCGAATAACCGATACAGTCGTCGGTAAGTTTCACAATACCTGTACCTAATAAAGTTTGGTCATACATTTTATCATCGCATTTAATTGTTAGTTTACATGGTTTGGACTAAACAAAGATCCACTTGTTATTATTCAAAATTTGCCATATGTCAATTAGACCATACAAAAGTTTGCTATTGCATTCAGCTGGCAAAGATAAGATGACTTCTGTTAGTAATTTACTTTGACAACAGGGATTATTTATACTTGAACGGATATTTATTAAAGGACAGATAGAAAGTTCATCATTTATTAATTTACAATTATTAAAATCATCAATAAGAACATAACTTAGCTTATCGTCTGATAAGGCTATATAAGGCTTAGAAGGTTGGATCAGCGAAAATGTATTGACCTTCTGATCATGAGGGGTTGGTAAAGGTATATTTTTATAAACAATATACCTTTCATTATAAATTAAAGGAATTTCTAATGTAAAAATAATCTTTTCATTGTAATAAAAACAAGTTAGCTTGGACACATCAATTATCGTGTTAATGTTTGCAAGTGATAACGATACTGGGAAGTCAGTAAGTTTATTTATGAAATGACCATTGTTAACTAATTCAGAATACAGCTTATTTGGACTTAATACAGAAGGGTGTAAAATATTTACCTTCGCAAAAAAATAGAGTTAAATTTTACATCTAAAAAGTTAGAGATAGTTATTAAAGAACTCTCCACTAAATTAACTAACAAGGAGACGGCAAGGGTGTGGGGTCCTCAAATCAAGCGGAGGTTCCGCGTGTAGTTAGCACTCAGTGAGTGCATTCTTATACTCAAACCCTAGAGCGCACTACTTAGCCATTGCCGAAAAAAAAATTCCTAGAGTATGAAAAAAAAAATTTTTTTTTCTTGTATTAAAATTTTATAAATTGTTCATCATCAGCTCTCTTCTCCAATTTTTTCAAAAATGATTAAATATGCCTGGTATGCGTCAAAATTATCTGAACATCGAGAAATATTTATAACGTAAACGAAGTTTGTTTTTCAGAAGAAATTCTAAAAACACTGTGCTCCTGTAAAAAAGCTGCATTTATTTGTTGTGCAAGTTGTCGACAAAATTTGTGTTTTTCTTGTTTTTATGATAAATACCATCCAGGTTTGTGTATTCCTAAAGATGAATGATTGAAAAAATTGCTAATGCTATAAACATTTTATCATAAATATTCATTGTATTTAATAATATATTATTTTATAAAATTTTTTTAAAGGAACTGTGACTTTTGTATTTATTATATTTACATTCCTCCGTCTTTTATAAGTTCTAATCATTAAGAAGTTAAAAATTATTCAATTCGCGATTCAATAATGTATAAAAGTCCAAAAAAATGGTTTATAACGATTTATTAAATAATAATACAAAAAAAAATTTTTTTTTTAAACTTTAGGAATTTTTTTCTCGGCAATGGCTGAGTAGTGCGCTTTAGGGTTTGAGCATATAAATACACTCAATGAGTGCTAACTACACGCGGAACCTCCGTTTGATTTGAGGACCCCACACCCTTGCCGTCTCCTTGTAAGCTATTTATTCTTGTTACATAAGATAATTTATTGTTTTGATCCGTAACTTGAGTAAGAATATTATTTAAAATTGATAAATGAGAATTTAGTTTAATTTCATTATCGTTAAGTTTACGTATAGTAGAATTAAAAGTATTCAAACTAGACTTAATTACATGGATATTATCCTTCATTAAATGAAATAATTCAGATTCGCTCTTTTGACAAACTTCAATAGCTGCGTCGTATTTTCGCGCATCGTCGGCGTCTAAAGTGCCAAAAAAGAATTTATGGATTTCTCCTCCAAACTCTAATGATCTTTTATACTTAGTTGAGTTTCTCGGAATAACATGCGACAAAGAGTTAAATTTTTCATAATTCGACTGTAACAAATTTTCAATAGAATTTGTAATATCCTTACAATCAACAAAATCATTAGGTAAAATTTTAAAACATAAGTTACTGGTTTTTATCAATAAATTTTCAATACTTTCAAGATGAGGCTTAAAAGATATAACATCGATATGAGTAACAACTTTCCAAAAATTGTTATAAAAACTAATCGAAGTTGTGGGATCAAAGTATATCCCAGGACTATGAACTATCGGCGTCACCTTACTTTCGCTTACACAATGACGAAATAGTAATCTAAAAATAAAATTAGAATAGAAAAATAAACAACTTATTAAACTAAGTTTGAGCTGGTTTTATCTGATCAACGTGATATTTGACGTGTTTACGACCAATACTCAAAGTTACATTATTCTTATTATTAACCTTAACTATCTTAAAAGGGCCTTTCCACACTGGGGAAAGTGCTTTACGTAACCTATGGTGTTGCTTAAGATACACCATATCTCCTAATTTAAATTGAACTGATTTACTGGAAGAATCATAGTATTGCTTGGAATTTTCCTTACTTTTCAAAATATTTTCTAAAGCTTTTTCTCTTCTAAATCTTATCCTATATTGTACTGCTCTTACATATTCGTTATAAGTAACATTATCATTTGTTTCATAAAGAGAATTAGGTATGTTCGGTTTATGACCGTATAATAATTCGAAAGGAGTATACTGAGTAGTACTATGAGGAGTAGTATTGTAACATAATATGGCTGTGGCTAGATAACAGTGCCAGTCATTTTGGTTTTCGTTAACAAAAGATTTTAAATATTCTTTCAATGTAGCATGACTCCGTTTGAGTGCTCCATTTGTTTGAGGGTGATACGGAGTCGAAAATAAAGATTTAATTTTAAATATTTCTGTAATTTGCTTAAATAACTCTGATGTAAAACAACTCCCGAGATCTGTTAAAATCATTTTCGGTATTGCGAATAGGGACATAAAATGAACTAAATTTCGAGCTACCTCCTCACTTGTAGCTGATATCATAGGATGCGCGCATGAAAACTCTGTTAAATCATCTTGTGAGGTTAAAATAAATCTGAATTTCTGAAAACCTGCTTCTGGTAAAGTACCAACGATATCTAAAGATAGGCGCTCAAAAGGCTTCGTACTTGAAGATGTAATAACCATCGGAGCTTTATTACTTTTTCTTAAAGGTTTGTTTACTTGACAAAGCCTACAATTTTTAACATCATTTTCGATGTCCGATCGCATCGACTTCCAATAATAAGAAGCTTTAATCCTGTTAAACATTCGATTCATGCCGGGATGACCCGCTATGGTTGAATCGTGATTTTCTTTTAAAATCTTCTGTACTTCTGCTGGAGTAGGATAAATTAATTGATTTTTGTAAATATGAATTCTTATATTAGTATTGTGAAAAACAAAATTAATAATGTTATAAACTTTAATAAACGATATTTTAGAGTAAGGTTTAATTAATAAATTGTAAATATCTTTATAATTAGTTTCATCATAATGATGCACCTTCGTAAATAGAAAAAAGAATGTTTTATTTTTGTTATCAATCGATAACAACGAACCGGCCTCGCGCTCGGTATTTAAAAGCTCAGCAGAATTCTCGAACTGTGATAATATTTCTTCGCAGGTGGGCATAGAATAATCGAATAGATAGTTACTATATAATATACCTAAAGAGATAGGACACGCAATCGCATTATACTTCCATGAATGTAAGTTTTGTAAATGTTCTTCAGTTTTAGTGTCAAGGTCGGGTAAATTTTTAGTAAATTGTTTTTTCCAATAGTCTTCGTAACTACACTTATTAAATTATTTAAATCTATAATGTTAATAGGAATTTTGGATAAAGCGTCGGCGTTTGATGTTAATTTGCCGGGCTTATAAACTATTTCGTAATCATATTCCTCAAGTTTGAGGCGCCACCGGATTAATCTGCTGCCGGGGTCTTTTACATTAAAAAGCCACGTTAATGGGCGATGATCCGTTACGATCTTAAATTTAGTCCCATATAAATAAGGACGAAAGCTTTTAACTGCAAATAAGATACCAAATAACTCTTTTTCTATGGTTGAGTAATTACATTCTGCTTTATTCATTGTTCTAGACGCATACGCGATAGGTTTGTCCTTGCCTACAGGACCTTGTGAAAGTAAGCACCAACCGCAAAATTACTCGCATCGGTTGTGACAATAAAAGGTTGTGTAAAGTCTGGGTACTGTAAAAGTGGAGCTGAAATTAATTTCTCCTTTAAAATATTAAATGATTCATTTTGTTCATGAGACCAATGAAAATTCGCGTCCTTTTTTAAAAGTAAAGTTAAAGGTTTCGTTATCTTACTAAAATTATCTATAAATCGGCGATAGTAGCCAACTAATCCTACAAATGATTTGACTTCTTTAGCATTACGTGGAATCGGAAAATTAGAAACTGCTTTGACCTTGTCTGGATTAGGATGTACACCTTTATCAGAAATAATGTGTCCTAGATAAGCAACCTCGTGCCGCAAGAACTGACACTTGTCGGGCTGGAGTTTTAAATTAAATTCTCTAAATCTACTGAATACTATATCGAGTTATTCAATGTGTTTGTCCAGGGTTTCCGAAAATATTACGGCGTCATCCAAATAAATAAAAGCATGAAGGCCTTGTAAACCCGACAGAACGGTATTCATTAACCGTTGAAACGTAGAAGGGGCATTTTTGAGCCCAAAAGGCATCCTAGTAAACTGAAAGTGACCTGAAGTGCCGTTAGTATTGATAATAGTGAAGCCAGTCTTTGCTGCATCTTCCTATTTTAATAAACATTGGTGAAACCCGGAAACTAAATCTAGGGTACTAAAGTACTTAGAACGACCTAATTGGTCTAAAATATCATTAATTAATGGAATTGGAAAAACCTCGGTAAGTGTTACATCATTTAAACGCCTATAATCAATAACTATTCGCCATTTTTTCTGTCCAAATGCATCTAACTTCTTAGGAACTATCCACACTGGGGCGCTCCACGGGGAAGTTGAAGGATGAATAATATTTTGGTCTAACATATATTTAATTTGTTTATCAACTTCTTCCTTATGACATTCTGGTAACCTATAGGATTTCATATTAATCGGTGGAGAATTACCGGTATTTATGGAGTGTTCGGCCGCATTAGTATACGATAACCGATCTCCTTCAAGATAAAAAATGTCTGAATATTTACTACAACATTCAAAAAGTAATTTCTTCTCTTCGTAATTCAAATGCTCGTGACGGATTAAATCAAGGACTCGTTTTTTACGGTCTGTATAATTAATAGATGTATGATTAATACTTTCAAAACAATTGTGAACATTTTCAAAACATTGGTAATCAATCTGTGATAAGTGAACTTTAAAATTATTTATTTCGACTGGAAATTCCGTCGTATTCAAAATTGAAACGTTTACCCTTTTATTTGGTTTTAAATTTACCACACAATTAGCTAAATAAACACCATCACAAATATTTTGATCCAATATGAGCGCTTCCTTAAGTTGAAATAGTTCGGAATCAGCGTTACTAACACAGCATTCTATCACAGTTTCGCTTCGTGCAGGAATGACATAAGTAACCTGATTGAAATGAATAGGTAAAATTGAACCGTGTATACATATTTCATTAGAACTATAATTAATATTGCAATTAAAGAATTGAAAAAAATCGTTACCTAAAATCCCGTCATATTGTAAATTAAGGTCATCATTTATTACATGAAATTTATAAACAATATTGTTATAAGTTATATTGTAATAAGTTTCATAAAAAATATCTTTATTTTTATCATTAATACCTTTTATTTTTTCCGAAGAAAGTTTCGTACTATTAGTTAAACTAGAAAATTTTATCAAACTAACACTTGCACCTGTGTCAATTAAAAAACATAATTGCTTGTCAGAATGTGACTTGGTAAACATGTGGTAATGACACTTTCTTAAATAACGTTCTCTTCTTAAATAAGTTTCAAAAATAGGTATGTCTTCCTTAATTATAATTTATATACTTAAATATAATAAATTAATTTTATTCTCACATTCTTGAGAAATATTCATCTTAACATTGTGACTCGACTCTATTTTGGAGTGAGATGAAAAAGGACTCGACTCTCTTTTGGAGCGAGATGAAAAAGGACTCGACTCTCTTTTGGAGCGAGATGAAAAAGGACTCAGCGGCTTCGGCTGAGATGCAAAATTATTATGACTCGACTGTCTTTTAGTTCGAGACGAAAAATTGACATCACGACTCACCTGCTTTTCAGGTTGAGATGGAAAACTATAATTACCACGACTTGTCTGTTTATCAGTGCGAGATGCAAAACTTTTATTTTTAATATCACTCGCCTCTTTCGTGGGTCGAGATAAAACCTTAGTATAATTAATAGAATCCCTGTGCAATATTTCGATATTAGGTTTCGTATCAGTGCAATTTTTAAAAATCTCACTATTAGAATTAGTGCCATTTAAAATGCTTGATTTCGGCAGGCACGAGACCGAAATCTTTTTTAGTTTAAATTATCGCTATCGTTATGATCATTTAAAACATTGTGAACACTGCGCATGCGCGGACTCTCTGTAACTGGAGCCCTGGTATCGTGTTGTGTATAGTTAGACTGACTATTCTGAAAATGCCGCTTACGGCAAAACTTGACCGTGTGACCAGGATTTTTACAATAACTGCAAAAATACTTATTTTTATTCTCATGGGAATTAGAAATGTTGTTTTTATAATTAGAATCAAATGAATTCGGTTTAGAAGTATTATGATTTTTTAAATGAAAAGTGTGAAAATTAGGTTTTCTTTTAAAATATGCGGAACTTAAGTGTCCTTGCCTATGGCAAACTGAACAACTTTTGGTATTTTTAAAATTTGACTTAGATAGCTTAAAAAGTTTCTCCTCCTCCACGGCAAGCGTTATCGCCTCCGAGAGACTGGTTGGATGTCTGCACCGAACATTATTTGCAAAACTAGGATTAACATTTAAAACAAAAGTATTAAGGGCAAGATCTTCCATTGAAGCTATACGGCCCACTAATTCCTCTTTGATTTTACAGGAATGATGAATATCAGCTTGAATACGTGTTAAGCATGAATCTAATCTGAGGACATACTGAGTAACGTTTTCTGTAGGTAATTGCTTGCAACTTTGTAATTCGATTAAAAGATGTGTCGAATGCTTTTTATCACCAAAAGTGACCTTTAAAAATTCCTTTAGAGCCTTCCAACACGAAAAATTTCTTAAACAACAAGCAATTTGCTCTTGTCCCTCAAGTTGTAATATGATATATTTATATAAAATAGATTGTTGTTCAATATTAGCTAGACTGAAAGCATTATCACAATTCGTGAGACACGCTGTAAGGGTTTCTCTATCACCGTTATATGGCTTAATAAATTTAGTAAGAACATTCAAAGAAACCTTCTCGGTATTATCTTTCTCGATTTCTTGTTTTCGAGACATATTTTAAAATAATTTATAAAAGTGATTTAGAAAACAAAAATATTAAAACACGTTTAAAATAGAGAAAGTGAAAATAAAATAGAAAAACGTTCAAAATAGTAAAATAATCGCAAAAATGTTACCTTCAAATTGCACTTAAAAATTGATCTTTGCACTGAAAACAAAAGAATTCACAGAATAACGAGCCGGAACATACTGCGTCGATTCAGGAACAGGACTACCTTAGTCCTAGATGGAGATGAGTGGCGTCGTTTTTGGGATGCGGGCTCACGGCGACAAGCCGGAGACTGACCGTCGATCTGCTCCAAACTCTGGTAAGAAGATGCGGGCTTAGCGGGGTTCGCTAAGGCTGACCGTTGACCTTTTTGCGATACGGGCTCAACAGGGCGTCGAGACTGACCGTCGATCTTCCTTTGGATGATGCGGGCTCAACGAGGTGTCGAGACTAACCGTCGATCTTGGTGCTTCTCAAGATGCAGGCACTAGGCTGAGCTGTGGCTTACTGTCGATCTTCTCTGCCTCGCGTAGATTCGAGATAGATGGGTATCTTCGGACAACGCTTACTCTATCCCACCGCTGCCACCAATTTTGTTATGAGGCAGGAGGTTGGAGAGTTTTTAAAAAAACTCTTTTATTCGAAACACACTTGTTTATTGTAAAACTTTCCAGAGTCACAACTTTTAATTAGGGATGTTGATTAGTGTTGTCAGTTTGGAGTCTAAACGCGCACTAATCGTTAAAAACAAATTATAATTTACATAAACTAAAAATGATGCACAAACAAAATTAAAGTAGGACGTTAAGTAGTAAACAACTAAAAGAGTTTATTCAGCAATATACCCATACTAGGGTAGGATATAACAGTACCACTGCTGCTGGCCAAGCTGGCATACTATGGTTTAGATGCGTATGCAATCAAATGGATTAATAGTTATCTGAGTAATCGTCATCTGTATGTTCAGCTTCAGAATGGTGTTAGTGTAATATCCAAGTCTTCCGTGGCTGCTGTCACTCGTGGCGTGCCTCAAGGATCAATTTTAGGACCGCTTTTGTTCATTGTTTATACGGCTGACATGATCAGCTGCATTAAAAATTGCGAATTCCACCTTTATGCTGATGACTTACAGCTGTTTTTGTCATGTCATCCAGCAAAAATCGATGAAACAATTAAAAGAATCAACGAAGACTTACAACTATTATCGAAATGGTCAAGTAAAAACTGTTTGGTACTGAACCCTGCTAAGTCTAAATACATGGTTCTTGGTTTCAAATCACAGGTTTCAAAAATTATCAGGCAGGTTCCCCAAATCACCCTGGAGAATGAGCCAGTATCCTATACGGAATCCATCCGAAACTTGGGAGTACTATTCGATACTAATTTGAGATTTGAGAAGCACATTCAGGAGATAGTACGCAACTGCTTCTATCGCCTGAAGGTTCTTTATAAAATTCGAAACTTTTTATCAGTACCAATTCGCACTACTCTAGTTGAAGCCCTAGTACTTTCAAAGCTCAATTATGCGGATACACTCTATGGACCCAGATTATTGGAAAGAACTAAGCTATTGGTGCAGCGTGTTCAGAATGCTTGTATGCGGTACTGCCTGGATATTCCTCCTAGAAGCCACACTTCTCCCTATATCAACCAGCTCAATACCTTAAATATGAACTCTAGGAGGAGTGTTCACTTTGCCACCTTGCTTTTCGGTGTCGTAAGGAGACAAAAGCCAAACTATCTCTATGATAAATTAATTTGGGCTCCTAGTACTAGACTTGCTCGTCTCAAGATACCGGAGCACAAAACAGCTGCTTACAGGGGCTCTTTTAAATACACCGCAGCAAAAATTTGGAACAATATCCCTCCACCGTTGCGCAGACATACTTCTTTCTCAACTTTTAGACTGAAAATCAAAAAATACTATCTTGATCTCCAGATTAGCGGTGTGAGCGGGATAAATGTTTGCAATTATTTATACCTCTTGAGTAAAGTCCTTGTTAACTTTCATGTTTAGAGCAGGACGACACGGTAGTTTAATCTCGTTGTTAGGAATAAGTTCTGTTAAGTTTATTTAATATTAATTAATGTTCCTTACTATGTGATGTATTATGTCTAACTTTAAAAAGTGCGATTCTCTGTAAATGTTTTTATTATTATTTTAAATCTTTTGTTTATTTTTTCCTGTTCGATTTATATCAACCTTCTATCACATTTTATTTTTTATTTTTCTGCGCTCCTCGATGGTTTCAGCTGAAAATCAGCGCCTCAGTTTAGGCTGGAGGCATTGTGCTGAGCTGAAACCTTTTCGGTGTGTTGCAATTTTAATTATTTTTTTTTGTTATTGTATTCTATTTTTTTATTTGTGCATGTCGTGCGCCGAATAAATGATTTTTCATTTTCATTTCATTTTCATTTCTCTAAGGCAGAAACTAACATATTTTAAAAGCCTTTCTAGTATAGTTCTCTCGCGTGAGAAACAGCGCTCAAAACCTAGTTATTCACGAATTGCAAAGCACACAAAGAAACGAGTTGTTTTTTTTAACCTTTGACAAACAAATTTTTATTTATTTTTTATTTATTTATTTAATTCTAAACAAACAGCTATCGTTACAGAAACTTAATCCTAATGCAATAGCGTTGCCACCGACACACAATGTTAGGATATACTATTAAGACACACATTTAAACAAAAAAAAAGAAGCAAGCAGTTAGATACACCAAGTACCCCACAAACACACATAACAGGTAACATTAACAATTAACCCTTACATATTAACACTACATACACAATATGCGGCCCGAGTGAATTCACTCAGTGAACAGGAAAACAAATCTACGCGGTCCAACGTCGTGTTGAGCGTTCGAAGCGCGCGCGTGCGGGGCTAGAAACAACGGCGATCGCCGCCGCCTGCCCACGTATCCGTCCGGCACACAAAGCTGTATCAATGCTAATACGCCCGGGTTTTGTATTTTGCCACGAATAATCTTAAATAAATACGTGGCAAGATCTACTTCCCTCCTAACCTCGAGCCTGTAATAACCTACCATTCCCAATATGAACAGGCCAGGATACAGCAGTGGATACCCTGCGTACACTCCGTAGATTTTCCTTAAAATAAATCTGCAAAATTTGTTTTGTATTTGTTCCACCATTAACCTATACTTCTCCTCATGTGGAGACCAAATTGATGCATTGCATTCTAAGTTGCTTTTTCAAGAGCTTCGAACAAAGCTCTTACCGCCTTCATATTCGTGAATTTGTTCGCATGGCGAAAAACCAGCTCCAGATTGCGTTAAGCCTTTTTACAAATTCCTTCAATATGTTGCCTGAAGTTCATATCTGTCGAAAAGAGCACTCCCAGATCTTTTGCCTTTAAAAGTCTCTGCATCGGCGTCCCCTCCTTCTATATTGGTGATGGTTCGGAGAGTGAGCTCGGCTGAATGATAACACTGAGCACTTAGCGACATTAAATGTTAAGTTATTGTCACGGCTTCACTTTACGACACTACGTATGTCCTGCTGCATTGCATTATGATCCTCGTTTTGCTTTATTGCGAGAACTAACTTCAAATCATCTGCAAACAGCAGGGGCCGATTCACGACTGTTGGTAGGTCGTTTATCATCAAAATGAAGAGGAGTGGCCTCTAGGTTATATCCTTGATTCACACCGGATCTTGTCGCATAGGATTCAGAAAGACATCCTCCACAATCAACATATTGACGCCTATCCCGTAGATAACTAGCGAAGAAACTTAAAGTGTGCGGAGAGCACCCTACGCTAGCCAGTTTATATAGAAGGACGTCATTATCCACGGTGTCGAACGCCTTCCTAAAATCAAAATAATCTACATCCACTTGCAGGCCAGCATCCACTGCCGGTACCAGGTATGTCATGAGATCCAGCAAGTTCCCCGTCGTACTGCGTCCAGGTCGAAAACCATGTTGTGCTTCAGACAACTGAGCGCTTATCTGTGGGAAAATACAGCTGTGGATGGTCATCTCAAAGACTTTAGCTGGAGTGCAAAGGATTCCTACAGGTCGATAGCCACAGGATGAGGTGCCACCAGTCCCCTTAGAAACAGGAATAACCCTGGTTAGTTTCCAGCGATCGGGAAACGTCTCGGTCTCAATACAGATGTTGAATAGGTATAGGAGAGGCTTTACCAAAACTGCACGACAATCTCTGAAAATGGAGACTGGGATTCCATCAGGTCCTGTTGAGCGTTTGAGTGGCAAGCTAGTCAGCGCGCGTTGCACGCACGCAAGGTGCACGTGTGCCCCCGGCGCCCCCAATGCTGCGGCACTCGCCGCCGCCACATTCAACAAGGGTGGATCTGGATTGTAGACAGACTGAAAAAACCTTGCGAACTCGTTGGCACTTTTATGTTCGGATAACACTCGCCCTTCTTTTATGATCCTGTGTTTGCTTGAGTTGGCTGTCTTAGAACGCAGGAAGTCCCATAATGCTCGCGGGTCTCTGGCCAAGTTACTCTGTACTAAGTCTCTATACCGGTCGTGTCCTCTTACTATCTCAGCTTTAACCCTCCTCCTACACTGCGCAAACGCCTCATAGTCGTTCTGTGATTTAGTAGTTTTGTACCTTTTGTGCAATCGATGTTTATGTGTTATTTTTTTAATTATGTCAGCAGACATAGACATAGATTTACAGACAAATTACATATAGACAAAATTTTGTAGACATATTTCGAACAACCGGCCTTTTTCGGGGAATACACATATCCAAGCTTTTGTAGAACTTATCATAAAACAAATTTAAAATTTCATCGGGATCCTTTAAATTATACATATCACTCCAGTCAGTTTTAGCTAGCAGATGGTATAGACTGTTAAATTCCGCTGTATTGTAATTCCATCCTACAGGACCTGTGGGGTCATAAGACTGATAATCTCGTTTTTAGGACACTGGCGTGGGCGAGCGCGCGTTAATCTCTACGCGCACGCAAAGCGGTGGATGTTACTTGTCGATAGCCCGCAAGCCCTCGTCCGCTGCGCTGACAGACACACCACCACCACGCGCATTTAATACGAGGTCTAGTTGATATATTATTCGTCACAGTTAGATATATTATTACACTGAATGAAAGCACCAAATGCCATAAAGTATTCAAAATAATCACATACATTGCTGTTACAAGAAAACAAATTAAAATCTCCTATTATACCAATATAATATACCTATCTACCTTATTTTTATAGCTATCACAAATTCTTTCTAAAATGTTAAACATTGCCATATATTCATTTTCTTCAGTCTTTGTTACAATATATAATACACAACACGTAAATAGAAATCGATTTTTAAGAACACCGTAGCACAAATCAGTTCAAATTTCTGACTATTTATATCAATATTAGCTGGAAGTGTCACTTGTCGCAGCTCAAACCGCTGTGACGCCACCAAAAGTACCCCTCCATGCTTACGACCGTCAGCTCGGTCACAACGTAATACTTGGTAGCCAGGAGCCACAAATTCTGAATTTTGAATACCTCCATTGAGGCCAGTTTTGGTAAAAGCGAATAATTCTGACGCAGAAGATTCAAGCAAAGATAAGAATTGTAGTCTTCGTGCGTAGTCCTCTAATGTTTTGATAAAGAATATCATAGCACCTACTTGTTTTACTTTTGGTTTGGAGTGGTTGAGCGACGAAACCAAATCCATTCACTATATTCTACAGCTAACGGCCAAACTTCTGGATCACATAGCTTCTCAAAATTACTTGCCGTAACGCCAATCTTGAATGACGCATAATCTCGCTCAGTTCTAGGTTTCAATTTTTCAATATTAACTTCCTGGTTGGGCCCCAAAACTGTCTCAATATAATCCTTCAGTTTATCTTCAGTAGTACATTTATCTAGCCTCCGGACATGTAGGAACTTTTTAAGCTCAACTGCTTTTAAGGACACAATAGAAGTATTTCCTCCTTTTTTAACAGGATTTCTCCTTTTCCTGCTTTTGACTTCGGTCCAAGCATTACTATGTCTGTCACTGGCTGTGATGCCTGGTTCTTTTCTAGCCACTGTTGCATAGTTTACTACCGGTATCGACGATGCCTGCCCCTGTGTGTTGATATTGTCACCTGATGACGACAATGGAATAGTGGTGACCACAGGCAGAGCTTCATCTGGGTTTCGTTGAGCCTGGCCATTTATCTCGCTATTATGACCGATTCTACGGTCTCTGATTTTCTTTCCCTCGTTTTTCAGTTACAATTTCTTTCTCGTAAGACTGCATTTATTCTTAGCCTCATTGAATTCCAATCTTAATTTACTGTTTTTTAGGACTAAAACCGTTACAGTAGCCTTAATTTCTTTAATTATTTTTAGTTCCAGAGCACTAATTTTTTCCATAATTTCTTTATTAACTTTTTCCATGATGCCATCACATTGCTCATTGACCCCGGTTACGACAATGCCTTGTTTTCTTGGGAAATATGAATCTGTAAAGATCGGTCTAATACTTCCTTATCATTCATATTCGCTCGTGCCCCACGGAGTATCATCGGTTACCCGAATACGTCACTACGTTGGTGCATGAATTGCATTTCAAAGTACGTTTCAATTGTAAGTGTCCCTCTTTAAACGCAGCTTGGGTGATATTTACACATCTATTATAGTGGTATACTTCTTTACATCCATTACATTTAATGATTTCCCCCGCATCAATTTTCCTACAATTGCAATTTCCTGGAATTCATTTCTCACCTTATAGATGCTATAATAAAGTGAAAATGGAACGCACTTTATCAATCCGAAGATGTTTTTCAATCGGCAACAATAGGCAACAGCTGCAACAATTGCTGCGTTCCGTTTGCCGATTACAGCGCTCACAGCGCTAAAAGTGCTCAAAACCGTTCCGCTTCGTTTGAGCGCGCTAAAAGTGTTATTAGTGCTATTGCAATCGGAACGGTTAATATCGCGCTAACATTCTTGCTGCGTTCCGTTTGCCGATTACAGCGCTCACATCGCTAAAAGTGCTCAAAAAGGTTCCGATTCGTTTGAGCGCGCTAAAAGTGTTATTAGTGCTAATTGCAATCGGAACGGTAAATATCGCGCTAACATTCTGATTGTTCGTCGCTTAAGACTAAAGTTACAATTTCATTAAGATCTTTGACCCTCAATGAAGCAGGACCCATTTTTTCATATTATTACAAAAGAAAATTAATAAGCAAGCTTTTAAAATCTTTAATCGACTAATAAAAACATCAACAAAGTAACGTCATGTGTCAGTATTGACAGGCTGCTCACAGCGACCATGCTCCGTAGCTTGGGCTCTGTGAGCGGGAAGATGGCGGCGTTTATGAACGGGTATATGACCGCTGTGAGCGCTGTAATTGGCAAACGGAACGCAGCAAATATTCTAATTCATTTGGCGTTTGCGTTCAACTTTTTGCAAATGTCACCTCAGCGTGCTGGTTTATTTACTTTAGTTCGTGACTATTTTTATTTCTTGATGACGAAATTTACGTAGCCTAGTTGTTATTGGTCAAGACAAAATTTCTGTTGAAATTGAGTATAACAAAGAAGCACCGTTCTTCAACCGTTCTTTGTCGGCTTGTAAATAGTCCTCCAACAGCCCCGCTCGGAGAGATAATAAGTGAGCGCAGCTATTGTGCCCTTGTTATTCAAAGTAACTCAGGTTTGCTCGTTGATTTCCAATTTAAACAATTAATTCACAGATAGTTAAACACTTCCACACCCCTACACTCATCAGATTCTTAGATTTTATGATAATTATAACTTGAGTTGTTGCGGAATTATGGCAGTTTTACTGGATCACTAGATTCATACGTATCAGAACCATTTTTCAACTCTTACGAAATTGGAAAAACTAAAGAATAGGTATGACAATGTGCAAAATCAGCCTAAGGTTTGTCAGGGAAGGGTCAATACAATAATTTTTGTGAAATTTTATAGTAATTCAAAGAATACTTAGAATGCCGCGGACGCTTCTTATTTTGAATTGAAAACGCGGTAAAAATACGATACCGTAAAACGGGGTAAATTGGTTCAATCTTCATGTTCAAATAGAATTTTAACCTTCTTCCTTAATGTATAGGGTATTTGTAGTTATACATTAAAATGTGTGGTAAGCTCTTATAGATGCTCAGTAGACTTGGATTTCCTAATTATTGTCATAGTTTGAGAAATTCAACAAAAAACCTGTCGAATTCCAATTTTCCCCTGATGGGGTTAATAGGTTCGAAAGAGAGGTTACGTGGAATTTTAAGTAGGGCTATCGCTCAATCCATCCAAAGTAAGTACTTACCTACGTAATTAGTCTCAAATTGCTCCGTTTAAATACTAAATTAAAAAATCCTTCGTGAGATCACATTTTTATTGTAGTAATGTAGCTCAGGGAGGTAGATAATAACAAAAATATTGCATTTAAAAAATAAAGCTAGATTAACTTATCATAGGCATTATATAATCAGAATATTCTTAATCTATTTATGGTCCCCTCTTCGAATAAGGTAACTTATACATAAGTAAAAAATAAAAAAATAAACATGAAAATAAAACTTAAAGATACTTCTATAATTTTTTTTTCCGTGTCTTGTAAAAAGTCAGACTTTTGCTCTCTTTGGTTCAACTAATAGACAAGTAATCTATAATAACACAAAACAAACTTAAATAAATCTTCTTTAAAATCAAATAAAAAATATTTAGTTCCCATAAATTAATATAACAAATATTAATCTTCTTCTAAAATTTTTAAAATTTCTTCTGTATCTTTGTAAAAATTTCTTTCTCGCTTTGGACGGGTTGAGTTACTTTTTCCCGTATTGTGTTTCTCGGAAATACTATTGATCTTCTTTAAAGGCAATGGAAGTTTAAGTTTAACATCTGATACTATATGAATTTTTGGTTTGTGTATGTTTTTTATTTGAACATTTTCATGTTCTTTCTCGTGATTTTGTTCACTCTTGTTTTGGCACTTTTGACCTTCTTCTTCAGTGCTCACAATAATTTAATGACAATCAAAATTGTTAGCAAAAATAATTGGCATGGATTCTACGGAAAAATCAAAAGGCTCCAGAATCGCTAAATCAGGTCCGTCTAATGTATTACGCAACTCAGTTGTGTTATTGTCGTTAACCTCTTCACTTGTGATGCAAAATTTAATCTCTGGATGGTCATTTATGCAGTCATCTTCTATTTGTCCTTTATCAATTTTAGGTTTTGTTTTTTTGCCGACACCCTTTCCTTTTAAAGATATACATTTTGATGTTGATTCACTTGTTTGTGTTTTAAGTGTTCTTTTCTTTTTTGGTTTAACAGGTTCCTGATCTTCAGATCATTTTATTTCCTCGGCACTAACACTTCTTCCTGATACTACCTGTAGTTTTCTTTTCTTTTTAGGTTCTCTTATATTTATTCCATAGCGCATTTCTTTTAAAAATTCCAAAAAACTATTATTTACAGAGTCGGCTATTTTTGCTCCTTCATAATCTGCTTGCGATGGAAGTCTAGCTAAAATTTGGTTACAATCTAATGGCACAATTCCACATTTTCTGAATCCGGCTTTTATGTTTTTTTCAGCATTATTGGATAGTTCTTCCATCAGCAATTTTAACAGTAACGGAAAGCAACCCTTTGGGACGCAGGATTGCGTTCTTCCATCTTCGCTTTTCTTCCACTTATCCAACAATTGACGCCAAATCATTTTCATTGGTCTAAATATTGCCACATCTAATGGTTGGGTCAGGTGCGTCGAATTCGCGGGAAGAAAAACGAAGTGTATATTCTTTTCGTGGCATAGTTTTATAATATTTTTCAACAGTAAGCCTATCTTTATTACTAAATATTTAGCCAACATTTACTTTTCTCAGCATGCCATATAATTGTAATTAATGTTACAGCACTTTGGTCAATTTCATTTGATTTATCTTAGTTTTTTGTTGCATACTAGTTGCTTTTTTTTCTTTTTTTTAAATCATCACTATATGTGGAGGTTTGTTATTAGCCTTAAGCGATTAAATTGTTACTTTATTGTGTGTAAACGGCTGTAAACCACCCAAATAGAAGTAAATAAATAAATAAATAAATAAATATCGAGGGATAAGTGTGACGACAATTTGTCACCTATCAAAATTTTTTTACCTTCTTTATTTTTCACAAAAGGGATGACTATCGTTTTGACCCAATCCTCAAATATGCCACCATCGAACCAGCCAGATGAAGACCTATTATACCTTGCATTCATTGGCCCCCTTGTCGTCCACGAATCGTATAAATGGGTTGCCTTGTAGACAACATACGGCGGCAGAAAATCTCCATTTGCTGTAGCTGCCATCATTAAAGATATTGACCCTTTAGAATGATTTATTATACGTTCTGGGTACTTGCACCCTCGTTTTACTATCACTTTCTTACGACCAGGATCATCCGTTAAATTGGTTTCGTCGTAATTAATGATATTTTGGGTGGGGATGTTCTCCAAAGACTTTTCTAGTTCACCAAAATACTCTTTTATTGTGTCTGAAGAGACTGCCGCCCAAAACGTTTAATGTTCTGACACAGTCTTTGCGAGATTTTGTCCGCATGCCTCTTCAAAAATCCGTTGACATAGTCTACACCGGGGAGGTTATTTTTTAATACTTTGTGATTCACATTTATTGAGTCTAGATACATTTTTATAATATATCTCAGATCCGTTGTGTCTAACGGGTAGCCCCAATCGCCGCAGATATTTAAATTTTCAACTATATATAACTCCTCTTCTTTTGTTAGCGCTGTTGGCCTGCCATGAGGTTTCATGTCACGGTTTTTATGATGGCATAATACAGATTTTGAAATATTATATTTTTTTGCAACAGAACTTAAGCTATTATTGGTAGCCGCTATCTCGGCCACGGCTTTTTCTATTAAAAGATTGTCATATTTTTTATAACGTTTAGCTCCTGGTTTGGGTAAGTAGTTGCGAGGCATTCTGAAAAATATTTAAACAGTAACATTTTTGAACAAAGATATGTTTTATCGCAAGTTTGAATGAAAGAAAAAGTAAAAAAATACATATTTATTTAATGTACAATACTGTAAATTTTAAAATGTTTTTTTTTTTAATTTATTTTTCAACATAAATATTTTGCATAATAAACATTATTTATGTTTTACTTTTTGACAACCCTATTTAGGAATTCCAATTTACCTCTTAATCAAACCTAATATCCCATAAGCTGTTCCAATTATACTTGTTCACGTGCCAATTTCCCCCCTTCGCATTCATATTATCTCCAAAATTACCAAAAAACGAGTGTTGGTCTAAAACTATTATTTCTAATGAAATTTTCCAATAAATTACTTACCTTTTTTGTTTTTTTAAACCACAGTCACTATTATGATCTCTAAAACACCGAATCTAGCACTCAATAACACAAAATAACAAAATCAAACGGAACGATAAACACAAGCCCACGACGACCTCACTTTCAACGTATTTTTTTTAATGAATCCCCATTGGCTGGCTTAAATGCTCAGTGTAAGCGCTGTCAAAAGATATACCTTCGTTCAAAAATTTCAAAAGTGTTGACTTCTCTCTTTTAGTAATGACTACAACAGAACAGTTTAGAAAGGCAGATATTTATTCCTATTTACCCCGGTATTCCTATTTTCCCCGTATTACGGTGACTGTGCAGTCCATTTAGCATACGAATATTTAGCTTTTTAGACGATGTGTTAGTGCGAAATATTCACTGAATAAAATAACATGTATTTCTTTATTTTCCTTATATAATACTTTTATACCACTTGATGAGACCCTGGGATCGATAAGTTAGGTAGACCCTAACCCATCATATGGGCATGCCAGTGGCAACGCTTTGCGCGAGCGAGCGCCTCTGGGCGCTTTCAGCCCTCTTCCTAAGCACAGTGACGCCGGCGCGTGGAAGCTGGCAAGCTCGCCGTAGTTTATGTTCCTTGCTGGCAAGCGAGTGCGCACTCACATAGCACTAGTGTGTGGTGGAACCAAAAACCCTAAACGTTTTTGCGTGTGCTGCTACAGCGTTCGCCTCGACTGTGCATTTCATGACCTCAAAATACCAAACAATTTCTCCCTATCCTTGTTCCATGAAGTGTCCGTTCTAAAAGGAATATTTTGTACAGTTTACTAATATTTTTAGAGGCTACTAAGGCAACTTTCGTTCCATACAATTCTTAGGCGAACGACGTATGGAACCGGAACAATTAACTTTCTAAATGTTGAGTAAAATCTGCTAAGGCCAAAAAACTGGACACATCCGGAATCTCGAAAGTACTATCCAATATTTTCTTATACTTATGCTGATAACACATACGTTTTGTAAATTCTGTCTATTGAAAAACTCAACGAAACGAAGTTATTTTCAATATCTAAAATATGGTAATTGACGTACCTCAGACTGTCGGGCACATTTTTTTAATGGCCCAAAATTGTGTCCTTCAAGCTTCATCAACCTATAGCTTTAACGCTGAAACTTTAATACATTTTTTTTACATGTATTTACATCTATTTATCACTATTTCATGACCATTTTTCAGCATTGTCAAAATTAGTTTTTATTGAGATTTCAAATATGAGGATTACAGCTTGAAGGATACCCAAAAGTAGGCTTAAACTACGTTAGATGTGACAGCTCAGCTTATGCAACGCAAGCCCCTCTAAGATGATCGATCGGAACCAAGATCAGCCAGCTTGAAACGCCGCCTCTCATCTCCGAAACGGAAGTGTTCTTGACGTCTTCTCATATGACAAACGTCACATAAGATTGTATTGGACATGAAACAAGAAGTTTAGAAACAAATTACAAAAAACCGGGGCCATCCAATTTGTTGCAAAGCCGCTATCGGTATCGCAAAAATCCTTGACGTCACATCTAACAGAGTATGGGTTAGCCAGCCTGAGGTACGTCAATAATTGACAATAATTATTATGTATCATGTTTTCAGATATTGAAAATAACTGGGTTTCATTGTGTCCAGAATACCTACCTACATTTTACAGGTTTGTCAGTAATCACCTATTGAGCTGTTTCAGCAATCAATAGGGCGAGAGAGTGTTGAAACAGATTTATGAGAACCAGTTTGAACAAAATTTTTAGTTCAATTTATTCATTATGATAATTTTTTCAATTACCAATATCCAAAAATCTTACCACTTGATCCTTATTTTCCTCTACTGTTTATTCATATTATAAAGAACATTATGTAAATAATTTCTAACTGTGTAAATGAAAACCCAAATGATTTATTACAGACTATCGGATTTCTGTAGCAATCAGATAATATTTGCAGGGTTATTATTTAATACTGGACATTCATGTTCAATGCCATCTACAGAGTTGAAAATTATGATTGTTGTGTCATAGCAGAAGGTTCATCATAAAAATAAATATTAGGAACATACTATAGGGCATACAATGGCAGCTATTTTATGTGGAAAAAAAACTCTTGATATAAAGAAATACAAGTGAATTTAATCAGGTGTAGCAAACACAAGCCATTGTATAATAAATCTACAGTAAGAAATTTTCCAACTGAACCAAAATGGTGGTGGGATGGGGTCTCATTAGAATGACTATAGGCATAAAACAAAATATACAAATTAAACTAGGCATGAAGATCAGCAGCTAACTGTGAATAACTATTGTGGGATATCCTATACCTAGAACAATCATTCCACTTCCGAAACACTCATATAAAATCATTACTGATGAAAATAGTAAAGCAATGTGAAATAGGAACCTTAATCACTAACTTTTGTCAAAAGTCTCTATTAAATTGAACAAAATTTATTCCAAAAATATAAATAAATCGAAATGAAAATGTGTCGAAAACAATGCTCAAGTAAAATGCAAGAGTGGGAATTAGGGATGCAGGACCCATCAAAAGAAAGTAATTACAAAGGAAATTTTGATTTATTATTTCCACATAGATGTGTCCAAAGTGCGTTCAACAGGTTGTTTGTAGGTCTTCTGTAAAAATAAAATTTACATTTGAGTACAAACATTTCCAAGAAATTAAGGTTCCCATCGGGAGTGGAGTGCTAAATAAATTTACCATCAATAACAATACAATTAAGATATTTCATTATATTTATTAATCGTATTACAAAACCAGTTACCAATTATGTACAACTGGAAAAAGAGGTTACAATACAAGGTTTCCTTCTAGTACTTTTGTGATTGAAATAGCCCCTCCAGTACCCGATGAGACCTCTCTGCAAGCGGCAGAGGGGCCCGCGCGGAACGGAGGCCATCCGGCCTGGCCGGTCTTACACCTAACTATGTATATTAAACTTATATTGATAACACTATTATAGTATAATGTATTCATTAATTAAACTAAAACAAGTATATCTGTCCAAATAAAGAGTTCCAATAAAAAAAATCGGCACAGTGGTACTTCAGAGTCTTCTCCTAATACTCACACCTTAAAAATTATCGCAATAGAATGCAGGACACAAGATAAAGGAGCAGATGCAGCTAATTTAAATGAGGTTAGCCACATCACTAGGCATTTCCGTAATAGTTGTGTGATAGAAGTCCTCAATATCCTTTAGTGCACGCTTGTCAGCTTCAGTCACAAAGTTAATAGCGATACCCTTACGGCCAAAACGACCACCTCGCCCAATTCTGAAAACAAAAGATATAATTAATATGTAAAGAAAAAATGCTTTTGCCATTTTGCCTTTGATCAATTACAACACTTACCTATGAATGTAATTTTCACGGTTAGATGGTAGATCATAGTTGATAACGCAAGAAACTTGTTGGACA
Organism: Marasmarcha lunaedactyla; assembly: GCA_923062675.1. NCBI lineage: Eukaryota > Metazoa > Arthropoda > Insecta > Lepidoptera > Pterophoridae > Marasmarcha > Marasmarcha lunaedactyla. The sequence goes on along the minus strand of OV281346.1, from coordinate 10,994,647 downwards.
TCAATGCCACGAGCAAGCAAGTCGGTAGTAATAAGGACACGGGATGAGCCAGTACGGAACTGTCTCATGATGACCTCACGTTCACGTTGATCCATATCACCATGCATAGCTGAGACGGTAAAGTCTCGTTTTTGCATAGACTCTGTGAGCCAATCAACCTGAAATTATTTATTTTTATTTTACTGTATATCCAACAGCACAATTAACAATAAACAAATACAACAACACAAGATTAATTTAACCAGGCTAATAACAGGATAACACAACAACAAGAACAAAATAAGATAACCTGCGCTATAAAATGTATATTTTAACAAAATAACATTTTAAGCAATATGCCAAAGATGAATAATTTAGCCCCCCACACTTATTGACAGAAGTACATGTACAGTTAAAATGTTGAGCAGAAATAATTGCAGCTACATTAAAACGATTAGTGAACCTATCAAAAAAGCTCATTTAACTTCATACAAGGTCCTCCTTGGAGAAGCTATTGTTTAATCTTTCAAAATTCTCATGCATGTGTGTTAATATTCAGTATAAGGGAACCAAAAAGAATTTTGTTCTAATGAAATAACTAATAAAAGGATTCATACTAATGAGGGCATTGAACCCATGTAAAGTACACAACATGGAGCCTCAATCATAAACACTAGCTACATCATGAAGTTCTAGGGTATTATCAATATTTATTGCTACATAGATATGTGAGTGACTGTTTTATGCACCCAGTCACATCACTCCACATTACAGATGCAGTTACAGCCTGCCTAAATTAAGTTTATGTTTAAAACGACTTTATTAGTATTCAAAATGGTACCATTTACCTTGCGACGGGTATTGCAGAAAATGACAGCTTGGGCGATGGACAAAGTATCATACAAGTCACAAAGAGTGTCCAATTTCCAGTCCTCAAGCTCAATTGAAATAAAGAACTGTTTGATACCCTCTAGGGTTAGCTGGAATTGAAAATGCATTGTTGTTGAAAATAAATGTAGCACAAATAAACATGATTTAGTAATCTAGATGATCACAAGTGGCTCATAATTAACAATTATAACCTTACACAATTTTCAGTACTATACTATCACACTTTTATCAAAGCAGAGCCAATAACATAATATTAATGGTATTCAGAGATTTTGATGAATTTCAATAACTTAAAGAATAAAAAAGGCTATCTTAAGTAAATAGTATCCATAAATTATTTACTCTAAGTAAAACTATCAATAAAACGCCATTTTATATAATTAATTATTGTGCTATTATTATTATTGTCATAGCATATGTAAGTCAAAATAACATGAAAATCTTGCTTACCTCTTCTTTTTGCACAAGAATGCGCACAGGTTCTCTCATAAAACAACGAGACACTTCCAACACATCATCAGGCATTGTAGCTGAGAGCAGGATAACTTGCACATCAGCAGCTAACATCTTGAAAACATCATGAATTTGATCTTTGAACCTGAAGTTGGAAAATTAAATTACTGATGTGAATTTCAAAATTGTAAGTCTAGTTAGCTGTTGCAATCTGCTTATAATTTTAAATAATAGATCTAGCTTATGATAGAAAGGGTATTATGACAGTGGAAAATCCAAATTGCTTTGTATTTTAAGAATTTGTTCACAAGTTTAAAAATTGCATATAATTTTATATTTATTGGTAAGAAAATATACTGCTTACCCTCTGGATAACATTTCATCAGCCTCATCAAGAACAAACAGTTTAATGGTATTGGCTCTCAAAGCTCTGCGTGTAATCATATCATACACTCTACCAGGAGTGCCCACAACCACATGAACTCCACTCTCAAGCTGACGCATATCTTCACGAACATTTGTTCCACCAATGCATGCATGGCATTTAGCATTCAGATGGTCACCCAGAGCAATCACCACCTATATTTAACCAAAACACTATTAAATCTTTCCTTTCAACACTTTCTTGGTAGGAGTTAAGCAAAGGGTGTTGCAAGATTCTGGGTCTATCCAAAAAATCAATAAAAGTGTGTTTCATGTGTTTATATTTATAGATTGCCTTGAAATAAACACTATTTATTCTCTACCATTTTTTTTACAACCTATAGTTTCTTAGTAAATTGCGTTTTATTGAAGCTCATTATAATATATGCTGGTTTTGTACATTTGAAAAAATAATATAAAATGAGTTTGAATGAGTACAGCTACAGAAATGAAAGTTATACCAAATGTTACCAATACTAATCTTAGAAATTATAAAATTCTCACTAAGATTTTCACAGGTGTTACCCTCGCCCTTTTCAGCCACCATACCCGGTAACAGTCTGCTAAAGTAACCTACTGCAGTATGTTTCCGATCAAACATTCATCAAATTCACCCCATATCTATTTAAGAGAAAATTTTTATTTGAAATTGTTTTAAGCAATCGTTTCATTTGAAATTACTTACTTTAGCAGTATCTTTTAAATGTCAAAATAAATGGGGGTTATACAAAAGAGAATAGACCCAAACACTTTGTTCCCACCCATAAATTTTCAGTCCATCTCTGTGGGGGGTTCAAGAGCAAAATCAATTTGATGTTTAATGCTTGTTTAGGCATAAGCTTTAAAACAACATTGAAAAACATAGGTTTTATATACAAGCGTCCCAGAATCTTGACCCTTTGGTTTACTCTAACAACTTTGTTGCACTCACTTATATCACAATCATTTTATACCTTTTGAATCTGTTGAGCTAGTTCTCTTGTAGGAGCTAATATCAACGCTTGACATTCGCGAACAGTAGTATCAATTTGTTGAAGGATTGAAATTGAAAACGTAGCAGTTTTGCCAGTACCAGATTGGGCTTGGGCAATAACATCCCGACCTTTGATGCATGGTATGATCGCGCGTTGTTGAATAGCTGAAGGCTTTTCAAAACCATAAGCATAAATTCCACGTAACAATTCTTCTTTCAAATGCATGTCATCAAAGCTCTCCACAACTTCATGCCAGTTTGTGTCCAGAGCGACTCCAAGCTCCGCAGTTGTGTCGTCATAACTTCCTTGGTCCTTTGATGGTCCATTCTTGGAATCCTCCGGCCAATCTTCCGATCTGTAAACCACGTAATTGTACACATACAAAAATTATAGATCCCAATAGTAATTTGCCGCTTTTATTATTAACTACAGAAAAAAGGTAAACTGCACTAGCCCTAAAGTAACTTATTTAATTAGCCTAAGAACAAAGTTCGTACGTTTTCATGGTATTTTCGAATTAGCAGCAATCATAAAAAACACGTGCACTTGGGCGATATTAGCAAAAATGATCTGCCAGCGCCATGTTGGCAATCGCCGACCGTGGAGAATAATGTAATTCACTAATACATGAGAGAAAAAACTTGCGATATCGAATACGGTATACGAAACCCATGCTTTGTTTAATGTATTTTTCATAGATTCACTCAAAAACTATTGTCCATTCCAGAAAACTGATAAACTTACCTTCTTTCAAGTGAGTTAGACATGTTCCAGTCGCGGTTGCTGAACGGAAAAGAACTAGCAAGGTCAAGTTGGGTTTAGGAATGACTAATGTGATAAAAATTATAATCCGTCAAATAAATTTGTTTCGCCTAAAGGTAAAAATTAAAATTTATTTTATTATTTTATATGATCTTTACAAATTTGAAATTGCGTTTTATCACTTAAAGACGAGTAATACTGAATTATTTGGATCTAAAATACCGGAAATTGTTCTCCTGACATTGACGATGTGAAAAAGAGAGCAGTATAGCTCTTAACCTTTGTGTGACAAAGAAGAACAATTTTTTTTAAATGATAACAACGCGTTCCCATATAAATTTAACGAACTATACGACTATTACCGTTGAGTGACAGAAAAAAAATGAAAATTTACTTAAAATTAACGATATTTTTTGTTCAGGTCTTCTTAAAAACCAAAAATTTCGTTATTCAAGTAAAAAGCTCTAGCCCTGCCATCTGGCTTAATAAATATCTTTGTACAACTGAAACTAGACCTTTTCTAATAAATAATTATTTTTTTTGTTAAATGAAATCTGTGAAATTTATGCATATTACTACTTCCGCTTCTCCCAAGACTGTACATACTCTACCTAAGCAAACCGCTCATTAGTGCGTAGTTTAAAGTAATCATATTCGGCTGAATGTAGTTGCCTAAATAAAGCTTCTAAATTTAGACACTGAATCAGTTATTTCCTTTAATGTAATGAAGTCGGACGTGTCAAGTAATACCTAGATTCGGTGATTGCTTCAGTACTTTCCAAATGCGGAAGATTGGTCTTAGCCAATTTTCAAATCTTTCTTTGATGTTTTTATTCTTGCGATATCGTCTATATTTTTTTTAAAACCCAGCAGCACTTGTTTCGTACATTTTGTTCAAGTAACTTTTGTCATTGTTTATCAAAGTTTAGTTTTTCTTTGATATTATACAATTTTCAAACACATTTTCCAAAACATTCATAAATGACAATCACTTGCCATAGCAACAGCTAGACTTTGCGACGTCACCTCGTCAGTCAGTAACATTACCATCTTCTTTCGGCGTGAAGCTCTAGCTGTTCATCCGTCTACTGCAACGCAGGTCCAGGTATTGCCTTTATGAATATATCAACTACCTGCTGGTTGCTGATTACTTTCCATACCGTTAGTTAACCACTAGTAACCAGTCCCCGAATATAAAAGTTTCTGATACTGATATGTTTTGTCCTTTTATGGAATCCTCATCAGACGCATTAGCCATACGCATTCTCTAGCTCCTTCGCTAGCAGCTACAATCTTCTGCCTCAGTAGTTGATATCGCAATAGTAGTGGATTGCCTCTGGCTTATCCACGACACTGCACCAATAAAATATATTATATACTACCCCAGAAGTACACCGACCAGAACTAGTGCACCCACCATGATTTGTATCAGTGCATGTTTCAATTATACATTACTTATGGCTTTGCTTATAGAATATTCCAGTATCAGACAGAACATACTTCAGGTATCGCATAATCCGCTTTACTTGGAAACAATCAACAGTTAGAAGTACTTCTAGATTACTAGAGATAACACTCACAGCGAAAGCAATGTGTGGCCCTGTGCCGACCATAAGGTACGCTAGAGCTCCTACAATTTATCTATAGTTCTTGAGAATAAAATCAATTGAGTCATTTGACGCTCACTATTTGTTTCATACCGGTATCTATTCCAAACCGTCATAAGACCTTATTCACATAGGATTTTAGGCAAATTTTCAATCCATCTTCTCCGGTCTTCAAACCAAGGAAGCCTCTTATTTTCTTGGAATCTCGATACCAAGAAATAAGAGGCTTCCTTTGTTGTTATCTTTAAATGAGCCTTGAGTTCCTTTATAAACTTCTGCGTGACTTTTGAATTTAATCCAGCTACCAAGCCATCATTGACATACTAAGCGAGCATTAATTTCTCTCTATTCATCACATTTTTCAAGAATAAGAAAGGATCAGCCTCACTAATCTTGAAACCAATTTGCTTTAAAACATCTTCAATGCGTTTGTTCTCGCACCCTTGAGCATGTTTAAGTCCATAGAGACTTCTATGTAGCAAGCAGACCCGGTCGCTCACTATCACTAATACCTTCTGGTTGCTTCATAAATATTTTCTTTTTGAATCGACTGTTGAGAGATGATCGAAGAGAGATGGTCGAAGTTGAGAACGATCCCTTAATAGCATTAAGTTAAAACGTAAACATCCTTTGTTGATTGAACGGCCACCACCTGCGTAACAAATGGGAAACGTCGCATTTGAATCACATAGCGCGTGCGACGGCGGGCTCACCGGCTCACACACCTACACAGCGGAGCACCCGGGTTTGATGTGGATGATAATGTAAACATGTGGTGTAGGTAACGTTGGACGGTATGATCAGTGAACATAATAAACAATTATAATTCACTGTAACACTTACACATTAAATTTTCTATTGTTCTAAATGTCCGCCGTTTGCAATAGTACACAAATTATAACGACGTATAATATTGTTATTTAATCGTGCAATAAGGTTGGAGTAAGATTAGGGGACCGTGGTGGCCATCGTATTGGTCCAAATCGACCAATCCACTGCTGTCCAAACATTTTGGTGAGTCGCTCTCTGGAAGAAATCACTGAATGTGGAGGAGCTACGTCCAATTGGTACCATAAATGCCGACGATTGGCTGGTTTGGTATGTTCTTCGTAGATTGGGTAGTTCTTCAGTATAATCAGCCACGGGACCGGATAATACCTCCAAAAATTTTGCCACGTTAAGGGTGCCATCAATAAAAACATGGCCAATAATTTGGTCCCTGTGTATACCACCCCACACATTAACAGAGAAGCGGTACTGATGCTCCGACTCCCGAATCATGCGTGGATTTTCAATACTCCAGTATCTGAGATTTTGTCGGTTCCATATGGCATTGCGTGTAAATGTGCTCTCGTCGGTCCACATGACATTTAATAAAAAGTTCGGGTCTTCAGTAACTGTGTCAAGTATTCATTGGCAGTAAGTACGCCTGACTGGCAAATCCCTTCTTAAAAGGGCTGGAACTTTTTTAAATTTGTACGGTTTGCGTTTATTCCTTTTTAAAATGTTATGCACGGTTCTATGGCAAACTCTAAACTGGCTTGCGGCTCTATGCAGACTCGATGGGTTGCGGTCAAAATAGTCAAGAACCTGTAGCTCGCGCGCAGTAGGTATCTGCTGCGGTGGGACTCCCTCCTGATGCGCTACTAATGGTTTGTTTTCCCGTGCCCGTAGCAATGCCAATACTATGGTTCGAGCGTTCCTAGGGCGGCTGTCTCAATACCTTTCTCGGTAAGTTCGCAGAGCTAGAGCTGTGTTTTCGTGGGATTCTCCGTAGATTAAAATCATGTCAGTGTATTCTGACGCCGTGTGTGTAGCACGAGGCATTGTGGATGTCTTACGTACTTACAAAACAATTGAAAACTAAACCTTAAACTCAGTTACGTGTCCTGTAACAAAAGTAAAACTAACACTAAATAAATTCCGTGTCCTATCACAATAAAAACTTAACAACGTTAGTAAATGGGACGCGTGAGTGACAATAATCTGTGCTGAAATGCGCAACGTGCACCCCGGATGCAACGCGTCTTCACACTAAACAAAGTAGAGATGATCATCGATGTTACACGATAAAAAATCGATGTTTTAAAATCGATATTGCATTATTTAAAACATCGTTACATCGATGTCATTTCATCAATTTCATCGCGTACACGTAATTGAAATCTATGGACGCTTCCATAGAGTATTTATCAATTTCTGAACGAAAACATCGATAATGCCTGACATCGATGTTTAGAGCTCTTTAAACATCGAATATCGGTGTTAAGCTATCGATGTCATTATCGATGCCATCATCGATGTTTTTGCAACATCGATCACCCCTAAACCAAAGTAAAAATTGTGCCCTTGACCTAATTAGCCGAGCCGCCGCGGGCGCAATAGCAACATACTGATCTATTTTTATTTCTGTTACGCTTATTACATTCGAGTGAGATAACCGTGATCTGTACTTTCTTTTAAGGAAAGATTTAGTAACAGTGTACTTCCTTGTTTGTATTGCAAACTTACGATACAAAGCGGTAACGTCGCATCGCTCGCATGAATTTTGTCGTTTCGTGGTGACCCTTAGATAACTATGTACCTATGCCTATAGTACAAACTTACGATAAGAGATCGGGAAGATACAGAGTGTTTAAATAAACTAAGAAAAATCTAAAAAACATTCTTGTTACTAAACTATTGCTTACATTGATCTGATTTTTGTTGTGTAGCCTGATAATGATAAACAAATATGTGGTTTCATTGAATGCCTCTCGCTTTTATCAACGTTGTATGCATGTGTATTTTGTGCTCACCCCCAGTTCGCTGTATGGTCATCCATAACACAAGCTCTGTGTTTGCCTAGGGATTTATTGTTATTATCATTATCATAAACCTAAAGTTCACTTCTTTCCCTCCTAGATTTAAAATTTACATCGGCTTCTTCAGTATTCATGTTAAAGCCATCCTCTTCTTGTTCTCAATTTACAAAATCTTCTGAAGCAGTTAGTGCAGAGTTTCTGGAAATGGGCTCTACTGGTATCCAAAGGAAAATCTGGGTCATATTTCGACTCAACTACCTTTTCATCAAAGGTGACATAACAAGACAGCTTTTTTCTAAATCCCAGAGCCTATACCCTTGATTGTTGTCATACCTCTCATTTGAAAAGTTTTCGTCTTCTTTGCAGTCTTTTTTTTTAAACTAAGCCTTATACGGTGACTTGTTATTTACACCAGGCCCGTGAACACTGCCATATACATTTTGAATATAAACGGCACTGTTCACAAGTCCTGCTCATAAGATTTGAGGTAGATGCGTTTTGTTATGGTGTGTAGAGCATCGTTAATCTTTTTTGTATCCTCATCATCATCAAATTCCTATATCATTATCAAATTACCCACCATTGTCTGACAGCATCTCCTTCACGCTATATCCAGCATATTACATACTGCCAAAATGTGCTGTAACCGTTCATTGGCTCCCGATTCAGCCCGAAGAAAGTAAACGAACCAATAACTAGTGAAATCATCTTTGAATAATAAGATGTAGCGATATTTTGAAACTGAAAACGTTCCCCGAATATCCACATGAGTTATTTTTTTAAAGTTCTACGAGGTTATGAATAACCTCATGGAGCATACGTAAATTTCGTTCGTTAAAGTTCGCTTTCATATAATACAATTTTCAAACATATTACTAAAACATTCAGAAATGACAATCCCTTGCCATAGTAACAGCTAGACTTTGCGACGTCTTCTCATCAGCCTCATCTAAAAATAAAATTTTATTTTTCAAAAATGGTAGATTAACTAATATAAGTAATTTTTTACTAGCCAATTTCTATGTGCTGTTTAATATTCAACGATCACCATTGACTTACAAAGAAATGTACTTTTGTATGTAAATCAATGTTTATGTACTTTACTATTGTCATTTTTGAAATGAATGAATGTCATTTATTGTCGGAAGTTGCACAAGGTAATTTTTTTAGTCCTAGTTGCAGCTACTTGAGCTGAAGAATTGTAGCAAGCACAAATCAATTGTAATGCCTGTAATGCAATGATACACGATTTATATATATTCATAATTGGGTACATTAACTCGGGTCACTTTGCACGTAAATTTTGTATTAGACCTGGCAATGGCCCACAATTTGTATAATTTTGTTATCTTACTGAGATAATGTGGGGGTAAGGCCAACTTGCGCGTAACTGAGTTAAAAATGTAACCTAATTTGGGCTAAAATATTTCTGGATAATTATCTTTGTCAGTTCAATAGAAACTTACAGTGGTGGAGGGATATTTTAACTAAATCAGTGGCAATAAGTGGTAAATACTGGTTTGCGCAAGTTGACCTTAGAGAAATAAATTTATTGAAATATGATGTGTTCCTAATCAGTGCCGTGTGCAATACTTTTTATTAAGCGGCCTATTTCAAAATGTACTAATAAAACTACCTTTTATGTTTGAACGCATCCATTTGTACTCAATGTTGGCACTCTTTCCATTACTTCCTGTTTCGAAGTGACGAGACTATTTGCTGCCATTTTGAAACAGCACGGCAGTGCTTTTTGTTCGTGTGGAGCGTTTGCTCGTAGGGAGGTGTAGTTTTGTGTTTTATTAAAGTGTAGTTTTATTTTAAACGAACTCTTTCAAAATGAGTTGGCAAGATTATGTTGATAAACAGTTAATGGCCTCCAGATGTGTGACAAAAGCAGCGATTGCCGGTCACGATGGAAATGTCTGGGCCAAGTCAGATGGTTTTGAAGTAAGTTCCACGTTTTATTAGTTCAGTGGTTCGTGATCTGATTAAACTGCCATTTAATATGTGATATTGTGATCGTGGTGTATCATTAGTGAATTGAAAGTGCAATGTCAGCTTTAGGATGACTAATCTTATCCGGCGAGTTTGACAAGATGGCGACATGTGGTGCCTGACCAGTTTAGTGTGGATTTTCCCAAAATAGGAATGTGTCACTTTCGCAACACTCTTGTGCAAATTAACGTCATTCGACTCGTCGTGTACTTCTCTTACGAAAAACATATTTCATCTGAATACTCTCAGTTTTGTGTCTGAACTGATTTGCCGGCCGGTAAGACGGTCGGCCCTTGCGAAGCGCTCATTCGCATTGTTTTGCAAAATTTGCATAGATTTAATGCTTTAAATAGGCTTTGCTTTAGCACTACATTAAGACTATCCTGAAGTGAAATATTAGATTTCGTAGTCTGATATTTTATAATCTAGGTTAGGTACCATTGATTTGTTACGCAGACGTTTTGTATGAATCCAAAATAATTTTCTTATTTGAAATGTCTCGTTTACAAATGTCCAATTTTATTTTGTAATAAAGTGTTTCGGAATTTACATCAATTTTAAAAAGTTCGAGACTAAAAGACTACCCTGAAGTGGAATATCTGATTTCATAGTCTGATATTTTATAACCTATGTTACCATTGATTACCTGTGACCTATAACTAGTTAGATATATTACAGATGAACAAAAAACGAATTTACTTCAAATTATATTGAAAATGATTTTGTATAAACCTGCTTCATTCTGTATGAAATCAAAGAATTCCTTTAGTTATTTTCAATATGATTCAATAATGCTTTTTTTACCTAGAAAGTGGTATCTTGTATATTGGTCTGGCCTTTCATTATTGCATATGTAGTGAACATAGGTTCATTTTGTTAGTATAATATTTGACTTACCACTGAACCAACATTAAAGATGCCTGAAACATGGCTGAAGACATCTTGCATGCATAAAGGTCATATTTTATTTGAATGCCTTGAGTGTTATGGTAGTATAACCTTTATGAAAGTTGTGTTGTTATTTCTTTACGTTTTGTGTCATTTTCTATTTTACTTCTGGTTTTTTAAATCACTAATTCTGTTTAGTAGATTTACATTTTATGTATATTAGCATTATTTGTGGGATATCATTGATCTTTATCAGTTAAATGTTACAGTAGAATACTTCGCTGAAACAGCTGATGTGTTCAGAACTTGACAATTTGATAGAGACAAAAACCACAAACTTCTGAAGACTGACTATAGAAACCCCAGGCTTATTCTGAATAGTCTGAACTCTTTTATATCTTAAGAGATATAATAAGAAAGTTAATTAATTAACTGCTGGTCTAACCTGAGAATTCTTCATCTTTTCTTCAAGACAAATAATAATAATATTTTTTCCTATCTATGAGAGACCAAGAATAAATTAATGAATGAAAAGAAAACACAGTTTCTACTGAACAAAGCATATTTTGGAAAAAGAATTTATGTTCAAAATGTGTCCTGCTGTTTAGTAATTTAAAACTTTAGTTTTATTAAGTAGAAATTTAATAACAACATAATAATTTAAAAAATGTTAGGTTACTTTAAATTTTAATACCAAAAAATTTCTATTTAATACTGAAATAACTACGAAATCAATGTGATTATAATATTAAAATCTTCTTTATGCCTAACTCAAATACAAAATATCTTAAATCTTATAAAACAAGCTTGTCTTCCATATGTCTCAACCAATTTTGATGAAGAATTAAAACCTAAATTCCTTTCCCTTGTCTCATGTTATGGATCTTTCCATAGGTGCATTACTTTTGGGCCATATTTCTTCTCTCAAAATTCATTGGTACCTATAGAAATAAATCTTACATCTTTTTGTGTCTCATGTTTCCCTCTTAGTTCTTATTTAACTAGAGCTTTATTTTACCAAAGGCAATACATTTCATATTAGTCAAGAGATTCTATTATTGTGATTCTATCAGATGAAACTTATAATTTTATGATATTTTAGTGTAATTTTAGATGATTTACAAAAAATCTTGGGTTATGTAGCATTTTTTAAGGAATGGTGTGAATACTCAAGTATTGCAATACATAATCATTAGTATATATCATTACTATAATATAAATTAAATTTCTTATTTGGTTATTTGTAAAGGCAGCAAAAATTCCAGCCTTCTTTGACTCGAGCAATTTAGTATTTGGATGATTGGGTAATTTAGGTGATTACTACTGGCTATTCCGAACAGGATTGCAGTCTGAAACTATGGAACTGCATTTAAAAAATTCATTTACCGAAGTTTTGCTTGATGGTATGCTCTGAATGCCCTACAGGTCTTCTAACAGGTTTTGGATTTTTTGTGTCATTGAATTGTCTTATTAGTTTAGACATATGATATTTTAGTTTCGGGCTCTGTAGTGTTCCATCGGTATAAAATTTAAAAATCCCTGCACCTACTATATGTTTTTCCTTGATGCAATGTTTGATTCAAAGCTTGTCGTGTAAACTAAGTTGTTTCTAAAATAGTTCAATAAACTAGTGTACTGTTATTATTGTCACCAGGCACCTAGCCCAAAAGTAATGCAATAAATTTGTAATATGACAACCCAAACAAACTTAGTAATTTCTTTCTTACTGTACTTAAAAAAGTATATCCAAAGTACTTTGTGTTTTAAATATCTTTCATAAGTTTTTTTCAGTTGAGAAAGTCTCTTTGTTTAAATACCTTTTAAGTATACTAGTGTGTACAAAGCACTCACTTTATGATAGATCATAAATTAGCTGTCCTATATTGAGTTATGTTGGATTTTTAGATTTTCATACATAAATCTAATATAGGGAAGCTTTACAAAAAAGAAACTTTTTCTTAAAACTGATTTTATAACCATACTACAGTGCAACCTTAATATAACATACATCAATATAACAACCTCCTCAATTTAACAAATTCTTTGTAATTCCCTTGAATTGTCCATAAGAGTCAATGTAAAATATACCTTTACATTAGGAACATTTTTTTGCGAACAACCTCTTTATAACGAATTTTCGTATACCTCTACCTTAATACCTCTAATTAACGATTCTGTCAACCCAAAAGCTTTATATAAAGTGCCCACCAATGTAGGACTCTTAATCTAATAGTATGTGATTAATGTCGCAACAGGTTTCGACACGCTTTTGTTTGTAAAACAATCTTGTTTGATGGTTTACCTCTTTATAGCGAATTTTAGACCAACCTAACCTCCACATTACAAACCTCAGTTCAACAAATTATTTGACATAACACATATTTACTTGTTCCCTTCTGATTTGTTATATCAAGATTGCACTGTATTTGCAATCTTCACATAAGGTTATATGTATGTCATAACATACATAGGTAATATATTAACAAACCGTTGAGACAGGTTGCTGAAAATCTATAAACAATAGATTTTTTTACATTTGATTCTCGAAAAGCTTAATTGTAATTAAGTTTCTAAGACCAGAATCTGTCTTTTCTGATAAATTGCATCATCCTTAATATTTTATCTTTTTGACTGTTGCAAACGTAAAATGAAGCAGTTCTAATCTAATATAACCTTTGACAGTAGATAAATTTAAGTAATATCAGTAATAGGTGTTTTCCTATTATCAAGTTAATACAAATTAAAGTGTAACTTACAAGTTCTTAAATTTTCTGACCCTCTATGGGTCTATGGTATATCTCTAGAGACTATGGATTATATTATATGTACACCAGTCGTAATGTATGAAAAAATGTGGTAGACATACTAAAAATGTTTAAAAAATTATACCCTGCAATATGCTCTACTTTGAAACAAAAACCGAAACATCATATGGCCACACCGAGCTGACATTTCTATACTGCGCATTGTTGAACAAAAATTTGAAACAGCATGCTTCTACCACTGAGTCTGTGACAACTTGTTTTTCTTCTAGTCTGTGGTTTGTTCAGGTCCTTTTAACGAAATAGAGCTGACTGTATGGTTTTAATAATCGATAAACACTGTGAGTTACAACTTACAAAAATATTTAAAACTAAGGTATAACTAACATTTGAACGACTTTGTACATGCTTAATGTTTGAATACAATAATCTTAATTGTTTTTGGCTACCTGAAATAATCAAAATATCCTTTTACTTGTTTATAAATCAAGAAGTTTGCTGTTATATCAATGGTAAATAATAATAGTACAATAATGAAATCAACCAAAAACTCCAAAAGAGCTCATAAATTGGATAAATAATTGGAAAATAAAAGTAACAGAATTCATAAAACATCAACATGATCGATAGTGCCATGTTTTCATTATGTACTGTGGCTGATTTACAGATTTGAGCATGTTTTCCTAAGACAAAACTCAATGCAATTATGAAATATTGGCATTTAATACTCATTATTTATTGCAATCCTAGGAACACCGGTACAAAAGCTAGCCAAGTGCCCCTTAAATATTGAAATGTCTCCTTTATAACTTGTTTATCCATATGTTAAAGTCTTACAGTATTGTAATTTTTGAAGTTGCTATCATACACTATTCTAGGTTCCAGCTCTGATTATGAATTTATGTATACAGGGTGTTCTAACAGGATTTTACAAAAAAATATTCCAGATTGAGTAAGTCTGCACCATTCGACTACAAAAAACCACTTTGCATTTGGACTTATGGTCTTCCCAAAAAAATATTTAAACATTTAGACTTAAAGCGCGCGGCCACACACCTATCCAGATAACGCGCGGACCTTGCGATCAGCTGGGAGGTAGTTGCACAATAGAAAAAACGTAAACGTAGATAATTAGATACCTTCCTAATTACTTGCATACACAGTTTTTCCACACAATTTGCAAACAAGCACTGTGCGATCAACAGACAGTCGCGTCTTACACACACTATACAATAGATATTAACAAACACTGGTAAGTACTTCAATACCATTTTTTTTCGATTCTTATTAGAAATCTTATTGGACTTGAAATGTAAGAAAGCTGTTTACGCAAGTTAGTAACAAGGTATCTATTTATCTACGTTTACGTTTTTTCTATTGTGGTAGTAATTACACCCCCCAGCTGATCGCAAGGTCCGCGCGTTATGGCCTAACTCTAAATGTTAAGAATTTAAAAAAGAAAATAAAAAACGGTATTTTGTTGTCGAATGGTGAAGACTTAACTCAATCTAGAACATTATTTTGTAAAATACTTTTTTGAACACCGTGTATAAAGACTTGCCTCTGGTCAAATTGAAAATGAGCCACTGGAGGGCGTGTGTCTATACTCAGCGGGAACACTATGTAATTTGATATAGGTTTTCCTGTGATAAGGACCTATATAATTAGGGCTATCACTGGTGATAGGTTTTGCCAAAAAATTCGATATGATTTTTTTTTCCTAAGACCCCTGAAAGTTGACGTTCACATTTCACATTTTAAAAAAATGTAATAATTTCAATTTTATTTCCAGTTATAAAAAGCAACGATTATCGGCGGTTAGATGATACAAAAGGCCTACTATTAAGCTATTTTTAGGCAAAAATTCATGAGCATAGACCTGAAAGTTGGGTTGTAATTTCAAGTTTTCTTCGAGAATCTGATTTTTTCGGAAAAATCACTAAATCCCAAATATCACAAGAACCACTAAATATTACTGAACATACATGGGGGTTAATATAGTAGGTATTGAGGTCCCCCACCGCTCAGAGTCCGTTGATCCACCCTGCCTGTTACACCATGTATAAAGTTAGCATAAACCGGATTATATATCTATATTTTAGCTTGGTCACTTAAATAGAAAAAAAGTTACCCGCTGGACACAGGATTTTTGAAAAAATTCCATAACTCTGAAAATAATACGGAACAAATTCCAGTTTTTTCACCAGTGATAATTAATTATGTAGATCTTTATCATGGTAAGACCTATATCAAATTACATAGTGTTCCCGCTGAATATAGACACACCTAGAGGGCCTCGTTTTTATACAGCATCCATAAGTTTGAGAAATTGTCAGCTAGTTTATTAATTTAATTTTTATGTACATCACGTGAATACATCACATCACATTCCATTTTTAAATTTTTTAAATATTTTGTGTTTAAAACTTGTCTTGTGATTCTCTGAAACCTTTTAACATCAACATATGCTTTTTTTTTCAAACTTTGTTTTGAGATACTTTTTTATCTACATTTTCTGGAAAGAATTTAGACCATGTTGAGGTATTAAACACATTATTTTAATTACTCTAAATTGTTACAGAAAAACGATTTTCTCTACAATTGCTTTTTAAACCTATATAAAATTGGTGATTTCACTGAAAACCCTTAATGTTCTAGTTATGTAATATATAAAATATACTCATTGTAATATTTTTATAGCTGTATAAATTAATGAATGGTGCATTTTGTTTGAGCACAGTGTCTGTGCCTATTACTGTTAGTAATAGTCTTTGCAATATAACAATAGCCTACCATAACCTTCAAAACTGGTTTGTTCATTTTACTGCAAAGTTTTAGGCATCTTTATATTGAACTTATTGACACAAATTATTTTTATGGAAAATTTCTATAAAACATAATATTGTACAAAAAAAAAATTTTAAAACATTGAATACATTTTAAACATGTTTTTAATGTATGGTCAGGTATTTTATTGTTGTATGATGTTTATTTAATAACCATATTATTTGCTGTCCAAAATTCCGACATTCACTTGATATTAAACATTCTTTCAAGCTTTATGAACAGTTGAAAAAAGATTTCAGTTTCCCCTGACCCTAGTCTAAACCGAAAAACCACAGATTTACAATGAAAAAGTACTACTTGATTGACCTATGGCTCGCCCTTTCAACCCTTTACTACTAACAAACAAAACTACCACTTATTTAAAAAAATCTAATAATAGGTTACATCAGCACTAATAATATAATATATGGTAAATGGCTGATGTCCACATCCTGTATAGTTTAAGTTTAATTCGAACTCTACAGTTTGCCTGTAGCATAGGATGGCTTGTCCACTTAGTGATATTTAAAAAACTAGTTTATGCACAATATAGTTTTATAAAATAGGGCAAATAATATATGATGTATCCTAGTACGAGCATTATTTTACCAATGAACCAATTAGCACCCAAATATGTTACAATACCTTATCAGAGCAACATTTACCAATGTTCACATACATTATTTTAATTTGTTGTTTCTTTGTTAACAGATATCAAAAGACGAAGTAGCAAAGATAGTAGCCGGTTTTCAAAATGAATCACTCTTAACGAGTGGAGGTGTGACGATAGCGGGCAGTCGGTACATCTACCTCAGCGGCACAGACAAGATCATTCGCGCAAAACTTGGCAAAGTTGGTGTACACTGCATGAAAACTCAACAAGGTAAGTTTAACAAACACCATGTCATGTTTAGCAGGTTTTCTTTAGGGTGTTACCACACCAATCGATCGATGGTAGATCGGAACAGGCAACGTCGATCGACGGTCGATTGATTGGTGTGGTAACAACACCCTTAGTGGCGCAATGTCTTGCACACAGAAATGAAATGTCTTTGTATCGATTCTGTCTGAGCCCACAAATGCTAGGTTAAATATGTGTGGAATAAATATGACACTAAATAGTGATAAACTTGAAAGTTCTCAACATACTTCAAGATCTTCACTATTATGCAAGTGACAATTTATAAGTTTAACTTATTCATTAATTTCGTTCGCATGGTCGCGAAAATAGAGTTTTGCAATTTATCTCTGTTTAACCCAAATCGTAATAGCAATTCTAACACTTGTAGAGTATTAAATTATTCGTTTGCACTATACTTAATGTTCAACCGTTTTTGAGATAGACCATGAAGAGTGCTCAGCCAAAGTTGCCACGGCACAGATTAGGCATAAAATTACTGTTCGAAATGGGATTTTGCTTCAGACAGTATTTATTATATTGCTCATAAAGAGTTAAATGAATAAAACTGAATTTCGGGCCATTTGACCTTAATTTTCGAAGGACGCTGACACGTTGAGACAAGGTTTAGAATGCGAAAAATACAAAAACTCAGCTTCTTCTATTTCATTCCGAGGTGAAACTTTGTCAAACTAGTTTGCCAATTATTATCAACTATACTATTTCAATTTCTTTATTTTCTGTATGACAGTTCTAATTTCATATAATGTAGTGTGACCAAATAAGTAATGATATCGATCGCATATATTTATAATATTTTGAACAAAGACAAATACAACAAAAACATTCAAATATATTTTTTCAAGGTGGGAACACTCAATGGCCCACCGCCATTTAATCTGTCACTCGCAACAAGACGGTCGTGCTAGTCACTACATTTCGGTTCGCTGAGTTTTTTCACAGTATCCATACGTTACGTTGGGTATTTTGTGTTCCTTCGTGTTGATTGTTGCACAGCTGTCAAATATCAAAATTCCGAAAGGATCTGTTCTGATAAGGCAGGCGAGAGAACTGGTGATCAAGGAAGCAGAGTATCAAAATGGTGGCCCGCTATTACCACTGTCGCAAGTACGAGAACGTGTTGCAGCCGCAATAGGAATTAGTGGACCTACTCTTTCAAAAATCTTAGCCATTTTCGACTTTTTCTTACTTTCCTCTTATTATTAATAAAGGTCGCAGGAAGTCGTTGGAGGCAGAGCGCGTGCGACCGGTCGCTCTGGAAGTCTAGAGGCGGCCTATGTTCAGCAGTGGACGTCCTGTGGCTGATATGATGATGATTCTTTATTCTGTATAATAAAACAATACACACTGCTGAAGCAATAGCAGTATGCATAACCAATTCTTGCTCCATTGCAATAATAGGATCAAGAATTATGATAACGTAATATGACATATAGAGGTCATATATTTAGGATCACAAATAGGATCCTATATATGATTAAAGATATATGACAGTGTAATACCCCCCAAAGGTCCTCTTACGCAGGCCTGAGTTAAGACTTAAGCTCAGAGTTAGGTAACTCAGGTTAAAATATTGATATGTTTCTCTCTCAGTCCAATAGAAATTGATATTGTCACAGGGACATTAAACATTTAATTTAAGTTTTTAAATCAGTGTGATGTTGTTCTGTAATGAGTGTTAAGGAATGTATGAGGAATCCAAAATGGTAAAGCATAGCCGTACATCTCTGGTCCAAAGTAAAGAAATAATAATCTTGAAAATGAGGTTATTGTTTTTTTTTCGTTTGGTCATTAAGCTTAGTTTTGAAAGAAATTGGATTTTCTTATACAAAATCGGACAAACGTAAAATATTGATGGAGCGTCACGACGTTGCTATGGCTCGCTGCTAATTTTTGAGCGAAGCCAGAAAGATATCAGATTGGTCAAATGTTATTTTCACTTGGTTAAATGCAAACCACACAGTATCTAAGAACTGGACTGACGACACCACCGCTTCCACTAGTTCAGTGCCAATGGGAAAAGGTGAACGCCTTATCCATATCCCATGCGTATGGATCTACGTACGAATCTACGAAAGGATTCGTGTCAGATGCTTTACAGGCCTTTAAATCCAAGAAAACAGTGGACTACCACGAAGAAATGAACGCGGAGATTTACGAAGGATGGTTTAAAGAAATGGTGCAATTTCTGGAAGAACCGTCCATAATTATTATGGACAACGCTACATATCACTCCAGACAAAATTGATAAAATACCGACGCAGGCCAATAAAAAACAAGAGATAATTGACTGGCTCCAACGTCATGGCGAAAATGTGGATAGTACTTTATTAAAAGTACAATTAATGAATGTTTTAACATCGAAAAAAAGCCTCCCTAAAAGATATGTTATCGACAAAATAGCTGCCGAATGTGGTAATTGGGTTCTTCGATTTCCGCCGTATCATTGCCAGTACAATGCTATATTACACAAATCCAAAGAACACGCCGCTCGAAACAATACCCATCCACTTTTATCTTATTCTATTCTATTCTTATATCCCCTAAACAAGATGTTAGATTTATTAAAAAATGCATGTGCGGAAGTAACTGCCAAAAACAGGGAAAAACTGTGAGAAGAACCCAAAACATTATAGCGCCGGATTGGGAAATTCATGTGCCATTCGATAATATACAAGTACAGGAACTTATAATAAATGTTGGGGAGAGCTCATCGAGTGACAGTCACGATTCATCAGATTTTGATTAAAATAAATAAATGAAGATTACCTGTCGTTATAATTATTTGGTTTCATTGTCGAGTACCTACCTATACCTACTTATTTTACAACAGCCTCGAAAATTTTAAAGAAGTTGGCATTATCAATCAAGAATTAATACGTGTAACATCTTGTAATGCAATATAATATTAGTAAATAAAGTTGTACAAAAGTATCCGGCAGTAGTTTAGTTTCTTACATTTTGTAAAAAAATATCGCAACTGTTATCGTGTTACGTTTATCGATATAGCTCCCATCCCTATCAGTTTCTCCGACTCTGGTATTATTTAACCTTGTACGTGTTTAAACGTCATATTTTTTTATAAAATAATGCATACATAATGTAAAAAAAACTCCACAAGTTTTCACAGGAGCTGTCATCGAGAAAATAAAGAAATGGAAATAGTATAGTTCACAACAAAATAGTGAACTGAACAGTCCACTATTCTTTTTCCATATTACGTTGAGAGAACTTCCCTTTTTTCGTGTCAACAATATAAAAATATAACTTTGAATATGTTAAAATTTTATTTTTTACAATAGCTGTATGGAAGTGCTGTGTTAATACATCGTATTCTGTCAATCTAGATGTTTATTTATTTTAATTTGTTATAATCTACTGGTTAAAGTCGACTAGAGACGAAGTTTCATAATGAGACTCTGTTTTGAAATTTGTAATTAATATTTGCATTGGGATGTTTTAAAACCAACAGGTCTAACATGAGCTTCACTATGTCTTTTCCTCAAGAGAACTATACGAAGGTACGGAATAAGGCTTTCCCTTTTAATCATCATTTGAAACTAAAAAAACAAGTGCTGTGAAAAAAGTATATTCTGAATACTTTTGTCAGGTAAATAAACACTGGCATAAAATACCGAAATAATTAATAATAGTGCTGCTGTTCGTATCCGAAGCGTTTAGATAGCTTGGCAAGACATGTCGTGTGACACGTTATTGTAGAAATATTTTATAAGATGGCTCTGGACAGGTTCTGTCACATCGGCTATGTCTTGAGGTTCATGGTAGACCTGTGGAGAATCCGATCTATAAAATAGAGCCCTAAGAAGGGATATAAATGTTTTACCTATTATAATACTAATAGATTTTCCCCACACTAAATTTAGAACGTGAATGAAGTGAAATTTTACAGACTTACAATAGTTATTATTTTTTGTTCTAGCTGTCGTCATCTCGCTATACGAAGAACCCATCCAACCCCAGCAGGCTGCATCAGTAGTCGAGAAGTTAGGAGATTACTTAGTTAAGTGTGGTTACTAAAGGTCAGTTAACTCTATTGTATCTCTTAGTCTCAACCTTATTGTATATCTAACAAGTCTTTCCATTTACACCAGAAAATCATGTTCTTTTTCCATTGTTACAGATGAAAACGCGCCGTGATCTATCTAAGAATACTATAAGATAATATTTTTTCCACAGGGAAATAAGTAATTGCATTTTGTATATTCTATTAAGTGATAAGGACCGTTCATTTGTTTTGATATTTTGGTAAATTATGGCGTGTCGGTGTCTGGTGCGCTTAGCAACTGTTTGCAGACACAATTACTTTGCGGATTCTGGACACTTTTTTGTATACGCTCACCGCTTCCACGGAGTAATTGTCCCTGTAGGGTGAATAAAATTGTATTTTAAAATTTGCTTTTATCGACCAGTATAGCGAAGCATATTTAGCTTTGCAACGAGGTCTCAAAGCATGATGTATAGAGATTTTGTTGGTTTCTTTTCAAGCATCCCCATTTAATATATTTTGTAAGAAACAATCAATGAATTTTGTATTTTTAACCTTACAGATTGTAATGTCAATGTTGACAATGTTCCCATGAGTAATGATGCTTGATTAGAAATTATAATAACCACGTAATGAAATTACTGTAACATTATACAACATTATATATAATTAATAATAACAAATAAGCATTTGTGTAAGGGCTTGTTAAAAAATGAAAGACACTGTAACCCAAATAAAGTATTACAATTTTAATTAAAAATCTCTAGTCCCACTGGAACCATCGTGTGAGTAACTCGGAGTCCCTACTCAAATAAAGAAAAGCGAAGGGCGAGGCGTGGGCGGCGCGTGGCCGTCCAAATAATTTTCTGCTTCTATTTTTATTTATGCCGCATTTTATATATGTGTAGTCAACGATAAAACATTTGCATTCTTTTCTATATAAGCTGCAGAAGTTAAACGCTCAATCGTCTGTATCCCTCTACCTTGAATAAGATTTAATAAAGCTTGCAGTTAATGAAGGGTGCATATTGTTTATATTTGATATTACTACTATAGCTTTGTACATTGTTTCTGAAAAGCGATGGGAACTGTGTCTATCTAATAATAAATGATTTGTATTATACAATGTTTTTCAATGTTTACTCTTTTCCTTAATGGTCAAACTAATCTTTAGAGTGGTATTATTACGCTTCCTGAGGCGTAGGAATAACATCTCGCTCAAAAGTGGTATGATCATACATACAACCTATAAAAATTTGGAGGAGATAGTAACAATTTACTTAACAGATTCGTTGCTGATGGCACGACAGGAGTGTCATTTTTTTTGGATTGCTCCCACACCATTTTGTGTAACACTGTTGCCCATTGGTAAAAATATTACCGATTAGTAACACTGTTACTCAATGCCACATTTTTCCCCCCTTTGAGTGACAGGTGTAACTCAACAAAACGCTGTGTTCCCGTTAAGTAACACCTTGTTTTGTAAAATCATTTTGCAAATACATCTTGACCTAATAAAACGATTATACCACAATAACGGTGAGAGTCAAAATGACTGGTGTACCATTACGTATTAAATTGTACCAATCACCTCAAAAATGTACCTGAAATGCACTATTTTGTACCTAGCTCTAAAAAATCTACCTGATTCAGATCGAAAATATTGCAAAATTAAAGTACACCCGCCATATTTGCGTTGAATATGGCGGGGTTCTTTATTATTTTAATATTTAACTGTTCCACATTACATATAATTACACAAAAAAAAGTACCGAAACAGTACCTCAAGTAAATAAAAACACACACTTGATCAGTTGTATAGTTCCTCAGAAATAAAACAGCCGAGTTTTTTTTAGTTCTGTTTATAGATGATTTCTATCGCTATAAATATAAGTCGCTTCATTCGAAGACAGTATTTAATTAACAAGGTAGTCCTTTTAAGGTGCTAGGTAACTTCGCACAGTTTTAGAGATGTCACTTGACTTATTCAAAAAACTGTCCGTCTTTTTACTTGATCAACCCCGGTCCCGGCAAGTCTTCATTTTTTAGAGATCAAAACAAAACTTTTAGATGGGTTCCGGGAGGAACGGGTGCTTTATATATCTTCGAATGAAGCGACTCATAATAGCGATAGAACTTCACTTGGACGTTCGTTTAATCATCACTTATATTTCGTCGCTTCATTCTTCAGATAGTATTTAATTCACAAGGTAGATTTTTAGAGATTAAGTTTTGTTTTCTTTTGTCTTTACAATTTATAATTAATTTAAATACGTTTATTCATTAAATTTCTAGTAAATAATTTAAAAATCCAGTAACCTTTAGGCGTTGAATATATACACTTGGTGATTGCCAAATTAATTAAATAAATAAACAGAATAATTTAATTTTAATTAATCTATCGGAAGATATTGTGTGGTTTGTACCTTTATTGAGTACGGACAAGGCAAAGTCGTTTAGTGTGTCTAATATAGGTTTATGGTAAAATGTTGTAAAGGCCTGAGAGTTTTAGGTCCACACTCAGCCGTTTCTCGGATAACCTACACTGAGCACGTGCCGCGTGCTGTGTGCGCTGAACACACTTATGTCAACGCCGCTCGTACCTAGCGTCTGCTTTATCCACCGACTTAGCGTCTGACTCGACGCGGCTCTGTGAGGAGGCCTTTCATGTTACAAACAAGAACCCCGAGTTCAAAGCTTTAATATTTTTTGTTACATTAAATAAAATCTTTTAGAGTCGATACAGGACATCATTATGTTATTTTTAAAGATTGGCAAGGATAACATAGGTTGTTTACGATTTGGGGCTGTGGTTTGTGGGCTTTTGGTAATTTTTTCAAAAGTTAAAGTAATATAAGGATATCACAGAGAAAGCTTATTAGGAACTAATTTGGATCCCAAGAAAATGTGTACTTCGATTTAGTTGGTTTCATTTTACAGGCTTCTTGTAAAATTTGCCTCATCATTGCCCATATCTTCGCCTAGCAATAGAGACAAGGCTGAACGGTGTGAATTTAATGAACCGAATGAACAACCCTTATTAAATTGCTCATTTAAAGAAGAGAGAACTAATAAAACAGGTTTTTGAACATATCAGAATTACGTAACGTACAAAACTCCCACCATAACCTCAACGATGTTGTATTGACAAATAGTCATGGATGCCACAGAAGCGAGCACCAACGTCAGGGTCTCTGGCGGACAGCCGCGCCGAACGAACTAAAATTACGCACAAGTCCAATTAATCGTAAACGCATCGATTGCGACTGCATGCGGTTCAGGATACCTAGTTACAAATGCGTCACATTTGCAAAAATCCATAAATTACGATCCTCGCCAAATGCCCTAGCCAAATGTGTCAAATGTTGGAGTATTTAAATGTGGAAATTGAATACCACCCATCCTATTGATGTAACTAATAGCGGTGGTATTTTCAATACGTAATAATATTGCACAATTCATTTCTTCCCCGGATGAACTTTTGAAACCTAAGTAAACGTTGTTTTGGAATACTGCGCCCCAGCCTGTTCTGAATGCATCGGTATATATCTTATAAATTTGTGAAGTAATTGAACAGGAAATGGTATATTTACTTTTCTACCAGGTTAAATCTTCTTACAGTAATTTAGGGAGTTTATTTTTGGCTCATAGTTGTACTTATTTTGTAGCAAGACAGGCTGCGGCCAGTACACATATGTTTGGCAAAATCTCGTATCGAGCATATTTGAAGTTTCATCAATTTATTTATTATTATAACGCTTATCGTCAGGTAAAGAAATAGACATCTGTTCGATGTTAAACATAAAGCCTAAAAATGTTACTGACTGTCGGTACAAGTCGATTTTTGTCCAAATTCCCAACAAGTGACTCATAACTTCGCGCATAATTTTTGTAAATACCCCCGGAGCAACGGATAGTCCATACGGCATGGCCGTAAACTCGTATGTGTTTGGCTCGAACACATCGTTTTCTTGAGGTATTTTTTGTAATTAACAAATAAAGGTACGAGTAGGTATGATCTTTCTTATCTATGTTAGCTAAGAAACCATTATGGGGAATTAATTTAGAAGCTGTTGTTTAGGCTTCCATTTTGAAGTGTAATTGTATATATTTTTTTTTTTTTAGTAGGTACTCTCGGGGTTCGGTACCCGGGATGGACCTAATCTAACCTAGGGAGGCCTTCCTAACTAATAGGAAAGAAACACAAATAATCACTTAAACCACTTTTATTTAAAATGAATCTATTTATAAGGTAATGTATAAGAATAATTATTAGACTATTTTTGGGGACGAAGCCCGCAATAGAATTCCGTAAGGAATCCTATCAAGGAATGATCTAGAACAATCTTCGATATTCTCTATATTTTACATTTCACAAATAAAACCAAATATTGACAGACTTATAAGTTGCCAGTCATAAATGTCGGCAAGTTTGTTTGTGCAATAACCTCTTTTAATAAATACGGCACAAGCAAACGTTGCAATCGCCCCTCTTGTTTAATTTATTTAATTAGTGAAGCTGATTAAATAAATTCCTATATACATTTCATTCTTAAATAACGACCCTACCTAAATCAGGATCATATACATTAATCGGGATTACTCTCAGATGAGCCCCCTACCGATAGGAATATATATACTTGATCATGTTTAAATTACCACATCTTATTACACCAAAAATGATCTTATAGTATTTATTCTCCATCAATAAAGCCTTAGCCACAAAACCTGATGAAAATCAGCCAAGATCCCGGCTGGTTAATTAATATCTAAATAAAACAGTGTAAATTATTTTAATTTCTCATACAATTCATGAATAATCAACAACCCCATATTAATTATTTACGTTACCCAATCATATACAAATTCAAATAACCAATATTTATTATTAAATTAATCAACAATTGTTAAAATAACCCATTGAATACAACCAAATTATAATTATAATTAATTGATAAGTAATAAATGTATTAATATCCCAATAAAAGTAAATTTAATTAATCCCATTTATATTAAAATTAATACTAAATTAATCAAATTATATTATCAAACATTATCATTCAGTTGGCAAAACAAACACGTTTGACATGAACTGTCATATTAACTTTAAACTTTTCTGAATGATTAAAAGTTTATTTGAAAGTTTGTAACTTTCGAAAATTTAAACATTACCTACCTAAATATTAAGATTTTACCTGCCTAACTATTACCGGACAAATCTTCCTATGAAAAGATCATAAAATCGGATCCAAAGTATTTTACTTAACCCAGAATGATATCTATAAATTAATAAATTAATATTTCACAACGCAATGCAGAGAACTTTTTCAAAATGCACCGAAATACACCTGACAAAATTCTATACCAATCACGTTCAAAAAAAATCATTACCTATTCCATCACAACCCTTTTATTATTTAACCCACTGAGGATCCTATTCTACATCCGCGTGTTGACCCACAGACATCAATATCACAATATTATATATACTCGTAAACTTTGGCCGCATAGCTAAATCGGCTATCACCTTCTCTCTTATGGAGATTATTAGGCGTGGCTCAAATTAAACGTGCACATTATCTATAGTGTTATTTTAGTCTTTGAAAATTGACTTCTTTAGAGCATTGGCACCACACGTATATTTATGATTCGTAAATAAAATGTAACGCGGTAAATACGTGCCGCGTGTACCTGCCGCCCCCCAGAGGTTTCTCTTCGGGTATCTAAAATTAATTTATTAAATCATTAAATAAAATACCCTTGTAGCGTAGTTTCAATAAAACACAAAATTCTCTTCTGTGTTTATTTTTTCGGTAAAATTAAAAATATACAAAGATGCCTGTAAATACAAACAGAAAAAATATAAACAAAATTGAAATAAAAAATAGTCACACAAAATAGAACAGAAATATTAATACAATTAAATTTGATCTGAAAAGAAAAAATAACAATAAAATAAATTTTAATGAATGAGAATCCTTACCAACAATTTTGGCTACGCACACTCGTGAACGTAAAAAATAAATATAGGTTTCTTAAAAAGAACTTTGATTATCGATAATAAAATATCTTAACTATGTAATTTGGAATAATAAACTCGGAAAATAATAAATAAATAGATTCAAGTTGCTTTGATGAATAATTTTTCGTGACTGACTTGTCAAATCAAAACATTGCCGTTCTCCGACACTACGTAATTCCTAGTTTAAAATTACGTCGGGAACAACAAAAAAATAAAATTTACTGACAAAAAGAGGTCGAAATAGACAACCGTCACAATACCCCGGGGGCCGGGAAAAAAAAAATCTGAAAGATTTTTTTTAGTAAAATTTCAAATTCAAACCAAATCAAAATAAACCGCATATACATATCGAATTTTAATATTTAATCTGCTAAATGAAAGAACAATCAAAAAAAAAAAAAAATAATAATAATTAAAAGCAAAATGAAAATTAATATTAACATCCTATAGAAAAATTTTTCTGAAAAAACATCCTGTATATATGAAAAAAAAAAAATAATACTGATATAATGCTTATCAACAAGTTATTTAATAGAAAAAAAAAAACAAAACAGACGAGAGAGAGAAAAAAAAAAAAAATCCTAAATAATTATCTTAAATTACATGGTTCATGAATAATAGAATTTTTAACATGTTCCTGGAATATACAATGTTAATATACATCGTTCAACTCCATCAACGTACATTATAATTACAACATACATTCTCTATCATACTAGTCTTATTCCAACTACTGGAAATAAAACGTCATGCAGTTAGAGTTGCTTATGAGGAATCGTATCCTAAATAAGTCAACTCAATAGAGTTGAACGCAACGGCAAAAGGCTTTAATAGTTGCCATCCGCTGAAAATATTAATAGCTTATGGCTTCTTTAACGTGTCGCTAACTCCCGCACGGTGATTACTATAAACAAGTTTCAGTTAAAGACTGAAATAAATATGCCGGAAAGAAAAGAAAATCATAGCCAGTCGTGAAACATTGACTTTTAAATAAAATCCAAGGGTCTTTTGTGAAGTAATTAAAATATTTATGTAATAAACATATGAAAATAATTCTCACAGGAAAGTGATTCAAGTGTATAAATAATACACATAGGTATGGTTTAGTTTAACGAGTTACCTTAATAAACGCTCGTGCAGAAGGCTTAATTTTACAAGTTGCAAACCGCTTGAAAAAAAATTGAGAAAAAAAAAATTGATAACATTTAACAAATTATACTATAAAGTATAATACAGATATTGAAAATAAGAGTTTACACTCCTAGAATTGCAAATATTAAATAAATTACACAATAAGTTAACCTAATACTACGATGATGATAATTAATTATAAGTTTTGACCAACGTCAATGTTAATGGTATAGCCAAACGATAATGAGGTGCATAGAAAAAAAAATAAGACAAAAAGAATCGGCTTATGCTCGCCGTGAAAATTCTCTCTCTCTCTGAAAATTCTTCAGGGCTATTTTGTAAAATTTCTGTTTCAGAATCTACATTAATATTTAATAATAATGATCGTAGTTCGTCTACAGATTGCGTCGAAGAAAAATTTATATTTCTGATTTTTAATTCATAAATTATTTCAGGTTTATTTAATTGTGAAAAATTCATTGCAAAATCAAAAAAAAATGTTAAAGTGAAACAAATTTGTTAATAGTCGTTATGCAGAATAAAGCCTTAAAAATATACGTATTTTCGAGTGATGAAAATGAATAGAAAATGTTATTTAAATAGTGAAATTACTGGGTTATAGAATGTTGTGTCTTCAGAAAATTTCTTCAAGGATATTATAACGAAAGAAACTAAAGAAACTTAAATGTCTGAATAATTTAGCAGTATTTTGATATATTATAGTAGATATATTATAGTAGATACATATATAAATATATTATAGTGAATGTTAATGATTGAAAATGGTAACAAATAAAGTTTTATGCCTGACCTCAATAATAATTATAAAAAAATTATTTTTAATGTTGCAATTCTTCTGTTCCTTTTGTTCCTTCTGTTGCAATTTCTCCTCTCTTCTCCATAAACTACGTTTGAATATTCGGGCGCCAGTATGTAGCGTAGTTTCAATAAAACACAAAATTCTCTTCTGTGTTTATTTTTTCGGTAAAATTAAAAATATACAAAGATGCCTGTAAATACAAACAGAAAAAATATAAACAAAATTGAAATAAAAAATAGTCACACAAAATAGAACAGAAATATTAATACAATTAAATTTGATCTGAAAAGAAAAAATAACAATAAAATAAATTTTAATGAATGAGAATCCTTACCAACAATTTTGGCTACGCACACTCGTGAACGTAAAAAATAAATATAGGTTTCTTAAAAAGAACTTTGATTATCGATAATAAAATATCTTAACTATGTAATTTGGAATAATAAACTCGGAAAATAATAAATAAATAGATTCAAGTTGCTTTGATGAATAATTTTTCGTGACTGACTTGTCAAATCAAAACATTGCCGTTCTCCGACACTACGTAATTCCTAGTTTAAAATTACGTCGGGAACAACAAAAAAATAAAATTTACTGACAAAAAGAGGTCGAAATAGACAACCGTCACACCCTCTTATCTCAATATATAATATATAAAAACCTTTTCCTTATTTTCTTTTATCTGCATCGTCCATCCATTGCATCTCCTTTTTGGTGATGCTGTTTGGATCGGCTTTGCAGGATATATCATCTCGGAACATTGCGTTGTGAAGTGTACATAGAATTTGAGAAAAAAAAATATTAGTTTCTTATATTATTCTAAAACCCCAACGAAATTCTAACCGTTGTATATCTACAAATGAACGATATACATATTTATACACCTAAATGTGTACTAACTCTATTAATTCTAAGAATAACGAAATTATAATATTATTGTAATATTTCAAGAAATAAATGTATATACAAAAACCCCATTTTACATATATAAATACAGACACAATTTCATCATTAATTCTATTCTATCGAACATTATATGGTTCCAATCTATTCACATGCACAATCAATTCTTGGTTATTTTGTATTTTTTTTACAAGATAATTGTTACATCCTATATATCGCAATACTCGAAATAAACCTTCATATGGTCGACCAAGTTTTCGACTTCCACCCAATATTCTTTCTGGACAATGTAACGAAACCAATTGTCCTACACGATTTAAATCCAAATGGTAATATGTTAAACTCGTATAATTCAGACGGTGTGATGATTGCTGTTTCGTGTCTATCCTTCTCCGCTATCGATAATTACCAATAGGCACAGTTTAAATTCAAATCAGCGCAGAATTTCGCCCCATTCAGCTGCACTATCATACCTTCGATGATAAGCAAATGATAGAAATCTTTAATTACCTTCTTATAACATTGTCTTGATCAATCGGCATCAACAATATCTCAAGCTGTCCCACTGACGCCGGTTGAATTTTGGGAAATTCCTTCCTCGCCCGTCGGATGAATCACCTTCTAGTCTTTCCTTTATTCCTGGTATTCAGATGGATCTTGGCTTCTAAAATTTTTCTTTCCGCTATACTCAGTGGGTATATAGCTGAAATAAAACACACAACACAGCACTACACTTTACGCGGCGCCTCCACCATCTCGGGGTTCGGTACCCGGGATGGACCTAATCTAACCTAGGGAGGCCTTCCTAACTAATAGGAAAGAAACACAAATAATCACTTAAACCACTTTCATTTAAAATGAATCTATTTATAAGGTAATGTATAAGAATAATTATTAGACTATTTTTGGGGACGAAGCCCGCAATAGAATTCCGTAAGGAATCCTATCAAGGAATGATCTAGAACAATCTTCGATATTCTCTATATTTTACATTTCACAAATAAAACCAAATATTGACAGACTTATAAGTTGCCAGTCATAAATGTCGGCAAGTTTGTTTGTGCAATAACCTCTTTTAATAAATACGGCACAAGCAAACGTTGCAGTACGAACAGTTTTTCACCGTTGAGTTTCGGCGCTAAATGATTAATTTTTTATATTTGTTTGATATAAACTGGTCACTTGAGGTATAAAAAGGTTTAATAGCCTCTAAGTCTAACAATTTATTAATTCCTATTATCATATTTCGTTTTTCACTATGCGACAAAATATGTTTGGGAGTAATACTGGTGTAATTTTATCATGAAATGGAATTGAGAAACATAATTTTAACCATTTTAAAATCGTTTCATTATTTATTTTTCGACCTGCGTGTACCTGAATTATGGTTGAGTCCCGGAGTGGTTGAACTTTGCGTTGAACGCCGAATTCAAATGTGGACGCTGAAATGGAAGCACTGGTACTTTCCATTGACGTCGCCCCCCCCCCCCCCCCGTTTGACGGGTAACTGGATGGGAATCCAGTTTCCCGACTGGGTTGACCGGTTGCCTGTCGATGTTTGGGGAGTACTTGATAGCTTCGGTGTACTTTATTATTATTACTTTATTTTTATTTTTATAGCGGTTAGTCCATAACTGAAGCCCCTTACGCCCCGAGGTTAGAAAGAATATCTGGATCCATGTCGGAAATAATTCTCCCGACTGGCCCGGTTCATTCTGGGAGGTCGACGGTTCCAGATTAGGGAGCGTCTACATAGAGGACTCAGGTATTGCGGTAACGGAAATGGCTAGCCAGAGATTCGTCCACTGGGTTCATCATTATATTTAAATAATTTTAATGACGACTTTCAGATTTGAAAAAAAAAATAGAAATTATAGAATATTACGCAATACAGATACCGTGTTAAATCCCTTTCAGATAAACTTTTTAAACATTTTTGAAAAAAAAAACCAAAAATAACAATACAAGTACTATACAGCATTAATCGGAATAAGAAACACCAGTAATTTATGCAGATAGCGCGTTGTATCTGTTATAGATAACACGTATCTTCTGCATCTTTTCGACAAAGCGAAATTCTAGTTTATATTAATAAACATTAGGTAGTAACTACCTTGAATTTTTGCAGATAGCGTGATATATTATATCTATTATAGATTACACGTATTTTCTGCATCTTACGTTAAAGTTAAACAACATCACAAAAGGTTTGAAACGTCTGAAAATGTAAAGCCATTTATCTTCCATTTCAGGATAAACATGCAGTTTAACCCGTAACCGTAGTTTGATGTCAACTAATCTTCAATTAAGCCTAAACCAGGGAAAAAGTAAAAAAGCGTGTGTTTTTATACACATGGCTGATGGCACAATAGGCGTGCCATCAACTTCGATAGCGCTTGACACGCCAGTCGTGTCAGAAAATTTGTTCATAGCCATGTTTTCAAATAAGTGCCGCAACGAATCGGTTAAGTAGTCCTCATATCGGTTGACTACTTTAAAAAAAAATTACCTACGTGTAGTGACGGAGTTTGTAACTGTCATAAAGTTTAGTTTATGGCGATACGTATAAGTGTGTATGAAAAATCAACCCAAAGATCCTAAATTTTCATGCAAAGAAAGTCAAATTTAAACATTTAAATTGTACCAACTATATAATATACTTAATATATTTTATCGCCACATCTTGATAAGTTCTAATAAAAAAAGAAGTAGCATGTAAATTCACTACATCGATAAATACATTTAACCGATCCCGTGCGGATGGCGCCGTAGAGGCGCCATGAGTATTTTTTGTGTATGGCGCATGGCGCCCGAGAGGTGCCAAAATGTTTACCTGTAAAACTCTGATAAATAGACATATTTCAAAGGTTACCCGTAAATAAAAGTGTCATAATTTGTCACGCAGATTTCGGTTCCTATGTTAGCTTCGGGATATTGCATGAAAACGCACACTTCAGGAGTTGCAAACCTTTTCAATAGAATAGAACAAGTCTGTTCGACAAACTCGTCGTCACATTGGGTTTCAATTTCAGACTCGGGTAGATCTTGATTTGGTTCCCAGACATCATAAGTCTGGGAATTCTGTTGGGAACAGATCTGTTCGACAAACTCGTCATCGCATTGCGTTTCAATTTTAGACTCTACCTGAGTCTGTATGTGTACTGTATTTTCTTTTTCCAGAAAATCCTAGAATAAATCATGAGGTATTATATCAATCTATAGTTACTTTATAATATATCCTGATTGATTAAGTTACAGAGGCCAACTACACTGGACATATTATAGTGTACAATCTATTGAGTGATAGGTATTTCTACTTATACTATTTCCATTTCTTTATGTTCTCGATGACAGCTCCTGTGAAAACTTGTGCGAGCGTATTTTTACATTATGTAGTATATAATTGTTATTGTATAAAAATATGACGTTTACACACGTACAAGTGTATATAATACCAGAGTCGGAGAAACTGATAGGGATGGAGCTATATCGATAAACGTAATACGATAACAGTAGCGATATTTTTTTACAAAATGTAAGAAAGTAAACTACTGCCGGATACTTTGGTACAAATTTATTAACTAATATTATATTTCATTACAAGATGTTACACGTATTAATTCTTGATTGATAATGCCAACTTCTTTAAAATTTTCGAAGCTGTTGTAAAATAAGTAGGTATAGGTAGGTACTCGACAATGAAACCAAATAATTATAATGACAGGTAATCTTTATTTATTTATTTTAATCAAAATCTGATGAATCGTCACTGTCACTCGATGAGCTCTCCCCAACATTTATTATAAGTTCCTGTACTTGTATATTATCGCTACGCTGACGCTATTATGTTTTGGGTTCTTCTCACAGTTTTTCCCAGTTTTGGCAGTTACTTCGGCACATGCATTTTTTTATAAACCTAACATCTTGTTTGCCGTCAAAGGGGGATGGGTTTTGTTTCGAGCGGCGTGTCCTTTGATTTGTGCCCATATTAGTTATATAGCATTGTATTGATTTTGACTTTTTTTCGATTTTAAAATACTCACTAATTGTCCTTTTAATAAAATACTATCCACATTTTCGCCATGACGTTGGAGCCAGTCAATTATCTCAAATTTTTCTCATCCAGAGATTGCACCATTTCTTTAAACCATCCTTCGTAAATCTCCGCGTTCATTTCTTCGTGGTAGTCCACTGTTTTCTTGGATTTAAAGGCCAGTAAAGCATCTGACA
Organism: Marasmarcha lunaedactyla; assembly: GCA_923062675.1. NCBI lineage: Eukaryota > Metazoa > Arthropoda > Insecta > Lepidoptera > Pterophoridae > Marasmarcha > Marasmarcha lunaedactyla. The sequence continues at coordinate 10,960,252 of OV281346.1, read as the reverse complement.
CGAATCCTTTCGTAGACCCTGCAAGGCATATGATAAGGCGTTCACCTTTTCCCATTGGCACTGAACTAGTGGAAGCGGCGGTGTCGTCAGTCCAGTTCTTAGATACTGTGTGGTTTGCGTTTAACCAAATCTCGTCAGTGAAAATAACATTTGACCAATCTGATATCTTTTTGACTTCTTTAAAAAATTTGCAGCGAGCCATAGCAACGTCGTGACGCTCCATCAATATTTTACGTTTGTCCGATTTTTTATAAGAAAATCCAATTTCTTTCAAAACTAAGCCTAATGACGATTTTCGGCCATGGAACAAACAATATTCACGTAAAGAAACAACAAGTTTTTTAATTGTTGGAATTTCTTTGCGCAAGTTATATTCATATATATGACGGCGAATAGCATCAGCGTTGAAGTTGTCAACCGATGTAACACGACGTGATTGGCGTTTTTTCTTCGGCGTACGAAGCTTATTTTCTTGCATGCGACTTGTACCGTAAGCGTCGGCAGTAATTTTTGAAAGAGTAGGTCCACTAATTCCTAATGCGGCCGCAACACGCTCTCGCACTTGCGACAGTGGTAACAGCGGGCCACCATTTTGATACTCTGCTTCAAAGTAATTACGAACCTTGATCACCAGTTCTCTCGCCTGCCTTTTCAGAACAGATCCTTTCGGCACAAAATACATACCTAACGTAACGTATGGATAATGTGAAAAAACTCAGCGAACAGAAATGTAGTGACTAGCACAACCGTCTTGTTGCGAGTGACAGATTAAAACACACACGAAGTGGCGGTGGGCCATTGAGTGTTCCCGCCTTGAAAAAATATATTTGAATGTTTCTTGTTGTATTTGTCTTTGTTCAAAATATAATAAATACTTATATGCGAGCGATATCATTACTTATTTGGTCACAGCACTACAATATATCAAATTAGAACTGTCATCGAGAAAATAAAGAAATGGAAATAGTATAATAGTTTATTTTTCGATTGATTTGATTTGTTCGAAACAGACATTTTATTCAAAAGTTTAATAAATTGGTACAAAGTTTATTTGTTTATGAAATACTATTTATACACAACTAGTATGTTGATTGCCCGATCTACGATAAAAAGAAAACGAATTGATCAACCAATCGAACCAAACTTATAGCAAAAGGTTTAAAAGGTTTACAACTCCTGATAAAAATAAGTCACTTACCTTCCATTTCGGTATAAACACTTAGATAGTCATTTATAAACACTTGAAATGATTTTGATGAATATAATGAACCGCTCACATACGCTGTTGGGTTTCGACTATAATAAATACGAGCGGAAAACGACGAAAAAGCGATAAGTTACACTGCATGGCGGGTGGTGCACGAGAGGAGCCATGTAAGTCCCTGGCGCTTGGCGCCTCAGAGGAGCCACGAAACATTTTTCGCCGCCAGGCGATAAGGGTTAAAAAAACTACCGCCGCATTGAATCGGTTAACTAACATTGTGCTACACATAACTCATTTACTGATGTACGTACCTGAACACACCACACATATATTGTCACTACACTCACACTACACTTTCTATATTATATTTACTATTGTTAATGTACTGTTGGATATCCTAATAACTAAACTATAGATTAACTAGCTATAACTATAGCCAGCCTGAACGATAGCTGGCAGTTACAAATTCCGTCACTACATGTAGGTCCAAGTGTTTTTATGTACTCCATAACCGATATTAACAAGGGTCAGCCAGGAGACTTTGTACAAGTTCAAGCTGGCTGGCCCCGGTTTTTTGTTATTTTTTGCTAAACCGCTATTGGTATCGCAAACATTCTGGTTTGATGGCCGTTACACTCTTATCTGAAGACGTTTAAAGAAGGCGTCAAGAACACTTCCGTTGCGGAGATTGAGAGTCCACGAAACAGCGGCGATTCAAGCTGGCTGGTCTCGGTTCCGTTTGCGTTACATAAGCTGAGATTAAGCCGACTAACCGTCACCTCTAATGTAGTATAAGCCTACTTCATTCTGGATAGTTTCGAAAAAGTGCCAAACAGCCTGAGGTGCACCATTGTTATAATCAGGAAGCGCTTCCAGATAAGCTACGGACCTAACAAAGTGGCGAGTAAAAGATTAACACAGTGGAATACTGCATTCTCCAACAAATTCTTCGGCTTCCTTGGTAATTTCTTATACAATACTATTAACCAAAAGTTGACAATTCACCATCTTCCTGAAAGGCAGTGTAAAAAAACAGTACTCATCCACATTCACCTATTATATTGTATATCTACAATAAAGGATGCTACAAGTTTGTGTGGGTGATGTAATATATATATTATCTTTGTAATTTGATAAAAAAATTTATATCAAATTGTATGAAAATCTGTTTTGATCTTTATGTCTGATTATATTGGTTGTATTTTGATTTGAGGCTGGTGATCTGTCACACGGGTCCTCAAAGTACAGACACCAATCTCTCACATAAATTAATTTATTTCGGTTTTAGTGGCAAAATTTATAAATGTAGCTTTTTTAATGTGGGGGAAAGTACATAAAGATTTATTATTATTAATATTATAAGACCTATCAATTAGCGAGTCAATTAAAAGAATTTGGAGACCTATTGAGCTAGGAAGCCTCTCCGGCGTCTTCAAAACTATCTTATACCCTCGTCTTTCAACGATATATTCCAAAAGAGTTCACTTTCCATCCATTTTTAAAGGGTGTTCTGGAAAGGGGTGAAGTTAAAATGAAAAAAGAGTTATACCTTCTTAAACTCGTGTGGTAGGAAATATAAATCTTAATTCACCTACCAAGGTCAAGGAGGTTAATTGTTTTCTTATGTTTATCCTTCGAGATTGCCCTGTATTCAGGCCACCTTGCATTATTTATCATCCAAAAGAAGGGTTTCCCTTAAATTTTTCTGAAACATATATTTTTGTATGTTTGAAGTTCCCGCCTAAAAATAATCTTTTTGTCAAAAAAAGCTATTAATCAGAAAATTATAAATACTATGCGATTCAAATGAGAAGAGGAACGTCAATTACCTCTATCTGTCAAATGTCACTTGAAAATATTGGTCTGCAAAGAAAACTTTGTTGCATAAATTTAATGATTTATTTTACTTTATTTATCAGACTATTATATCGAAAAGAAATTATTCAAAATAAAACTGTATTAAAAAAAGAACTGTATTAGTTAATAAAAAGGCACAAATCACCAAGAAACTATGTCATAGATAACATTTTCAACTCTCACGGTTTTGAAGTTTTGAGGCTGCCACCTTACAATTGTGATTTAAATCCAATCAAATATTTGGCACTTAATAAAGCGTAGGGTGGCTGACAAAAACGTCAAACAGTTAAAAAGCCAAATTAAGAGTTTGACGCTAGAAGCAATTACTCGATTAAATAAATTCTATTTAAAAAAGTATTTTTTACTCACCCTACCTAACGTGACCTAACCTAACCGGTTCGAATTGACAGCTATGACGTCACAATATGGCGCTTAGTCGGTCCTATTGTTACTTGATCTCATCTGTTGGGTTTGATGGGAATTTTTCCCATGTTGGGAATATTCCCGGGCAGAATCCCATCCCTAGTGATGAACGCTAATTTGGTGTCCACAGCGGGAATCGAACCCGCGACTTCCAAATCAGCGGGAAGGTCGATTACTACCGACTGAGTCTTGGGAGGTATTTTTTTTTAATTTCTTTCCCCAGACAAACGCCAACTGTATGGTCCCAAAGTAAGCAGAGCTTGTTGGATGACCATAAAGCGAACTGGGGGGAACCCAGAATAAACATACATACTTATATAAATATCAACAACCATGACCCAAGAACAAACATCTGTGTTCATCACTCAAATGAATGCCCCGGCCAGGACTCGAACCTTGGACCTTCGGTGTATTTATAGGCAGGTTAACTTACCACTACACCACTCGGTCGTCAAAATCAGGCGTAAATTAGAAAAATTTTGATCGCAGTATGTAATTTTTTTAATTGCCTATATGACGCCAAGCACCATCTATCTATTACATATACATCTCGGTGAATAATGCTAAAAATATATCGCAAAACACATTTAGAATTCGTATCTTTGCAAAAGTAACGTTCGAGGAATCTAACGAAAGTTTCCTTATTTTATTAAAACTTTTTTTTCAGAAATTTAAGCAATCGTACAAATTACTAAAATATTTTAAGTTTCATTAACCCTAGCGCAACTGACAGCACTGCTTAGGCCTCTTACTGAGGCTTGTGTGAAACAAAATTGCGTCAATCCTATATTCTACTCCTATATATTCTCTTGGTTGGTTCTACATATAAATTACAAAAGTCCTAAATCCCACAAATAACACGCAATATATCTAAAGGTGGGTGTTAATTGAAGAGAACATTTAAAAATCTTTATTATAAGAACGAGGTGAGTATGCTCACGTTCAGCCAGGTGCTCGGTTCCGCATTTGAATCCAGGGTGCTTAGCGCGGTCGTCTTGTAGTATGCGGGGTTCCTACTAAAGACCAAACAATGCGCCAACAGTTCTCGCCGTTAGCCTGGCTCTACGACGGGTGCGCTGAGTGCAAACTACCCTTGCGTGCACATAAAGCTGTGATGATAATCGACTCCATCAACGACTTCAGTACAAAAAAGCCTTTGACACTTTAGATAAAAAAGCTGTCCTCTGCGCGAGGCGGGAGTGCGATGTGGTGGAGCCACTGAACAGCTGGTACGGTGATTTCCTCATGGCACGCTCCTAGCGCGTGAAGGTCAGCGACTCGTTCAGTGAAAGGATTGACGTAAGGTGCGGGGTACCGCAGGGATCGGGGTGCTCGTCTGTTGCCTACCTAATGCACGTTAACAGCCTGTGCAATGTGATACAGCACTGCTCAGCACATATTAAAACAGTTTTGCGGGACTGTAATTTAGGTATAAGATTTTTTTTTGTATGTGTTTGCCGATGATCTATGCATATTACGCGCCGGTACCAACATCGCAGACACTTGTCAATTAGTACAGCAAGACATAGACGCGATCATAAAGTGGTCATACGATAACGGTATTATACACAATGTAGATAAAACTAAATTATTATTGATTCACTCCCCATACATGCGACCATCAGCAGAGCCACTACTGCATGCTCACAATTTCTTATGCTTTCACCCCAAGACAATAAACTGTACTTGTAAATCAATTGAAAGAGTTAAATGTTTATTCTCCTTGGGTATGAAAATAGATGAAAATTTTTCTTGGCTCCATCATATAGAATATATAAGTGGAAAACTCAGAATATAATTAGGAAAGTTCTACAATTTAAGTACCTTAAGAAGTATACATATGTCACTTGTAGATTCTATCGTCAGCTATTGCTCTGGATTGCAATGGACTTACATTTAAAACATACATAGACAAACTAGAATTATTTCAAATTAGATTCCTTAAACTACTTGTAAGTAAAAAAGTTAAGAACAATGCAAAGGTGACTATACGCAGAGTTATTAAAAAAATGTAACATTCTACCTGTAAGCCTAAAACATAAATACCTACTAGCTGTAAATAACCATTCCAGTCAGGAACCTGGGCTGACGTTGGTAAGCAATACCTAAAATACTCGATAAATGGCCACTGGAAGATACCTAGTACCTAAATATCAAACTGTTATGGAGACAGAACATTAAAAAAACGCTTGCCTTACTTGTTAAAAAGTCTCCCAGAGGCCATTAGATAGGAAACAAATAAAACAAAATTCAAAAACAAACTTAAGTTCATTACCTAAATTATTGTTAGCATACCGGAACTAAGACTTATATCATTATGTTAAGTAAGTATTTATATATTGTTTTTGTATTAAAGCTATTTGATGTTGCAAAATTTTAGTTGTTAAATGTTTAAAAAATATTACAAAAAAAAAATTTGTTAAAGTTGATTTATAATTGTTGATTGTGCGGAGACTCGATCCCACAGTCAAACCGATACCATGATTTTGTGGGGCACAGTATAAATAGTTTAATAAATAAGTTTAAATAATCTAAAATCGCAATTGGTGATGTAAGTATTTGCATTCAATTTGCATTTAATATTTCATTTATTTAGATAAATGAAAACCTAAAAAACTAAGAATAGCCAAATTAGTGCAAGCAGGAAGAACTGTGTACCTTATATTTTTGTCACATGTTTAGATGTACAAGAGTATAAAACTGTCTTATGTGTGATAAAAAAAATTATAAAATCGTAAATTCCTATAATAGACCCCGTAGGGAACTAGATTTGGTTATAGGCAGGTACTGCTGTGCTTATACTGACTGGACATTGCCCGTGTTTTCACTCGTGCATATCTCTGGAATAGACAGTACTTTCTTCTGGGTGTAATGTATCTGCGCCCTTGACAATTGACGATCGCTTGCGTAGTTCAGCCTTGAAAACTAGCGAGTGCATTTATAATATTCGTTAAATTGTTTAAAAAACAAGGTCAAGAGCAAGATGTGTCAAATTACAAAGTATACACCGACCTTTTACCGACAGATTCGTCAGCATCGTTTAGAACAGTAAATCAAGCGATCGTGATTTAGTGCCACCGCTGATAATGAAGATTATCACCGCCTTTATGAAGTTGATCATAGCTTTGTAACCTGTATGTAGGTATAGTTAGTGTCACTCACGAAGACGCGCCACAGTACTTTTTTAAACCCCGACGCAAAAAGACGGGTGTTATACGTTTGCTGTGTCTGATTTGTATTTGTTTGTGTGTCTGTCTGTGGCACCACAGCTCCCAAACGGCTGAACCGATTTGAATGAAGTTTTTTTTTGTTAACAAGTTGAATTAATCGAGAGTGTTCTTAGCCATATTTGTTATAATTTGTTCCCCATTCAAAAGTGGCAATCACTACATTTTAGTAGCTTCATCATAGTTGTGAGTCAGGTAAGATCAAATAAAAATCCAAATTATTGCTAATGAACATTGTTTATTTTTCTGACAAATCTACATTATAATGATTTAAGTACACTCGATACAAGGGTTGGTATAAAATGTTAGCATTATAAAGTCTATTTAATGGTTTTGGTCAACATTACAACACACGAGGGGCATTTGTTCAATCTAAACCTAAGTTATAATTTTATTAATATTTACTCGATGGATATTAAAAATTAGTAATAATAAAAACATAATAAGCTTGAAACAACAAAGGATAATTAAGAGGCCCACATTTATTAAAAATTAACAAATAAAAAACACTATTAGTTACACTATGGTTATCTACAACAACCTACATTGCTAGAAGTGTTTTTGCTTATAACAAGTTATTTTTCTTTATAAAATAAGACTATCTTAGGAAATAAATTACCGATATACAATAATCACGACACGAATATAATATTGCTGTTATGTAGGTACTCGTTACTCAATTGTTAGTTGAAGATAAATATTTTGATTAAATCAATACATGTCTCAATATACGTTCACCGTGGATTTTTTTTAACTTCTGGCATACAACATAGCTACAAATTTTATAATATTCATAAGTCACTAATTTTGAATTGCACGCATTTAATTACGTTGAACAAGACCGGTGTGCAAATATTTGTGCCTTATGTATGAATATTTGCAATAGGTACTAGTCACTATAAAATAAAGGTTATACACAAAAATAGGTAAAAAAACTTGAAAGTTTTCTTGAAAGTCTCTCATTGGGACTTGAGTCAATTTTACGGATGCTCTAAAGAGTAATGACGAGATTTCTTCCAAAAGCTGCGGAAAAAGCCTTTGCGTTGCTTCTGTCCAGGATGCTCCTCACCTGAGAAAAAGTAGAACTGTTAGAAATGAAAATGGCATATAGGTATACTTATTTTTTATGTTCAAAAAGGGCTTCGGTATCAGTATATCTTCTGAATCTAACTCGCTCGAGACAGGCATTTGTGTCATGAACAAATGTGTCCTTACGAGATTTGGATGTTTATTTCTATTCCACCCTAGTTCGCTGTATATTATTAATAATACAAGCGCTGCTTATTGTGGTGTTATAAATACAGTTAGTGTATATGGTATTAGTATTTTATTCATTGATTATTTATTGTTTATTAGATCAAGAACGAAAAGGTCCCATTAAAATTTCTACAAACAAGGTTCATTAAACCAATAATTTGCCTTTATATCATCAAATAATAAATCTCATCTAGAGAATCCTATAAAACATGAAGTGCGCAGCAGCGAGCGGCAGGGGTCGTGAACCCTACGGCCGGGGTTGAGCCGGGACCGGGCGGAATGTCAAGTGTACGAGTCGCGAGCTACTGCCGCTAGCTCGGTCGATACGAGAGCCGGCTCGACGCTCGAGAGCTGCGACCACGTGCTACTGCATGAGGGTAGAATGAAATAATGGTTGAGACGAACGGTTTTGATAAGTTCCTAAATATAGAAATAGGTAAGTTATGGGCTGTGACAATGTAGCAGAATATATAATCTGTTTTTAAGCCACACCTACAAGTAGAATGTCTGGTGGATGGTATCTACGGTTTCGGAGTTCTGACTTAATTATTCGAGTTTTTGGACGGTACATTTCGTCAGATCGTCGAATCTTCTTATCTTAAAAACCAATTACTCGTATAATCTCAAATATTATACCCTCAAGTATAATTATCAAAATAAGATCAAATAGTTTTGTAACAAGGCGTAGCACTAGATATTTTATTAAAGAAATAACTAGAGGTATTACGTTGATATTGATCATCTTAGATAGTGCAGCAGTCCAACAAGATCATTGATGAATTCATGAGTCGGCATTTTGGAGTCAATGCTATCGACCGTTTCGTCCAGTGATTGCCACCCAGCGTTAAACCGCAGTAAAGTAAACCCAAAGCCACTGTTCCCGGTTCAATATTCATACAGTTATCTCGAGCTAAATCTAATTGGCTAAGTTTTCATTATTAATTTGATATGAGTTAATTTGGAATTCACGAGACCATGACAGTGAGAGAGTTTAACTACCTGCAGTCTAGCTTCTAGATTGCTATAAGATATATAAAAAGAAAAGTTATCTAACAATAAATTATCTACTGAAATTGAGATTCGTTAAGTAAGAAGTAATTTAGTACCTGTCTAACACGAGTTAAATAAATCAAGTAACCTAAACCTAAAAACTAACATGGCAATGTACTTTACATTCTGAAATATATTATTTTTGACCCATTCGCCAAATTAAAAAAGAAAAAGTTGTACCTACTTGTATTTATATTATTAAATAGAGCATTCAATTATTGGATGCTAGGATATACCAAGGGAATAGAATCCTAATGAGACTTCTGTGATACAAAAAAGAGGAGCCATGAGAATTGGCTGGTGTTATTTTAAGTCTATCTACATATACTTACTTACTATGTAAAATTATCTGCTAATATTATAGGAGTAGAGAATGATTGTAAACTCCAGCTGATTGTATGTAGCTGCACTTTTTAGCTAAACGACACCTGTTTTATAGACCATCGGTGAAGTAAGGATAGGTCCGCAGTAGGGCATCCTAAAATAGCTTTTTGTGGGTGAAGCATATTCCAGAGACGAACGTTCGAAATAGCAAGCTGCTCTGGATATTTGACGCCATTACAAAAATAGTTCGCGCGCTCTTCCAACAATCTATTTATCAACTGAGTTTCATCATGCTAAGGACAGGTCACATTGTAAAATCGTTAACAAAATGTATTTATTGCTTTGAGAAAGTTTTTGAATTAGAATTTATGCGTGTCGGTAGAATATTTTAGAATGTTGTGTGACTTCCTATACCTCATTGTACCTTTAGTTAATTATAAGCATTTTAATAATTACTGATAACAAATATTTTTCATTTCAAATAACAATTGTTATAATTAAATTCGTTAACAACATAAAGCATCGTGTAAATATAAATAACACCATTAAATAAATCATGAGAGCTCGACGTGGCGTGCGAGGATCCGCAGCGACTATTTATAAGACCTCGCTGGAGGCCTCCTCAAGTTCATTGCCTAGACTTCCCGCAATGATTGTGCTGATTGATTTGTCTCATAGCTTTATTATTACTCAAGATAATTAACTCAATATTTATTATTACGATTAAGATACATCCATTTGAATTCTCGAAGAATTTTCATAACTCTGTAGATAAGTGTTAAGTACCTACTTGAGAACCGATGATGTACCCATCTAAGTTTATAATAGCGACGCGTATAACAACGTTTACTTTGTGTGAATATAAATAGCGAGAAACTGACGTCATCATGCATGGGATCTGTGAGCCAAACTTCCGTAGCGCCCTCGATGACTTACTTCAACGTAAGTTTCGCTTACTCACGACTCACGCGTCGCGACTGATTCATACCATCGCCGTCTTGGAGACTTCTTTAAGTACCCCACGATCAAGACAGCCTCAATGATACCATTGTATCATGAGTCAGAGTCACCGAATTGAGGGGGTGGTTTCAGGATATTTTTAGTCTAGCGGACTTTAATACAAACCTTTGAAACTATTTCTTGGACAAGTCTGCGGGTGTTCTCAGAATATTTTACTTTCATCGGCTTAATATACATAAGTTCTAAAAATTTACTGGTTTAAAAACATTTGGCAATCATCGTGATCGAACCCGGCAACATCTTAACCGCTGCTCTTGAGGATTTTTTCTTGCAGTAATAAGGTGGTGGCTACGAATCAGGTCAGGAGGCGAGGGTCGCGGGGTGCGGCAGGTCGTTGACTCGGCTGGCTGAAGGGCAGAGCGGCGCGACGCTCGCTTTCGTCGGCGCGCGACGCGACTATTGATCGCTCCTGCGACTATTGATCGCGCGCCGCAGCCTCCCGCCGCTGTGATCATTCGGCCCCTCTACCGGGACGATAATTCGCATCCCCGCCCGAATTCCGCTAATTTTATTGTATGAGGACGTCAAGTTACAAAGCTTTTGACGTCCTCATATTGTATACAAAACCTTGTAAAATTTGAGGTTATGAGTGTAACTACCGCTACTTAATCGAAACGTACCTACACCGTAAAACATTGCCATTATCAAAGACGACAGCCTTGATGTACGCTCAACCGCTTCTCGAACGTTCCGCGACAGACTTTTCTTCATGAGAGCAATAACTTGCAGAAATCTTATCGACAGTTTAATGATGGGTGTATTAAAACATTATTATATTATTTATACGTATATCTACGTATGGGTGTGTCATGAAGATAAGAGTTTCGCGACCTCATAGCGCACGAACGCTCTATGACTCACTTGTTTTTACATTTATATATCGTTAACAGTAAAATAACATTTAATATTTGAAATAATTAATTGACAGGCTAATAAACTTTGGTCCTAATTAAGTTTTTCAGTATTAATTTCAAGCTACTTTTCAGTGAAATATGGCCGTTCGTTGTTAGTTACCGTTCTGTTGCTAGACGCAATTAAAGCTTCAAAATTATAATTAATTGTTTAGTCAAATCATTAAATTAATGTTGAAGCAGAGATACGAGTATTTGTTGAACTACACGTGAGAAGAGCTGAAAATATTGAATGTCTAGATAGGTTGGTTATTAGGTAATCTTAACAAAGTGGTGATTTCTACTTCGGAAATTCCGAATCGGAATTGACGAGATAAAGTACTAGTTATCAGATTATCATATGTATCTACGTAGGTATATTTTTATACCTCATATTCATAAAATAAGAAAAACGAAAACCACATTTTAAACCAGGTCTTAGAATAGCAATATTTTGTAGAAGATATCTACTGTTTTGTGAAATAGCCTTGTTTCATACGAGACATTTTATGATCATCATGACAGTGACAAATTATTATAGGATCTAGTGAGTTTCTGTGCTCATAACAACCAACAGTAAAACAACTTTCAGATTACCTAACATTTGTTTGTATAGCTGTAAAATGTAGAATCTAATTGTATGTAGTAGTTATCTTTATTTACAATGTAACGCTTGTACTTTACGCATTGTACGCTTGTTGTACAATGTAACGTGGGTATTACTTAAGAACAAAATATGTTAACGTAGACACTTTTCTAGAATTCGCATTTAACAAATAAACATCTTCAGGACATTTTTAACTGTACCTACCTACGTAAGTATTACTGAGGCTGGTATCCAGTTAACCTTGTTGCTAAGCAACCGTCAGAGATCGCATGTAGCTGAGATCCGTTGCTATGCTGTTATCAACGAGTACAAGCATTGAGAGTAACTACCTACTCCGTTACGTTATATACTGTTTTAGATAGAATTATATCCATATTTTAGTGATGATTCTGTATAAAAAAGTTACACGCTTACTTGAAGATTAGGAAGATCAGGATTTGAGTATTTAAAATATTGTTTGTATGCTCTTGTTGCTTACTGATAAAACTAAATATACAAACAAGCTAGGTATATAATTCAACATGTGGATAAATATAATATCAAATCTGTTCACAGTTTCAACCGCGCGATGAAACTGCGATCTAAATAGAACTCTAAACTTGGAAACTTGGACTCTACATGTAAACTAATTGGAAAAATTTACATCTACCAAACGATAGAACGGGCTCATTTTTGATAATAAGCGACACCAAGAAAGTTTTGAGAAAAAAAATAAAAATGCTCTGAAGGTTATTTTTTTATGACATCTTTTCAAAGAACTCTTCACACAGCGTCTACACAAACTTTCATGCGACTAAACCAATTTTCAAAGCACATTTTCCAGTCCGCATAAATCATTATAGAATTTGTTACTGCTGCTGTGAGTTAAACATACTATGATGAATCCATTTATGATGGTGTTGATGCAAATAGTTATCTTAGTCTAACTGATTGCCTACTTTAACTTCTGAGCCACTCTAAATCTCACAATTTATTTTTTTGACATGGGTTGTTTATTTATTATCCTATGGGCCTTTTAAATTTCACTGGAGTTTGTAGCTTAGCACTGACGGCGCTTAGCCGGAACTTAAACTACTCTCACATACGAAACGCCTAAGGGCACCCAAGAGGGCACGGACCTGGGTTTAGGACGTCTTATATTGAAACTACCACTGGTTCGGAAGGGTAATCGACCAATAAAATTATAAGATATGTTAGGTCTCCCACAACACACAATCGATCTGTAAATCCTACATAAAGTGATCCCAACTATGACGTTTGCGTCTCAAACTTCCAGCTATAAATAGAAATAACATGAAACCCTCTCAAGAAATGGTGAGATATATTAACGACCCACTGAAAAAACTCGCGCAGCGCTGGCGCAAGTACGGGCCGCATGAATTATTAATGTTTTGGTCTAAAAGTTCAGCGAACCGGGAGTCTGCGCCGGCGGTGCTGGCACTAATGAGTGCTATGTCAAAATTCACATTTTAAATCTCATAATGATTTTTATGTACATCATTTTAGATAACTTTAATTATTGCCAACTATAATATAATTTACTGAATTAGGTAGTGCCAAATATAATAATTTAGAAAGAATAGACATCTCTATTAGACTGTTTGCAAAACTGCTTCTCATGGCTATTTGGTTTAATGATGAAGCATATTTTTTGCATTCAATTATTTCTATCGATGAACACTGCAACTGAAATTTGAAATAAAGAATAGCTTGTGCAAATAGAAGTTTTCCCACTTACATTAGCTGAATCAAAAAAAATTTTTGTGGATACTATATCTTAAATTTAATGTCGGATAAAAGATTAACTATCTGATCCATGCGAAGAATCAAATGTCTTCATCGCCGCCCCAGTCAATGATAAAAAAGATCGTGTAAGAACGAATCTACGCAAACGACATAAGACGGCAGATCGATTAACAAAAGGACATTTTCTGCAAGTTGGCATATTTACGTACGATAAAGGTATAAAAAAAAAACTATGATTTTTTGTATTGAAGTCCTTTGAATGATCTGCTGGAAGCGAAATTCATTTCATTGCATCTAGCCTATTTTGTTTGTAGTTTAAATAAGCTTATCCTACATTTTATAAACTTTTGGGTATCTAGTAATTATTGTGACAGGTAAAATATTTAGGTAACTTATAATATAACTTAGGCAGAAACCAAGTTGGTTATAAACTTGGTGCAGGAGCAAATTCGCATTCGAATCCCTTGCAGTGTTTTCGTCCCTAGTATGCGGAAGGCCTACAAGAGATTCTCGCCTCAGCCTGAGCGTCCACCGACTTCCTCGACTGACAGTAATATTTACTTAAAAACCAGGTAAGTTTTTAAAAGAGTCAACTTGTGAATGACCGCGTTTTTCGCAACATCGAATATTTCATCAATAACGTAACTTCGTTGAAGTTTTTCATTTGCAATGTCAATATAATACCAGCACTGTTTAAAACAACGGCGAAACAGTAGTCAAAAATCTGGCAATCCAGTGAAAAATCAAAATAACTGGCCCAGTAAACTGAAATAAAATGTAACAGTTCCAACCCTGGAACTATTCCAAATGGATCCAAATGAGTAGCTTGCATTCAAGAACGCACAGTTTGAAATAAATCTAGGCGTTCGCCTGCTACTACATATTTAGTTCTTACGATGACAATTTTGTAAGTAGAAGGTAATTACGTGCGTCGTTAGATTTACAGCAAGAAAATTATTAAATAAAATACTCTTACTTGACTGCCAAGACGCCTGTCAACTTGTCACTCGTGACGATACAAAATCTAATACACGCAATAAAATCCGGATACAAAGTGTTTTATTTAATCGTGAAAACTTGGGGAAATGTAAAATAAAATGATCGTTAAGGACAATGAGTTTTGTATGAAAAAAAATGTATAATCCGTAATTTTTTTCGAATACTCTTTATTATGAGAATGTTGGTTATGAAAACATTTATAATTAATTAATGATGTCGGGTGGCACAGAGTAATTTAACTTGGGTTGGTTCTGCTAAAACTGAGGGGTGTTTTGGGTAAGGGGTTTAATTATTCATATAAGTACTATGTAATTATTGTTAGTATAGACCGATGTGGCTGCTTGGTCCCCCTGGGCTCCGGGTATGACATTAAGGTCTATTGTGATATATTGTCAATGCAAATTAGGATTTTATAATTTATCCTTAACTCTGCTGTACCAAAAAGTTGTTTTAAAAACGACAGTAGAAATCCATTTAAGATCTTATAAATCCAAAAGTTGGTAATTTCATATATATTGTTCGATCTTTTAAATCATTCAAATCATTTCAGAAAAAAAGTATAAGAAGACTATATAAATCATCCTGAATGAAAGATTTTTTCCCATCGGAAAATGAATGCCAGATAATGGGAAAGAAAAATATTGCAGGAAAGAGTTTATTTAAATAAGTTGGTTGGGCGTCATAGCATCCAACAATAATATATTCTTATTTCTTAATTTTTATCGCGTCATTTGTTTAGATATGGTAGAATACATGGTGAATTGTTTTCTAAAGAGAGTACCTTAACATACCTACTTAGTTTATATTACAAATGTTTACGCTTACTTTACTTAAAACATGTTACTTATACCTTCAAATGTTGTTTAGCCATGAATGCGATAAAACGCTTAAAATAAAATTGTCAGTTCCATAGAATAACAAGGCAGACAAAGAGGACGTGGTATTATCTGAGCGTTTGTCCGCTGATAGAGCACGTCCAAATGACGTCGAATGTTCTATCCGCCTGTCCTTATCATGTAGAGAGCTGCCGGCTACCGCTCAGCGCCATCGTCGCCAGGGTACTTCTCCCAGTAAAGTAAACATGGACATCGGACGTTTATGTAAACTGTCGCTTCGAGCCGCTTCAGCTACCCGTTCAATGTTTTGCCAACGAACTCATATCAATCAAACGGCTGTTATTATAGAGCATGACATCGAGAACGTTAATCATAATATTGTGATTATTGAAGGCATAATAAACATCATAAGTGGCGTTGATGTACAAGTTCATGTTCGAGACAGGGTCGTTGAGTGAATCTATATTGAGAATTCCGACTTCCGCGAAAGTGCGGGCGTGCAGATGGGGTGGTTGCCCCTGCAGGGCGGGGAGTAGCGGGGCGCGGGGCGCTAGTGTGCCGTCTGCGCCGGCGCGCGGACCCCCGGGACGCCATGTGTCTGCCCACCCTAACTCGATTATTCACCACTCATTCATCCAACACGCGATTATCACCATAGCAACGATATCCTAGCTAAAACGGGCTGTTGTACACCTCCTCAAGAAGTACTCAAAACTTGAGAAGAGTTCTTGGGTAATTCGAACGAGGCGATTTCAATTTGGTCGGGAATCTTGGGTGATGGTGCAAATGGCTCATTTATTGATTTCGGGGGCTCCGTAAATAGCGTAATGTTTGCGCCTACTATACAAGTAATGTTAAGGGTGTGTTGTAATATGCATCATCAAAACGAACTCACCGTTTGCGGACCGCGCCGCGGGTGACGTGCCTTCCTTACTTCGGGTATTTTCTTTTTCCTTCCCATTGTTTCCTGTAACAAAAGGAAAATTTTAAAAATATATCCTCTATCGGAGGTTATAATTAGATACACTTATTGCCTCATTAGTTAAAACTAAATTTTTTATCGTTAATGAAAGAAAGAGTTAATTTATATTTGGGCTTTAAAACCGCTCTTTGGGCAGGATTTTAAACAGAAAGTATCATATTTCAGCGCTTAATCAGGTTTCTCGGCATTAACGCCCTGCTTCATGAATGGATCATCTATAAGCGCTTCCTAGTTATGTAACTCAAAACAACCCTTACCTAAGCGATACAATCAGCATGTGGGTAAGTATATGTTTTGATATGATTGCGCAGTAACTAGACACCATTATACCATAATTCAGTGATGTCACAGTTATACCACAGGCGTTATATCGTGTGATAACTAACGAGGTGGCCCGTGATGCAAACCAGTCTGATCGGAGCAGGAAATATATTGGAGATGGTGCGTTCGCACTGCTCCATCGGAGGTACATTCTTATTGTAGGGTTGGCCGTAGGAATTATGTGAAGAGGTTGGAAATCATTCCGAATATAAAAAGACTTATACAACTTTATTATAAATGTATTCATGTTAATTTTTATACGATCAATAATATCACGAATTTTGTAAGTCATTACGCCGCTAGTTGTAACATTTTATTAACTATCCTTTTAATCTTCACCTTCTATTCACAAAAAGATTTATTCTAAAATTGCTTATACGGTCATAACGGTATGTTTGTTTTACTTAGATTTTAGGGTCTTGCAAACCTGCAACTCATGCATGACATTGGGAACAAATTGCTTTTTTTTAACACAGATGTGTAAAGACAAAGTGAGTCAGCCCTGCCGCATCCGAAAGGACTTTTTGCCTGGGATGCGCGACGGGACCGGTTTGCGAGAGCGTTCAACTCGCGAAACTGCTTGGATCGATTTTTACCACAGACGAATTGTGCTTTCCGATGTATTGTGGACCACGTGTTGAAATTTAAACTTGGAACGCGAGGGTATATTGAGTAAACGGTTCGGATTAACGCTGTGTTTTTGTGTGTAAAAATATAGATATTGTTTAAAGTAAATTAGTGAATAACTTGAAATGATAAGTATTCTGTAGGTAAAGTCAACAATGCGTTTTAATCGAATCAATCCCAAGGAACGACTCCTATTTTCAAAATCATTCGATGCGACATCTTCCTATTCTTAGAAAAAGCGTCGACCGACAAGTTTACAAGTCCAAATAATTATCCCATTTCATCCCAGAACTGTATAAAGTATATTCAAAGTTATGATTGAAGAAATATTGCTTGGCAGCTATTCACGACGAATGACAGTGTTCAGTGTTCATTTATACGATATCCAACCCCTTCATCTACAGTGACCATACTTAATTTAATTATTTTTTAAATTTATTTAATACCAATATTTTTAATACCATGTTTCTCATATTAGAAAAATATGTTTGTGTTTACTATGCCAATTAAAATATAATATTACATTTGGCAACTTTTATTGCGTGTTGTTTGTAGGTAATTAGGTTAGTAAAAGTATTAGAAAAATATACAATGGTTCTTCTCCGAGCTTCTTATAGCAAAGTACAGTCGGGTACAATCCCCTATAATGTCCTTGTCCTCTGGTATGCCTAGAAACACCGAACAACGCGCAAGCGATTCAGGCAGGGTCTCCGCGGAGTGAGCTGAGTCTACCAAGTTAGTTATGGTGATCCAAAATCACGAATAAGTGAATACAGCATAAATATTCGTTGACGAAAATGGATGTTTCTATTTACTTCATGCATGTTTAGGTATTCTACGTCGTTCGTAGTATATCAATGTTTGTTTGCTTTTGGGGCTTTACCGTTGGGTAAGGAATGTTTAAAAATGGTATTTAGTTGGTATATTTGCTCATACTAATTAGTGAATAAACGTTATTTTATCGATAACGATGACGCGTTGTAGGATTGGTTCTTCGCGCCGAGACCACAAAGACTCAACGCGATTATAATGAATCAGGGTTGGCACTTAGGAGTTTACATGTAGCCTATTCTAATAAATATTATAAAGGGGAAAGATTTGTCGATTCCTATATTCCTACGATATCGCTTATACATCCTATAATATCCACTTCAATATATCTGGATTAGTAAACAAATTCTTAATTATACCTGTGTTTAGTGATAGAAAAGTTTCTTTTATTTTCTATTCCAGCCAAAGAGAAAGAACTGAAGTTACAGAAACAAAGGCAATCTCATGGTCGGCAACGCATCATGAATTAATTATATTTACACCAAGTAATTGTATAATGTTTATATAACAAACACCTTCCATTTATAATGTTCATGGGTACGGTTTCTCTTATGATGGGTTGGTGATGAGGTGGATTGAACGCTAACCATGAATATGTAAACAAAATAAATAAGTCATTTATTACACGTACTAAGTGAAAAGGCGAAACAATTTCAGCTGAGCAAGGTCCAAATTTTGAATCGTCTGAATACCTGGTTGAATATTCGGATACATTATTATTTGTTCCCAGTTCGTATGCATACTGTATCGTTGCTTCACCAGGTACACGTTATCAGGGTTTTGTATGAAGTAATATTTATTAAAACCAAAACAATGTGATTTGACAATAGGTATCAGAATCCGCCGAACTGATTTCAAAGATTCTTTCAACATTAGAAAGCTATATTATCCAAGAGCAAGGTAAAATATAAGTTTTTAAGAAAAGTCTACGGGTCCAGGATCTAAAAATCAGGGTACAACCGGGAGAAACAAATAAACAAATATACAAAACAAGCGGAGCCAGCCCTGGGCGTGATAGAGCGACCTTGGCGAGGCGTTTGACTCGTCGAGGCCTCAAATCGCGTCTAACCGACTCTTGTTTTTTTCTGTGTTTTTTCTCCTCGTGGATTTATAAGCATTTATTTTTCACATATGTCGTTTATTAAATGTGTGTTTTTTTATATGGTTTGCTACGTAGAAATTTAGACTGTATTACTCAGTTTTGGTAAAATTTTTCTGGTTTTTATATTATTTTATATTATTGATTAATAATAATTGAATTTTATATTATTTAGTAATACGAAATATGTCGAAATTCCGATATTCTCAATATTATCTCCATGAAAATGATTATAGTAACCTAAACTGACTAGCATGTACTTAGGTACTTATAAATAACTTATATATCGAGTTTAAACTTGAGTTGGCTTTCATCCACCACTACGGATAGCGTAAGTAAATCAATACAATAATAATAATAATAATAATCCCCAGACAAACACACCAACTGTATGACCCCAAAGTAAGCAGAGCTTGTGTTATGGATGACCATTCAGCGAACTGGGGGGAACCCAGAATGACTATAAATATCAACAACCATGACCCGAAAACAAACATCTGTGTTCATCACACAAATGAATGCCCCGGCCAGGACTCGAACCTGGGACCTCCGGCGTATGAGACAGGGCTACTGACCACTACGCTACTCGGCCGTCGTCTTGAACAATGGAAGGCAAACGATCTGAAACAAAACAACCCTAGTGCCTACTTCAATAAAATATTCAGGATTCAAACACAATGTACTGCATCGACTATCGCCGCTTCATTATTCAACAAAATGTATAAATAATTTTAGAACAAAGAGGAATGAAAAATGGTGACTCAACAGGAAAATCAATATACCTATGTAGTTCAATTAATAGCAATAATGTACTTGTACGTGCTTTGATGATAACGCGGTCGGTGTTTACATAGACCTCCTTACGAGGTCTTATTCGATACATACATTTGTCATGTTTATTTTTATTAACTTTATTTTAACAACAATGTATTATATTACAATATAAGTCCCAAAAACTCACCTATCTGTTTCCGGATAGATCGTTCGTTACATATTGATAAAATACTATATTATTTAAAGCAATGTGAAACTGACTTAATTAAGTATATATTTTCTTAAATTTTCACGATACATACTTTAAATAAAACACTTTTTACCGGATATTATCGCGTATATTTTTATCGTGACCACGGCAACTGCAAAGATGCCGAAACGTCGAAATAATTTTAAAATTAACTAAAATATACGCGATAATGACTTAATTAAGGCCTGAACAATGATTGATAGATAGCTCTTAAGACCCGATTGCAATATGCAACACATTGACACTTCTTTCTCTTGAAGATAGAGTTGGATTTTAAGTTATAGCTTCCTGAGCTTTTTACAATCGACCTTTAGAGTAAACTACGATTGTTTAATTGTATTTAATTTTAAACCCAAATAATTGTAAACCCAAACCAATCACTGTCAAATTTAATTATCAAAACAAGAAGTAAAAATGAACTTGCTCCGTTTATGCTTAACTAAAGCAACGCGGACAAGGAGAGGTAAATCCCTAGAAGGTGAAACCTAAACTAAGGCAAGAACTTACATGACCATTCCATTTCCATCACGTTTTGCCTCTCTGCAAACTTGGCAATACGCGTTTTATTAGTACAGGTGTCTGGAGACCTAGGTTAGTTTTAATTTTGTACAATGAAGTGGAAAAGTAAAGAAATATAAATAAATATTACAATTAATTTTGGAAGCATTCAATTCATTTCAATTCTGAAATTGTTGTGTCAAGTGAGTTTAAAAATGTTGGCACACTTAATGTATTGGAGCGCTTACTGGTAAAAAGGGAGATTTGATCAAGCCAGGACTTACTGTTCGTATATGACAAGACTATACACTCAAAAGTTACTTTTACAAAGCTAAATGAAGTTTTCTAGATCGCTCATTAGTGACCTTTGCATATTCAAAGTCATTGGGTCTCCTTTAATCGCATATGTGTAAGTACCCCGCGATTACGAAAAATACAGCGGACTATGTGAAACAAAAATCTTCAAATCCATTTCCTGCCCTTCAAACCTCTGTTGATAAGATGTTTCTTAAAGAATTTCGAAGAAACATACATACATTTAAAACGAAAAACTTAAAGCTAACAACTCTTAAAATATACCAAGAACTGAAAATTTAAGAGCATCGCACAGCTTTTGTGACTTTGTGACTCATTCTACCTTAGTAAGGGCCCTTATTTATATCCAAAGTCTGGAAGTGTCACAAAAGAGAACTAATCATGTCATAAGTGAAGCATGGAGCCGCGCCCGTATCGGGTTGCCGCCACGGCTCGAACTCAAGCGTGTGATATGGAAGGATACTACTGAGGCTAAGCTTGGTAACATCACGCACAATTTGCTTAAAACTTTCAACATAGGATTTTGTATTAAATCTCGATAATGTATGAAATCAGGATAAACAGTCTAACAGTATGCCTCGTAAAATGATTCAAATTTAGAATTATTTATCGGTGACCTTACAGAAAACTGGGAGAAGTCTTGAATAACCATAAGCACTTTATTAAATCGTAAATCATTACGCGTCTGAGTTCACCACACAAATGTCTGATTCTAAAAGGATTTTCTGGATTCTGCTGACAATCGATCACAACACGAGGCCGTCAAATGTTCTCCTTTCCGTATTTTGAAAGACCTTTTGTCTTGGATACAATGTTGACCTTTAATAGATTTATGGGATTTCGTTCCACTACTATTGGACTTACGTATAAGCTTAGCGGCGAACTTTACGAATAATCGAATAGTAGGCAGAAAGCATACTGACTATAATGACATGGAGAAATTCGCATAATACTTATTAAGTAGTTTTGTATGGACTTTTTATTCATAAATGTTCTTACTGTCGTTTATTTCATAGTAATATTTGTGCTTGAATAAATAAAAATAACTAGGCCATTCTTAAACGATTATTGAAAATTTTGAATCGATAGTTTTGTAGATACTAAAAGTTTCACCAACATATGTGCAATTTTTACCTTCTTTACGTAAACTTCATAATTCAATTAAGTAATTTATATTAGGTAATATATTAAATATATGATAGTTCGTTGTTTGTTTGTAATCGATGTCGTGAAATAAACATTGTTCATTATTTGTCATGTCAAAATGTCTTTTTTGGCAAATTAAAAAAAATTGTTTTATTAGTATAATTAACTCTTTTGCGCTCGACTGTACGGTGCCATATGGCGATCTTCGTACAAACAGCTATAAGAAGTCATGTCTATAAAAGGTTTATGTAGCTTTCGGGTTAAGCCATAAAGGTCACCTTGTTTAGTTAGTGGCATTGATGTCAATGCTTTATGGAACGAATGTTTCTTATAAAAGCTAATGGTGATTGCTATCTGCAGGAATTATTTTTAGAAGTTTGTAGCGTCTGTTTTTATATTATTTAACATTGGTTACACTCTTACCACGTCTATTATCAAGGTACAATCGGATTACGAATCAAGTACTCTTGTCACTTGAAGTATTACAACAAACAATTTGCAAAAATTTAGTTTTTAGTCGACATCATATATTAAGGTTGCACTTAGAGAGGTCAAGTAGATTACCTTAAGCGCTACCAAATATAGAGTTTTCTTAGCTAGACTTAGACATAGTATAGATAAAGTACAAATTCAATTAGCAAAATCAATACTTAGGAGGGCCTAAAGAAACAATTTGACGTCTCTGAGTGCGGAAGTAATAAACATACAGCAATTCAGCATTCACGCTAATCTGAAAATCCGAAGATCCGGAAACCTCTTGTCTAGTTGCTAATATTAATATATATTTCACATTGAAACGTAGATAGCTATTACAATCCTATTAGACTGCTATTCGTTCTTCGATTTTGCTCTAAACCTGCATTTAACTGTACTCGCCGCTGATGTAATGCTGGTAATTATATATTTTTTAAAGGAACTTCTAGATTATTGATAGTTTCATTTAAGAATCCAATTTATTTGGTCAATGACCTCGATCAGACTTTGGTTGCGGATGTTCAAGACTAGCGACAGGCGAATAATAACTAAGTTTATTTGCTGTCAGGTTACTTAGCTACACATGTTTTAAGTTTGGTGCAAACATGTGGGCTTCAAGGTTATCGCTCTGATATATGTATGAGTTACTTTTTTACTGTATTGGTAGATTACGATAGTGGCTGTTAAAATTAAAAAAAAGAACAAATTTAAATGTTTGATAAATGCATTTGACTTCGTGCGCGTCGGTAGTGTTGAAATTGCTTTCTACACATAACAATTTCTGTTCGATCTCAGTGGATACAGAAATGTTATGATGATCTCAGGTGTTTACGAGTTCGCCACACATATAACAAGTTTTTATTATTTTATGCCAAGTAATTTAAGTAATTATTTTATAAACCCTGTTGGCGTATAAATTTTTTTGTCAGTTACAATTTATAGGATGTGTAACGAGTATGTCAGAATTGAGCAGTTACCTGATATTCAAAAATAAGTTGCTACGATTTTTGCCATCTTTCCAAATAACTTTATTTAAACTATATAAAATAAATAATCTATCAGAGAAGTAAGTTCGAAAGATTTTAATATGGAATATTCCTTTATTAATTTTTTAAGTCCGTATTTCACATTGCATCATGTAAAGCTCACTTACAAAAAGGCAAACTTTTAATTTTAAGTTAAAATGTAATGGCCTCATACTACTAGAGGTTCTTGTTTATAAGAGTAACACGAAAAAATTATGAAACCAATTATGAGAGACAGAAAGCGTAAAATAAGACCAAAATTAGCTATGTAAATACTTTAAAATAGAATCTCTAAAGAGGTATTTCCTAAGACGTAAATGGTTCCACACTGGAGATATGCTGTGAATTCGTAAAAACCGAATCAGAGTTTGGACTCCATTCTTCCGTAACAGATTGTATCTTAACAATTTCTAGACTTTCAAGATGGTATGAGATCTAAATAGATACATCAAATATTGTAGTTTTAACGATCCGTGCTCGAGTTTATTTCCAAATTGCACTCAGTATTGATATCATCGAT
This sequence comes from Marasmarcha lunaedactyla, assembly GCA_923062675.1. Taxonomy (NCBI): domain Eukaryota; kingdom Metazoa; phylum Arthropoda; class Insecta; order Lepidoptera; family Pterophoridae; genus Marasmarcha; species Marasmarcha lunaedactyla. Next base: position 10,935,950 of record OV281346.1, on the reverse strand, counting down.
AAACCCGATATCTTTATATCGAATGGCATGAGGTATTAGTATAATAATATCGGCACTTTGTGGTTCCGATACCTGGATACTGCCAGCTATGTAGATAACGAGAATTTTAGATTGGAACTAGTTAAACTGGATGTCATGCAAAGTTCGTCGTTTAAAATTTTGAGGGTTAGTGAGTCATTGTAAATTTTTGGGTGTGGTATAAAATGTATGTTTTATGTAGTAAGTAACGTGTGTATATAAGGTGTATTTCTTTCATCGGCATCGGCTTCTGCTTATTAATGTGAAAAGTGGATATGAAAAAATTCTAGGATCCTTAAAAGTGGGTGCCCAGTCTCTCTAAAACTCAAACTCTACGATAACTGTGGTAGGTACAGTAAAAAGTAGTTTGCAACAGTAGATAACCTACTATTACAATCGGATCTAGCCGGGCTTGACACTGCGCGCTGTAATTCAATCTTGCAAGCATCATTCGCCTTTTTTATATCAGTGTATGAGTGTATTTGGCGAATTTTATTCATATTTATTTTTAGGTTAGGTTCATGAGTTAAAAAATATGTATCTACACTATGGTATTATGCGTTTATGCAATTAAAACTAAAAGCTCGTCTTAAATTTCATCTCACCAACTAAAACAACATAATGTGACACCAAGATGGAAAACCTCAAAAACTCAAACATTATTTTTCTTATCCCAGATGCGCCTTAAAAATCGTTTTAACACAAAAAATATCAGCAATATTCGGGTAGGGTATGACACCTACCGGATGTAGATTTAGTCGGCGGCGGATGTGCCGGCATCGCGCATGCGCGACTCGTCCCGCGATAACGCGGGCGACTCTCGGAATTATTAAATAGAGGCGATTTCTGGACGCCATGCCACATTGCCACATCGATCGCATGTTTCATATGTTTGCTTAAAATATTCACTTTGTAAGCACATTATATACGAGAATCCGTATTTAGATAATAAATAGGTACTCGTGGCGAACAAAAATTGCAGAATAAGCCTAGCGGCTGAGTCATTTTGATTGTTCTGCTGGTGCTTCAAACCAGTGAGACAACTTTAGAAACGCAACTTTCTAAAAACTCGTGATTAAAATAAAAATGAATTACGAACCTATTCATAACTAAATAGGTAAATGGTTATTATTTATCGCATTGTATAGGCCCTATCACTGTTGAGATCAATCACGCTTTGAATTATCCAGATTGAAGTGTAAAAATTTAATAATGTTATATGTTATGGCACTATACTGTAATACCAGGTATAATGCCAAAATAAACAACTTTTATACCTACAAGAAAAGTTACAAAAAGGAAAAAAAATTTATGTAGGTTGGTACAGTCGGGGGATTTGTTGCAGGCTCGCATTCGAGTTAGCATAAGAATCCCCTGTAGCGTCGTCGTCCGATAGTATGCGGTGTGCCTACCAAAGACCGAACAACGCTTCAGAGATTCTCATCCTTAATTAAGGTCTTCAGCGAGTGTACTTAAGCGAGAGAACGCTCGGTGCCACAAGACATAATACAGTCTTGAAATTGCCAAGAATGCTACGCCACCTCTGTAAGGTAAAGATTTGATTGTATTTTCATAAAATAAAGGTCAAATAATTTAGCAGCACCTCTTTAATTCGAACATGCCTACATTCCGACAATAACTGTTTATTAACAGTAATTGGTTACTCCGTATTACGACACCTCTACATTACCTATTAAAAAACTGTAACCAAATTATGTCCACGGCAGCGTTCTGATACTAATGTAACTAAGTAATTGGTTGAATATGCAGGATATTGTAAGTATTTCCTGGCTAGACTAGGCGCCAAGTCGGTAAGCCCTGTAGAATAAAAAGCTCATATTACAGTTACTTGTTGACTCATGTAACTCAAGTAACTTTTACTCAGCATGTAAAAGAGTATTTATATCAGATTTTAGAAAAGAATTTTTGTAAGATGTTAAACTTCTATTACAAAAGTATTTTATTTGATGAATTTCATACAATCCAGTTCAAAATCCATTGAAGAGTTTACTCTTCGTGTAGAAAGCAAATGTGTCCATAGAACCTCCGTCGCCAAAAAAATATCAAAATCAAAAGAATTACAAATGACGAATAACGAATCTTGAGCAAAAAAGTAATCACTTTTTTTACAAAAAAATAATGCTGTTTCATTCACAGAAAATTATAGGCGCGTATGTGAAAAGGAAAATACAATTTGCTTTCAGCTATTAAAATTTCGAAACGAACATGTGTTCCGAGTTTTAGAACAGCCAATAATACAACCAAAGAATGATTAAGATGGTGAAGTTTGAAGATTGTTCACAGTTATCACAGCGATATCTCTTATCATTTGATAGCTTATCTGTTACCAGTTACATATGAACTGTTTGGATATCGTAAGAAACTCTGCGTATTACGAAGTATTAGTTCCACATGACAAAATTTTCGGGGAAAGTACTTCGCTATTGGTTTCAAAGAATTTTTGTTTTGTCAATCAATCGTATCTAATAGAGTGATAACAATATTTATACAAACCTCCTTGTTGGCCCCTGGTTCTGTGGGCAATGGGCATCCCCTAATTTTCTTAAGTCAATGGCTTTATAAATACTCCTGTTTACAATACCGGATCAGTTACGCACATCGAAATAGCCAACAAAATATTTAGAATGAATAAAATCTGGCGAATTTCCAAAGAATTTGCATCTTTCGATGGAAAACACTGAACAGAGATTCAGATTTTTTATTTAATTTAATTTGTGATATGTTATAAGCCCACTGAAACTAACGTGGCATGCAACGAGGTTACTTAATTTATTTTTATAATTTTTATTTTAATTTTGATAAGTTTCTTACAGTTTTGTTTTATGGCAAAATGTTTTTGAAATGACCTTAAAACGTGTGAGATTATTTTTACGTAATTTAAAATATTCATTAACACCTTTTAAAAATAGCTTCAATTGGTTGATCGTTACGTAAAATTGCTTTTAGTTCCAGAACTGTCCGAGAAAAGACATTATTTATATCAAGTACGGTGCATTTCATCACAACCCAAACTTTACAATATGGAGAAGTAGGTCACAGTGTTGTTCTGGCGAGGCCGCGCCGGCCGCGTGTGTCCGCAGCATGTGGGGCGCCGGCGAGTCGGCTCCACCGGAGACCGCAGGACCGGTTCCAAAACCACTCTTTTTACCTAGCTGTTACTCTCTAACTTATGTTTGCATTTAAGTTTTAACCTAAATAACTGCACAGATCCGGAGAAATCGGCACTATAAAAATACAACTACTGTCATATGTTCGTACCTATATAATTATCTAGCGGATTTGTATGATTCCATTATTGAGGTGATGTGTTTGCGCACAGTGCACATTTTAATATGCAGGAGTTGTTTTTATGCATCACTTTTAATGTGTGCTGAAAGAAATTAGTAATGTCTTAATTAATTTTGCGCTCGTAATTAGTGCTTTAAAGCGTGCATTGAACGGTCTACAGTTAACGGTTGTAGTGAGTGTAGGTACTTTCTCGGGGTTTCGGTACGTGGCATTGGCACCACCCTCGCGAGTACCAGTGAGTCACTCGGGGTCTCTGAATCACGATGCAACCGTCAAAGATTGAAAATGTCACAATTTGTAATTGTCCCGCCGCCTACCCGCCGCTGTTTGCATTCAAAACCATTTACAGCTAACAATAGCAACTATCAACGCTTCTCAAAGGACACTCGATACAATTAACATAAATTATGTTTAATAATAATTAGGTTATCGAGGTTGTGATACAGATTTAACTTGAGGTTATCGCGAACGTTAATAATATTTTTGTTTGGACTATAATTCCGAGATAAATCCTCACGTTCTTGACCTCTGCTGTAAAGTCACTTTCATATTTAGTTGCTAGATAATTAACCGACGAGTACACTAACCATTTTGTAGATTTGACATTATCTATGAACAGTACTCAAAAAAATGTCTCAACAACGAGTCATGTTACACGAGAGCCATCAAACGGTAATTTGAGCCATGCGTTATCTACCGTTCAGCTCATTTGTTGACTACAAATAATGCTGTCTGGTCGAGTATTTAATGAGACAGTATTTCTGGCGATGATAACCGTAGTATAGACGACTGATTTTGCCTTTAAACAAATATAAACCTTATAGCTTTTAAAATAATGCCTACCAGCCACGTGAAAGTAGAGTTGCTTGACTAACATGCGAAGTAACGACCGCACCTAGACTACCAACGCTACCTGACGATTGACAAGTTAACAAATACTCTAGGGCTGGCAAAATTTATAATTTCCGTACAAGCACTTTAATTAGTTTAGTAATGTGAAAGATAATTATTTATTAGGAGTACCTATTATTTACGGTGACGTGTCTGCGCGTAACTTATTATTTGACAAATCAGCAGACGCACATTATAATGCTGCTTACATACAAATGTCCCCCGGCAAGTATGGCATCGGCGAACGAAACAGAAAATCGAATCACTATTGTTCCTCGGCTATTGTACTCAGACAATTTTGGATCCCGCCACATATTGTTATAAAACTTATTGTTATCAAAACGATTTTTATTATGTGACCGTTTATTTGAAATCTGAATTCAAATTTACCTAACTGTCGGGAGGCGACAACCTTTCATCTTTTGAATTTAATTTTAGTTCTGTGATTCATTACTGCTGCAAAAGCATTTGCGCATAAATATTTCATTTTATTAATGTCAAATTTATGATAATAACTTTGTGACTCAAACGTATTTAGTGTTTGATATGAGTTAATTAGAAATAGCATTTGCGTTAGGAAAACATTAAGTGTGTTAGAGTCGGTAGAGGCCATGCAATTTTACTGTATGTTTTTTTAAGCTCTTCTGTTTCATCCAGTTATTATTATATATACTAGGATTATTTTAGGTAAGTTTAAAATAATAATAGTCATTACGAATGTTATACTTTTTAAATAATCAAAAAGTTTAGTTCGATCATTTCATTCATCTTCAAATACAATAGTTTAATATTTGATAAGATTACGCGGATCGGTATTTTAAAACAAGATATTGTGCGTGCCCGATTGCACGTTTACCATTACTATTGAATGTAAATAAAAAAAAATAAGATTACTTTAATCGCTTACGATTACAGCAAAGAATTACGAAATAGCTCGTGCAGGGAAAATTCTAAATACTATTTAGTACTTCTACTGACACTCATTCATGTTCAAAAAAATACGAATAAATGGAAAAATAATATGCAATTTTAATTCAACGCAGTAAAATCGACTTTATTGCCTGTTTTTTATTGTTAATGTAAATCTTAAATAGCTGAAAAGCTACCACTACTGTCACTGACGCCATCTATGATAGAAGTGATGTATTTATTCAAACACGAGAAAAATTCAGCAACTTTGTATAAATAGGCACTTTTACAATTCAATACTTATAAATACTGTATAAAAAATATCAAATACATGACAATTCTTCTTCTTCTGGGCAGATACACTAGTAGTAAATTAAAGGATGGATACTTTTTAAAAAACCCACATTTTTCGGTGATTTTCAACTATAGCTTTAAATGTCTTGTTTTTAAATCTAGAAAACAAATAACATGGAGTACTCCTGAGAAAACTACGCGAACTTTTTTTTTTGCTATCTCATTTTTTTTGTGTAAATTTTTGGTATTGAAACAGACAGTTTTGCTATGAAGTACATGAACTAATTCATGGATTATTTAATGACAATGATCTTTTAGGCAATTTAATGTTTTTTAATTTAATTTGATGCTATCATTGGAAGGTCTTTTCGAAATTTTTAAATGTTTTGGACGCTTGTACAACGTTGTCTGAAAAAGGCAAAACATATTCTTATATTTGACGACATGTGAAAACTTGGAATCACGGTGAATATAACGGACAAACTACGGATAACTTGGTTTATTATTTGTCCCCAAAGTGTCCCAAATTAACCCTGAAATTGCGGTTTTTATAAAAATGACCAAAATGCGCAAGATTGGTAAAGCTTGCCTGAGATTGTCTCTATCCTCAAGAAAATAGTTGTGATTTGGTCGAGTGCCAACCAGTAGATATCGCAATACACACTCAAGTATTTAGGTCAATATTTGCAGGTGAAAAACATTCACAGAAGACAGGAGTAATATAATAATATATACCTGCGCGCATTCACCTCGTTTTAGAGAATACACAAATATTACAAACACTTTGAGACTGCGCCAGTTTGTTGAAATGAAATGAAATGAAATATTTATTTTTCAACATTGACAATTACTTGCTCTTATTGACGTCAAATAAAACATGATTCTACCACCAGTTCGAAAAAACCTTCGTGAGGAAGAACTGGCAAGAAACTTCACGGGTATATTTTTTCAAAATAAATTTACAGAGTCTCTTTATGTCTATACAAAATTATTCTTTTCTGCATCTGTTAGCTCGGCAAGTCTCCCTCCCCCAAGTATCCAAACGACGAACACCCTCAAACGGCACCCGTTCACCAGTTAACGCGGGATCCAGCCATCGCCCTCCTCAACCATACTAGAGGGAACCATGTTGTGGTTGTTTATTCAAAAATACATAACTCTACTCTATATTTAGCAAATTAAAATAAAATTGCTTAAAATCTTTATTGAAAAGGAAGAAAAATTTGTGTAATAGATAAATAAGACTAAACTTTGTTTACTAGTAATGAGGAGTAAGTTTAGCAATTTTTGTAACATCAATTTTAGATCATATAAATATCCGTAGCCCCAGGTGCCAATGGTTTGCAGCAGAACTAGCATTCGTTGGCGGTTTTAGGGAATTTTTCGATTTGATAAAATGTTTTATAAGTTTCATATATAGCGCAGAAGTTTTTAAAACCAATGGTAAAATGAGATTCACTCGTTCTCTCAAGTCTACCTACAGCTACCGCACTATCTTGATAAGATAGATACTATTCTATGCAATGGTTGTTAAACCTTGTACTATTTTATTTATTTTTACATTTAATGATTTGTTCTAGGGCATTGAACGGATTGTACTCTTTATGAGCAATAAATCAGTAAAAAATAAACTGTATAAAAGAAACTTGAAAAATGCTGTTCTTTCTGCAAATACTCGTATTAGGAAACGGGGAATCTATTGTCATAACCAACATTTATTTCAACAACTTTTTGAGTTTGTGACTGTATCTCGTCGTACAAGTTGGAAGTATATCATTGGTTTTAATATCTGTCAGGTACCTGACTAAGACTGTGGCGTCATAATGATGGGGTCCATGGAGGGGTGGCTTGTTTAACAACTTATTCGGGATTCTTAATTGTTTAATCAACAATATGGTATAAATTAGTTTTAATATAAGATGAATTAATATGTCAGTTGCAATTGAAAATTAATACAAAAATTAGTAAAATTATATCCATTAAAACGAATTAACTACTGTGTTTAAAATTTTGTTTAAAAGAATTAAAATATCCAAAATACTAAGAAATATTAATTACTTTTGTTTGTAATGTTCATGTATATATATATATATATATATATATATATATAAGTATGCTGTATAAAATTTACTACCATCATGAATGCTTGCCGATGAGTGAAACCTTTACCGAACAGATTTTGCGAATACATACTGATTTACAGCCAGACGGTTCAACGGTGACGACACTCTATTCGAAATTAATAATATTGTCCCAACATAACTTGTATTACCAAAAGAATATATTGGTTTCTCATACAGAATTAATAATTCCAAACTTTATCGTATAAATGAAAAATTAAACAAAATGGCTTTAAGGTCTCCATAGATAATTTTTGACAAGTTATCTGTTTGACCTGTTAACTGCTGTATGTAAGTGTAGTTTGGACCGTGTTAGATTCCATGACGGCGCAGAAACTTCGTGAAACACACCCTACAATCATAGACTTAAATATCTTGTCTATTTTTTTACTCTTTGGACAATAAATCCTATATGATAATGAATCCTTAAGTTTCCACGATTGTAGACCTTAAGGATACACATTTAAATAAAACACTTATTGACTGGCTGTTATCGTGTTTAAATATATTTCGACACTTCGACAGATATGCCGTTTTAAAACTTAAAATTAGAATTAAACGTAAATAATTTGTATGTTTTCAAAAATACAACGATAAGTGTCAAGTAAGTCGGAAAAGCGTCCTGCCATTTGCCAGCTTAAAGGTTACACGAATATAGTGTATGGTGATAATGTTGCTCTTAAAGTGTTAAGAATTCTGCGAGTACCAAAGTCGATAACAAAAACATCTAAATAAGCTAAGCTTAGCTTATAGTTATCACATAAAAAATCTGAATATTTTTGTGGTGAAATTATTAGTTTATATGTTATGAAAAAGCTCATTTTTGGTTTTTAGATTTACGTTTTTAAGCATATTGTACCTCATTAGAATTAGTATTACCTAAATATGACTTGAAAATTATTTTATTATCACTATTAACTTAGTTTTATATAACTTAAATATCGATACTAAAACGCACTGCCGAACATTAGTTCTTGTCACTACCTGGAAGAGATGACTTAGTGAATAGACCGCCAAAATAGACGTTTGTTTTTCTAATTTTAGTATAAGTCATAATTGGATTGGTATATAATATGGTATATGATAAAGTGTATTTTTATTCTATTCTAATTAAATAACTTATAAACTTGTGTATTAAACTGCTAAATTGCGTTCACATTGAAAATTATTTGTGTTACATTTCTTGCCAGTTCTTCTTCACGAAGGTTTTTTCGAACTGGTGGTAGAATCATGTTTTATTTGACGTCAATAAGAACAAGTAACAGACATTTTGTTTAGTTTTTAAATAATCGAGTGCGATCTCTTATCGTTTTCTATTACTGAAAAACATGTAGAGATAACTCCATTTCATTACGTCCAGTCAAAATTTATTAAAATTTTAAATTAAAATTGTTGTATTCATTATTCACGTAACATTGATTGAATCTAATATTTCCATTTTCTGTTGCTTCCTCAGTTTTTATTTGTTACCCGTTATCTAGGTTTTTATCTTGTTGTTTTTTTAGTGTTACCTATGTAATATGTGTATTATCTTCCAGTTTAAGATTGTTATTTTATTACTCAGTGCGGGAGCTAAACTTTGTAACGAATGCCATCAATGGCAATTGTTTATTTTGTGAAACGGCACAATACTATTTTCTATTATTATGATTTCTTTAAAAACAATTAAAATAACCTAGACTTGTTTTATGAGATAGGTATGTTTGCAAAGAAATTGCAGTTAGATACAATCAGATAAGGTTAATGTTTCATGTCAAAATGTAGGCTGCATATCATCAGAAAACGGAAAAAATAAAATTAGGGTGTAAAGGGCCTGAAATAAAACAGGAAATTTACAAAATATATAAAATAGCATAGAAATACGTTTTTATTGAATGGAAAGTTTTTTTTAAACAATTGTACAAAAAGTTATTGATTTAGTAATTTCATAGTAATAGGTAGGTAATAGTAAAGAGGAATATTTTAAGCTTTAAAACCACCCTTTTTTGATTCGTGTGACTTTAAAAATAAATATATATTTAATTTATTAAAGAGAAGGTAATTTTGGATAAATAAAATATAAATGTTACTCCTGTAACGGTGTTTTGTCGATGAAATTCAATGTATCTGCTGTTAAAATTCCATTGCCTAAATCTGAAACACATTGTAATATTGTACGTAATCGTTTATTTTTATGTAACTACCAGTAACTCTCAAAATCTAATTATTATCTACTACGGCATCTACTAGAATATCTACAGATTTTTTTTTTTCAAAAGACATTAAACGTAAGTTTACTCACCTTTACGTATGAGCAAGCTAGTGACTCTCCTGAGCGCCTCCCTCGGGGACTTCTGGAAGAACTTGGGCGTGAGGTTCGGGGGGAGAGTGAGCGGCTTCCTGGAGGCCGTGGCGTCCCAGGCGGCGCCCGCGTCCGCAGCCATCTTGGATGCTGTTAGTCTGTCCAGGTGCTCGATCGAAGCGGGCCTGTTGGCGGGTGGTTAGGTTAGGCTTACAGTAAGCTTATTAGGTGCCAACAGATTGTGGGTCAGCTCTTTCGTGTTAGCTTTTGTACATTTGTTACAATACTTTAGGTTTTATGCTTGAGTAAGTAGGTAAGTATATGTATTATTATTTTTACAATTCTAGATTTTAGGTGTTGTGTTTAAAACTGTTGTATTGCAAGTGCATCGTACACTTTTTTTAGCGAGTTTGTTCAAATGAGATTTATATTGCATCTATTACAAGGAGTTACAAATATCCTAACCTATCATATATATCTGTTACTTACAAAACAATAGTTTGATATTTGAAGAAATACTCAATGGCAATTTGTATGAAAATAAATGTTGCATAAGTCTCCACTCTAACAGGCGTCGCTAATGAAAGTTGAGTATATAAAATAGTTATTGCTTCAAATTTACAAAGGAGAATTAGTTATACTCTCCTTAAATACGAATGTGAGAGACGATTCTTAAAATCAAGCCTTAACCCCATTTGTGTGTCAATACAATTACACCTGAAGTTAGCCAGATCTTGAGTAGAAATCTCCAGTGGCGGATTTACACATTTGTCGCCAGTAGGCCATTCAAATTTTGCCGCTCCTACTGATTTTTTGTTCCCCTACGCCAGTATTTTTTTCATAAACGGACGATGGAGTAATCAATTTACTGTACAGTACTAAAATATTGTAATTTTTGTTAAATTCTCGACTCATTTCCTCCGTGTATATAATAAGGCTTTTTCTTCATTTCTATAAGACAAAAAATTTTTTTTGGGTTAAATTTGCCGCTCCCTAAAATCTGCCGCCCTAGGCTCCAGCCTACCCAGCCTGCTAGTAAATCCGCCACTGGAAATCTCCTGCTGTTGAAATGAGAGAGATACCTCAGTTGTGGATTAATTAACTCTGGATTAAGGTAGTAAGGTGTAAAACAGATCAAGTGGGCCTTAGCTTATAAATTAACTTACCGTATCTTACCGTCACAGAATCACAGTATCTTATCGTTTTCTCAGTTTGGGGAGTACCAGAGGTTTGACAGAGAATTCCACAAGTAACCTCAGGAATTACGACACTGAATATCACCGATTCCTCTGTCAGATTAGCATCAACTATTAGATATCAGACTACCAAGAATCCCGACCGTCCCCGCCCAGCTTTGCTTAGTTAGTTCTAATAAAGTGTCTTACACAATCTCACCGGTTCTTCTGGCGGGGGTACTATTGATTTGAGAGATCGTACAAGAGTATCACATAGAATCTCACCGGTTCCTCTGGCGCGGGTACCAGCCGCGCGCGGGGCCGCCCATGCGCAGCAGGTCTGCGCCGGTGCACACGCCGGCCGCGGGACCTACTACGGACCCCCGCCCGTACCCGCCGAGAGTCGCGCTGCTGCCTGTGGGTGGCAGATTAAGGGTTACAATGGTGTTAATTGTTTGTAGAGGGCCATCGAGTATGCGATCGACTTGATGGTACCTAGAATGAAAATCAAAATAAAAAACCCATGAAAATCATAAATCGTTGGTGTTATCTATTAATAATGTTATTGACTGAATACGGTAAGCTTCATTCTGAATTGATTTGTTCTTCTGCTGTCAGACTGTTTTTTATTCTTAGCCGAAACGCAACTTCTACACACCAACTACTACACCAAATGTACCATCAGCAAGCTGTCCTGTGGCTGTTGGAATTGCTTGCGTTGTTGGTGTAGATTGGTGTAATCCTGAAGATTTTCGAAGTACAGTGAGTAGACCACTTACACCATACATACGGACACGATTAAGAATCATACTCGTAGCTCAGTAGCGGTCTGGTTGTTCTAAACGATCAAGACGATTGTCATTATACTTTGTAATCACATCTCTTTGGTTGTATTGTTTGTTACTGACTGGTTATGATACTACCAAAAAGCTTATATGAAAAAAATTTAACTGTTTTCCATCATTTTTCAATTGTTTTTCTGTTGGCGAGTCTAAAGAGGAAATACGATTTATATAGGAAGTATAGTGACGTTTATGGACATAATGCAGTGTAAGTTAGAGTAACACATAGTTGGTTCAAGCATTTTGAATCCGGAAATTCTGATGTCAAAAATGCCATTCGCCCTGGGCCTTAGTTGACGCTGCTTTTGAAACAGTGGAGCAAGATTGGTACATAACTACTTGCGACATAGCTGAATAATTAATAACTGACTGCACACAAGTAAGTTTCTTATTAATCTCTATTGTAGGGGCCCCATTTTCGAGGAGGCCCGGAAGGGCAGACCCGGTTGCCCGCCCCTAAATCCGGCCTTGTTTGGAGGGATCGGAAGGGCATCGCTTATTATAAGCTTCTGCCGACGAGTAAAACCATCGAAACGAGTCTTTACTGCCAACATCTGATGAGGCTTAGGCAAGAAATTAAGAAAAGCAGCCAGAATTGAGCAAGAGGCATGGTGTGGTCTTTAATTATGATAAAACTAGATTAAACACTTCTTTAGCCACTCAGCGAAACTGAGAGAGTTTGACTGCAAAGTGTTACCATACAGCCCTGACATACCACCTTCGGGTTTTGTTCTCATATATATTTTTTAGGTAACGTTGACATCAAGGGGGAATGTAAAAATTACTTGTCGCAGTTTTCATAAACCGAAGTCTTAGATTTGTTTTATGTATATTTTTGTCTTGTACGTAAAATACGAAGAAACTTTTTCCCAGACCTTATATTTATTCTTTGAATATTATTGAAAAGGAAGGCCACAATCCGGCGGTTCGTCAAGTTGGCTTGGTAATATTTTAACTAGTCTCCTTGGCCTAACTTGAGGTCATGTCTCACCTATAGGCTGTATAGAGCTGAGGGTGTTATTCCTTGGCGGGGGGTTGCGCGGTGGGGTGCGGGGTAGGTCGCAGCCACGAGCGAACACTGGAGTCTCCGGCAGCGAGGCAGAGGTCTGAAGCGCCGCGCGCCCTGTCTCCCGTTGCCGCTGCAGTGTACGACGACGCGCACCACTCGCGGTCATGTCTGGAAGTTAGTGGGGGTTTTAGTTATTATACAAGATTCTTTATGACTTTCGATATCGTTTAAGTCAACAAGAAAGTTGTGATAGACTACGATTGGCATTTCACGATTTAGCCCCATCTCGTGCCACTGTTTACAACTCGATTAATGACTAACTAATCTCACCAATGAACTGCGTAATCTGAAGTCTGTGTTGTGCGGTTAAATAGCTTAGGTTAGTACGAATCAAAAGCACAAAATCCTCCATGAACATTTAGCGGTCAGGATGCTTTGTGCCCGGTGGATACCTCATAATGTGACCGAGGGCCAAAAACTTCGTCTTGTTGGTTGCTGCCGTGAAATGGTTGAAAGATTTAACGGAGGTGACTCAAATGCTGTGTTCTACATACTTACGGGTGACGAAATCTGGATTTACTGTTATGATCCCGAAACCAAAAGACAGTCTGCTCAGTGGGTGTTTCCTTCCGAGGAGTTGCCAACTAAAGTGAAGCGAGGTCAAAGCGTGGGAAAAAAGAGGGTGGCCTATTTTTCGGAAGGGCAAGTCAGGCAAACGATCGACCATTTGGTGACGTCAAACGTGGAATTACTAGGTCACCCGCCGTATAGCCCCGACCTCGCGATTTTTATTTATTCCCAAAAATAAAAGAAAAACTTCGAGGAAAACGTTTTATGGACGCCACGAAAGATGTGGCTGCGTTTCAAAAGGCCGTCGAAGAGATCTCTAAGGACGAGTGGGCAAAGTGCTTTTCTCAGTGGTTCCATCGGATGCAGCGATGTATTGACGTGAATGGACACTATTTTGAAAAGATATATTAAAACTAATAACTAGCTAGTTTAATCAGTTTTTGATTTTCTACCTAGTACGCCCTTTGTTTTTTTGTGACACTTTTGAAGTGAATGCTGCTGCCTCGGGTCTTGTTCATCTTTATGTAGAGTTAGTTTTATAGAGACAGTTTTTAAAGTGAGTAATGCAGCGTCAGTTCTGGTTAATACTATGAGGCACAAAGAAATGAAAACGCTTATTACCAGTGGGTAAGGTTCTTCGGTCTGTAGAGCCAGTTTTGAAGTGAGTGCTGCTGCGTCGGTTCTTGCTGTAGGCTGCCTCCATGGAACGCGTCTTCAGGCTGTTGGTTGTGTCGCGGTGCGGCGGCACGGCCGGCGGCTCTGAGGGCCTGGAATTTATATATTAATTGATTTAATATTAACGTATTTTGGCTTTAGCGTATTCGTTTATTGTATTAGGTATGCCATCCTTATCCTGGATAAAAACTATAGTTATATAAAAAGCGATAAAATATATATTCGTTCTAAAATACTTATCGATTTAGTAAAATTGATTATTTATTCAATTATCAAATACAAATACAAGGTACATATTTAGTTTTTAATGTCTTTAAACCAAATTAGGTTTTTCTAGGCATTCGTTCTCGATTACAAACATAATATGTTATTTATTACTCTTTCTTATCCTAATGAACACAAAGACAATCATAGATCAAAACAAGAACGATTCAAACTGGGGTGAAAGAGACTTAGTCTTTTAAGGCCTATTAAAAAGACTAGACTAATTTTTAAGGCCTTACGACTAAATTAGTGTTGTAATCCTTTAGTCTTTAGTCATAAGACTACAAACTGACGACTAATTTCAGTCGTAGTCCTTACAACGTAAAAGGCTTAAAAGACTAAAAGGACTAAAAGCGCCTTATCGCCTTGGGCTGGCATTTCACATAGGAAATCGAACGTTTTGATAACTCATGAGTAAAATAAAATCGGAAGCAGCAACATTGTTAATTATTTTTTAAATTTCGATTGTTGTCTATACTTAAGTTTTGTTTTAATTTTCCTATAATATTTTTTTGAAAAATAATTCAATCAAAACATATTTAATATTAACTACCTGTTATTATTATAATACAAAATGATTAAATAATTATGAATAGATATTATGTTTTTAAAGTCTATCTTTGTGGTTAGTAGGACACAAAAGATGATGGATGAGTTATGTATATGCACAATACTCAGGCGCGAGTCCTTTTAAAAACAACTTAGTCGTTTCAGTCTTTTAGTTTTATGAAAACAACTCTGAAAAAAACAAGTCGTTTAAGTTGCTCAGACTTTCAATACAACGACTAAGTCTTATTAATAAAAACTCGAACCTTTAGTCTTTATTTCAGAGTCGTGTCCTTTAAGATAGAGGCTAGTCTTTTTAATAGGCCTTAATGACTAAGTCTCTTTCATCGCTAACTCAAACAAAAACCCGTCAATTAAGTTTTTTGCGAGGGATGTTCCCATTTATGCAACCTCATTTGGAAAATTTCATTAATTTAAATTTTTTTTTAAATTAGTGAATATTAAATGGTGTTAGTTATTTAATAAACAAGATATTAATATTGTCACGTATTATGCATAACTTTGACTTATTGAGTTTTTTCATCACATTTTTATATTCGAGAAGCAGAATTTTTAGGTAATTTTAACAATAATAAATTAATGCTCAATTAATAAAATTATTAAGAAGGTAATTTACTTTTGTAAACTATGATTCCATGATAGATTAAGTTTTGATTCTACTCTAAGTCATAAGATTATTTTAGTAAATTTAGTCATATGATTATTTTACCTTCGCCTTGAATCCAACGTAGGAGTAGGAAGTGTGTCGGATTTCTTCATGTGACGCTTTTCTAAAGGATGCTGCACAATTTCTGAATATTCATCTTCAACTTCTTGCACGGGCGACGGAGGTAGAGGAGGAAACTTCGGAGATTCAGGCGTCTGTGGGAGCGGACCTCGGTCGTGACCTATACTGGGAGACGGAGGTAACGGGTGGTGTCGATACGAGTGTTCCACTATCTGTACATTTAGAGGGAAGTCTCCACCGCTTGATACTGCCGAGTCGGAGGACGACGGCTGTCTCATTAAACTAACTGGCACATCTTTGGCACTCGTCGACTTGTGCATACTGTTCGACCTCCGCCCCGACGAACGATCCCGCCGCTCCATCGACCTCTGGTTCTGAATTTCATTATGACTCGATGACTTCTGAATATCGTGTCTTTTCGACCGTTCCCTAGAGCTATAACGATAATTGCTTTCTAATATATCTTTAGATACGTCATCACAGTATTCATCCTTATGGATATTCCAGTCTTTAGGTATGTATGGAGTAAAATGTTTTTGGTCCCGACCTTGACTTAAGATAGCGTTAATGTTATTTTCAATTTTGCGGAGCGGGGAGGTGTCTCCACTGGAGGCATGGTCGGTGGTGTCGGCATCTTCTTCCTCCGTGACGGTGGTAATGAGTGCGGTGCGGGAGGAACTGCCTGCACCGCCCACCGATGCCACACCTACAGCGTTGTCACCTTCCGCCCCGAGTGCCGGCAAGGACACCACGCGAACCATGCTTGGCGGTGGCGCACTAGACAGCTCATCAACGGTCTCTGACTCCGTCTGCGGCGTTTCCTCCACGCGCCCCTGCTTGATCAGTGACTGTATATTATCAAACGTCGACGAATACTTCTTGAAATCGGTAAACCTATTCTGCGGAGACAGTTTACTTTGCACCACATTGTTTTTCGATGGCATAGTTTTATCACTGGGTACTTTTCTACTTTTCGGACTGTGACCAAAGTATTCTTGGGTGATATACCGTTCTTGCCCGTTATTTAAGTCTAGGCTGAGTCTAGATTTGGGTGAAGTTAATTCTTTGCTCAATCTGGGATTAGGCGTGCAGAGATCTATGCTAAATCTAGAGTTTGGCGTGTTGAGTTCGCGACTTAGACGAGAGTTTAAGTCAGCGCTGTAGCGGGACTGCGTGAGGCTGAGGTCGGAGCTCGGGCGGGAGTTGTAGGAGCCCACGGAGCCGGACCCACTGATGGAAACGCTGGAGCCTTCGAATGATTTATCGGTACTTCGGTTAAGGCTATGGTTATCGAGTAAATTGGAGTTTGCATTGGTCGTTTTATTGAAGGTTGGGAGCTGTTTTCTGTTCTTTCCCTTCCTGATGACGTAAGTGCCGCAAGAGTCCGAGGGGGGTGAAAGGGGCGCCGGTGGCGCGGGTGGCGGTGGCCAGTAATCTTCACCCCAATCCTCGTCTACTCGCTGAGGAATGGAACTTGTACTCGAGTGAGAATTGTCTCCAGACTTCCTTCTTCTTCTGCCGATCACCTGAAATTAAATGTCATCGGAATTTTTACACAATTACGTGTTAAATATCCATGTTTGTATGGGCAACAAAATTAAATTAACTTATGATTATGCTGCTAGTACAATTGGCTTAATGCTGCAAAGAGCTGCATGAGATGTTTTTTAATGATATTTATTTTCACTCTTTTTTGTACTAACGTCTTTTTATCTTTCTTCATATTTTTAAATTTAATGTTGTATAAATTCAATCCTAGAGCCTTAATGACACAGTGATTAAAATATTTCATTAAGTTTTCCTTAAGATTCATTATATTAATTCAAACACTTTTTTTTGTTTACACCCGATTTTATTGCGTTTTATTATATTTTTTACACTTTAACTCGACGTTTCGCTACCTTTACAGACATCTGATTTTCGGTATGATCGCATGAGCACAAGTGGTGCTAAACATCCAGCATGCCCAGCTGAAGCCAGAACTCCAGAGATGATCGCTAAAAGCCATAGTGTCGAACGACCGAAGAGTAAAAATATCGAGCTAGTCGATATAGATATATATATTGTGGTGTGAGCACCAACGATTAGATATAAAGAAGCTATCCGCGTGAAGAGATCCACGTTTACAAACTATTGATCAAAAACGCATGCGTGTGACCACTTTGGAGGCAGGTTTGGCGTTGTTTCGACGTGATAAAACTGAATTATTGCATTAGCACTACAGTATAACAGTAGAGGAAACATGATTCCACCACCTGAAACCACTCAACAATCGAAGAAGTAGATTTACGGGCCAACCAGCTCCGAAGAAGGCCGAAGCAGTTTTATTTGCCAATAAAGTGGTTGCCCATAAATGGCTACAGTTTTTGGGATGTACCGTAATTCATATTGAATACCAAGAGAAGGGTAAAACTTTTGAGTAAAACGATAAACGGTGAATATTAAGAAAATGTATTAGACGAATTTCACCACAGAGTGCACACCTGCGCGACTAAAATGGCCAAAACCCCATGAGTCTCGCTATGAGTTGCTTTTCACCCACCGTATTGGCCAGATTAGGCCCAAGCGAATATTTTCTGTTTCCCAATTTAAAAAAAAATGTGCCTCGGTGGGAATAGATTTACCTCCACGAAGAGATCATGCACGAAACCAATGCATATTTCGAATTGTTGCCTAGGTCTTGTTTTATGGAAGGGATCGAAAGCTAGAGAAACAATGAATAAAGTGTATTAAGATGGAAGGAAACTACATTGAAAAATTTATAATAATTTTTAAATAAAATTTACTCCTTGTTTAGTTTTTACTAGACTTTACTCCACCCTCGTACTCAATGCGTAGCTGTTTCACTAAATTGGATTTTTAGATATAAGTAGATTAACATGATAAATTACCTTTGTGCTTCCTGGAGTGAGCAGAGGATCATCACCATCGAGAGACACTTCCCAAGCTATGGAATTGCGTTTCGAAGGCGTGGTGGCAGCCGGCGGCGGTGGAGGGAACGACTCCTCGAGCGAGTCATCGGAGAAATGCTCCTCCTCCTCGTTGCTGCGGCTCGAGGCGCGCACCTGGCTGCTCCTCATTAAGTCCTCCGAAGATCCTCTGCACACTTCTCTATGTCTCTCCATAGAACCGGCGAGAGTTCTCGGGGGTATTTTCATCTTCGGCGATATTTCGTCCTCAGGCCTGATTTCTCTTTTCGCGTTCTTTCGATCTAAGTTCTTGGTGTTTGACGGCGAAATTCGTTGGATATGGTAAGTTGGGGAGTGCGATTGGCGGCTGTATTGAATGTTAGGTCCGGGATAGATGGTAACAGGGTGTTCGTTGTAGGGTTTGTCTCCGAATTCGTTGGAGAAGCCCATGAAAGGGAAGATGGGTGGGTTTTCTAGACTAGGTGATCGATGCGGGGGGTTGCGGGGAGGGAGCCAGGTGCCGTCAGGCGGGTGCCTCGAGCCGTGCTGCAGCGAGGAGAACCTGACTGCTCCTTCCGGCGCCGGCGCAACATGAAACCCGTTCTCGGAATCCTTCTCCCAGCCGTATGGACGTTGATGTCTTGTTTTCGGCTGTAAATAAAAAATATATATATATTCATTATGCAAGATGTCAGAATGTAAATTAGCTTTGATTAAAGTAGGTATTTGAAAAAACTTTTGAAGAGAAAATAATAATAGTAATGTCCTTTCTACTTGACGAAACGTAAGTAAACGTACAAATGTGGTTTGCGTAGTCGTTGTGCCTTTCGTGCTGATGATAGAGTCTAGTCTCTCCTCTGCTTCCTTCTGCTGAACTGAAGGCATTCTCTTTGATGAGTTTGCAGGTGACACTCTGAAAAAAGATTTTGTATTAATAGGTTATTGTTAGCCATTATCATTCAAAAGAGGTTTTTAAGACAAATTCACACACTAAAAAAATATGTAATCTAAATCTGATTAATAATAATAAGAATAATATCGTATCATTAATCGCGAATATTAATAGTCGATCAATAATTGGCTTTCAGAGCGAGACTTTTTTTGTTTTGGCGTCTAAAATATTTTTCAATATTTGCTTGAACGTCAGATTAAATTATAATAATATCTAATTAATAATAAGATTTAAAAACATTTAAGATAGAATCTCGAAACAGTAGCAGATAAAAAATTGTAGGAGGAACTTAGCATTACTGGCTGTTTTTGTTATAAATAAATTTTGCCTTGAGTGGGCGAAATATACTTGTACAATGCAACATGCTCGGTGCTTTTGTAGCAACCAACTATACGGTAAACTGAGGAAAACCTGCCTCACGGGAGGGAGGTGGAAGATGCGTCATGCATACCGCCGCAGGAAAATACCGGCCTCTGCGGGGTGATGTGGGACTCACCAGAGTGGCACCTACCCACTAAAACCACCTTGCCGGCTGTAGCATGGGAATGCTGTCAGCCTTCATCGGAGCGACACCCGGGTAGGGAGGTGGGTGCGCAAGCGGGGACCCTCTAGAGGGTCACCCGCTGAGAAAAATAATCACTTAAGGTGCTAGTGACAGTGACATGATGATTACTTTGGCAATAAAGTGGATATGATCCTCTCGGCTTCTTCGGGCGGCGGTGGCGAGCGCGGCGACTGCTGCTGTGGCGAGCGCAGCGACGAAGGCGGCTGCGGCGCGGGCGGCGATTCCTCGCGCTCTTCCGTCGGTCGAAACCCTAGTGCGAACTTCGCCCTGGAATTTTCAAACATATAATTAGTTAACCTTGTCCGTCTCTCCTTCTTTCAGGTCGAAACGGAGCGAGGCCTGGAGAGTAGCGAAGGCTAAATTTTTTCCAGTAATTCCTATATTGCGTCTCGGCGGTTTAACCGCATGGTTTTTCTATTATAATTATAGTATTTAAATTTGTTGCATAATTTTCCTTAAAGTTCGTTTCCGTTATTGTTTTATGAAATAATACATAGTAGGTTATAATAATTACAGTAATAATTACAAAAGACGAAGTAGGTTCGTTTTTTGTTATGAACACTCATGAATAATTTTCACAAAATGCATTGAAAATCTACAATCTAATGTAATGAAACTGACAAATAATAACAATACTCAAAATAATAAAAGTTGTACAGATATTGTCCTTTAACGGTGTTCGAACTCCCAGCGAGGTTTCGTCTTAAATTAACGTGGTTTATGAGATGTAGGTGAGTATTGGTTTATTAAAACCTTTAACAATACAATTACGAGTATTATTAAGTACATAAAGGCATACCTAGGTAGCCTGAACCTACTTAGGTGATACCAAGGTGTAATACGTGATCTACGTAGAGCCACCTACGAGTATACTTCAAAAGACGTTTAACGTCACTGTCGCCACATCAAACAGTTTCAAACAAATTTAATAGGTGGCAGCACAATATAATTTTTTTAAAAAGATGTGGGTACCTACGCAACATTATTTGCTGTCGTTGTCTTATTATACATGGGCTAATTAAAAGAAAAACAGAAAATACAGCGTAAAAAGCACTGGTGACATTACTGGTGGTTCATATTTTTTGTTACGCATGTTGTGTTGTGTTTTTGAATGAAGTTTTATTGTGTCAGGACGGGGTTAGGATGTACCTTTGTTTACAAGTTGTCTTTGCCAATCTTCATTGGAAACGTGGTTTTATGTACAGTCTACAGCTCAGCAACGTACCAAAAAATGAAGTTTTCTCAATAGATTTTCAACCTAGAGTTCACCACAAAATCAAAAAGTTCAAAATCAATTCAGGAAATTTGACATTTTGTGGTCGTGACGAGTTGTTGACTTTACTTTTGCAGATAATTAAACTAAATAAAAATTTGATTTAGTTTAAACTAATCTACAAACCTATAGTCGGGTCCTCCCCCTTTAAGCTCACTTCGAAGCTGTCATGTCGTTACGGCGATATATTTTTTGAAAACTTAGGTTACCTAAACTGGGATTAAAACATCAATGTGCCCAATATCAAGAAACTTCCAGTGGTTGACATTTATATCCAAGCATTACCTAGGTTTCCTGTGTCAGTTCTAAAGTTCTAAAGGATCACTGCTGTATTTGTTTTGTATATCGTACTGCTTTTGATAGAAAACTTTAGAATTTTGAACTCGTTATTTAAAAATGTTTCGGTTCCGTAATTAAACCATACATTTTTTCACCTATGTACTTGAATAACGCATTTTAATTCATGTTAATCCGAATTGGGTTATAAAAATAATAAATTATTTAATAAATCCCCAGACAAACACACCAATTGTGTGGCCCCAAAGTAAGCAGAGCTTGTATTGTGCTTGTGATACGGCGAACTGGGTGGAACCCAGAATAAACATACATATAAAGATATACAAGATAGATAGACAACTATGACCCAAGAACAAACATCTGTGACTTCACATAAATGAATGCCCCAACCGGGACTCAAACCTGGGACCTGCGGTATAGAAGGTAGAGCTACTACCAGCGACGCCACTTGGCCGACAAATTGCCCTCGCCCTTGCCTTTTGTTTAATATGTGAGTTCCGTTCGATACAACATCGTAGAAGGTATTCAAAACATGAATCCGTGCGATGTTCTCATAAGTGTCCGAGTTAATTACCATCCAAGTTTTATGGTTTTAAGAACACCCCGAGCACATAAAACATTAAGTAATTTCTTATTTGAATAAAAGCTTTTATATCAACTTAATAGTACTAATGTATTTAGTTATTATTCGTATCACAAATTTATAAGTGAGGAATATAGTTAAAGTCTACCGTAAGCTAGTTTTAATATTAATTTAGCGGTATATTTTTCAAGCCTTCAACCATAGATAAGTAAGGTCCACATCTATAAAACACAGCTCACCTTCTTCCGTTCATGCTCATATAGCCGTCATCTTCGGAGGTGTGTCCGGCGAGAGGCGAGTCGTCATCCGTGGCCGGCGTGGCCGGCGTGGCAGGCGTGGCCGGGGTGGCCGTTGCCGCTGCCCGCGCCTCCAGCGACCGGGGCTCGCCCTCGTCGTACTCACTCAGCACCTGGTCCAGCAGTTCCAGCGATCGCTGCACGTCGTCACACCCCCTGGAATGGAAGATATGTTCGTTAGGTAAAAGTTTCTAGTTGTCTGTCAGTTGTAGAAATGTTCTACGTAAAAATTGGCAAGTTACTAACTTCCCATTAATTACCAGTCATTTTTACAAATAAAGATTAGCAGATAAAGTTTGGGTCAGAGCACTTAAATCAAGGTGCAGTTATTTTTTTGTAGACAATTTAATATTGATTGGGAGAGTTAAATATTGCTACGAGTTATATGTTGCTATCGCATATATAACTCGTAGCAATCGCTCTCAATATTACTGTTGAAAAGGGATCGTTTTATTTCAGTCAGATTTAACTCTTATCAACTGCGTAATGTATATTTACGAAAATGGAAATAAATTTAATCTGTAAATAAAAACGATTCGACTTTTTCCGTCATTATTTCTTTTATGAAATGAAAAGTATTTTATTGAAAGGTATTACATAAGGGATGTAGTGTGACTAATTAGCAGAAAAACGTGCACTGAAGATCTTATATTAATGTCTATTTGCTGGGAACAATTTATTGTGAAGCCTTTCAACTTACTCAAATTTTCATCCCTTCACAGCTAATTATAGTTATAAAAATATATTCATAAAATAAAATGTATAAAAATAATATAACAAATACTTTTTATGCCCCCAACGCCATAATAATAAGCGGACAGTTCGTTACAAAAGTTAATACCACAATTCAATATAACCAATCCTGTTACGAAATAAAAGATTCCTAACTAAAGTTGTGTGGCGGAAACCGAACCATTTCCTTAGACGTTGTTCCGGTCGGATTGTCATCTTAAATAAGTCCGTATAACAAGTGGAGAGGTCCCAGCCACTCGATTCCCCGAGATAATGGCGAATTGAACTCATTTCCTTCACGAGGAGCACTCGGTGTGGCGCATGAAACGCTTCCTTAACTACACCATTTGAAGCGAATTAGTTATAGCCGGGGCTACATCCATCAAACAAGGACCGGTTTCATTGTCTTTCGGCTGCCGCGATTTAAAGAGCGATCCTCGTATAGATGCGCCGGCTGTTCCTCAGCTATAAAAAGATAAGGTTTGATTCACATGTTCGGGTTTATTTTTACAATTAAAGACATTGATTTGACTTGAGTTGGTTTTTTATTAGGAGTAAGGATTTTTGCTAATTTATACAGTGTTATAGGATAGTAATCAGTGCTCTAGATACTTAAATTTGTTATCTACTGTTTTGGATATTTTCTGATTTGTAGCTTCTATTATGAGTTATTATGTGTTGTTTACGTTAGCGATTGTTGCGTAATTAAAAGTAAATATTCCTTTTACAAAAAATAAGGAATTTCTACATCTAAATTTTTTTTGAGTTATTGCCATTAATCCATCTGTATATAGGTGAACAACTATGATTACTACTACTACTAACAATTAGTACATTCGAGTGTTGCGAATTAAATGGCTGCATAACATATTGACAAATTAACAGACGGTTAAAGAAAAACAAGGAAAGATAAAAAACGGTTAAGGATAGAATACAACGCCTGTATAAATATATATAACATGGTTAATTAAAGAAAGGAATTGAAAATGGCGGTGCTTATCATGTTCTCTCGCTCGCACACTATTGCCGTCAATACTCACTCTCGCGCGTACGGTAAGTAAAAAAATATTAGTCTTTAAAATTATATTTTTTAATAATAAAATAGAACACGAATATTATTATATAATATTTATATAATAATATTCGTGTTTTATTTTAACCAACATCATAATAAGGATTCTCCTGAAGTTTTGTTATGTAAATTGCCACGTGTACAGAAACGGACATAGGGTCTTTTTATCCCGAAACAAGCACTGTTTCCGATGAAAACAACAATGGTTGCCGCCACGTGTCTTTCAACTTTCACGCCGACGAAGCCGATGTCAGAAGCTAGTTTGAAAACCCAGTCTTGTTTTTATTATTTTTGAATCGATAAAAATCTTTTGAAATTTTGTATGCTAACTGTACTATCTGTCAATGCAAGTACGAGCCGCCATTTATGATTCCTTTCTTTAATGAACCATGTTATACATTTATTTGTTTTAGAAGTAAACGCTATTTTAGCATAATAAAAAAGATGTCCTATATATTTTGTAGTAAAGGGATTTATTTTCATTTCTAGAGAGTCAGTAAATTACAATTTTATAAATTTAAGCCTATAATCTATGGGGATTTTTTTAAAAAGGTTACCTATATGTTAAAAGGCCAAAAATTCGTAAAAGGTCCACAAAGACCCGATCGACGTTTGAACGTGGTCTATTAGTAACGTTCAAAGTCTCGAGTCACAAAGTTCTTATGTCCAAACGTGGGCAGTGCAGGTTCTAAGGGAATTCATTATAAGTATTTTAAAGGCAAGCGAAGCGAGTCCTTAACACGAAGTGGTTCTAGTGGATGGCACAAAGCAGCCCTTTTTGTAAGTACCCACCTATTGCACGGTCTCTCGATAAGTGTACACTTCAGAGCTTTCTGAATATTTACAAAATAAAATGCAATTTTGCAACCAAAACTGTGGTGGAACGGACTGTTAGCTTTGTTTTTGATGCGAGATTGGATTGGGTTTTCGCGTACAATGTCAAAGTTGTTTCGAAAGATATCTGAATTGTTTTTCTAATAAAATTCTATTTAGATTACGATGACATAAAATATTTCTATTTTAATTGCCAGAATGCAACACCAATCTTACGTCTCTAGTCGCCCACTTACTTAAAATTCGAAGTTTATTGAATACTACCTACAATAAGTATTGTGTCTTTATTTTTTATTTGGTTGCTGGTTATCTATCGAGTAGTGAAGCACTATTAGGGCCGCGCTTGTTCGAAGGCTGCTCTTGGAGTCCTTATCAAGAGTTCGTTACGAACCACACTAATGATCTAAGGTTCGGTCTAGTTCGTCGCAGGTTCTATTGCGATAAGCTCGTTTTATTTTATCACTAGTTCGTGACCTGCCTAATTGGGGTGACGTAGTTTGCAGTTGTAAATATAATTTGCAGCCTGTAATGCTGAAACAAGGGTTATGAAGTTTCATGTTGGGGCAATGTATATAGTTGTAAATTTAATGACAGAAATATAATACGAAAAGTAAGTTAGTTTCACGCAATAAAAATAAAATAGGTAGTAAAACTTTGCATGGATTAGAATTTTTCATAGACGCCTATTAAACCAATAGCCTTTAAAATTATTCGAAAGTTAGTTTTATGCATTCGTTCAAGTAAAGTTGAGCTTTTAAACTGTACTAAGTTTGTAGGATAAACAAACAGCTTTTATTTTACTTCTTTACATAATTTCAAGAACATATATTTTCATCTTCTTCGTTATAGCTACGAGATGCGTGTATTACGTATACGGTTATAGAAAAGCGCGTTAGTGTATAATAAGCTGTTTAGTGTGCGAGCTCTACTCAGAGTCACGCGTACGCCGGTAACGCACAGCATTGTGTTATATGCACAAAGCAAGCCGAGCCGAGCCGAGCACTTACACAGAGTGCCTCCTGCCTTTGTTTTACCCCCACCGTTCCCCTTTCGGAACTTTTAAGGGGGCCGGATCGTCACTCCTACTTTTAACAAGACTTCGTTACTTTGATTAGTTCCGTGGAGACAGTTTAGTTCGTTAGACTAATCGTTTTAATAGCCAGTTAGTTCGGTTACAACTGATTTTGAATTAACTGTTTTGGTATACAAATTTATAAATAGGTTTGTTAAGAAAAAAATTGATTAGTATATGTCATACAAATTAGAAGTTCTTTTTGGAAAATTCCTTAGTACTTCTCGTGAAATATTGAGATTTTTGTACAATCTCATTGAATGAATACTTCTCATTTTAATAGCCAAAAAGTGTACTCGAAGTGCAACGCTCACACAGCTATCCTTGTAAAACCGAATCCAAACTTGTAAACACCACGTTTTTACGCTTTTTACAAAGAAATACTCAGGTACTGTAGCGAATTAAAGGTTCTGTTTATGCGGAAATGAGTGCAGCGGGGAGGCCCCTTCTCGGGCGTCGACCTTACGAGCCTACGCACCCCTCCCCGCGAGCCTAACTCAATGGCACCGACTAACGCCTGCGACAGCCGCCAGCCGCCCGGCGACAGCCTCTCCACGAAATATACGTACGAGAGCACAAGATCAATCCCCGCGCGTATGCAACCAATAGCGCCGCGAGAAAGCGTACTTACGAGACCTTTTATCGAACATATCGCCAAGTACAGATACATATACACGGAACAGTATTGTACTACGAAGCTAAGTCCGGAGATTACAGTTTGGCGGATTCGGAAGTTTAGCGTCTTAGGTATGTAAGTTGTAATTTATTGACGAGCTTTGTAATGCAACTTCAGTTTGTTGGTTTGTTACATCGAATATCGCCAGTATGTTGGTATTAATAGTATGCATATTATGTGTAGTGTATATTGTATTGAAACTAAACTGGCTGACATGTTTGGATAACTGATATTGTTTGGGACATAAAGTTAGTTTAGACACGTGATTTACTAGTTGGAATTTAGTTGGTATTTTTGTTTGAAACACAAACTGGTAGATTCGAAACTGTTGGCACCCTAATGTTTGTTGGTCAATAAAATATAATGTTTTAAACACATACATGTTTAGTTATATAGCAAACTTATCTACAATATTGTTGAAATAATTAAACACTATTTAAATATCGATGTGATGAACCATCCTATCCGAATTCAAGTTTATACTGCCCATTCCATCTTTATAAACTATACAAACAAAGTTAGTAAAATAATTTAAATACTGCTTGCTAAAATATATGAATAAGACTATATAACTGAACACCATAAGCCCAGGTTAGAGTTTCTCAGATGCATTTTAACATTCACTTAAGCTTAGGAAAGTTCTTTCTGTGAAACACATAACTTCGCCTATTGTGCTCCTGCATATTACCCTCCATCCACCCATCGGATGTACGGAAATAGCATCTAGGCTTTATATTAGAACTAAAGTGCCTCTATATCGGTATTCTCTATGACATTGCAACGTATTGCACTTTATTCAATATCCCGTATAGAAATAGAACACTTACATGTGTTTTGATAAATCTGAGTTTTAAATACATATAAATATGGGCCTTCGTTGCCATGGTAATTCGATTGATTAGTGAAGTAGTTTTGTTCTGTAAGTTCATAATTATTGAATATTTTATTGGTAGTAAAGTTTCTTATGTTAAGATCGCGTCTAGGGCAGGGCTAGTTTATTTAAGCAACCACAACAACCACGTGTACGTTGTAGCTTATCGGATGAATGTTAGGAGCAGCCGGTGTCATTACGGGAACACAGGCAATTCCGACTTAAATTGGTCAGTGACGCATCATTAGTGACACATCTACAACGATGAATGATGTCTATGGACACGGATGCCACTTACCATTAGGTTGATCGCATGCTGCTTTGCCGTCAATGACGAATTAAAAAAAAATCGTATTTGAAACTAAAAAATATAAAGCTATTGATGTGTTGACAACATGAATAGTTTCGAAGTTTAAATTTAAAAATAAACAACGTTCCACTTTGATTTTTATTATTAACAAATTCAAATTCAAATTCAAATTCAAATATTTATTTCTCAACATTGACAATTACTTGTTCTTATTGACGTCAAATAAAACATGATTCTACCACCAGTTCGAAAAAAAAACCTTCGTGAAGAAGAACTGGCAAGAAACTTCACGGGTATATTTTTTTTTTTTCAAAATAAATTTACAGTCTCTTTATGTCTATACAAAATTATTCTTTTCTGCAACATTTTTTAAATGTATATGAACTTCTTACCAACTACATAGGTCTATATATATTTGGTATATCTATTTTAATGGATATTATACTATATGGATATATATTTACCGAAATAGAATGTATTAGGTCTTTACCTATGAAATTGCCGTTTTTCACGAAATAAATGAAGCGTAATTTTTTTTATATATTTTTTATTTCTATTAATCAAAATAATCACCCATGCAATCAATGCATCTTTGCCAACGCATTGGTAGCTTATTGATGCCTTTCTTGAAGAAATCAGCTGGACGTTAGGCAACAAATTCTTCAAAGGCATTTTGTACTGCCTCTCGGGTATTGAATTTTTTTCCCGCCAAGAAGTTATCCAAATTCTGGAAAAAGTAGAAGTCTGTAGGCGCAAGGTCTGGTGAGTACGGCGGATGACGGAGAACTTCCAACCTCAACTCTTGTAGCTTGGAGACCGTCTGCTGTGCAGTATGAGGTCGCGCGTTGTCATGCAGGAGCAGTGGAGCCGAACGATTGACCAAAGCTGGTTGGAGACGTGCGAGCTTCTCCATCATTGTGTTCAGTTCTTCACAGTACACATCTGCAGTAATGCTGGTCCCGTTTGGCAAGAAGCTGTGATGAATTACACCCGCGTTAGACCACCAAACAGTGACCATCACTTTTCTAGGGGTAAGTTTTCGTTTAGGGCATTGTTTGGGTGCTGAACCAGGGTCCAACCAACTTGCTGAGCGCTTACGATTGTCAAACAGGATCGATTTCTCCATGATGACGAAAAATGTTCGAATGCGTTGAAAACAAAACACTAACTAATTAAACAAATGACGATTTCAGAAAAAGAATTCCATGTTTGTCAAATAAAATTAATTTGAAATTAGAATTATCAGTCAAAAAAAAAAAATATTTTCATTTGAAATGGCCAGTACGGCAAAACGGCAGTTTCATAGGTAAAGCTATTATTTTCATCACGTATTCTACTATATTCT
This sequence comes from Marasmarcha lunaedactyla, assembly GCA_923062675.1. Taxonomy (NCBI): domain Eukaryota; kingdom Metazoa; phylum Arthropoda; class Insecta; order Lepidoptera; family Pterophoridae; genus Marasmarcha; species Marasmarcha lunaedactyla. The sequence goes on along the minus strand of OV281346.1, from coordinate 10,906,512 downwards.
TGCAACATTAAGAACTATTTAGAAAAATAAAATTAAACTAAACTTTTAACTTCATTGTTGAAAACTTGGAATACTTTCCAAAGAGATCAGGTGCTTTGGTGTAGGAGATGTACGCTTTTCTGAATACCGCCGGGATTGCCAGTTATTTATTAAACAAAGGGGATCAAAACAAAGGAACTTTCAGTTCAGTTTACGGTGTGAAAGCACGAGTTCTTGTCTCTAGCCAGCATTGCCATAGATACGAATATATTATGTGTAAATCGAAATGGGATCATAAATTCAGATCGATTTATCAAATATACTTTATTCTACACAAACAGTGTTTATAATTTAAAGATATACAGAGTAATTAAATATACTTTATAATTTTAAACGTATAAAACAGGAAAATTACTCTTAGATTATATATTGTTAGTTCAAAGTTATAAACATAGAGCTTTGTAAGGATAACAAAAATTATAAGGAGTATATATAACATTGAGTATGTGTGAAAATAATTTAAGGACATACCGAACAATCGGCTAATAAACTAAGCAAATGAATTGCTTTGTAACACAATCACAGATACTAATAAAAGTTTATAGAAAAGTACTATTAATTAATTACAGCCTATTTATTTCACATTTCTTTAAGTTATTACGAAACTAAATAGAACCATCTTCTCTATTGAAATTGGGGTGTTTTTTAATTTCAATGGCTTTTCTGATCACACTAGGTTTTTAATATTTTTATAGAGTCACACCTAAAATAAATAAAATGTTGTCACTCGTGATCACGGCAACTGTGAAGTTGTAGAGATAAATAAAATAAAAAATTTAATGAGATAAATCCGGTTAAAAGTGTTTTATTTAAATTTATTATTTGTTTATACTTGGTTGGACAATTGCTATGAAACTAGCATTTAGTAGATAGAACGAGTACATAGTTTTACAATGGAAGTCACAACGGTAATTCAAACAAACAAAGCTGACTGGGGTACGAAAGTTACTAAAACCAGCCAGGAGAGCGAATTGAAGAAAAAAAAGGTTTTATTTGACAACTAAAGATAAGGTCAACGCATAGCATTACAAGGCTATACGGAATTTGTAATGTACGAGTATATGAAGTTCTTAACAATAACTATCTTAAAAAGTTAAAAGGAGTGAGACGCTTTTTAACATTTTCTAACATATGCTCCTCCTTTGTATTCGCTCATGTCGGCTTACGCCCAACTAGTCAAGTTATCAAGTAAAAAGTTAGTTCTTCTGGATTCTTCTGCTTCTTTTATGAGAAACGAAGTTGCTCAATTAGTTCTGCTCAACTTTTTTTTGCACTCTGGTTTATCCAGTCGGTAAGCTCACTACAACTATTTAAAAAAGGAATGAAGTTTTTTGTAAGCAGACTTTACCAAAGTTATTATGGATATTTAGTGAAAACAGGTCAGAGGGAAAAAAATGAAAAGTTCAATTTTACTGCAACGATTAGGGCTTTTAAGCTAAATTACCTTTGGTTGTTATGGCTACCATGTGTGTAACAACAAATATGTGGGTAAGAGACAGGGAGAATGAACGTCAGCTGCTCAAATTGCCAGTTCATAGGGTCAGGTATGCTTGTTGTACGCTTTGTCAGTCGCGATCTAGCATTCCAGCTTTTAATTATTCTAAATTATATTACCTATGATATCAAGATAGTTCTCTATCGGTAGTTTGCTACTTGCAGATTTTCTTGATTTTCTATCATTTTCATATTGCCTATTATACTATATATATCTATACTATAAAACATATCGGTATGTAAATATATGTATGTTTATAAAAGTAATGATACCATAAAAAACAATAAATAACTAGCATAATGCAAGTTTAGTGTACTAGATAATAGGCATATCAATTTAATGAAATGTGGGAAGCGAGTTTAGCTTCCAAATTCGACTGCTCTGCCAAAACTCCATACCTGTATACATATAAATTTAAAAGCTTTTACTTTTGAATACACTTACCTTTCCCCTATAGTATAAGGGCGGCGAAATACATAAATCATATTTACCATCAAGTAAATGAGTTTTCAGGTTAGATACAATCAGGAAATTAGAAATCAGTGCCGGGCAATTTGCGACGCGTCTGCCTTACGTACCTACATAGCTTTACGAGTATGTGCTATTTATATATGTGTTATTTTTATGTATTTAACGTAACTTAAATATCTTTATCTCCTACGTCTTACGTTAATTTATTGTTGAGATTAGTATGTGAAGTTACTCATATCATAAAAAGCAAAATGGCGGGAAATATTTGTCAAGCCACAAATAACTATTTATGACTATAAATAAGTGCTTAATCATAAATTAAAGCATAAACAATTTTCACGACTTGTGATTTCGTTCCTTGTAACTCAGTTTCAGGAAATCATACCTTTGATATTATATTGTTTGGAAACAGGATAAAAAAGTCCAAAACTGTTTAAACTTTCAATCTGTTTATTAAGCGTCGAAGCACAAACAATATTCTTTGCTTTTATCTACAAAATCTGCCCGGTAATGTCGGAAGGAAGCTTTTGAGGACACGCCAATAAGCGGCACAGTATAACAAGTCCCTAAGCAAACAATTTGCTTAACGCTTTCACACTTCAAGCTGTATAGAAATAAGGTTCAAATCAAAGTAGACGCAATTTTATCGAGTGCATCGGCTCCCGTGCAGCGGCTTAAAGCAATTTTGTAAGTCAATATTGAAGTTCTCAACTTTAGGCGATGCGTCTTTGTCGCGGTAGGATAAATCAAATATGACCTGTTTAACTATGGACTATTTGGACTTGTCCGAGAGAATCAAAGCAACATTGTGCTTTTATTTTTTTATAAGACGACTAACTCCAACACTTCAAAAAAGAAACCTAGTCATCTATATTAATATAGGTAGTTGAAATTATAAGTTTCAAAGGCGTATCCAATTCAGAACTAAAAATATTTTCAGGCTTTATTTTGAAAAATGAGGAAGGAAATTAATTTTGCAATAACTTTTTATCAACAAACATTTTTATTTACTCAAACTCAAACTTCCCACAGTTACCTCGTCCATCGAAACGTTTGTTGTTTATAACGCCGGAACTTCATTCCCGGCGTTTGCTTAAATTTTGCAGGCCGTTTATCAAAATATTAAATAATTTGCAAACATTTTATACCACGAAATAAAAATGACTTTTACGTCACTTAAATTGATCTCAGATTTGACAATAGCTCTTTATTAAACAATTTACGCTAAGTTCTGCTGAGTTGTAAGCTTGTCAAGATGTCGATCTCGACACTTGGAGAGACCTACTAGCTTCGCCATTAAGAGCTTAAAACCCATGTAGACTTTCTGTTTCCCTCTCAAAACATTAGACCAAATAGCTTTGAGCCTGTAAGGGAATTAATTAAATTTGTATTTATAACTATTTCAAATATTTCCAGAAAGGGCTCGTTATTTGAATATTTTCAATTAAGATTTTAGGCTTTGATGGCTTTGGAAAGTGGTTTGTAATATTGTTGTTTGATTCGGATGTATATATTAATGTGGTTTTTGTTATTAATTAACCAAGTCATTTTCGTGTTGTTTCATCAGTGCTTTAGATTATTACATGAAGATATTGATCAATAAACATTCGGAAAGTGAAATAAGCAAAATTTTAAATTAAGGTTAAGTTGTTATATGCAATTTGCGATCTTCAAATTAAATTAACCAAAATATCGATTAAAAATTATCTGAAACCATTTTGTCGATAAAACCGTTTCACAAAAATGTTTCATAAATAACGTTTTCACATATCACACGAGCAATGTAATGTAGATAATGTATCATATTTTACAGAAGGGTTGTGCGTACTCACCGCGCGGCGAAGAGTTTCTGATTCCCCCTGAATCATGTTTCACGGCAACCAGACGTCGAAATTGCGTGCGTAAATGGGTGAACGCGGACCTAAATTTGTTGATGAAATTGTGATTTTAAACCTTTTTGAATTAAGGATGCAATTCGATATATAATGGAATTTGAATAAATTCGTTAATCAATATACAAAAATGGGGACTTTGAATCTGACGCGGTCGTGAATATAATAAAGAATTCTTTGAATTTAGATTACTTTGAAATGTCAATATCACAACAAAAATGTATAAGAGTTAAAGTGAACGTACAATTCAAATGTAAGGTAACAGTACTTTTGGCGTAGTAAAGGATATATTTTTAGAAATAATTATGAATCGCATCCTTCACTGTTATTAAATTACGTTAAGCCTGGGTAATATCACCACACCTTTATCAAAAAGGATGTGAAGTAATAAAGTAACATTTGTGTTAGATATCATGCAATAACGTTAATCTGTACCGTGTTTGCTCCCCACACCGCCGGCAAATGTTTGTTGTTAAACCATTTAATGCTAGCTTTCAAAATTAGCCGTTTATTTCTGGAAGGTAACATTATTGGAGTATTATGTGTGTATGTAATTTTAGAACCCAATTTGACGACACGTATATGTATGTTTGAGGTTTATGGCATGGAATGGCAAAAAAACGTAAAAGATTGAATATATTTAGACGGGATGGAGTCTTTATATCCTTCGTCAGCAGAGCTTTGAGCTTGATCCGCAGTCTGTATTCTATCGATCTAAGGCTGTGGCCAGACGAAAGACGCGACACTGGATAACTATGCTTTTTGTGCATAGAGCTTTTGTTCGCAAATAGTTCGTAGTCAAGGAATGTGTAAGCTCTCAGAAGCACCAAGAGAAAATTATTACCATTGCCCTGCCAAAATCGATACCAACTTCCGAGACGACGACGGTTAGTAAGTGTTAAGGATTAATATTTGATTTACTTGTTTGCTTTTCAAAAGCTTCTTATTTATAAAGTTTATGAAATCATTCAAACGAAAATAAGATACGTAGTTTATCCATAATGAGTTCGGGTAAACATTTGGAGGTAAACTTAATCTATCTGAAACCAGATTAGTGGAGCGTAGGAAAGTAAATAGAGACGCACATAGCTGAAAGAAACAATATCGGGTAGCAAAATAATCGTTAATATCCCCGAAGGGCTTTTTGGGAGCCGTTTATATCCCGACCTAATGAATCCATGTTGCAGGCTGGAATTTCCACGTCCTTAGGATTTTTTAACGAAAATACAAAATAAGATTTCTTTCCTTGAGCCTGGGGGTAATAGAATTAATTAGATTTTTCCCTGAAAATACCTGTGAAACGTTATGAAATTAAATATTGAAATGTAAGTGGGATGAAATTCGTCAGTGTGACATAATTTTTGTAATTGGTTTATACTTTGGTGTGTTAAATTAATTTGTAAATGAGTTTGTTCGGTTTCTGGTTAGAAGAGTACTCATGAAGTAGCGGGCCGGCCGGGGAAGGGGCGGCTACGTGCTCTCTTGCGTGTGTTCGTTTACAACTTTATTTATGACATTAAAGTAATGAGAAAAAGTTATCATTTTCTTACATTTTCGTATTATTCTGTGATAGTAAATTTTCGTAGCTAAACAAACAAACTTGACAGCCGAGTGGTGTAGTGGGCAGCCCTGCATCGTAAGACGGAGATCCCAGGTTCGAGTTCTAGTCGGGGCATTCATTTGCATGATGAACGCAAATGTTTGATCTTGGGTCATAGTTGTTAATATTTATACGTTTATTCCCCTAGTTCACTGTATAGTCATTCATAACACAAGCTATGCTTACTTTGAATTTAAGCAATTGAATTTTTATGTACAGACTGAATAGTTTCAGAAGTAATGAATTGATATCTGTTAACCATGATTTCCGAGCATTTTAAGTTATTTAAAACTGAACAAAATGTAAATCAATCTGTATTTGTACAAAACGTTTGCTAATAACAGAAACTACGCCATGTACCTATATCTACACAATTCGACTTTCCAAAACAAATGCCAGTTAAATATATGTCTAAACTCTTCAATAGCGTCTGATAGTAATGTAACGCAAAACCACAGGACTGTTTTTTATAGCTTCGAATTGCTGTTGAAGTGCGCTAGTGATTTTTGTGGATCATAAATCGGGTGCGTTCGTCAGCAGCGTAGCGAGGGCGGACGCCGGATCCTGCAGCATTTCCCTGATTTATACGTCTGGTGCTCCCGAGTCACAACCCGACACACTTCCCCTATATATAGCTGCCGACAATTGCAATGTAAGTACTTCGCTGAAATGTATTCTGTTATTGTAATTGTCTATAAGTTGATCCGAAAACGAAATGGTTGAGAGAAAGTAGGTTTTATGGAGAATGTTGGTTATATCTGTTTATTTGCTTTGTCGACGTTTGAAAATATTTGGACGTAAAAAGCAATCCTTATTTTGTTACTTAATTAAGGTATCTGTTGAATTGATCTAATGTTTTGGAAAATTATATAAATTTTTATGATTCTATTTTGTGTACTTAATTTTGTGTGATTAATTAATACACAGAACACGATTGCGTTTGTATGCAAATTAAAATGGCATATCATTCGAGCTAAACATGGAGATGACACAAGTTGAATTTTAATAGACAAACGTGTCTATAAACCTGGACATCCATTATATTTAACATCATATCATTTAGTTCTAATATGTGAAAATTTATTTTGCATAAGAACAGTCATTCGTATCATATATTTGGGTGGCTTATTAGAAATCAACCCTAAATATCAACGCGTTGTTGAAATCTGTCATTTCTAAAATCAATATAATCACGGTCATTTACCTATCCACCCTTGTGAATTGCACAACCCTATCATCAGTGTCGTGGGGTACTCCAGACCCCACGCTCTCCGCACTTTAAAACCTCGCGGTAAAAATTTTGGCCCCAAACCCTAAACGAGGGTGTACCTATCTGCAGTTAATTATCTGCGTGCAAGGGGGAAAGACGTTGCGAAAGCCAATTTCTCCCCCTGAAATAGGTAGTTCCAAGATTCATACGGACCATTGGAACGACAGCAGACCCCTGTAATTAGTTTTAATTAAATCCAGCGAAGGATAAATGTGGATCGATGGATTATGGAGCTGTACCTGAGCCGGAGCCTTGTAGCAAAATTTAAATGGAAGTTAATCGCGATAACCTTGAATGTGAATTGGTGACGTATGCAGTTAAATGAGACGTCGGAGGGCACTAAACATTAATGTGCTGGAAATTATTATGATGAGTGACATCGCCAAGCAGTAGGGGAGGCGGGACACATCGTTTAACAAGAGGGTTATCGTGGGAGAATCAAGCGCTATGTCGTGCAATCTATAAATAGCCATTGGTTTGTTATTTGTTAACAATAAAAAATCATATATGCGTATATGACCAAATATAGAATTCTGCAAACAGTACAAAGCATTATAGAATTGTATGGCTACAATATCACGCCAAGTATTATAATTTCATTGTTCTTTTAGATTTTACTTCGACTATAAGATAACACTACTAAGTTTTATTTTCAGAAAATTTTCTTCTAAAACAAAGTAAAAACAAATAGAACGCTTTAGGAGTAAGCGAAACACACCTACGTGTATTTATGTTTCAATTTATTTTCCGAGGTGAAACATTTTAAATCACATATAACCGAGCTACCCGGTTATATCGTCTTGGATCGTCATACCGTAAGAGCTGGTAATTACGGCCTCGAAACGGATAAATGAGATTAATCAACGTCTACCGTCCAGGTGGTAATGGAGGCCGCTGAAGCGCCGCGCCGTGCCGTCGACGGCGCCGGCGGGTTAAACTCCGTGTCGCAAGATTAAATAAGACGTAAACGGTTGCATCTACACTGCCTAAGTGTACGTCATGTAAAGATATTTTCATATCAAATTCATATTTCAACACGTTGGAAAGTGTGGTTAAAAAGTTTTGTCACAGCGTTAATTTTGTATTGAGTGATGACTGAGTTGATGACTTGTTTTTAAGAAGATATTTAGTTGTTCTTCAAATATAATAGAAGACATATGTCTGCCGAAATTCAATGATATTTCAATGTACCTACTCACAAAAGTAGGCCGCTATCAAAGGATGAGTAGGATAAGATCATTACAGCAAATGTAAATTTTCATTAAGAAAGTAAGTAGAGCGAAAATTGAATATCATTTTCATAATTTCACTAAATACATTTCTTTGACATAATTAGAACGCCGTTGAAATGGAAGTTTTTAGCTGCTGACTGAAAATGGGTTTAACAAAGGCCTAGTTTGTATCATGAAGATTTTGTTGGCAACGTTCATTTAGGTTATTGTAGCCCACGCCGTCCGCACTTTGCTAACACGCCGGGATATTGCTTTTAATGTTTTCCCGAAAGGCTTTGCGCGAATCTACCGCGAATACGTAATGTGACTACTAATTAGTTTGGTTTAGTTAGAAGGTTTAAGTAAGTAGGTCGTGTTACGTTGCGCTATAAGCTTTTCAAAGGCTCTTCATAATATCAGTAATACGAATATAGAATATAAAATTGTTTTGTTCGAGTTAGGCTCTATGATACTTCCAGCACTTAAGTTATTATATTAGGTGGATCCAGAAATAAACTAGTGTAATAGTATGGAAAAAACAAAAACTCATGTAAAAAAATCCTCAGTATGATTAGTAGAAGCTCCGCTGCGAATCCTGAATGGGAGAAACATTTATAGGAAAAGAACAGATAACCACCTTGAGTTTGAGCGTGAATTTTGACTCTCCTAAATTCTGAGAAAGGTGTTCCTTTCTTCTGACACATTAACTCATTCACAAATAAAATTAAGGAAACTTGAAAATGCATTTTAAATACAATTAAAAACAATAGACGTGTAAAGATTATTTATATTATTATAACATTTTGGGTTCTGAACTTAGTTTGGTACTTAATAAATTTCTGATAGATTAATAATATCTTACTAATCCTAACCTACCATGAAAATATAGTTTCGGTTTTAGACACTAAAAGGTTACATTCAGTTATACATTTTTACTCTAACTAGGAATTATTTTGTGGGCGCTCTAATGAAAGCTCAAACTCAAACTCAAACTTTATTGCTTCTCAAGAATCATACATTTGATTATTAAAAGCACAATCAAAAAATGAAAATTAAGGACCCTGCTGGGCGCTGCAATTTTGGGGGAGAGGAGGAATCGCATGTTAATATTAACTTTGAACTTATGATAATTTAAGTTTTCATTTGGGTGTTTCGGTAACATTATTTTTTTATAATTTATCAATAAGGTACTCGTTCACATGATAATAACATTTTGTTAGTAAGATTTGCTTTATTTCCATTATGAATATTTTATTATTAGTTATTAACTTAATATTTTTTGGCAAATTATTATATATCCTTACTGACATTGCTAGGGGACTCGTGGAGTGCAATGTTAGTTTGGAATTTGGAAATTGCAATTTGTTTTTATGCCTTAATTTATATTTAGAAGTGTTTTGTTCCCTTTTTTCATAAAATTCTGGTTGTGTATGTACCGATTTACATACTTCCAATATATATATACAAGGTAATGGTAATATTTTAAACTTTTGAAAATATGATTTGCAACTTTCTCTATTACTAATGTTTGCTATTATCCTTATCAATTTCTTTTGACAGACAAATAAAGAATTTAAGTCAGTGCTATTTCCCCACAATGTTATGCCATAACTTAGCCATGCATTAGCATATGCGTAGTACATAGAAACAGCAGTTTCTAAGTCGGTGTTTTTTTTTATTTTTCGGAGCGCATAAGTAAAGCTAGATATTTTGCATCGTATTTTATTTAAATGTATTTTCCAATTTAAATTTGAGTCTATTTCTAAACCAAGCAATTTAAAATTGTTTACCAATTCCATTTCAGTACTATTAAATTTAATTTTTATATTTGGTGGTTTTCTTTGGTGAGGGTGAAAAGTAATAATTTTTGTCTTCTGTAAATTTATCTCCAGGCTATGTTCCGACATCCAGTTTTGTACTGTGTCTAAACAAGAAATGATTTTATCGTGTAGTGTTATGGTATCTAGTGACGAGACAAGAATAGAGACATCGTCAGCAAACAAAACGCAATATTCTTGTATAGTTTTAGGTAGCTCATTAATATAAATTAAAAACAATAAACAACCTAGAACACTGCCCTGCGGAATTGAACTATTGATTATTTTCCTAGATGATCGGACACTTTCTATTTGCTTTTTATCATAGTTAAAGTATTCTATTTCTACGTATTGCTCTCTGTCTTTTAGATACGAGGTTAACCAATTATGAGCTAGTCCACGGATTCCTGCTTTATATAGTTTAGATAGTAGTACTTTATGTTGAACTTTATCGTAGGCTTTTGTCATATCTAACATTATTCCTATAGCATGTTTCTTTTCATTAAGTGCGTCGAGTGCTTTTTGGATAAATTTATATACAGCTAAAATCGTTGACCTATTTTTACGGAAACCGTTCTGACAATCGTCGAAGATGTCGTATTTTTCACAAAAACTATAAATTCGGTTACAAGCTTATTATTAATTATATTATAATAATAATAATAGTTCGCAGTATTATTATTGATTTTTTGTATAGTAGTCTTTCTATTAAAACTATAGCACAAAAAGTAGTAAGTTTGAGTCCTGAGCCGAAGACGATGTTTATGGTCTATAAGCCGCATGCTACATATAACCAATAATATTATTTCTTCTCACGATAAACAAACTGTATAACTGAATACCCAGGAAAAGTCTATAAATATGTCCACAATTTACAGATTCTCAAAATAAACATATTTTCCAGTCACATGACATCTATTTAAACAACACGAGTAACTCGTACACTTTAACAAAAATGGATGGATCATGTTGTAGATAACAACATGATCCAGCTTTTCCCCATGTTAGAATTGTTTCAAAGTGGATACAAGTAACCTGGTCCTTTTAACCCTTGAGCGGGGTCGCATCAAGTCGATGGGGAGTTCATTGACGGCAGCCGGCAGCTGCGGCCGCGCCGTCGCTGGTAATTAGCCTGCAACGCGCCAGCGACGCCGCGGCCCTCCTGTTTGCTCACGTCGCTACCTCCAACCCTCCAGACGCGCACACGCGCAAATTACCACCATGTCTATTTGTCTATCACAAGATGAATACACCCGCCAAAGGCAATCTTTCTTTTTCACATCAGACATTTCTATTTCACTCAACATTACCGGAGATGTTCTGTTGTTTTGTTTGTTCAATGTAGTTTTAATTACGGATTTCGTGATAAACAGAGGCAGATAGTTATTTAACCGATGTGACAAAACTGGAAGGACCCCTACAGCCATGGTCAAAAGTTTATACAATTAACGAACCGCAATGCGGGCCGCGGTCCAAAACTATTTAGTAGCGGTTAAAACAAGTTGAGCCGGGATCTGGATATGTTTATAGATTATGGGAAAACAAATTAAAGCTACGAAACAAAACAATTGAAGAGCGTAATTTTTAAATGTAAAACTGTAGCGTGTTTCATGATAGCAAGCTCAATTTTAATAGACAGCAAATGAGTCAAGGGTGCATTTATCATGTGCAGAGCCGTGTAAAAGCAACATAAACAGAGAGCACAAATCGTACAATACATTCATGAAGCGCGGAGGACGTTGTAGGCGAGGCTTCGTACAAGTGGCGGCTCGTTAGCGAGAGAGCTCAAATTACAGCGCACTCGACGCCCTCCTGCGTAACTTACTTTAAACATTTCACGCACTGGAGAAAATGAACCAATTACTAAACCTACTTTTGTTTCATATATTTTAAGAAGCAACTTCACCTGTCCGACCGCCGCAGAGGCCACTATTGATACGGACGTTCCGTATATACGCTAGACGTGACCAGAAATACTATCGCTGTTCATTTTTCCTGAATCCAGTGAATTCGAATCGCACAAAAAACCAATGGAAAAACATGAACAAATTGAATAGATTCGGTCTGTCATATATTTCGTGGAAACCATGCGGTATATACATATATAAATATATATTTTTTTTATCTAAAAAATGAAGGGTAGTTATCAAATAAATGGAGCTCGGAATGTCAATGTGAAAGTCTGATGAGATCGGAAAGTTCGCTTTTGACAAATGATATAATGTCGGTTTGTGAGTTTTGAAAAGTTACGAAAATACTGGCAAGTGCGGGGCAGGTGGGGGGGGTGTAGGATGGGGTGAATGGCAGTAAATATTTCAATTTGAGCGGCGTCGTGACGGTCGGCTGTCTGGTGATAGTGGCGCTGTTCTCGGTAGTGAGGTGCCCACTGATTGACAGAACACTTTTTTGTTTCATTTTTACATTTGAGAAGAAAGAATTTTATGTTATTAAATTCAGACATTGAATAAATGTATGCATTAACTACTCTTTATTTATAACAAAACAAAAACATCATCTATATATTATCATAATACCACCACATCGTAATATAAAGCCGTGCATTAACTACAAAAACTATCATATTTGCAGTGTTTTTTAATAGAATTAAAATATAAATTCTCGATAAGAGGAAGTAAGCATTTAAAACGCAGAAACCTTCGCTCTTATATATAAGCACCAAGCCTAGACCAACTGATGATAATAATAATAATATTCTTTATTATCCAAATAAATACTAAAATAACAATTATAAATGATCCATGTTTCCTGAGCTAGGAAGACCTGTTTTACATTTCTTGCCAGTTCTTCTTCACGAAGGTTTTTTTCGAACTGGTGGTAGAATCATGTTTTATTTGACGTCTATTAAGAACAAGTAATTGTCAATGTTGAGAAATAAATATTTCATTTCATACAGGCGGCTCTTCAAATGTATACATACAGTTTTATTTAGTAATGCAGACTATATAAAACTACTTAATTACCAAACTTATGTTATGTAAAAATATAACTAAACAAACGTAGTCCTATTTACCACTATCGTAAAATATAATTTTCACTATACAATATTTCTGAATATAAAAGTTAGGTTAAGTACAATACACGTCAGTCATAATCTTCCCTAACTCACATCCACTCCCATGCAGCATAAACTCATACAAACCCCATAAGCCTCGCGAGTGAATGGGAGCACGCCTCCGCTGCACCTTCACTTTCGGCGGCGCGAGTGTTTCCACGTTGGGACGGACCGCACGAACTTTCTCTATCGATTGCTGTGAGCTCGAGACGCTCGGCAGACTGTGTGCAGCCTTGGGTGTGGGTGCCGATACTTTTGATGAGGGTGGTTTGGTGATTTTAAAAGAGTTTATTTAAGAAGGTATAGGTTTATCTAAAAAACATTAAAAAATATATTCAAAAACTAATACTTATACAGCAGTGGAAGTGACTTGTAGCTCGGCCATTGCCAAACGTTTGTGTGATAAATGTATTTAATTTTTATTTATTTTAGGTATGTCAATTTTAGGTTTATAATAAGCATACATCATACTTTTCAAAATGGGTATCAATAAAATTAGGTTTAATTATAATCTAAGAGTAGTTATATTGTTTTTACTTATTATACCATCTATGTTTGGTATGTATTTAAAATTAAACAAATGAACAAAAGGATTTGTAGGACTGTTAGTAGAAAGGGATAGTTAATGCTTGAATCTCAAGTTTAAGTAATCTTCTGCCAAGCTACCCGAAGTACTTTCTCTATCGATTGGCAGATGTGAGTCGAGATTTGAAACAAAATGTGTCCACTGTGAGAAAGGTAGAGTTTCTATAAGAGTTCAATATTGTAGTAAGTCAGGGTCATTGACAACGGTTCCTAATTTTAATCTATTAATAAATTTTATACGTGCCTTTAGCTTTCATATTTAGGAAAAAAATTGAGATTATTTACAAAACTATCCTTTTAATTACTCAATAGGTAATTACTCAAAAGGTAATAGCTTAAACTAGATCATATTAGACCCGGGAGTCTGTAAACTTTAATCTTAATAATATTCGTGTTACGCATCTCTCACATGTGATCAACATATGATCGAAAAATCGATAAAGGGTGTGTGATTACTTGAATCCATCCCATAAATACTCAAGACTGTAAAAGTCACAAATTTCGATCTAACAATATGGCAAAAATACTATAGGTTTGTGTACTTTTCTACGACTATATAAACATTTATTTCTAAAAAACATGACAAGAAAATGGTGCAAAGCTATTGGAAAAAAGATAACGTATTCTTGCGAGACGTTATACCTGACAATTATATCATTTTCCTTTGAATATTTTACTGCAGCATTCCATGAAAAGTAAAAAGGTAACACGAAGGAAACCGTTTAGAGAAATGTAAGCGAAGATAATTGAAAATAAGAAAAGGGTGACTCGAAATGGTATGAAAGGTTAAAGTAAGGATGGACGAGAATTACAAGGTATTTCATATTTTATGAACTTGATTTCAATTTATCCCGGTTTTTCTCATTTTTCAGTTCCTTATTTTAAGTTGAGTTTATCTTTCTCAGTTTAAATGGTGAACTTTTGTCTATTGGATCATAAGTTACGTCGGATAAATTAGTATTTAATAAACAAAACATTGTACAGATTTAAAAAAACCTGTTTTGCTGTTTAGATGAAGTGAAAGGAGACATTATTTATTAAATTCAATTCTGTTAATCTATGATACAATAATCTAATTTAATTATTTTGAATTTTAAAATGAAGTTTATAATTTAACCCTTAAATCCTTAAACAGCATTTCTTTTGAACACCAAATAAACCGCTGAAACATTTTTAAGCTCAAAAATGAACTTAATCTAAACGGCGAGTTAGAACAATCGCCTCTCATAGGTGGAAGTATTTCAGTATTATACGAAGCTTTACCGGCTTATAAAAGCTCCGAGTAATAGTACGTCTGGTGTAATATCGGATGGTATAATATCGGACGGAATAATGGCCGGCGGTCAGCGAAACACCGACGTCCCTCCATTATGGAAATTGACAGGTAGAGGATGGGGGATGGGTAGTTATTTTTGAACATGTGTATTGTTTTTAAGGAGATTTTTTATGTGTTATATGATTAAAGTTTTTGTTGCGATGCTTTGATGGGATTATTGTACTATAAGGTTCAACTTACAATAAAGCCAAGTTCTCTGTATATTAAAGTTGTTACTTTATCAAATAATGTGATGTTTGTTCTGTATACCTTCCAAAACTATTAATGTGTTTGTAATAAAACTCTGGCTTGGTTTTCATGCGCGGGAGAAGCTGATTCGAAACGCACTACGCTTATGAAAGCTGATGACATTTTTATTTATTTATTTATTCGTTAACTCCTGTGATCCTGGTAAAACGACTTAAAATTGAAGTGCTTCTTTGTTTTGTTACTAAATGCTTAAATTTATAGAGTTTGACTAGAGCAAACACTAACTCCCGAATTTTTTAAAGGAACAATAAAGCGTTTCAAGTATTGGGTGAAAGTATTTTTTTTGAGATCGATTTTTGCAACAGTCGACATGTAGATAAAGTGTCATTCAATTTCCTCTTCAAATTTTAACTTTACAATACGGAGTAAAATTTCCGACCACAATAAAAAAAATTTAAAATAACTATTCGTTTAAGAAAATGTATAGCCTGTCAGATAAAGAAATTTCAAGAATGTTAACTACATAAAGTAATTTTTTCAATAGAACCATTAAAATGTTAGAAATTTAGAAATTTGCTGTAATTTGTTGTAATTTGTTGAGCGCACTTTACCTATTTTTCAATTTTACAGACGAAAATATCGAAATAATTGATGTTTAAATGAATTATTCAGTTGAACTCGAAATCAAAGTTATTAACTAAATATTTGATACAGTCGGCAACAAACGTTGGTTGCAGTTGGGGTAGGGTAATTAATTGATTAACGCGGAGCAATAATTGTTGTCCGTACGGCCGGAACGCACAATTGAGGCCTAAATAAATTGTCCTGACCCTCGGCGGTGACTGTAACAGCGGGTTATTGCCTTTTTTCCTCCCATGCAAACATAATTATTCTTACTTTTCATTCGCCTTTCGTGAAAGCATCCTTTTCGACGTGGTCTTTTTGGAAATAATCTTGGACTGTGTAATGGCAGTGTTCATTAGGACCGGTCGTGAATAAAAAATATATGAAAGGGCGTAATTTATTCTTTTAAGTTTTATACGTTAACCTATTTCTATTATGCTAAACTAAGTTTTACTCGCAGTTTCACTCGTATTCCTCTGGAAAGTTGTTTTTTTTATGGATGAAAGGTACATTTACATATCTCTGAAATGTGTATTCAAAGTTGCATGATAATCGGTTGTACATTTCAACCGTGAAATAAATAAACGAAACCATATAGAAACATCTGACTTTTCCTTGTGTAATATAAGTAAGTATTTATAGTTCAATATATTGCTTTAACGCTTTTCGTCTGAATAACGTAGGTACTAACTTCGAATAGAGCAAATATTTTGAAGCGGGTTTTACTCATCACATTGCGCACATTTCTCGAGTAATCTATACAAATAAGGCTTTGTAATACGTTCCTGGCGTTTGCTGTTTCCCGCATAATACATAGAGGTAGTCTATCTTATATACAGTAACAAAATTGCCATCAGACATCGGAAATAACACGTACCTGTGCAATCTGTAAAATTGGAAACGGTCGGAACGATTCCCGCCGATTTTAGATTTCACGCTCCATCCACAAATAGAAGATATTGGCAAAACTTTATCCTATTTTAAGGTACGTATCGCTCGTTGTTTTTTTAAGTTAATTCAATATATGCTACGGATACGCAGCCCTTTCTCTGGATCATGTTGTGTTGACGTAGCCGCCTACGGATTTCGTAGTCGCTCGTCAAATTGCCTGGTATGTTTTTATTGCAGAAGTTTGAGTTTACGATGTTCTGGCTTAGCTTTGTATATTAATATATGATTTATGTTAGTTTTTGTTTTTATTGTTTTTATGCTTAAGCAGATAGGCTTTTCATGCATGTTTTATTTCCTATATTCATATGACATATTGGTTGTTCCGTTGTTTTTTAATTGAAAAACCACAAGTGACGGCTTGTCGTACAACTTTTCCACATAAACGTTTGTCCTTCCGCAACTACGTTCCGTCCTTTCCATCGTCTGTAGTTTATAGGGTGAATCCTAAACAAATTGTAGGCTCGTTGTAAGTCTGAGGGTTGTTTCTTTATGGAACGAATTTTGTATTTGTATTTATTGGTTTATTTGTGCTTTTGTTTACAATTCACTTTCTTTAAACTTGATATAATTATGAAAACTATACTCAAATATTATAATATCTCAAGCAAAAGTTAAAGTTAGCTAAAGCTAAAGTTTCAAATTTAAGATAAATCTTGCTCAAACACAGAAAGACATTTATTTTATTACAATCAATCGAAGTGTCATACTTCAAACGATGGCCATGCGAAGGTGCGATAAAATATAAATATCCATTTTTGCAAGGATTATACAAATAAATATCTGTCAAGAATAATTCAAAGGGTTCACGCGGAAGCGGGTGTCGTTCGCACCTTATTTTCTTTTATCGCAGAATTGGCGGCATTGTGCTGGGACACTTTTATATCTGAAAAGGAATTTGTGGGTATCGCAGACCGGTCGGCACATACGGGTTATCCTGTATTACTGCGGTCCCTTGTACCCCGGCCTTTCTATGCGATTTATGAATAAACATTTGTGAGTTTCTGAGGCATATTTTATATCAAATACTGTATTAAATTTGTTTTTAGGTGTGGTTGCAACAAAATTTTGTCTAAGGCATTCAGGATGCCTAGGAAACTATGAAACTTTGTGACTCTTTTTATCAACCCCTCCCGGCTGCAAGGTTTAATAGACGAAAAGATAAACTAGTTGTCTTCATAAGTACTTTATTTGGTCAAAAGAAGATTACAAGAATTCCTTACACTTAACTTTTTTGTAACAATCACCTCACCGGCGGCGGCTCTGACTTATATTAACAAAAAAACAGTTATTGTGACTTAACTATATTAGTTAGACATATAATTTCAAGGATTAATTATAAGCATACGTTTTTAATGCATCATCAATCGTTTTCACATTCGTTCACCTTCGTCGTACTTCGTCGTTATATTGTAGTAATTTGCGTAAGGATCTCTAATTGTTGGATCGTAAAATACAGTCCATGTTACTCGCTGATAATGTATACATGTGAAATATTTAATCAGTTAAGTAATTTTTGAGTTTGTTTGTTACAAACAAACCTACAAAATTTTCTAATCCTTCATCTTTATAATATTTGTGAGGAAGCGAGACTACTTAGTGGTCTTTTTGATTTCAAAGCCTTAGTTAGGTGTTTCTCGCTACACAGGCTCGAATGCATACCTACCAAGCGCCCTTCCTGCAAAGTTCATATTATATACACAAAAACTGCGCAACGCCCTTTTTCACTAGAGACGCATTAAATGGGTATGAGTATAAGATACAAAGCATAAGGGCGTTTCTTAATGCCAGAAAAGGTATATTAAAACTTCAAAAGATCTGTAGAGCCAAAAAATTAATTTTCGATAAATCCCTTGAACGTATAAACTTAACTAATAAACGTAACTAATAAACTTGTACAATAAACTAATAAAAATTGCATTTAAATCTATAACGGAACTACTTCTCTTACCACGTAAAACTATTTTCATTAATGCAAGTATGCAGAAGGTTTTGGTGAATGCTTTCCGAATGAACAGAAGGATCGCCAACATAATTGAATCTCGTCAGAAGATTACATACTCGGCAATCAACTACTTTGATCTCAGTTCCAAGATTCCTCCGCACCTCGTACCCTACAAATTACGCCAATAATATCCAATGTAAATGAAACCCTGCATCTACATATTCACTCTTTGATAAATAAATTTACGACCCGATCCAACCCAAAAGCTACCTAAGTTGTATGTATTCATAAATTTTCTTGTTAAGTTCCAGTAAGCTGCTGTTTACGGAATGCACCACCGGACTTTAATATGCATTATGGAAAAAGCTTTTCCGCATTCCGCAGACCGCTGAGCAGACAGATTGTAATAGAGAGCAAACACTAAATAATTATGCACAGTCGCGGTCTCGGTCGCCAGACAACTGCTAAACGAATTATAGTAAAATACCGTTCTTTGCGGTCTGAATTCATTACGGGGTTACGAGTCACTGGGCCTCTGCATCCAGGATAAAAGTATAAAGCAAGAGGGTAGAAACAAATACATGATTTTTTTAAAGAGTTCTTACGTGTTTTGAGGGTGCTTGCGAAAGCTTTGATCGGTCACGGAAACTTTTACGGGACACTGACCCATTTCTGAACAGCACTTTAAGTAATTTATATTACCTTCGCTGATCTTAACAATGTTGTGAGCTTGAAATTTACCAAGGTACTTTTAAAATATATTTTAAGTACCATGGCTTGTTTACTCGTATGTTTAGCAGTTTTTTATGTTGTAATACATAAAAAGCTTTTTTAGTGGAAGGATTGTAAAATCAGTGCGGTATATCGAGAAAGTAAAAACGATATAGGTATTCAATATCAAAGTAATCATTTACCTTAAGGTTGTATTTTGAATGAACATACACATAAAAAATAACATACATTATATTTAATTAAAAGAACATCATGTCAAGCTTAACCAAAGGAAATTGGCATTTTGCAGCCATGAACATTCGACGCCGCCCGCACTGAACAGCCAATCGAAACGAACACTTCGGATTCTGAATTTATTCCATTCTTACTGTGTCGATTGAATGTCGGTATTTCAGATCGGCTAAGCCGCATTGAATCTTACAACTCTGAATACTAAATTCCAGTTTTGATTAAGAATATTTTGAATTAAACAAATTAGATTAAGCTTTCCTATATTCAACTTTGGATGGCTTTATAACAAACTTGGCGTGATACTGCAGAAAAGTAAGGGTCTAACGATATTATAAGCTACGAGTATTTTCTCGCCGATAGCGCAACTTGTGGAAGGACGAATATTTATGATCGGTTGAGTATGTCGTGAATAACATTCTATCAATTTTAAAGGTAAATGACTATTTCTGTATGAGTCTGCTATTTATTACTTTACACGAAATTTGTCTCTGGCTGACACGTCCCTGCTCCAGAATATGACAAAATGTTATTATATCGGAGACATATTACGCATAACCAAGGGTGGGATGTGTATTATCATACATGATGCGAAGGAGGTGCGTGAGGGATGCTCTGAGGTAGAATCAAATATTGCGCTCCCCATAGATCAAGCTATGATATAAGGCAAGGCATCACGAGCAACAACCTTATTTAAGGTATGCTGTTTTGTATTCGAACATTTCCTGCAATTCCCGACTGACTCGAACCGTGATTGCAGGAATATGCACGTGTATATTTCACCCGTTTTATTGAAAACATATGCTATTTTCACTGACGACAGAACTTATACTTTTGCTACGAAGCTTATAAATAATTTTTATTTTTGTCGCTGACGATATATTATTCAACAGCAAATGAACACAGAAAGCGTTTCATACTCGGCGTAACTGTGATCAAAAGTTAGAGTAGGCAATGAGTAAATAAAGTTCCTTGAAGTGAGAAGCAAAGTTGCGGGTAACAATTTAAACTTAGCCTTCAAGTGAGAGGTGAGAAAATGTTACAGAACTATATGGCAGCGGTCTGGAGTGTCTGTTAGCGTCGAAGATGGAAGCAGTTCGTTCTTATTACGTCCATGTAGAGTTGGTGGTTCGCGTGGCTAGGATCGTTTACACTCAAAACTTAAGCGTCTAAACAGTGATAAAGTAGAGTTAAACGGGGAGTAAGTAAGTTATCCGAGGAGTAAGTCTGCTGCAGGCATTGTCGGGTGGACAGGATCTGCATTGTTGTGGACTGCATTGGGAAACAGTTAGCTGGCGACTGTGTTAAACCAACAGACCGTATAACTGAGTTGTTAAGTTTTGTTTAGTCAGACCTGTTTGTTCATTACAAAAACTTTCCAAAATTCAATTTAATTTTATACTTTCTTTAAGACCCTCAACGTAAAGCTTAATCTACATATTTTTATTTCAATAGAATTTTCGAAGCGGACGCGTAATACGCATTCGATATTCAAAATCGTAAATTCGTAAGAAAATGAGATCGATCCTTAAAACGTCTCACTTAAAAGGCCGCACGAGTCGATTAGGTTTTCCGGAAGATCTGAAATAGGGTCATCCGTGTTCATATTTCCATCCAGCGGCCTCCGTCTCGAGGGTCGGTCAGTCATGCGTGGCCGCACCCGACGCACAAATAAATGAGTACGTGTCTTTGGGTAATTTATTAGGATCGGAGTAAGTGAAATTAGGAGCCAATTTCGTGAATATATTGCATTATCCGAGTTATGGTGTTAATGTTGTCAGAGATACATTATTTGAAATCCGCAAGCCTAATAATGGGTTTTATCCCTTGGGAACCACTCCAAGGCTAATGTTTAAGTGGTTTGGGGCCACACTTAGCTACCTGAAGATCCTCCTCCCGGCTTATTTATACGCAGAAAGCCTTTCAATTTGTTTATTCTATAAATAAGATACATCAATTCAAGTAAGAAGTCTTATAAATTAATTATGATGATAATAATCCCCAAAGGAAGCAAACGTCAAAAGGAATGGAAAGATTACATTGATATTTATCTCTCCGACTTTTTTTATACAGAATTAGGCCAAGGATACTGTCACTAAGTATTTATTTCACCATGATGCCCTGGCCTGGTTAGAAAACAAACTCAACAGAGAACAACGTCCTTCTTATTTCTATTGTATTTTTTATTTTTAATGCAGGAAATTTCGGAACTGGGAAAAATTTATAAAGTGGTGGTTTATTGTTCTCTATTCTTAAAAACTCCGTTGCAATTTTATAAAATACCTTAAATGTTCATAACAAAGTTATGTACCTTATAATTTACACCGCCAAGCAAATTAACCGTCTCAGGGACTCACATTAATTCTAATGCGAAGGTTAATTCAAGGATTTGAAGACTAATGAAGGTAGTTATCCGCGGCCATCTTTAAGACATGATATCAATTATTATTATTACCAAGTACATTACTAACCGCCATAAGTTCAGTAGTTTCGGCATTATTATCTACTCTATCAAGTGATATGGAACATTTACGAGGTGGAGATGCGTCGCTGGGGACTCGTCTGGGAACTTCGGAGACTACATCGCGGTACTGAAGTTGAAGGTTTCACTGTTGTTGAAGAACATTGCTACTCGTTCTGTGATCTTGTGATTTATGGATGTTATGTGATGGGAACTGGCTGTTTCCTTTTTTATTTAAATGAATTGATTGTAAATCTCGGATTTTCAGTTGTATAGGCTTAGAATTTAAATTAGTTTCTTGCATATTTAAAATTTTTACTTATAAATTTTTAAGAAATTTATACTGTCAGCTAAAATTACTTTTGGACAATACTTGTCCAATGTATAATATTGTATTACTAACACATATGGACATGGTCTGAAATAAAAATGATTTGATTTGACGTCAGTTTCTGATGAAAACATGATATAAGTTATATAAAGTAAAATAATTTATGACATGTATTTAAATAGAAAATGCAAATACTTTTTGAAATAAAAAAATAGTTTTTTTTTTCATTTTCTTTTAAAATAAATTATTAAAATAAAATACTGTTCAAGTTTTTAATTTTCTTTAGTTTATTAGTAAGCCCCGTTTATTAGTAAGTTAAGTATCGATAAGCTAAGAAAACTGATCCCAATATAACGTAAATTACAACTTGGTGTATAATATATTATTTTTTATAAAGTGATTTGTTTTATGCCTAAGCTTATTTTGTGATCAAAGATAATTGTTGCATTTTGTTAGTGCTAAAATGATCTTAGGTGCATCGCTGTAGGTATGGTATCGTATTAGTAATTACGTACAAAATGGAAATAGGTATTTTGTATTTAGTAATTTTGCATTTCAAATACTAGTAGTAAAAATGTCACATCTCTGTATCTTACGAGTAGCATAATAGGTCTTGAAATTACTGATAATTCACGTGTAGCTTGGAAGACTCGTTACTTCGGTCCGACGACACGTAGCTTTCTCATCACTTGACATTAATATCTACCTGCGTGTTGTGTTACACTTTTTCAAAAAATATTCTTACTTGTCATATCATACTTAAAGTATAGAAGTATACTTAAAAATATTAATATTTTTTATTATTATAAAAGGATTAGACGTTTATCTTCTATCTCACCTGATGGAAATTGACGATGAAGACGAAGATGTTACACGTTTATCCACGTGATACCTATTCACTCGACGCTTGAAAGAACTAGGACTATAGTTTTCTGGAAAAACAGACGCAGGCAGTTCATTCCACACCTTAGCGACCCGCACCAAAAAGGAACTATCGAAGGGTTTGGTTCGACTTCTTGGGATATCTACCATAAAGGGATGGAAGGCCTGTCTGCGTCTAGTAGTCCGAGGTAAGAAGGGTGTGGGTTCAACCTGATCAAAAAGAGCATTCGCGCACTCTCCAAAATGTAATCTGTAGAAGACTGCTAAACAGGCAACTTTCCGACGATGGTCGAGGCATTGCAGTTTTTTGGTGGTGAAGTCAAAGTTGTTAATAATTTTTCGGGCTCTTCGGTCAACTGCGTCCGTCGTTTGTAGTTGGTACTTTGCAGAACCATCCCAAAGGTGGCTACAGTACTACATACAAGATCGAACTTGAAATGTGTTTATGTGCGATAGTATTTCTTTACGATAAAAGAATTTTATTCATCATTTACGAATGTGAAATAACGAAAATTAGATCAAAATTTTTTTTAACGGCTACTTAAACCGTAGACTAAATTATTTAATCATTCTAACAAGAAACAATTGTTTTCGAAGAATTACTTTGACTCGGAATAGTCTCAAGCTATTTTAGCATTCAATTACCCGAGGACCAGATACGAATGAAAGTAGTACAATAAAGCATGCCGGAGTTATATAAAATACATTAACGATATATAAGCTCAAATAAGTATATAGATTATATAAACAGAGGATGTTTATGTCAATTTCGAATAAGTGCTAACTCATGTCCGAATTTTGTGGACAAGCATGTGGTCGGCTCGTTTTGCGGTCTACCAAAACAAAAATTGGC
Source organism: Marasmarcha lunaedactyla (assembly GCA_923062675.1). Lineage (NCBI taxonomy): Eukaryota > Metazoa > Arthropoda > Insecta > Lepidoptera > Pterophoridae > Marasmarcha > Marasmarcha lunaedactyla. The sequence goes on along the minus strand of OV281346.1, from coordinate 10,882,530 downwards.
GACTCTGATATTTTATTCATTTGTACTATTCATTATGTCCGAGCATCACACAAATATTTAAAAACAAGTTTAATAACACAGAAACTGGTATCCATTATTAAAGACAACGTTATAATTTCTAAAGATTATTATTTTAATATTTTTAAGGTGTAAAGTTATTCAGATCCGTTTCACGTCAATATCTTTTTTTAACCAGCGTAATGCTAAATAGAGATAAGCAAATTAAGGGCAACCCACATTTCGGTTAGAATTCTAATTACGAAGAATATATATACTTGTATTTATGTTTTTGAGTGTGTTGTTATGGACAACCATACAGCGAACTGGGGTGAACTCAGGATAAACATACATGAAAATATTAATGCAAGCAACCATGACCCGAGAACAAACATTTGTGATCATCACATAAAAGAATACGCCGACCAGGACTTAAACTTGGTCGGGGCAGGACTCAAACCTGGTATGAGGCAGGGCTACGAACTAACCACTACGCCCCAGTATTTTAGAACGATCTCAGCGTTTCAGTTATAATCTAAGCTAGCTTTCGATGCCACAATTTTCTCTCGATGTTTATTTTAACTGTGACTTTAACTTTAAATTAATGATTATTTTGTGCACATTAATAATATATCAACAGGGGTAAGAAAATGTAATGTTCCGATTTGCAATTAACGCGAATTTACACTTTTGAAGGTCTCTTTAGAGACTGTATAAAAAGTATGTGAATTTGTTCTATGAGTTTCTGTTTGGGCGCAAAGTTAGTAAGTTACAAGTATTGTCAGCTAATTTAGTTAGCAAATAATTGAGGACACGAATAAGATAAGACATCATAAGACATCGAGATAAGTGCAAACGTTTCACAATAAATTACATAAATTTACATTCCAGTTTAAATATCTGTACAAAACGCGTTACATATAAAAAAACGCGATCTAACCTCCAAAATACTAATCAGTTTTCCTCAGTACATCATTATATTGACAGTATACAGTTCTAAGGGTGTGTACTCACTCTGGTGCATTTTTCCCGCCCCTCTGCAGCATCCCAGCGCGGGCCATCTCACGCGCGGAGCAGCCTGAAAAAGAGCCATCCATTAAACCCTGACGACGGTCACGAAATATATTTTTTTACCCAAGATTTTTTTGAACACCCCGTAATAGGAAGGAAAGCCTCTTAATTTTTTGTAGAGACGTCTTTACACAGGCTTTTTGAAAGTGGATGTTAAAGTGTGTGTATGTTTCGTAATACAATTTTCTGGGTAGGATAAGAAGTTAAATTAGATATCTACGTACTGACAAAGAAAATACTTCTAATATTAAACTACAGACAGAGTACTACGTAAAAATGTATATACTAATATTTAAAAGAGAAAAATTTAATTTTTTTGTATGTTTGTTTGACAAATACTACTTTACACTGATTTCAAAAATTGTTTCACCTTTAGTGTGCTACATCAGTGAGTAGTGTAGGCTGTACCTTAATTTGACATAAATAGAGAAGTACTCCAAGGTAACAAAAATTCTGCCACCTGCGAGCTATTTTGGCCTGCGCTGCAAAACCCATAAAAGTAACACGAACATAATGAATTGTGGAAATGTGTCTCTGCAATCATATTAATTATTTTTAGATTAAATACTTTTTACGCTTCTGACATTTAATGTAGATTAACTATGTCCTTCACATTACTTTATTTGGTTTTATAAGTTACGCGATGAGAAAGTGACTGCGCGCTACTAGAATTGCGCGGTCCGGCGGGCGCTTTTCAGGCGATGTTGGCGAAAAAGATGGACTGTTGTACATGTACAAATTTTTAAGACACTATAAATTTGTTGAAAACGCACTTTATAATGTCATGTATTAAGTAGGTACTATAAGGGGTTTTTTTCGGTTAGTAGTTACTTATAACAAGATACTTCGTATTTATTTTGATTTCACATTTTAATATTGGTAGAGTACATATTTTAAGGAACAAATTATTCGAATTTTATTGTAAATAGGTACGTACTTGTTTAGTTTAGATGACAATTATGTTTTATTAGCAGTAAATTTATTCACAGTAACTGAAAACTCAGTGTTAAGCTAACAATACAGTCAAACTTTTGGTTATCCACTAAACGAATTATCTAAATAAATGAACTTCTTCAGAAAATCGGGAAGTTTAATATTTGGATTTCAGTTTAAATTTCAATGCAGTTTAAGTTTTGGTATTCATTTCCTACCCTTGCATTAATTAGGATTAGTTTGGATACATACACTGTTACAATAGCAAAGCAAGAAGTTCGTTATATTATTTCCAATGAATTTTAACGACTCCCTTTTTATTTTCATTGTATTTAACCTTAGTTGATAATCGATTATATTTTACAAAATGAAATTCACCACTCCTTTTATTTTATGCGAGCGAGGTCGCGGACAAATGCTAGTTTAATTATATAAGGCAATATAATAAGATTAAAATAATAAATAATAAGATTTATAGACTATTCAGAAAGAGGACCATGGCGAAATATCACATTACATTGCAAATTGTTTGTTGTGGGCATACATTGCTCTGGTGAACTTACATAGGTGGGTTGCGTGTTCGTTTACCGTTTTTTTATACATGTCGTATGTAAACAGTATTCCAATTATTTAACAATTTATTGGTTCTACTAAACCCATTTGCACGTATCATTGTATTAACGGTTTATATACTTTAAGGTGTTTATAAATTATTATGTATTTATTTGTACAAGTGGGAAACAACCCACTTTGCTATGCTAGACCCCGAATGTATCACCGCGAACTTATAGAATATTTAGGTTTCTTATGTAATGTTTAATACTTAGGACGACTTTTTTACTTCTCTTTCCCAAACGACCTTAAATAAAATCCTGGTGTTACATATGAATGTGCGAAGGAAATAAATCACGGCAATGTGAATATTATGAAACTTTAGGCACCAATTATAGAATTTTACGAGCATTGTTGAATGTGAACCCCTGTTACGCTTTCGTATCAAAGTGTGTTACAGGTTCAAAATGTATTTATTAGATCGCCATGTGTTTCTTATTCCTCCCAGGTAAGTTGCAATTTATGATCACTAACGCTATAGAAAACTCGTAAACTTTATGGAGCATCTGTTTATATCACGTGATGCACCATAGCTTGTTTAGTAGTAGAAATATCGACGCCCCATGTTACTATTGTCCCCGGTCTACTCTATGTTGTTATACTGAACTGAAATAAAAAAAAACAACACTATGTACTTACGTGTTTCACTTAGGAGTATTTTAGTACAATGTACTAGAATATCATAAGAGTTGAATAACGCAACATGTACAACTTGTATTTAATGGCTGTCGTGTTCCAATAGCTTAAGTAATAAGGCACTTAACTGTAATAATGTAATTATTAAAACGTTTTTTGTAAGACAGTAATAATTGCAGTTAAACCAAAAAATAATAAAATGATAGGTTAGCTAGCTAGCGATTAATGTCTGATATAAGAGTTATGTTTAACAAACGATGATGGATTCCATGAAACTTACGGATTGAAAATATATGACTTAGGCATTGGGCAACGACTGGATTAAAAACAAAAATATTGCAATATTTGTGTTTATTAATATTGTATTATTATCTACAACATGTAAGTTTTAAATTAATTTACTACTTACTATCGAATTCGGTAACCATACGATTATCATATACTTTTTGTGTGATCTGAATCTAAAATATAAGAAATTTCGAAGACAGCTCGAAACAATATTTAATAAATTATATGATAGGTTGCGGAAGCAAAAGTTGGTCATACTTTTTAGTGCACGTTTATTGTATAATAACGCAAAGAATTACGCCATACAGCCTGGTCGGTTGTAAATAGGCATTTTGTGTTATTCATCGAAATTTCGTATTCTTTTCAGCCTAACTGTCTTATATACCTGTACCAGCTTTTTTTAACGCCATCTACACCTATCGAGGTAATATACCGGGCGTACAATCCAAATGGGTCAGTATGGAGAAGTCAGAAACTATGAGAAATGAAATAAAAAATAAAATACGAAACGCAATTTCGTTACCCAAAAGAACTAATCTTTGCATTCAGCAGAACGGCTACCATTTTGAACATTTACTGAATTAAAATAGTTATGTTATTGTTGGGTTTTTCTTTCAATTATTTGTACAAGATTCGATTGAATTTTTGCTTCTTCGACTTGCAGAATTTATACCACATTATTTACAGAGATTTTGACCAGGTTCGATTTTGATACAGAAAAGTTTGAATGTGATTATTATTAAATCTAAAATCGACGCCATGGTTCCTAAGAACAGATTTCACTATCTCTCATTGTTTCTGACTTCTCCATTCTGATCCATTTGGATTGTACACCCGGTATACTATTTTTTTTCTTAATAAGATCGAGGAAAATCACTTATTGTGATTTTTATTTTGAGATTATAATAATAATTTTAACAAAAGATTTAATTTTTTTTCCTCTCGCACAATGTGGTAAAATCTATTTTTAGCAGTAAATACTTGTTACCTGAAAGTAAACAACTATTTTGTGAAAAGTTATCGAAGCTCTCAAAAGTTAAATTTTCAATAGGCTTTAACTTAAAAAAGCGTTACGCGAGTTCGGAACATTTTCGTTACAGTCGAACACGGAGTACCCCAATTCCGAAACTTCGGCATTGCCTTAACAGAGGAAATTCTAAATTCAGGTACAAATTCAAATTCTCGTTACAAACGTAGATTGGTAAACTTGCATGTAGCCTTGAAATCCAGCTGAAAGTTCCTAACAAATTTGGTTTAAGTGATCTTCATGATGTCAGTACAGTAAGGATTCGTTCAGATATTTGTGCAATCTCCAGGTTCTTACAAATGGTGCCGTAACTAAGAAATCTATGCTGGATTATAAAAGACATATTTAAAATATTATCTCAATGACTGCGTGCCCCTAGCAAATATTTTACCTTCGTGTAAGTTTTGTATTGCCGAATCCAGCGCAACTGTGCAGAACTTACACTTAGTTTGTTGGAATATACGAGACACATGAATTTGTCTGCGAGTTTCCAGTGATAAGGTGATTGCAGCTTACACCCGATTGTTTAATGAGCCTTATGGAAAAAGTTTTAAAAAGGGGTTTATACGTAGTCATATATATTGATGGATCCGATATTCATAGGCATAGCTTATATAGTGAGTGAGATGATAATTATGAGACGTCACTTTATTCTGATGTCAGGTAGGTGAAACTCTTGAACATCTTAGGAATGTTAGTTAAGCATATTTAAAAGCAGATGTCTTCCGTCAAATCACCGATAGCTAAATTAATTTAATTAAATATTGACTCAAGGTTTATTTCGCTCATAAATATCTAAACGCTATAAATTACACTTTCCAAAGATACACTATACAAAATTATTCCGTTCGCGGTTTCGGTGCAAAGCCCAGAGCTTAATATTGTACATAAATTGTATCCTCGGCCTAATTGCTAAAATTATGAGGTTGGTATTAAACCTGGATAATATCTTCTTTACAAAGCATCTTCTGATATAGTACTGAATGTTATTAAATGCCTGTATGAAAATCTATAGAGAAACGGAATGTAATATTCAGGTTTAAGTCATTCCGAATTTGGTTAATTTGAAGTTCTCTAGGGCTAGCCTTACAAACGGACACTATATGTGTATGTGTAGGATGTATACGTACCTACTCGTTCAATGTCATGAAATAAACATAGCTCTAGAGATCACGTTAAGTTTAGATTCTTTGTTTAGAATAACGTTTAAATCTAGATTAAGATGCATTGTTTCTATCAACAAATATAATATAACTCTTTAGTTATCTGGTTTAATTATCTTGTTCATAAACGGATTTGGTATATTACAGAAATGAAAGAATATTACAAAAATAACTTAATTATTTGAACTCGTATTTACATTAACAATTTTCCAAAATTACATCTAATCCAAACAATTCGTTATCTACGTCCTGTGTAAGAAGTTGTATGAAAAACTGCAACTGTAACTAACTTAATTTGACGTAGACAGACCAAAAACAAAACTTTTTATTTACAAATTTAAACCTCATTCGTCCAACTTCATTGGCAAGCGTCAATAAATCAAGTAAGCAGCTCTGTTTAGCCAAACGTCTGCAACAATAGCGTTATTCCAGCGTTTAATCGCGCCGTGAGAAGCCTGACAAATCGGCTGCCGAGGATATCTCAATGTCGCACCGCTGCAGAAACGTCCCGCGAATAGTACCGATGGCGAAACAATGCCGGATTTATGTACGGACATTTTGAATTTGATATCTTAGCCGTGATGGCGATGAATTGATGCTGAGCTTCAATCAATGTCGAGTGTTAAATTAGTTTGAGAGAACCTAGTTGGCAGGAAGTATTTGGTGGGAATTGTTATTGAAAAAGCTCGACAAAACATCTGTATGACCACGAGTTGACCAATACTTTTTATGGATGACTCTATAGAGAACTGGATCCCAAGGCAAAACCAGTTACAAAATTAAAATACACTACAATTATAACAATTATATTGTCAATCAACACATACGACGTTCTTAGTAATTCCACTGTAAGGACAAAGGTCTCTCCAAAGTGAGGGCTGGTATTAGGCAATTTATAGCCCACAACACTTGCCTACCGCAGGTGAGCAGACTTCACACATATTTTGGATATACAACACAGTACAAATACCCCGACGCTCTCGATTAAAAGCATACACAAAAAGAAAAATCCATTTCTCCACAGCAAACACAAACGTTCATTACAAAAATGATTGCTGTTATCATAATTATAACTTGAGTTAACGGAGTTAGAGACAGCACTCCTATCGCAAAGACTACGAGGGCTTTAATGCATAATATTTGGGCATACTGTGATTACATTCAAAAGGATAGGTGAATCATAAGTAAATTAATATCATTTCATGTGCCGAACAATTTCATATCAGTTTCATATTAGTTCTTATAACTAAACTTTCAATCCTATGTGTTTTTTTCATCCTCAAAGTAACCCCTGTAACAAATTCAACAAACAATAATTGCATCTTCATAATCCGACCGGAAATGAATAATTAAAAATGTTGTTTCACATTAATCTCTGAGATTAATTTGGTTTGAACTACGACATTAAAAATATTTTTTATGGCCACGTTTCTTTATTACGTCTGAGAAAGTTGTAAAGCTTCCCTAAATTTGCGGGACGCACAGGCAATTTTTGGCAATCACAACCATTCGTCGAGCCATAAAAAAGAAGAGTGCTGTAAACCATTGATTGTTAGATATAAATTCAAAGCCCGATTTTTTTGATATTTTGCAATTATTGACTAAAAAGAAATAAAAGTAATAATGACGATGATCGAGAATTGTTTTAGGTTGTAAGCGTAACGTTGTTCATTTAAAACCCAAAACGTTTCATGACATAAATTAAATCCGGTAACGCGTAAAAAATTTACCTGAAAATCCAACATCCCCTTGGGTGTCATCAATCGAACGATTTTGTTGTTTATTGATAAAATAAACAAGTTTCACTCTCGTGTCCTGATCAAAATAAAAATAAATAAATAATTTAGCAACAAACAGAGTAGTTTTGGGTCGAGTTCGGTGATGAGTGAGGAACTTGCCCGTCTGGTGAGGATCAAATAAATTGCTACAAACTTTTCTTCATCATGTTGTTTTTTTCCCGCTACCAAGAGCTATTTTTTGTATACTGACTAGTGAATTTTGGTGAGACCCTGCAGGCGTGGTAAAAAGCTAAAGTTACGAGATAACCAGCGCGTAGCAAAGTTTGCTATACCAATGAAATACAATACTCCACACAATATGTGCTGAAAGGCATTACGTTACTAATTTGCTCATAGCAAATTACACATAATAATTAGTTGAGTCACCCAAGAATCAGATCGGGGGTCGGGGGCGACATGCCATGCCGCCATTATCCATTATACACTTGTCAACACATGTTCCTCATGATTAATGAATGTGACAATAAAATTTATTACAGGGCCATGTGCATTTTATGTTATATATTAAGCGGCAACATTTATTAACTAAATTATATTATCTGGTTTTTAAAATTAAATATTAGCTGTAGCGTTTGTCAACATAAGTTGGGGCGTATACGTGTTTTATGTAGATGCAAAAGTTTTTTTTGCAAAACTTTTCTGTATTCACATTAAGCTCTGAATAAGCTATTTTCGCTCACATGGACCAGACAGAAAAATTTTACACGAGAAAGTTTTTTTTTGAGCCTCTAATTTAAAAACTCTTAAATTATAGGTAAACATTTAAATACGTAAATATACAGTGTAAATAAATATAAATATAAGTTACAGTGTGTCGAACGAATGCAACGCTCTTTTTAAATCAAACTTATAGAAAAAAAAATAAAAGTTTGTGTCACAGATCGGGTTTTCGCAAATCATCTACATTCTACATAGTATCTATTTATAGTATGTACATTCTAGTAGTATTCATCCTTAAGTTTGAATCCTTAGAAGCTTCTGAATGCCCGGAAAGTTGATAAGTTCAGCACAATTACTAATTAATTCTTACTACAAAAGTAAAGGTTAAAGCTGTGTTTGTTTGAGGATTAATTTATTTACTTACTTATACATGCGATCAGGTGGGCGGTACGGCTGCTTGGAGTCAGTCATTCCAGACCTGTAACAAATCATAAAAAGACATTTAATTTTTATATAATATTTTTAAATTATTGTGTGAGTATTATAGGATTTATAATTGACTGTCTCTGGGTAGAACATTTTACCTCAGTTTTTAAGGCCTAATATCGGCCCCATAACATTTCCTGAAATATCAAGACCATTGGTGCCTCAGAATTTAACCCTTAGGAGTTTATCGATTGACGCTTGTTATATGTGGTGCAGCGGGTAATTCTGCCAGCCTTTTGTCCATATATCATTCCTATATATAAATATTATTAATACATAAATAAACAAAGATTTTTATTTAAACACAACCTCCTTATATTACAGACATTTTACATTTATATTTAGGACACCGCAATTTAATGAAACCTTTTACAGCTATCTAGTCGAATACCTAGACGACATTAAATCTCATAGAGCTCCTGTTTATAAAAACGCCCTAGACGCTTCTACGTTGCAAAGTAAATTCAAAGCCGCCGTCGTCGGCCGATTGTAACACTTTGTGGCCCATAAAAGAGTTTATTCTTGTGACAAGTGTGACCATCGTAAACCTCCCTCGATTATTGGCGGTCGTAACAATGGCGAGACTGCTCGGGGCCAGCCGATTGGTCTACTCACACTGCTGGTTCAAACTGAAACGTAAAGTCGGCTTTGTTTAAAGAAGAGGTTGTTCACTCAAATGTGTAGGAGTGTAGGACTTGGACCTTGGTTTTCAGGTGCACGAAAAATATTATTCGGAGATGTTTTTTTAATTTATCGAAAAAGGGGGAACGGTTATGTCTTCGTTTATAAAATGTTTGATAAATATTGTTTTACCTGATGAAATTATATTACCTGATTCAGACAACACTTTTTTTGTAAAAAGAGAAACCATTCGAACGAACATTTAAATTGAGTTGATTGCCCTATAAATTTTTTCATAATGGTAATTATTTTTATAATAGTTTTATAATTTTATTGAGATTAAAAAAACTAAAATAAACCATACCTCTACTGAAAAGCTCGTTAATTTTTGTATATATAAAGACATCAATCACAATTTAAGCTAAGTCCATCTTGCATCCTTTCACTGTTTCACTAGAACGCCAATCAAAAAAGGCCCCAAAAAAATTCAATCCCATATTAATCATGACCCGCTTGTGATATGACCAGGAACCAGGTCGCTTCAAATGGGTCAGTCAGAACGGCGGGTGCCAGTGGTCGTCGCCGGGTGCCACCGCCAGTGCTCGACTCAATCGGCTTTGGTCGAGCGAGCCTGCCCTAATATCCACATGCTGTTTCAACGAGCCCCGGCCCCAATTCGTTCTACAGGTTATTTTTTTAGTTATTGGGAATGGCACTAACTGTTGCTTGTTTTTTTTTTGTAAATGGAATAGATGTTCACCTGGACGCCTATACGGGGTGGTAGGCTATTTTTAACTTGCATGTTTGGAGTTATAAGTGAAGGCGTAGCTATAGTACCCATATAATAGTTTTGAGTATAACAGAAATGCGTTAATATTATTTAGTAGTTTATCCAATAATTTTAATTTTATTTAGCTAAAGCCTTATTTACTACTTTAAGGTTCATCGAACTACAGCGACAATAACTCGTGTTATTTTATAGATGCGCAATTTACGTGATACAAATGGGCATCGAAATCACCACAGTATAGTTAAGGCTATACACCTTATGAAAAAGTTTCACTTCTTACACAACTTATCAAAAGAATAATGCCAAATTGCACATTGTAAACATAATTTACTGTCTAATACAGTTCCAACATAAATTGCTGGAGAGCAAAGGTATATGTAATTTATGAAACATAATAAAAAGGGAAAACTTATAGAGAGTTTTGTTAAGCTTGACAAACTAGTTTTGTTTTTTTCTGAACTACATGTATTGTTTTATTTTGTTGTTTACTTACGCGAGCGGGAAGCACAAACAAAAACAAAGTTATTTGAACTGGAAATGAATGAGAGACATTTTAAGATTTCATATTGTATTAATCAACTGAATAATATTAAAAATGCCATATTAGTGTTTGTAAATATTTATCATACTATAAAATACTATCTGGAGGTGGAGGTGTCCTGATAGCCGTATCGAATAAACTCTGCTCTAAAAGAGTTAAACACTTTGAGAGCCGTTATTTTCAGTGAAAGTGAAAATTAATGAAAAACTTGTGGACGTTTTGATTTGTGCAATTTACTTACCCCCACCGTTGACTAATTGTTTGTTAGGTGGGTTTCTAGAAAATTGCAACATTGTTATGCAATCATGTAGTAACGACATAATAATTTTGGGTGATTTTAACTTGAATTTTATAGACTGGTCCGTTGATGCCAATTCCATTATTAATGAGTTAACTCTTAACAACTGTCAATGTAAGTAAGGCTTTCAGTTCATTGATTTTTTGTCATTAAATAATTTATCACAATGTAAAAACAATAACAGAACACTCGATCTTGTTTTGAGTAATCTTAATTATATAAATGTTACTGAATGTCCATGTCCCATGAGTAAAACTGACCGTCATCATCCTGCTATAGAGATAAATGTACATATTTCAACACCGCAGCTGCTAAAAAGTAAATCTGTGTCTAGGTTTTATAAAATACTTTATTCCGTTATAGATGAAACTGTACCCAAAACGAAACCACGTGAATTAAAGTTTCCTATTTGGTTTACGCCGAACTTAATCAAATTGCTGAAATAAAAAGAGAAGATCCGCCTTAGGCACAAAATTTACAAAAATCCAAGAGACACGCTTGAACTTAGGCTCTTAACATATCGGGTTAGGTCGTTGGTGTCTAAAAGTTATTTGTATTATATTACTGAAAAAGGCATTAAATCGAATCCAAAAAAGTTTTGGTCTTTCGTTCATCATCACAAAATCCTGCGTTTCTGGCTTTCCAGAAGAAATCTACCTAGACAATCTCTCGGCTAACAGTGGCGTGGAGATATGTAATCTTTTTGCCCAACACTTCTCATCCGTGTTCTCCCAACCCCAAAGTCACACAACCCCTGTTTTATCCGATGCGTTTCCACAAAATAATCTAAATGACATAGAAGTTACTGAACAAAAATTTCTCAGAATAATCAAAACATTAGATATTCATAAAGGAGCGTGCCCCGATGGCATTCCTCCAATTTTTATTAAAATGACTTCTAAAAATCGAACCCTACCACTAAAATTAATATTTAATAAATCTTTGTCTATCGGATCTTTTCCATCTGAGTGGAAACGTTCTAATGTAATACCAATACACAAGTAAGGTGATAAAAATAATGTAAAAATTACAGACCAGTTTCTATAACTCGTTTATTCCCTAAGATATTTGAACGTTTAGTGTATCCAGTTTTGACTATTTACTTAAAAAATCTTATCATAGATTCACAACACGGGTTTACAAAAAATAAATAAACTGTTAGCAATTTAATGGATTATGTCATGAAAGTAGCAAGTGCCATGGATGATCAAATGCAAGTGGACTCCATCTACACTGACTTCTCTAGCGCATTTGATACTGTGGATCATAAGTTACTTATAACTAAACTACAATCATTTGGAGTACATGGAAATTTATTAAGATGGTTAGAATCATATCTATACAAAAGATTACAAAGTGTAGTAGTTCATGGATATAGGTCTAATGAATATGTTGCTCAGTCAGGCATGCCTCAAGGATCACATATCGGCCCTATTCTCTTTTTAGCATTTATTAATGACATTACCAATAATATAAAGTACAGCCACTGCTCCATTTTTGCCAACGATTTAAAATTATTCAGTGTTATTAGAGGTCAGGAATGTGCTCTGTTTACAAAATGACCTAGATGCCGTTAATGAATGGTGCATAAACAACAAAATGACACTTAATCCTAGTAAATGCACCTTCATTAAATTTACAAAGAATAAAACCACCGTTGCCTCTTGTTATTCTATTGATAATGACCTATTAAGAGAATCTAGTTCCGCCCGAGATCTTGGGGTTATTCTAGATAATAAACTCAGCTTTATTAAACATATAGACAACATGGTTACGCGCGCTTGGAAAATGCTAGGTTTTGTTAAGCGTACGTGTAAGGACTTCATAAATGCTCAGACCCTCATTACAATTTATCATGCTTTGATCCGAAGCAGTTTGGAATATGCCTCCGTGATATGGAATCCTCACTATAAAATTCATATTCAGAGAATTGAGCGTATCCAAAAAAACTTTACACGGTTCATCGCTTACAAAGTTCAAAGATGTTCCTACTATGCCGACTATGATACTAGACTTGCACAGATAAAAATGACATCACTGGCTGACCGTCGTAAGCTATTGGACCTATTAACACTTCATAAACTTCTGCATGGTAAATTAATGTCACACTCTTTGTTGCAGTAAGTTTGCATGAAAATCCCATATCATGCTCCTAGACACCCTATGACTAATATTTTTAATTTTCCCTTTAGCAGAACCAATCTTGGCAAGTTTTCTCCATTGAACAGATGTATGAGAACATATAACAGTCTAAACAACCATGACATTGACATCTTTTGCGACCCTGAACCTGCATTCAAAAGTAAATGCAAAGATCTTCTTTTACTTGCTCTGCCCGATTAATGATTCAAGGAAAATTAAAATAATAATGTACATTTATTATAATCTTTGTTGCTTGGTTTGGTTAAGTTTTGAATTGTTTACAATTTTTATTATTGTTGTATACACCTGTAAAGACGTATCTGTTATCCTAAAATATTATGTATCTCCGTGAAATTGTATATTGATATTGTCGTTGGTATAAATAAATAAATCATAGCTTCTGAAACAATTTCATTGGATAGTGAGTTCTTGAAGAAGGGTTTCCATTTGCAAATTATAATATTGATAAATCGTTTTTTATAAGTTTACATATTCGTGGTTCTCTGTGTAATATACATATGGTTCCCTTACAGTTACTTACTTAGAACAGCCTCAGCAGTTGATAGGGTAGGTATCCAAAAAACCAAATACCTTCAGTTGGTAAAAAAATATTATCAATCACGGAGTACCGAAAGTAAATCTTGGTTGAGACAACCTAAAAATGTTTACAGTTGGTTCGTTCGAAGTAAAAGACAAAACGCAAATAATATTTTTTCTGAATACTATTTTTAGTCAACTTCTTGTACTTTACAATAAAACCAATATTATTCAATAGATACCCAATCAATTTGAACATAAACATTAAGTCAATTCAATTCCAAAATTAAACAACCGCAAGAAAATAGAAAAGTGAAACTATCACAAAATGTATGTAACTAGTTCATACAAAAAGACAAAAACCAAAAGTAACGCATTAAATCCATCACGAACTTCTAAAAATCTATCTATCTGTCGGTGTGATGGTGTCCGGTCACCGCGACGTACTCGCGCCTCGGATGGCCGAGGTGAAAGGTCGGCATTCGCCTACCGCTTTCAAGGTATCAAAGTGTGACGAGGTACGTGAGACCAAGTAGGATTGTCTTTGTTTCTCCATCGCATGCTACCTCTTTGTTATTTAGATCGAGTATTTTGATATATCGTATAATATTACGTTAATAGCCGTGAATAAGAGGTAAAGTTACGAAAAGTAATACGAATCTTGCTTAATTGTTAGGCAGTTGTGTGCTCATTAAGGTTTTGGTTAGGTAATGTTTAGTCGTAATTGACCCTTTAACAAAAAAGAGAATTTGACTTATACATTTTAAAATAATGCTTTAACGAATGTATAATTTTATAAGCGTTCTGATCAGCTTCTTAAATGTTGTAATTGAATTTGTAATAGATTTTATTCTATCAATTGCTCGTATCGGCAGCGCTCTTTAGAAACGTCTAAAGACGTATTTAGTTAATTTAGGATCTTCTCAAAATAGATCACACAGAAACTTGTGTCTACCAGAATTCGATCCCAGGACTTCTATCTGATGTGTGAGGCAGGGCTTCACTTATTCGGATTTACTTGAAATCACATAACTAGTTTATTTCGTTAGTACTGTGACCTATTTAACCGTTTACATAGCATGATTTCCATTTCAGTGAAAAAAGCAAACAAGAAATAGTACGCAGCGTGAAACGAAAAGTATTTGATTTCATGTTTTAACTGCAATGAATTCAAGTTATGAAAGAAATATGTTTTACTGCGAACTAGTTTCGTTCATAAGAGAGATTAATCGCAGTCCAATAACATTCTCAAAACAAAGGTTGAAGTTAGCAATGAACTTCATTTTAAGAAGAGTTTTGTGGTATTAATATACTGCAAAACAATTTTATGTGAAAGTTATTACGTAGAATATTCAGTTTATGTTTTAAAATTTTTCTAAATTAAACTTAACTAACCATAATAAACGAAGCAACCCTAGTCTTGTATAAAAGCAGAAGTAAATTCTACACTGAAAACGTGACATTATCTTTAACGGTCTTTCGGACCGGCATTGAGTTGGCACTGCCGGGTGGCAAAATCGAATATACGTACATTGCCGCCCGGTACGGGCGTTATTCAGTGGCTCTCAGTATAATGACGTCATAGTATAGCGTGTTGGTTACGTGATTTTATCATATTTGTGTCTTTCTGTGCATATTTGTCCTTTTTGTCGGTAAAGGTTGACCATAACGCGGTCAACTCTTTACCTGCGTACCCTTTTTAGGATTCTAGGTAGCGGCCTTCGGCATACTACGGTTAGTTCTAAGTATTCTCACCAGCCCCCCTACCGATGGTAGGGAGGTTAGCCGCTAGGGTACGCTAGGTTTTTAGGAACTCTAGGCATCCTGTATATATTATGGATGGCTCCCTAATGGATTCGCGGAGTTTATTAAACTTTACGATCGCCTTCGCCCAAGCACTCGCCACGTCGGGTGTCCCGATCCAAGATGAGGTCATGACGCAGGCCTTGATTACTTTTAACGCGTCCCCGGCCCCTCAGGCCCCAAACCCGGCCCCTCAGATCTTTAGCTCCTCTCCTGCGTCTCCCGTGCCAACCAAGATGGAATGTGTATCGGACAAATCCTTTCGCACGTCGCGCCGTAAGCGTACCGCTCCCGGGAGCGACTCGGAATCCGCGACTGATGCGTCATCGGACGACGCCACCTTTAATAGCTTTCCTAAGTCCGCGTTCACCCTTGTTTCAAATAGCTCCATGAAGCGTTCAAAGCATGTTGCGGTGTCTTCAACACCCCGAACCAACCCCGGTATCTTTTATACCCGCCCCCGCGCCGTTAATGTCACTGCAAGTGACCGCGACCCCATCGGTTCCGTCGGATCCAGCAACGCGCTGCGCTCCAGTCCCATCTAAACCTCAGCTCCCTCCCGTCTTCCTCCGCGAAAATGCGCGCTAGATCGCGGTTTCTAGCTTGTGCAAAGAGTACAAAATTAATTAAGTTAAAAGTACGTTTAAAGCCCGTGCAGCCGACGCCGAATCCGGCTCTCTTCTGGAGACAGCGTCCGGCCGCTTCACCTTCCCGTCCTATCCCAGCTCCCATAGCTCCCGTGGGCCCGCATCCCGCTCCGTCTTCACCTCAGTATTCGTTGGCTGAGGACATGAAGACCGTGTTCGAAGTTATTCAAAACGTCGACATTAGGGAAATCGGGCACGCAAACTGCGAACCACCCGCTCTCCTCAAGAGCGTCTATTCGCTTTAGCCGAGCATCACTGGCTACTTAGTTCAATGTAAATTATATATTTAATATTAAATCTTTAAATAGCAATTATAATGACCTGCAATTCCAGCGTCCAGTCGTATCAAACCCAAGGGCTTATCCCTAGTTTTATTTAACATTCGTAGCTTTAGTACTATTCTTCCTGAGCTCAAACTGTTCCTTCAGAACAACGAGCCGGACCTACTGCTTCTCCAAGAGATGTGGCTCACTCCAAACCGCTCCAGGGGATACGCTATCCCCAAATACGCGTTCACCCGCAACGGTAGGCCCAACTCCGATGGTTTCGGCGGCACAGCTATTTACTACAAAAGAGTTTTCCACTGCTCTCCTCTCCCTTCGCCTCCTCTGCTCAACATGGAAGTCACTGTGTAGATTGGCTATGACTGGTCATTCGACCAACAGCATAGTTTCAATCTACATACCTAGTGGCACCAGACCTATCCGCAGCGACTTTGAGGCCATTCTCGCCCTCAGCCATTCAGTCATTATATTCGGAGATTTTAACTCCAAACATACTGACTGGACGTGCCTATCGACCAACCCCAGCGGTATCGCACTCCTTGATATCACTGACTCGACCTTGACGTCGTCTCTCCCATCACTCCCACTCACTACCCCGACAACCCGAACCACTCTCCTGACATCCTCGATTTTGCGATTGTCAAGCGAATCAACCTCGATCTCAGGTCTATCGAACCGCTCGATGACCTAGGCTCCGATCACCGCCCCGTTTCCCTCGTGCTAGGATCATGATAACGATAACGTCACCTCTCCTTAGACCTTTACCAACCGGAAAGACGTTAAAAATACGTTAGTTCAGCCTAAGAGGCCCCGAAGTCTCCACTGATCTTGCCCGACCAATTAGATAGCCCGGGAAAAATAGACTCGTTAGACAATTCCCTGACTGATGCTATCAACTCAGCCATCAGTGATAACGAAAAGGTTGCTAAGCAAGGCAAACCCACGCTTCCCTTAGCCGTTAGAAATCTCATTAAAGCTAAGATAGTGGCTCTCCGGAGAGCCAAGCTCTATCCCACGCCCGCCTATAGATTAGCTGCGAATCAGCTACAACGTAAAGTTAGGTCTTGCCTCGCGGAACTCCAAGACGCTCAGATGAACGACCTCATGGAGAATATCTTACGCCTCGAGCCTTACGCGTAGAAACCGTTTCTCACGTTCCTCCTCTCACTCGTCCCGATGAAACTACTGCCTTCGAAGTCGATGAGAAAGCCGAATGCTTCGCTGACAGCTCAGAATGCTCGCCTAGCACGCAACCCGCGGTCCCCTCCCACATCCAGGCGGTGGAGGACGAAGTCCTCCGCAGGGACTCTCTCCCCATCACCGCCAACTCCGTCACAGTCTCTAATGATGAAGTCTCACTTCTCATTAGAAGTCAAAACTCCAAAAAGGCTCCGGGTGCGGATGGAATTGGAACAGGTGCTTAAATGCCTGTTTCGACCTTAGCTACTTTCCAAAAGCTTGGAAAGAAGCGACAGTCATAGGCATTCCCAAGCCGGGTAAACCTCTGAATATCCCGGCTAACCACAGGCCTTCTCAAGGCCATGTCTAAACTTCTCGAGAGAGTCATACTCTCTCGAATGCGGAACCATCTGTTTCCGACGGATGGCGCTCCCCTCACTATCCCCCACCAGTTCTGCTTTCGCGCTAAGCACTCCTGCCCTCAGCAAGTTCATCGAATCGTCGAGTACCAACGGCTTCTATCCGCGGCGTTTTCAAACGGTCGCAGTTTTCTTTGATGTAGCCAAGGCTTTCGATAAAGACTGGCACTGCGGTCTCGTCTATAAACTCTACAAAATAGCCTTACCGGATCGCCTAGTTAGGATAATCGCGTCGTTTCTCAAAGACAGTACGTTCTTAGGCGAACGTACTGTCTTTGAGTTCGTTCTTTCTCCGAAACCCACGCCAATCCTTTAGTTCGAGAGTCCATCTCCTATACTACCCCATGCATACATTCGAAATTCAAAGTCGCTAGACCGAGAAACGCGCACACGAACGTAGCCACGCAACTAACACTAGATCTCGAAGCCCTTCAGGCCGACATTTCTAATTCTAATTAAAATTCAAATTAATTCAATTTTAATTTTTCGTTTTGAGCACCTTCAGTGCATGAATTCACCTTCAGTGCTTTGAGCACCTTCAGTGCTATTCAATTCCCAGCGGGTGACCCTTCTGAGCCACGCTAGCGCGGCCTCTTTCTCCAATTGGTCGTCGCTCAGATGAAGGCTGTGAGGCGAAAAATTGCACGACTAATTCAGGGGATTTTAGTGGGTAGGGCTCTGGTAGGCTTGGAGCGAGTCCCACATAACTTCACCGCGCGCGCGGGGTATGCGTCAGAGCATTTTTTATCCTCCTGCCCTCTTCGTGGAGGGGAACAAAAAAAAAGGCAAAAAGGGGCGGCCTTTACTGTTGAACCGGATGTGCTGGCCTAGTGTGTTCATATTATGTGTAGCACTCCAAAATTACTCGACGACACTAGTCGGGTTTATATAAAACACAGTTTAAAGTTTTATTTTAAAGGTAAATATACTCTAATATAATTTTTTAAACGAAAACCTCTTGTTAAACATTCAAATTCAATTAAAAGTAGGAACATATTTTAATCTATCGCAGATAAGTCACTTACTTTATTTTAGATTTTCATTTTAGAATCACTTTTTACTGCCGAAAAATGTAAATAAAACTAATACACAAAAATGGTTGTGTACAAATGAATCCTTGGGGATTTGCATGACACATTGTTTTAAATTTAAGTAAACTTTTCATTTGACAAGTTTTTGTTTTGCCAAAAATAGTGCCGGATGGTGTTGTAATGGTGCACGGAATTGTTTTTGGGTTTAAGCTGTTAATTTCAGATAGATTAAGATAGTGGCTAACGAATGAATAATTGTAGATTATACAACAAGGGGATAAAGCAGTGTCTTATGTCAATGAATTAGGATTTAGGAACCCTGAATGTAACGAAGGATTCAAGCCTAACCACAACGAAGACACGTTTATCCCCGAGGTGTATACTCTACTTTTCACACCCACTGAGATAATTAAAATCAGCAATACTAGAACTAGAATTTTGTCATGAATTAAAAATTAAATGCACCATACTTAGTTGCTGCATTCTAGAAAAATGTTGAAAAAACACTAACAGCACGGACGCAATAAGTTTTTAAGCACAAGTTGTTTGACGTTTCAGGTAGAATATCAACAATGCACGTAGCTTCCCATTTAATATACTCCTGAATTAAATCACCACCATTGCTAAGCATTTTTTTTGTATTACTGAAATAATTCTAAATTTGCAAGTGAGATCTTAAAATTGCTCAATCGTTTATCGATTACAATTATAGTTCTATCGAGGCAAAGGACAGAGCTATTCAGTCTTGCATATTTTTTACTAAATATCTCGAGTATGTATGTGATTTCAAATTTAAAACATACTTTTATCGGATCGCTCGTAGTTGTTTGATATATTATTTTTTGTCTTTTAAAGTTTAGTTTACCTTCCAAATATAAACCTCATTAATAACCAGAGGGCAATAATTAACTTAAGTACAAAATTATGCACCGGCGGTACCTGGGGCCCTAAATGACTTGCTTTGAATGGAGTTTGCATGACATACAATAGGGCATAATCGTGCAGGTGGTGTGAAAAACGTAGTTTGGAACATCATAACTTGAAGAGAAAGTTTATTTCAGGAAGAAATTTTCGTCATCTACATCATAGATAGGTATTGTACATATAATCTAAGGTGGTTGTTCAGGCACACTATGTTACTTTTCGGACATGAATCAAGTACAAAAGAATAAAGCATGTGTTTGCACGTTTCATTCAAAACATGTAGCAGTTTACGGAAACCATATGGTATTGCTAGTTTTCCACCTGATGGAAGTCGAAGGTTGGCAAAAGCACAAAGCTAAACACGGCGAAAGAGTATTTTCCTCAAATAATAAATACAAACAGAATTGGCAAAACAATTTCTTCGTATTAATGTTTCTCGGTCTGAATAACGCGCGCTGGCCATGTGTTCTGTATCGATTTTATGTCACTTCGTTACTGTTCGTCCTTGCGTGCTGTTTAATTAAAAAGAACATTTGTCAAATGTTTAGAAAGAAACCCTTTTTGCAAGATGTAGATTTCATTAATCTGGTTAAAATGTAATGGTCTATGAAGGGGTTTTATGGTTTTCTAATTGCAGGGGCTTTCGTTTGAAAAGAATGAGCCTAGATGCTTGAATGGTTTTGAAGATATTCAATTATGTATTTGAAGTAACTTAAAAACCTGTTAGAAATTTACCGTTTTATCGTTTCATGACATATATTTTTTTTATGACAAGGAATGGTTTTAATCCTTTGTTTATATCTGCAATCAGACCGAAGGTCGTCAAAGAAGATTGGTACTAAATGGATGGAAGATCTGAAATGAGTGACCGGACCGGGGCGCCAATGTTAAGCAAGCGTGCGGGCTGGCTGATATATCAACAAACTTCTTATTAGATGTCCTTTTAGATAATGGGAAGAATGGTTCTTAACCCACAGATCCTAAATGCCATCGATGTATAGAGAAGTTCCCAGAACATATAGTCCAGGACTCTTCGAAAGTATACTGAATAGGCGCTACTTGAATAGGCGTGAAACGTCCTCGTCTTCAATTCCAAGATGGAGGACAAACGCCTATTCACAATAAAAATAATTTCAGATTCAGAAAAACTTTACTTGTAGAATAAATCAAAAGTAAAAAATTTTACTAAACATATAATAATACAGTTACTTATAAAGTGACCTCCCTTGTCAGCATTTTGCGAAGTGTATTTGGAAGTAGGTCAAGGATCTCTCTTCAAAATTTTGGGAACGCCGTCTAGTGTTCTAATGTTGGTATAATCGAAAACGTCCATTGTAATTAGAATACAGTAATGTTAAACAGTTGTCTTTCATTTCCATAAATTTATATTTTATATATTTTCATTTGCTTACCCGTATTTTTTGGTATGTTGGTTTGCGGTTTTAAATGTGATAACTATATTATTTAACCACATTTGCTTTCATTTGATTTTATCAATTGACTTACAAACAAATGGACTTCAGGTCTGCAGGTGTTCCAAAACGTCCGGGCAGAAGTGGAATGAAAATGCAAAATGGTGTATACATCATACCAGTCTTGATTTGATCGGCCCCCCAGACAACAAGACCAAAATGGCCAAGTTTATTTGCCGACATCTTGTGAATAGTGTCGCAGATTTAAAAAAAAGCAAAATTCATGAATCACGTGCGAGCAAAGCACGTGTTTCACGTGGCAAACCAAGTAAACCAAGTAAAAGCTTATAATAACAAAGTTACATTGCTTGTAATTCTATAGAAACTTAATTTGCCAAACTTTACATATGTGATTGCAAGTCGAGATTGAAACAATGAAGTGGCCTCATCAATTTAAACTATCAAATTTACATCAAGTAATTAAAATTTTGCGAAACGACTACCTCATATTTGGCTGTATGTGACATGTGACAAGCGTACACCAGAATTAAGCCAACTATCTCCAGCAAGCCAGCTGGATTTAAACTCGCATTCATATTTCATCATCGCTAAACCCTTGCGATCCCGTAAACACGCCTCTTGCACCCGCGACAGAAGCCTTAAAAATTTGAAACTATTAATTTATGTAAACAACTCAGAATTGCAGTCGAGAAACGGGCTGCAAAACATCGCAGAGCTTAATTGTCCCGCTCGGTTAAATGTTTACCATTTTAAATTTTCGCGATTCACCGCGGTTTGTAGTTAAGGCTCGACTCCGCCGGCGCGGGAATACTCCACTATTCTTATCTGATACTGAAGTTACCGTGCCGAGTCTTGCTCGAGAACTTATTTACTCTTTCTAAAAGAAACTCATTGCTATTTCAACAATGTCAATAGATAGATATAGGGTAGGAAATTAAATTCTGGTACAGCCCCAAAAATAGGGAGCTGTACTTTTTCAATAACTGTAGGAAGTTTATTTAACGCAATGGTATTTTCGGCCTTATATCCCGCTCAGTTCGATTACGTTTCTTTTGGTGGAAAGTTAAAGTAAACCTTCATTTAGATCGTAAAATTTGACATTTATAGCGAGAAAGCGGAGGAAAGCCTTCGAAGAGGAAATTATTTTTTATTGTGAAAGTTCCGAATCAGGGAAAGATGAAATATTACAGTCACTTTTCTGTGTTTTTTATGTACTTGAGATAACAGGCAATTTTAAAACCTTGTACTTATAAACATATACAATATTAATGTTCTTACCGGTAGGAAAATTTCGGTTGTTCAAAATTTTTGAATGAAACACCTTTTCACCGTATTTTATCGCGTTAAAATTAATTATATTTCTAACACCACGGTGTTTGTAAAGACATCGAAACGTCGAGTAAAAAAGCGAATATAATCTGCTTAAAAAGAAATTTTTTTTAAATAACAAATTTTGGAAATTTTGAGAAATTTTATGTTTAATATATTCCAGACTATTTTTGATTAGGAAATGTGATTTCTTAGAAGTCTGTTGCAACAAAAAATACAATTAATTTTACTTTTGTTTAATAAATGATACACTGAAAAATTGATTGCCACAGACAATAAATCCAAAATTAATCAGCTTATAATCTTTTAAACTACTCTTACCACTTATGATTATTACATTTATTGCGGTAATGAGTATACGTAAAGAAGTTGTTGTAGGAATAAATGGTTCAATTTTTTTCTGATCGTAAACGCAAACCAAGGCAACGAGAACACCGTTTGACAAGATGGTGGCTGCCACATAATTTAATTTGCATATTCACAAGCACACGCATACATCGTGCGCGCACTAAGCACTAAAATACTTATAAGTATTAATTCGTTAAGTCCTTGCCTATCCTTTCTCTTTTAATATAAATTGTGTAAAATCATATTATTTTCTTTTTTAATTTGAATACTTTTCTTTATCATCCGAAATACCATAAATAAATTTAATTTATTTATTTACGTTCTAGTTACTGACGCCTTATATGAAATGGAATAATATAGTATTGTTTGCATGTAAAAGTTGTGCTCAAAATCAATATCTACAGCAACCCTGCCGGCTGCCAGTGAACGACCAAGAAGTGCATTTAAGAATTACTCAGTCTCCATTTTAGTAACCTGGGAGTTGGTAAAGGAAAGCAGGGAGTTTACAATAAAAATTAAAGAGTTCTGTTTAGTTACTAACTGTCTCTTTAGGCGATGATGTTACTATTACCGTATAATTGACATGAAACACCTTGATCTGTGTCTCCGAGATGCAGATTCCTGGCAACACGAAGATGTTAGATTATCTACTGAAAATAGTAAATATTAAAATTTATCAACGCAAACTTTACAGTAATTTTTAACTAAATCACTTATTTAATTAACTACTTCCAGGCTGTGAACACAAAGACTATTACACTATAGAACATAAAAGCTTATTTAACTGCTCTATCTGGGCTCTAAGAGTAGAGTAAATAAATAACATCATAGACTGAACAAACAGTGGTGTTTTCAGACATCAAAGGCACGCATCAAAGCCTTGTTTTCCATCCTTCGAAGAAACAGGACTTCAATGCGGGAGCAACAGGAAGAGACGCAACATCAAATATTATATTATGCGGAGTGGGGACCCCGTTGAGAAGAAAATGTATTTTATTTATGCAAAAAACATTTCACAGATGAAGCGAGCAGAATGGTAAGTATGTAACGGCGATATGTAAAATAGGTTTAGATACAAAAAATACCTTCAGTAACATACATTCGTATATACCCTAAAACTTACACCTTTTTGTTTACGGACCAGGTTTAAATCAAGACTTGAAACTAAGACAGATTGCTTTTTTTGTGAATGTGAGTAATGTCTAGTTTTCAAGGTGTTAAAGAAAAGCATCAGGATAGTAATTAATATACACGTGCTTCGGCAGGTCGGCCGAATCTTTTTTAATGTATTATTAAAATTTATGACATTACTATATTGAACTTTATGATTATTTATAGTTCCGAATATTTAAAATTTTATTTATATTGTAAAGGGTTGAGTTCAAAATGTTCGTGTCGTCGGCCACTTATGTTTCAGTAAAATATACAGTTATAATTATTTTTATTATAACAATCAATAAGGTTAATACCATATTTTATAATCACTTGAGCTAAATACTAGTTGGTTTTTTTATTTTTTAGTGTTAAAATAGCCATCATTAGAGTAAACTTATAATAACTATAATCAATTGCACCACAAATTCTTTAATCTAAAAATATTTGTTACTTCATTTAATAGGGAAAAATAGGAAAAATAGACAATTAACTACTAATTAAATATATATATTGTGTTAGTTTGCTATCTCATTAGTAAGCAGGCTGCATTTCCTTGTTGCACAAAAACAGAGCGAATGTTTTTTTTTATTGAGGGTTGCCGATCAAAGAAAATATTTTCGCACATAAACCCAAGCAAATAAAAAGCACAAAAATAAAATACTGACTATACAGCTGACATAAATATATTTTAGTGATATTATTTAATATGTTATGATTTCGACATTTTTTTAAGTAATTTATTCAACTGAATATCTATGTCATCTATTTTAAATCATAAAGATTTCCTCAAGTATTTCTTTTTGCATAATGATTAAACTATGGTTCGAGAACCTTGCCTCTATCGGTAAAGATGCACGCAGTTACGTATTCCTTGATTTGCTTTTATGTCTTTTATATATTTATATACATAATTTGGTTCTGTCTTTCATTTTAGTAATTATTATAAAATGTTATAAAAATTAAGGTATAGTCATTTTTTGCGTAAAGTACTGAAATCAAAAGCTTATTGAGGGCCTGGAATGAACTCCACTATTTACTATGAATACCAAATTTGCATGCATTACTTGCTTATCGCCATGGCACGCAATGATGCGTAACCAATGCTGTGAAAACCTTCGCAAACATTTTATGCAATACGATAAAGTTCATTGAGTACGTTACATTTCCCATATTTTATTTTAAGTATTATACTAATATTTTCTTCAAAAATATAAATACGAAGTTGAATACTTTAGGAAACCGCAAAATTACAATGTTAATCGATAATTTAGCAAATAAGTTAATAGTTATATATATATATATATATATATATATATATATATATATATATATAAGTAATTTGATTTCAGTGTAAACAATAAACCAAAAAAGAAAATTAATTACTTATCTTTAAATTAGCAACGATAAACTATTAGTTCATAAAAACAGCTATGGTAATTAATCCAATTTCAATTAATAACCTTTCATTTGTGAAGTATTTTTGTGTCTTTTGTAATTACTGTTAATAGTTGATGAGGTAAATTAAATTAAAAAATTTATTTATAAACGGTGCAACAAACAAACGATCACTTTATTAGTCCCTTAGTGGATTTGTTTAATTCTAAGATATTGAAAATGGCTATGCCGTATAATTGAAAGTACCCCAAAATTTTTAACTGAAAGCTGTCACATAAAACACGAACGTCGGTATCTAAATACATTTTCCTACAAGATGCAATTTCAAAAGATGAGATTCCTCTGCAGATATAATCTCCCATGATCCTCTATTTGAGTTCTTAATTGAATTTGAAGATAGTTTGCAGCTAGTTAAGTAGGTCTCCAAGTTCAGAGCGCAAGATGAAATGTGGTGCTTTTCTTGGGCACTTCAAACTTTGACAATCATACCAAATCTTGAAACTTATGGAACAACAAACAATGGGTTCAATTTACTAAAACGATTCACCGAATATCACTAGATCAACACTCTCTACAAGAACGTAACGAAATTCTAACAAATGCACGAATTTCACATGACACCTAGCTTCTTGCTCATTTGGGTTTCATATTACGCGGGCAATTTTAAAATGTCTCACGCTACTGTAAATCCCTATCCGCGGGAATAACAACATGAAAAAGTATATTACTTAGCATGTAATTTCACAAAAATGTTCTAGTTCTAATATATACGGGGGGTGATTAGGAAAAAGAAACATTAATCCGGTGCTAGTGCATTTACGGGTGATAAATCGCTCGGAGATACTACCAGGGTACATTAGTCGGGCAGGCGCCCAGAAAATGTAAATACATGCAAAAATTCACATGAATAGTCACTAACAACTCATCCATTCTGCTGCACACGATAAATGTTTTTAACCTACATTACGGAGAATTTATTATTGCAGAGTAATTTAATTAACCACTTGTATTTATTGTTATTTAGTTAGTGCGTGTACACGAACACCTTCGCGTTGCGCCTAAATTCTACTCGAGAAAATCTAGCTTCCAAATGTTACTTACATAAGACTTATAATCAGAATACTTAAATAGATTGATTTTATCAATGATTTCTCTCAGCTTTAGTAAAACGTAACGCTATCAGGGATGACTGAAAAAAGCGTTGAATAATTAAAGACGTGAGTGTTCCGTAGGGGCTAAAAATTTTGATACTCGGTAATTTTCTTTAAATAATAATTTGACTACATAAAGGACGGGCCCTGTAGGGTGGTAACTTAGCTTTTGGGACTGAAGAACGGCTGTGTGTTTAAGAGGACACATTATGCTACTTTTGAACGTTTCCATTTTACAGATCTTTTGAAATTTGTTATGTTTCCTTTATCGTTTAAATAGTTTTGGTCAGAAGGCTTAAATACAAATAAGTATGAGATCGTTGTCTAAAAACATTTATTATTAATAATAATAAATCCCCAGACAAACACACCAACTGTATGGCCCCAAAGTAAGCAGATCTTGTGTTATAGATGACCATACAGCGAATTGGGGGGGAACCCAGAATAAACATACATATATAAATACAAACAACCATGACCCGAGAACAAACATCTGGCCACATCGGACACAAGATAGCGTCATATTCTTCAGGAAGCGAAGCTTTCTGGTTTCTAGTCAAGTCGATTGAGTTCAAATTCTGTCGCCCATCGCTGCCACCTCTGAGAAAGCCTGACGGTTCACTGGCCCACACCGCAAAAGAGAAAGCAGACCTTTTTGCTAATCTTTTTGCAGATTGTTCACGTCCAAATAGTCAAGGTAAAGTGCCACCCCAGTTACTTCAGTTCAGACTCAAAATGGGTACCGTTCATATTCGCTAAAAGGAGGTTTTTAAATGCTTGACGTGAATAAGGCCAGCGGCCCGGATGAGATACCTGTTAAAACACTGCGCAGCCGAGTTGTCTCCCATTCTAACGCGCCTGTATCAACTATTACTATGACTCTCTTTGGGACCCGGAAAGGTCCCTAAATCCTGGAACCTGGCTAACGTGCAACCAGTACCAAAGAAGGGAAGCCGTACAGATCCTATCAACTACCGACTTATTGCAATCACCTCCATACATTGCAAAGTTATGGAGCGTGTATTGAAAAATCGTCTCCTGGCATACCTTGAGTCCAACGAGCTCCTTAGTAATAACCAATATGGTTTTCGCAGTGGATGCTCGACTGGAGATCTTCTTGTGCATGCCACTCACTTATGGAGCAAAGCCTTGGAAGGTCACGGTGAAGCTATAGCTGTATCCTTAGACATTTCCAAGGCTTTTGATTGGGTCTGGCATGATGGTATATTGAGTAAGCTTCCAGCATACGGAATACTTAATGGGCTGTGCAACTGGATATCTAAATTTTCTGAGGGAAAGGTCGATTCGAGTCTTAGACTCTTAGCTCTTCTGACCTAATGGCAAGTAATGCCGGGGTACCTCAGGGATCTGTTCTCTCTGCAACGTTATTCTTGCTGCACATTAATGACCTGCTAACCGGAGGCATTATTGGTTACGCTGATGACAGCACCGTTGTAGAGAGATACATGTCCAATGCGAGAGCGAGTCTTAAATCCGGGCTATGAGAGAGTCCATGATTGAGCGGGTGGATTTGGCCTTAAAGAAAGTGTCCGATTGGGACGAGTGCAACTTGGTCAAATTTAACCCGTCAAAAACACACACCCACTTTCAAAAATGTTTCTGTACCCTTTCCTAGGGCTTCTGGGCGTATATCGTCCCAACTTAACTTCGGGCAACAAATTATGTCCATGGCTCAAACTGCTTCAAAGAAGTTGGGAATCATCTCGACGGTACTTCAGCCCTGAACGGCTACTTAATTTGTACACAGCTCAAGTTAGATCTTGTTTGGAGTACTGTAGCCACCTTTGGGATGGTTCTACAAAGTACCAACAAGAAGCGATGGACGCAGTTGACCGAAGAGCCCGAAAAATTATTAACAACTTTGACCTCACCACCAAAAAACTGCAAATCCTCGATCATCGTCGGAAAGTTGCCAGTTTAGCAATCTTCTACAGATGACATTCTGGAGAGTGCGCCAATGCTCTTTTTGATTAGGTTGAACCCACACCGTTCTTACATCGGACAACTAGACGCAGACAGGCCTTCCACCCCTTTATAGTAGAACCAAACGCTTCGATAGTTCCTTTTTGGTACGGGTCGCCAAGGTGTGGAATGAACTGCCTGCGTCTGTTTTTCCAGAAAACTATAGTCCTAGTTTTTTCAAGCGTCGAGTGAATAGGTATCTCGTGGATAGACGTGTAATACCTTCGTCTTTATCGTCACTTTCCATCAGGTGAGATACAAGACAAAAGGCTAATCCTTTTTTTTATAAAAAAAAAATGAACAATCGATATCGAATAATTTAATGTAATTATTAAATTAGTTAAGTCAGGCTCTGTAGTAGAGCACAACTCAAGCATATTGATTATTGATTATTTAAATATATCCGCATTTCTAATATTTGATGAAAGATACAATATTCATCATAACTTTTGTTTACTTAGTTCAGTTTCCTTTTGCATTGTGTAATTTATTATAACAAACTGGAATGAATAGAATAGGAAGATTATTGAAATTAAAATTCTCGACATTTATATTAGACTTAAAGGTAACTTAAAACTGTTAGATACTTAAATTATTTACGTAATCCATTTTTAATATGGTCTTCTACTGTACAAACTTACATTGTAAAGAAAGAGATAATATAAGAAACCAGAATAAAAATAGATATAACATAATCTCAATAGAATTCAAAGCCTTGATGCCATGGTTTACGAGGCTGAGCAAATATTCATTAAACAAGTTGACTGGGACCTATACATATACTGGTATAAATAAAACACTTTTTACCGGATATTATCGCGTATATTTTAGTTAATTTTAAAATTATTTCGACGTTTCGGCATCTTTGCAGTTGCCGTGGTATATACGCGATAATATCCGGTAAAAAGTGTTTTATTTAAAGTATGGATCGTGAAAATTTAAGAAAATATATATACTGGTATACATATATTTACTACTAATGAAATAATACTAACAACACGCAAGAAAAAAAAAGTCCAAATTAAAAAGGAAATAATTACATTTTTTAAACTGTGTCCTGGCCGGCAAAGCGGCAGTCGAGTCACCTGAGAGCAGGTAGCATCCGTGCCCACAGACATCATTAATCTTACACATTATTAATTAATTATATTGTTATTTATTGATTTTCATGGTTGGTATATATTGGAATTGGCTGTGTTCCAGTAATAGCACTGGCTGTGTCAATCCGGAACACAACCATGTAAACGTGGATATTACGGCGGTCAAAATGGGAGAGTCTGTAGTGCCGCCTGGACGTGAACTTAACATACGAAATCTTTTCGCTGGATGAGCTTTTTCCCAGCACACAGCCAAGCTTTCTCGCACAGCTTCGCTGAACACGCTGCGTAAATAGTAGAAGCGAAACCACAACCACTTAAGCAGTAACCCAGGTTCTAGGGAAATACGGAAAGGTAAAATCAAATTAGTTACATTGAAAATGAAATGAAGTGGCTGAAGTGAACAAAAGCTTGATACGAATCGGCACGTTTCCATCCGATGAAAGTGTTCTAGTGAAAGCGGACCTTAAATAAGTGCTCCTACACAATACTCCCATTGTTCAGAATAACATTCATCTTTCACATTACACACATTCTAGATAAACTAAACTATAATTTACGAATGCGCCGTTAATCTTCCGAAGTTAGAGAATGTTAACTGTGCTTTATTTATTTATTTATCCTGGCGTATATTGCGTAACCTTATCTAGTGTAATGAAATTTTATTTTGCAGGTAATATTTTTGCACGCTTCAAACGCAAACTAGCTATACTAATAATAATTTGGGTTTTTTTTAGTTTCATTATTTTCTTTCGCATAAAAAAACTACGTTATACACTTACGTCAGAGACAGGTGGTACCGTTTGTCATGGGGTCAAAAAAGAGTACCGATGGGGGCGATCTGTGGTACCGGTACAGTTACAAAACAAGTTACCTTCTCGTTGCACCATAGTCACTATAATATTTAATGTTAACCAGCCAATTAAGTTATCAAAATTGACTTTAAACACAAATAAAGCCCCTTGTACAATGAACATTATGAATGCAGAGAGCATTATCATATATTTAAACGGTCATCGAAAACGTTCAGTTCCAATTAATTCATTCAGTGGGCAAACAGAGTGAGTATGAAATATTGAATGAAATCATTGTCAAGCATATTGATTTAACAATGAACTGTGGATGACCTACATTGGAGGTGACCCGGCTATCGCCTGCAACGATGTTAGATAGCCTGGATGCTCTGTTCCTGCTACACCCTGTATACATCGAAGCATCGGGTTTAATCTGTGCCACCTGTAGCTTGTAGAGATTGGAAATACAAGGAAATACGACTACTATTTAAACTGAATATTTTAGATATATATTGTCAAGCTTCCTTAGTATTTATAGCCGGCACAGGAACAGGTGAACCACCTGATGGTAAGTGGCATCTGCACCCATGGACATTAGTCGTAGGTGTTTTGTTTATTAATAGTGATTGTGATTATTATATCGTCTACATGCGTTGCCAGCCGTAGGCTGCAGGTGAGAGCGCGTTTGTTCCTGTTGTGATTGCTCTGGCTGTACCTTCCCTTTGACCGGAACAAACCGCGCAAACGTAATTATTGTGTTGGCCAAAACAGGAAGGACTGCAGAACTGCCCCAGACGAGTCTTAACAAAGAAACTCGACTACTAGCATTAAGCTGGACAACCTTCGGCCAAACAATGCAGCTTTGATAATTTGTTTACAAAGAAATAATGAAAAAATAACATATCATGTAATTTAGTTTAATATGGGTTACTCGTAATTCCGTAGAAACAGGATAAAACATAGCCTATGTTTTGTCTTAATAACGTAAAATATAAATATAATATACTCGTAGGTACATATGTATAATTTAACATATAATAAACAATCAAACAAAATATTACTTCTGTGTAATAATAGTAGAGCTTTATATCTCTACTGTAGATCTTAGAACGAAGAGTTGTAGAATTTAGTGTTTAAATATTTCATAAGTCCAATATCATATTAAGAATACGCGTCAATACTTAGCAGCAACAATTTTTTTCAAATCCAGTTTAAGTTTTTAATATCTGATAGTATTTTTTATTTATTTTATTTAACAATTTATGCACACACCTTAGAAAATATAAAAATAAACTAACAGTAAGTGAAAGATAATGTACAAAGGCACAGCTTATTTCTAAAAGAAATTTCTTCCAGCTAGCCAGAGGCTGGAAAGTGTGACAAATTAACAAATTTAGTGCGTACTACATACAAATATTAACAAACATAGTGCGATTATTAATTATTACAATTATAACAATATTAAAAATATAAATACATTCAAACATACATAAACATACGTATATATTATATAATATTAATACATACAAAATATCAATGAATAGATAAACATTTTCGTTGATACTGAAATACAAACTTAAGTGACATCAGTGATTATCAAGGAAGGTACATGTTAATATAATATATTTAAGTCCAATTAATAACTTTGAAAGTTTCATAGTTTCTGGAATACTGTAAAAAAATTATATTAAAACAAAGGACAATAAACAGAATGCTTAAATTTAATCATGTTTGACATTTCATGTTTATTGTTGTACGTGTTTATAATAAGTCTTACATACCGTATTTGTGAGTTCCTTGGTTTATAAAACCGTAGGTTCTAATCATGCTTCGCAATCTGTAACAAACAACACTTAAGTAAGTACTGCTGGAAAAATTTAATAAAAATTAAGTGGCAATTTAGTATACCGGGGCGTTTTTGATTGGATATCGCATCATTAATCGATTATTAATAAATAACAATAAATCTGGTATGGCCGCCAACGCGCTGCAAGCCTTAAACGTAAAAAATATTAGAATTCTGGTAAAGGATATATTTTTGGGGCTTCTGTCGATGAAACCATGGATGGGGTTCTGCGGACAATGAGTTCATCGCCTTTATTTGTGAAACTCGTCATCCTAAGGCTGGCACCTACCTCGCACAACGTGCTTATTCGGCCAGCCATCTGGGTAGGTTGCCTTTAAATGATTTTGGTTTCAGTGAAGTTTTTTATAATTGTAAATTTATCTTTCTTATAACTATTATTTATTTATTAAGATACACCAACAGTGAACATATTAAACTTACATTACATAACATTTCTTAAGTCTACTGATATGTGCACAATGTATACGTGTATACAGCATTCACTGTTACAGTGGTTAATGTTACATATAAATAAAACTACAATTTTATAAAACAGGAAGACAAGGGATTCTGGAATAGTAAATATTTTTAATAGTTTATAAATCATTAATCGTAAAAATATTGACAATAAAAAAATTGTTAATAACATCTACGAATGTTTATGGGCACGGATGCCACTTAGCATCAGGTGGATCGAGTGCTCGTTGGCCGGCTACGAAGTTATATAAAAATCATAAAATGAAAGAAAAGATTAGGAAGAAACTAGGTTCAGGGTAAATACATTTCAAATTGACAAACCGATAAACTTTCGTAAGAGAATTCAAAATAATTGACTTTACCTGAAGCTATGAATGTAAATGACAATACACGTTGAAACGTGAAAATATTTAATTAGAAAACTGCCAGGTGCCGTATCTTTAACTATTCAACTTCTATTTAACTCATGTAAAACAAGCGCCAAAAACAAAGGGTTAGGCGAAGTGACAGCGCGATATTGGCTGCAAGGTACAAATTACCATATCACAGAGAATGCCAAAATGTAAACGAAGCTTTAATGTACCGGCACCTTAATTAAATGTTTGTTACACTTAATACAAGGTGCGATGTACTCGACACCCCGTGAGGGGGTGATTAGATAGCGATAAAATGAGGATTTCCTTGAGTTGTGTAAACGGAATTGATTCAGAGGCACACTTACGTTATTTAGGTATGTAGGGTAGGGGTAGGTGACGTTCGTTTTCGTAGAAACAATCATAGGATTAATGAGTGGTATTCGTGGTGGAGTTCTGTTCTAATTATTTGAATTGTCGAGCTTTTGAAGACAACTTTGTTGTCGTTTTCGATATTAGCACAAAATTTTAAGCGTCATAAACTGTAAGTAATTTTTATCATTATAAGAAAAAGTACAAATGGATTATACAAGATCCCGAACTATTCGATGTCGCATTATTGGAACAATCAAATTAATGTAAATAATAATCAAAGGTTTGCCTGTTTAAACATAAACGCTAATCAATATTTTTTAATCATCTCCAGAGAAAGAAAAGAAACTGTATAGCCCCAAAGTAAGCAGAGCTTGCGTTATGGACGACCATACAGCATAATAGGGGGAATACCGAATTAACATACATAAATACAAACAACTGTGACCCGAGCACAAACATCTGAGTTCATCACACAAATGAATGCCCTGGCCAGGACTCGAACCTGGGACCTTCGGCGTAGGAGGCAGGGCTGCTAACCACTATGCTACTCGTTCGTCAAGAGAAGAGACCACACAGCGATTTATCGTACTGTTGAAACAACTTAAGGTTTAAGTCTTGAAGTTTATAAGATTTTTCAAGACTGAATTATCGGATAACAATACAATAAGCTTCGATAAACTTTTAACACTGTTTCTCTTTTTACTTTGCAGTTCTTGAATGTTCTCTTCAAGTTAAAGAACTTTAGAACTCCATGTGTTTGTAGCTTTTGCTTTAAAACGGAATTCTCAACCCGACAAGGCAATTCTCTAAAGGTTTTCAGTTGACTGCAAAAGCAAGTAATACTTGCTTTTTGTTTCATATATTTGGATGTATGTATATTTCCAATACTAACAGGTTTTATAATTTATTTTATTACGCATAAAGCATTAACCAAGATGTTTACCTAGTTTTTGATTGAATGTTTTATATGTGAATCTTAAGATTAAAAAGGTTTGAAGAATACAATCCAAAGTAAAACTAAAAAACCTTAAAGGTCATAGAATAACAGCGAGTTTTGTTGAAAACCAGCTGTTGCAGCAAGTGTATACAAGAAGTTTTGTTATATTTGTTTAAAATTTGTTTTGCTTCTGATATTTTTGTGGTCCAGTAAGCATATCAAAGAAAACAAAATTACGCGTTCTGATATTAAATTTATATTGGGATAGTACTAAACCTTCAACGTTATAAACATACTATAAATCTATTGGGTACCTACCTAAGTTGATTACTAACGGATCAAAGGTCATTTTACTATTAATAATGCAAATCTACAGGGCACTATTAAGCCAGTAATATACAAGATACAAATTATTTTGTAATACTACAACAAATTTATCCTTCAATATAAGTAGGACGCTAACTTTATTCTTTTCGAAAGTAAACAAAATGGAACATTTTCGAAATTTGTAAAAACTTCTGGGCTGCTCAATTGTTACAATTTATACGATAACATTTTGGTGTTCCAAGAAAATCCTTTGAAAGCAATAAGTGGGATAACTTAATTTTATCATTACTAACTCAAACTCATGGTCAAAACGTGATAAGGTGCTTAAAATATAACTATTCTGTACTTTTTTGGTACGATCATTATTTAAATTGTATGCAGAACCTAAAGCTTAATTATCGCGCTTGTTTCGTGACAGTGTTTTGTGCAATATAAAAAAAGCCTATAGGAAGTTATCGATGTGTTATATGTTAAAGAAAATTGGAAATAAATAAACTCTTAAACGGCTTCTCAGAAGGCCGAGTGGTGTAGTGGGTAGTAGCCCTGGCTCATACGCCGGAGGGACCCGGTTCGAGTCCTGGTCGGGGCAATGATTTATGTAATGGACACAATGAATATTGTTCTCAGGCCATGATTGTTTGTATTCTTATATGTATATTTATACTGGGCTCCCCCCCCAGTTGGCTGTATGGTCATACATAATTTAAGCTATCCTTACTTTGGGGCCCATACAGTTGATGTTTTTGTCTGAAAATTTATTTATATATTTTAAACTCAAAAAGGTGTGGGAAAGAACAGTGGATGGTTCTCATGTGGCCATTACCCGAACGGTAAAAAAGTCACCCAGTATTAAATAATAATCAAAAGGATATACATTTAGTTAAGATATTAGTACGAACTAACACACCGACGTTCTTATTAAGACCTCCTTCTTAATCTTTAACACCTTTTTGAACGAAACGGTAAACCAACTTCCTATTTAATATTTTCTTCTTCACATCCTTCCTTAACTTTTAGCTACTGAATTATTCTCGTAAAGATCTATTTTCCTGGCACCGTCACATCCCAGGTGTTTCTCTCAACGCGGCAGGAGGCTGTAAACGCGGATATGGACCGAATGTAAATTTACAAAGAGGCGCAGCTGTCACACGTGCGATATTTAGGCCATGTAGGCCGTTTAGGCACAAAAATGGTGTATAAAATTCTGTTTTAAAGTGTTGTGGGGTTAAATTTATAGAGGTACCTATGAGTTTGTAGAAGGGTAAGTCTCTTCTACAAACTTCCCTATTTACTACATAATTTTTGAAATGTTTTTATTACAAAGAAATGACAAAGAATGAGGATACTTTTATTTCAAAATTTATATTCATTATTAAAAACTAATTCTGTAATGAAAAGTAACGAAGAATTGTTGTATTCTTCGTTGACACAATAAAAAGTAAATAATTAGCGTCGAGTGCAAAAAATTGGCCGGCTCGGTGCCGCGCGACGCTCGCTTTCAGTTGTTTGTTTTGTTTCTTTGAAGTTTATTTAAGCAATTTACGCTAGCTACATGGACGCAAATAATTACAAATTGCAAATTATTTGAAGCCTCTCAAATAATTTTAGATCTTATGCTGGTATTAATAAGCCTTATACATATATTCTAACGTCAATTTATGTTGCCAATGAAAACGCAATAACAATTAAAGAAAAACTTGCAAAAAGAAACAAATTTCCAATTAAAATTTCATCAATGGAACTGCTGAAATCGCTGAAGCTAATTGCAGTTAACTGTTGAGCTGTTAGCACTCAACAATGACATGACGAAATCCTATACGATTCAGATAGACGATTTTATACAGTAATTGTTCTTATATGAAAACTTTCAGATGGATCCCAAGTCTTCTCAAGGATGATTCTTCCACTTCGTTGAGGAACAGCGGTGGAGAAATTGTTTAAGTACCTATAGTCAATAGAAGCAGTATCATTTTGAATGTACAACTATTACCGAAACTCCCCTCTGTTAGGAAGCAATTTTTATTAATATGGCCCATCAACGAAAACTTCTACATAACAATAATACCTATATGTACATATAATAAATCCATAGACAAACACACCTACTGGCCATACCCCAAAGTAAGTAGAACTTGTGTTTTGGATGACCATATAGCGAACTGGGGGAGAAACCATAATATACATAAACACAAACAACTATGACCCAAGAACTGACATCTGTGTTCATCACACAAATGGTTGCCCGACCAGGACTCGAACCTGGGACCTTCGGCGTATGAGGCAGCGCTACAACCCACTACGTCACTCGGCCATCTTTTTAATACGCAACTGAGTCAACGTTAACGAAAAGCAGTGTTTCTGTTTAAGTTCACCTTGGTACTTGGTCTTGTCAAAAGTCCGCTAGCGCAGACCTGCGTTAACTCTTCAAACGAGAATTGGCTAAATCCTCGTAACAATATTGCCAAATCTCTCTAAGTCCTACAGAATTTGACAGTGACGAAGGTACATTTTAACTAATTAACTCCGAGTCACTCAGGTTTGCGCAAGCGAGCTTTAGTCAGCCATCGCATAAGCATGCCCATTAGACTCACTCTCGAACCCTAGCCTACACACCAGTCAGATAATAGATTATTGTTCCTACAGACATCAGCACATATAAAGTATCTAGTTGCTGTGTTATAAGAGAATGGAAGCCGCGTTAAACAATCGATTCTAACGTTTGTTCTCTAACAATGGATCTGTTTTGGTAACGTACCTTTTCTTAGTACCTACTAATATGTACATTTAAACTAGATTCTATCGATTATCAATACAAGTTGATTTCAATATTTGTGAGATAATTTATTTTTATATCGCTACTGTATTGTTAATTAACGAAGAAATTAACTGTTTCCGCTGAAGTATTTTTATTTAGGTAATATTTTTAGGTTAACAATTTTTTTAAATTTTAGTTAAAGGTTCATAGGTTCCTATAGTAAACATACCATGGTAATGAAATCTGTAAACCTTTAAACATATCTGATTTCTTATTGCGAACAGACAGAGATTCACAATAAACAGCTTTCCACAATACACACTAAATCTTAATTTTTTCTCGAATACAATTTGAATTGATATTTCAAGCCTATTCGTTTTGAAATCCCAAAAGCCAACATTGGAGGCGCTACATAGCTTTATCTTATTTCCACCGACAACCTGCCAATCCAGCACACATTTAACTACGTCGAAGCTCGCTGCCGGGCCCCCGAGCCTTCCAAGATGTATCTATTTTCACCGCTTTACACCGTAGTTGCTACTGCCGGGTGCCAGACTAGTTGTAAGACAAGTTGTGGCTGTAAGTACTGAGTCGGCGGACTCGTCTAGCGCAGGTCGCGTCTAGACGGCGGGCGGGGCCTCGGATCGCTATCGCGACTGTAAACCCCGCGGTTTGGAACCCCCTAACCTAGGATTTTTACCTGGGTGATTGATTTTAAAACTACCCCTACATTATAGTGGTTGTGATTGTGACGGTTATATCGACTAATGAAGCGTTGTCGACCGTAGGCTTCAGGTTAAATTGCATTCGTTCCAGTAATTTCACTAGCTGTTCCTTCCCTGACCGAGACGAGATTTTTACAAAGAAACTCTACTACCATGTGCATAAGAGTGCCTTTCAGAAAGTTTCGATAAAAGAACGAGTAAACTTTTTGTATCAATCAATATCTATACTTGTCTAAGTGTTTATACACTATATTCTTTTATATTGCAGGGAACGTTACCGAGTCAATTAATATTAAATTGATAAGTTAATAGCCTGTAACTTTTTAATTTATTTATTTTAACCATTAGTCACGCTATCTGGGCGAGTGTCATTATGATTTGTGTGCGAAATAGTCATACACACCTCACGAATCACTCCATAGAATCATGATCGAAGTTTTTTCAACCTGAAACAAAATGACATGAAATTATGTTTTTTTTTTAGTATTTTGTGAAAAGGTGACATTGTTATTATTCAATCTTTAAAAAAACATTCAAATCTGATAATATGGTAGTGGCTGGACCTCAATAGCGTTAAACTATGAGTTGCGTTATGTCAATCAAGCGTTAGCTGATTCACGGCAATTTGGAAAGATACTACATACATTATAAATGTAAGTGTTTGCATGTTTGTCACTCAGTTGCGCAAAGACAGCTTAGAGGATTTCAAAGTTTGGCATGCAGATACAATACGACCTGGATTGACACATAGGCTCTTTTATCCCGAAATGGTATCATGTAAACTATTAAGTATAAAAAAAGAAGTTGCGCTCCGTAGTGGCATCAAAATTGGATTTGAAATAACGATCAATAACAACAGCCATAAAAGCTGATAATGAAAATTGATAATATTTTGAGAATAAAGCTCAGCATTTACAAATGTAATAACAGCGCGCTTACTGCACGTCCAGTAATTCGATTTCCGTGAGCTCATTACGAGCGATGCCGTATGTTTTATTGAGTCAGATGCTTCAGATAATTGACTATAGATATTGATTATTAGAATTAGTGGTGATGATATTAGGGAAATTTGAACTATTTCAATAGGTGTTCTTGTGTTTTGTTACATACGTGTGGGGTAAACGTATTGTATAATGTTTTTTAGTGCGTTAAAAAAGATAAGTACATAAAAATACGGATAAAATTTGAAAAATATTTGTTGTTTTTTTTCGACGTCATCGTTGATTCTTTACCCAAGTTTTAGTTTAGAGAATTGTTATTACGATTCCTGCGTCAGGGCGCGCTACGATCCCGCGCGACAAAGTGAAACAGTTGAACGTGGAACGCGTATATTCACATAAAAAAATTTTTGACAATTTCACTTTCCGCCGCCATATCGCGTCGTGTCTCGAACGTAATCGCCCAGATATCTTGTTATACGGAACGTTAGGAAAGTAAATAAACACGTTTTTTCTGTTATCGTTCAAACTAAGCACGTGCTTCATCATTTTACAAAAATCAATGAACGAAAATGAATGGAAATAATTCATAAAGTAAGTTTAATACATTTATCCGATGTTATGTTAACATTTCACAATATTGTACCTACATTATAATTGCACATGTCGACAGCATTGCTATAGTTTTTAGCGCTTGTGAGGCATGGGATAAAAACATTTTACATCATAATTACATTTACATCGATTAGGTAAGAAATGATTTTATTTGTATTAATTGTAAATTACCTTTAATAAATAATTATTATACAAGGTGACTTTTCTTAAAGTTCGGAAAATTGGCACATGGGCTCAAACCACAATTCTGTGCAATTTTTCAAAAGACAAAATATGGCAAAAATCCTAAAATATACAACTATTCATACTTAATTGGCTGCTGGCCGCGTAGGTTACGTACGAAAAGTGTTTTTTTTCATTTACGAAAAAGGTTAAAAAAAGTCACCCGTAAATATTTTATAATTTGGCAGTTTAATCTGGCTCCACACGAAGGAATTCCTAAACAAATTATGTATCTACTAAAGTGTGGCCTTATCACTGTTGGTGAGTTTTACGCCAACTTCATTAATTACAATTATATATTTTAAATAATTACCAATTGAAAGGCATATGTATGTCCAACTAATATACATTATTTTCACAATTCTTATTTTATATCTTTTCGATTCGTTGCTCTGTTGTAACTGCGCTTAAAGTATGGTAATCAATGAGACGATACAGAAATTGTTTATTCAGCGAAAACTATGTAGATTCATTAGAACATTATAGATTCCGGCGCGACAATAGAAATTGATTTGGGAACTCTAGGAAAAGACACTGAACTGGCCATAAAAAACCGACGATTATGCCTGAGGAAAACATGTATGAAGAAAACACAGGTGAAGACTTCAAAGAAAACGAAATTTGTAATTCGGTACTAGAAAACAACAAAACAATTGAGAGAACAAACCCGGACGACGATATCCCGAGTGCCTATACAATTGTAAAGAGGATAACGTAAAATCAAATATAAAAGAATCAGTAATATTAAAAATAAGTGTTATTCACTGTGTTAGACGAAGAATATAAAGAAGCGTATTATGCTTTTACTAATAAATCGGGGGCAAGTTGCATAAAATGCGGCTTTTAGAGATACTTACTCGGGTATATAAATTACTTTCCGAAAACGTATAAAAAGAACCAAAAAAAATTTTATTTATTGTTATTGAACGCATTTGTCAAATATGCTATTTTTTATTAATTTCTTTCTATCTTATTTATTTCAAAAGCGTGATTCTAACCATAATAAATATATAAAAGACATGTTGGGTGAAATAAATTGATATGAATACGGACTATTCCTTACGACATCTAGGATCAATTTAATTTACATGCAACTTAAAACAGTACGTTCTATGAATATTACATATAAATTTTATTACCAAAATCTGTAACAAAAAATGCTACTTTTTCAATGACGGCAAACGTTTGATGTTTGTCAAATTTTGAAAATAATCACATGTATGACCGTAACTTGGAGTCTCAGAGAAGAATCCTCAAACTTGGCAAATAAAACTACAAGAATAAATTTACAAGTCATTCACATAATTATGTAATCGATCCCAGTTGCATGGTTATTCATAGCAAGTTTGAACATTATTATTTTACTTAACAACGTGTTCTATGAAATTGTGAACTACTAGGTATTATATTTAAAGCCATAGGTACGTCTGTCACAAAGCGTAAATTGCAGGGGTCTCAGTTTGGGCACCACTGGGGTGAACCGCGCGGCCACTCCGCAGTCAGAGAGCGCGGTTTGACCTCACCCTCTCACCTCGGCTACTGCAGTTACTCTAGATTGCAGGGATTATGCTCATTGCACGGTTCAGTAACTGTTCTTCTGTGTTCATTTATTTGTAATTTCATTGTTTATAGTAAAGTAATGGGACGAATCAAAGTGGAATTTGTAATGTTTACTATATTGTATTTCCATAAATGAAGATTTTTAATTATAAAAGGATCTTATAATAGAATATGTAACTATAGTTTATCAGGAACACCTCTTAGAGTGGGTAAGATAAAAATATGTTAATAAAAGTCTTAGAAACGAAACAAAAATAGCATATTTTATGGTGCACAAAGATTCTTGAAATGCTAGTTGTCATTGCATACAAAATCAAGAATTTCTCGTGCGAAAAATTTGAAATGTATTAACTTTATTTATTTAATTTATTTGAAATCTTTAAAAAAAATCATGTTCGTTATTGATTCTCAGCTTAGATTACTACAGTACATCTTTTTAGATGAATACTTAACACCGCAAGATTTTTACAATGCGTCTGCAGAGTTGATGTGAAAAGGTAACCAAATTTAACAATCAATGGTAATTTTGACATTTTGATCGTTCACACGATCAACATCTTTCAACTTTTTTCTCTCGTTTCCTGGCTTTCGTTACATAATACGACTCCCTGTAGAAATCTTATGCACAATTTTTTATTATTATATTACAATTCTTCCAATTTTAATCACCCTAATAACTTTGCTTTACAAAAAGAGCAGCTAGTACAACAAGGTAAGAAGTTTGTTGATACCTAAAACTTCAGGGCGACTACATAACACACATCAACCCTAACAAAATAAATCTATTTTTTCGTGCATGGATGCAAGATGCCAGTATTTATTCCGTCATCACAACCTGCCACCCACGCCACACGTATTAGCTGCGAGGACGAGGTGCGGCAGCAGCGAGGAGCATCGTCAACTGAATTCAAATCGCCCGTGTTTTATTAATTTAGGAACATTAGGATGTTTTGCGTTATTTTATTATTTACAACAATAAGATAGGAAAAATAAAAACAAAAACCAATATTAATGTTTCAGAAAGCAACAAGTCTAGGATGTTGGGCATCACTACTAAAACTTTAAATTTATCTGACATTTTGTATGATTACAGGCTTATATTAAGTAAAATTTTATTAAAATATTATTTTTTAAAGCATACCAACTAATATATGCGCTCTTCATTCGTAAGATTGAAAGGAAGGGCTAGAATATGTAATAGATCTTAAAATCCAAATCTCAAAATCACACTTACTCACATATTGTTGTTTACTAAGGAAGAAAAGAAATTGATTATGGTTTCTCAGCTCGTAACACCTCAGTTCACTTATACAGGGTGTAAATATGTTTAACATATTTACGGCGGTGAATATATATGTGTCTGAATGAACGTAAACAATCGTGTGAATCATATTGTCAGGATCAGTTTTTCGTATTGATTACGAGGTTTGTGAACCTGTGTGAACTTAGCACCCGACTTTTGGAAAATAGCACTCTTTATGGCTTTTCTCAAAGACATAGGTTAGTAGTAGATAGAAGTGAAGTTATTATTGTTTGAAGTAGTGCTAAAAAAATTATGGGGACAAAAATGTTTAAAGTACTATTGTTATGTTTATTAGCCTCCTGCTGGATAAACTAATAT
Organism: Marasmarcha lunaedactyla; assembly: GCA_923062675.1. Lineage (NCBI taxonomy): Eukaryota > Metazoa > Arthropoda > Insecta > Lepidoptera > Pterophoridae > Marasmarcha > Marasmarcha lunaedactyla. Next base: position 10,839,206 of record OV281346.1, on the reverse strand, counting down.
AATATTGCAGTTTTAGATTTGTGACTCGACTTGGTATGGGAAATCAACGTTTATTTAAGGTGAGTAAATTTTGTATCTAATATCTTGGTTTTTTGTGTTGTCAAGGACCACTATTGCTTTCCTATGACTTCAAATGAACCAGGAAATTAATAAAAGAGTAAAATATTATCATATAATTTAATGAAATTGTTTAGTACTATTAGGATCTTTCGGTAAAACCCTGTGTCCCTTGAAAATTAATTCGCCATCATAATAACACACGCCTGTATACATTACAAGGAAATATCACTTTATGTTTGAAAATGTTACAACACCAACTCATTAATTATTCTTTATAATTACTTTAGGGGGTGGGTCGGCCTACAATTAAGTTGTTTATTTGCAATGTATCAAATTTACAAAAATTCTGTTAAGTATTTCGGAATACTAGTAAATTCAAGCTCTTACCGGTGGAATATATGGTAAAATTATGTGATTTATTTTAAGTAATTATATAAAGTAAATTAACTTCAAATCAAATCAAATCATTTATTGCAACATAATATGGTGTACAATATGGTGTTATACATAAAAAAAAGTTCTACATATTATTACTATTCAACAGCATGCAATATTTATTACAATATTTAATCACTAAATTTTCTACCACCATTACACAAATTTATCTATTTTTTATATTTAAGAAAGTCATTAACAGAGTAAAAACACTTCTCTTTCAACCATTTTGATAGATCTTGTTTAAATTTACTTTTTTGTACACTTTGAATTTCCTTGGGCAACGCATTGTATATTTTTATGCACATCGCATAGCATTGCCTATGATATATTTCTAGTCGTGGCATATCGTTATAAACCAACCTCTGTGCATGGCGAGTTGGTCTACCTATACTGCCAGCTTGTACAAAGAATTGAGGATTAGTTTTTACAAAATTGGCAGCCTCCAAGATGTACATGCAAGGCATCGTCAATAATTTCAAAGATTTAAATAAAGGCTGGCATGGCTCATAAGGCTCCTTTCCAAGTATTGTCCTTAAACATCTTTTTTGTGCTCTAAAACATTTTTTAATATCGGTAGAATTTCCCCAAATTAATAACCCATATTTTAAGGTCGATGTTACGTACCCATGGTAAGCACATAGTATTGTTGATAAAGAGCAGGTTTTTCTGAGTCTGCTTAATACGTATACGGAACTATTCATCTTATTGCAAACGTGTTCTATGTGCTTCTTCCAATTTAAATTTTTGTCAAGGTATACTCCAAGAAATTTAGTACAGTCAACTTCATTAATTTTTTCATCGTTATATGTCATGTCAATATTTTTTAAAAATTTTGTGGTATTAAATCTAATGAAGTTTGTTTTCGTCAGATTGACAGTCAGATTATTATTTGATAGCCATTGAATTATTTCTTCAATTGTATTATTAATTTCATGTTCATATTCTTCATTATTGTTAGTATTTTTGGTCACAATTACAGAAATGTCATCCGCGAATAAAAAATATTTATGATTAGTCAACTTTGGTAGATCATTGATATAAAGAAGAAATAAAAGGGGTCCAAGGATACTTCCTTGCGGCACCCCAGTCGCAATTTCTCTAAAAGTTGATCTATGTGTTAAAATTTCTGCATTATCATTTATATATTGAGTTTCCACAGATTGTAGTCTATTACTTAGATATGTTCGAAACCAATTCAATACTGAACCTCGAAAACCATAATTTTCTAATTTTTGTAGTAAAAGCTTATGAGAAACAAAATCGAAAGCCCTAGTCATGTCAAAAAATATAACTGTTGTTTCCCTTTTTGAATTTAAATTTCTTGTAATATCCGTAACCAATTGAAATACAGCAGTACTTGTGGATTTATTCTTTTGGAATCCTGATTGCTCATTACAAATTATGTCAAATTTAGTTATAAAACTTGACAGTCTCATTTTCATTGCTTTTTCAAATAGTTTTGCAAAGATTGTAATGAAAGTTAAAGGGCGGTAATTGCAAAAGTTTTTTTTGTCACCCTTTTTATATATAGGCTTGACTATAGATTTTTTTAAAGCTTCTGGAAACTTACCTTCAGAGAATGAAAGGTTTATTAAAAAAGCTAAAGGCGCTGCTAATTCAGACTTGCAAAACTTTATTGCCTTAGTGTTGATATCGTCATATCCAACAGTATTTGTATTTTTTAGAGAGTTAATAAGAGTGATAACTTCATTTATAGTGATCGGTTCTAAGAACATAGACTTTTCTATATTTATCTTATTTGTGTTAATACAGTTGTTTATATTACGGTTCGTTAAATAATGGTTATATTCTTCAGCTATTTCTTTAGGGTCTTTAAAAACCTTGCCATCTTTCTTAATTTCTTGAATGTGATCTTCAAAGAAATCGACGCATTTCTCATTTATTAAATTCCAGGAAGTTTTACCCTTGTTACTTGAATGATACATTAGTTTAGCATTGTGAATTTTTTGTGCTCTATACATACATTGACGTAATATTTTTGAATATGCCTCATAGTGATGTTTACTAGGTTTAGACCTATTTTTGTAGAAATGATACCTCAAATATCGTCTTATTCTGCAACATTTTTTTAATCCTGTAGTTATCCATTTGGGTTTTTTATACTTATCCGTTATCTTTATACGTTTCAATGGAAAGCAAAGTTTATAAAATATATCAATAATGTCATAAAATAATGTAATAGTTGTATTAATGTCAGATTGTTGATAAATGTCAGAAAATGATAAGGCAGATATACATTCCTTAAATTTCATTAAATTTTCAATAGATATGTCCCTTATATATTTATAACAAGTCAGTGGTTTAGTTCTTTTTATTTCTTGAGGTATGTGTAAAAGTTGAGCTGTGTTATGATCCGACAATTCTAAATTTATCACTTCTTCCTTAGCCTCTTCAATATTGCTAATTAAGTTATCAATGCACGTATTTCGTCTAGTCGGCACTTTAATGTGTATTGTTAAATTATAAATTTGCATTAATTCTTTTAAAGCCATACTACCCTTTGATGATTGTAATGTATCAATATTAAAGTCCCCAGCAAGGATTATTTTATATTTAGATTTTTTACTAAGATCATATAAAAGTTTGTCAAGTCGTAGAAGAAAGGCATTAATATCTGAGCGAGGAGTACGGTAAAAACATAATAATAAAATGTTAGTACCAGTAATATCAATTCCACAGCATTCAAACACCTTGTCAATAGCATATTTTTTTACCATTTCCAGGGGTTTATATTGAATATCCCTTTTCAATAAAATACAAACACCCCCCCGTTTTTTACCATCTTCTCTACAAGAGACACAACTACAAGATACAACTTGTAAAACTAATCAATATAAAATGTGTGCATTCTATAGGTTCTTTCACAGCTTGGAGCGAAATGCAGTCTGCTTTGTGAGTATTTAAAAATGAGTTTGTAAATAGTATTTTTTAAAGGATGTGGTATGTTTGTGGGGTTTTTTTGAAGATTCAAGTAAAAGGGAAATCTGGGGTGAGGTAAACCATCAGATTTTTTTTTATTTACCACTGCAGAATTACTTTCGGTAAGAAACACAAAGGTACTTTACCCAACATTTCGCTTTCACTCTATCTTAACAAATTATAGTATAATGATTACAAGTATCTTTTTCATCAGAATATCAAAAGAGGTCAAAGTGCGATTCTGTTCCATCTTATTTTAAAGCTGTTTTTACTTTACCCAACATTTCGCTTAACTCTATCTTAACAAATTATAGTATAATGATTACAAGTATCTTTTTCATCAGAATATCAAAAGAGGTCAAAGTGCGATTCTGTTCCATCTTATTTTAAAGCTGTTTTTACTTTACCCAACATTTCGCTTTAACTCTATCTTAACAAATTATAGTATAATGATTACAAGTATCTTTTTCATCAGAATATCAAAAGAGGTCAAAGTGCGATTCTGTTCCATCTCATTTTAAAGCTGTTTTTACTTTACCCAACATTTCGCTTTAACTCTATCTTAACAAATTATAGTATAATGATTACAAGTATCTTTTTCATCAGAATATCAAAAGAGGTCAAAGTGCGATTCTGTTCCATCTCATTTTAAAGCTGTTTTTACTTTACCCAACATTTCGCTTTAACTCTATCTTAACAAATTATAGTATAATGATTACAAGTATCTTTTTCATCAGAATATCAAAAGAGGTCAAAGTGCGATTCTGTTCCATCTCATTTTAAAGCTGTTTTTACTTTACCCAACATTTCGCTTTAACTCTATCTTAACAAATTATAGTATAATGATTACAAGTATCTTTTTCATCAGAATATCAAAAGAGGTCAAAGTGCGATTCTGTTCCATCTCATTTTAAAGCTGTTTTTACTTTACCCAACATTTCGCTTTAACTCTATCTTAACAAATTATAGTATAATGATTACAAGTATCTTTTTCATCAGAATATCAAAAGAGGTCAAAGTGCGATTCTGTTACATCTTATTTTAAAGCTGTTTTTACGTTACCCAATATAAAAAAAATTAAAATTAAAATACTGCATTCATAATTAAAATGTGACTGCAATTAATTTTAATGTCAAAAAATTGCCTTAAATTACAATTATACAATGCTAATATAAATGTCAAGTAATTACATTAAATATAATTCAAAGTAAAAAACTGATTTACGACATTCATTCATAGTAAATATTTTATATAGTGCAATTAATTAATATATTTAAATGTCATAAAATATTATCATTGATAACGAATTAACAATATCAATGTCAAACAAATAATTTAAACAAATTACGATTCATAATGATTGTCATATTTGATTGAATCAAAATAGAAACAAGTCTTATATATATTAAGATGTCAATTTAAAAATTCATTCATCCTGTAAAAGTATTTATGTAAGGAAATGTTGAAAAATCCTTTGTTAGTTTTCTAATGCGCATTTCTTTAAAAAAACTTTTTTATTGTTTCATACAGTTACAAATTATTGCACTTACATATATACATATTTATGGGTTCAAGGAATTGTACATGACTTTGACAGTTTATTAGTAATAGAAATTTATTTTACCATGATAAAAACATTTTTTGAATAAATAATCTTAAATCCTAATCTTTGTGTGGGTACATAAAATGTTTTTTTATGATTACCAGTGCCCTGAATCGTGTTTTCGTTCGTATAATGTGATAAAAATAGAATATTTTATTCACTATACTGAAATTAACTAAGGGCTTAGACAAATGGCTTTCAACAATAGAATACCAATTATATGAAATTGACATAAACTTAAGACTGAACATTTTCGAGGAGTTTTCTACATATAATATTTTTCTACATACTTTGATCACAAAAAATGCTCAGGCATATAACAAGCCTTGTTTTATTACGAGCGCATGTTTTATCATAGCAATTTATTTATGTGATATTCTTAAAGCACCAACCAAAATAAAAAACCAAAAATTAACTGCTAAAAAAATGCACTTATGTCTTAAACACTCCTCAGCAGTTTTTTTTTAAGAGATCGTAATAGTTAACCTTAACTTTTAAATTATTTTAGCATTAAATTATTGTCTTGTATTTTACGAAAATAATAATAAAAAAATCAAGTTGTAATTTTTGTTATATTCGGGTCAATTTAACGAAATGGCCGAGTGGCGCAGTGTCTAGTTGCGCTGCCGCATACGCTGGAGGTCCCAGGTTCAAGTCCTATTCTGTTTTGTGATTTGTGTGACAGTTGTTTGCTCTCGAGTAATGGTTGTAAATAGCTTACTTTGAGGCCATACAGTTGGTGGCTTCGATACCCTTTTAATTTAATTGCTTACTTAAATTGACAGCTTACTAATAAACTAAGGCTTTATGTTCGATGCCCAGATATTTAACTGAATAATTATTTTGACACTTGACAAAACTTTCGATAGAAATTATGTCAAACTCTCAAAATGATAAGTAAAAGTTATTTAAGCACTTCACAATCAGCCCTAAAGAAAGTGAACAACTATAAAAGTATTTAATTTTGAATTTTAAAAAGTGACACTCAATAAACCTTTTATGACAAATAACAGGAAAGTAAAAATGAATATTACATACATACATACATACAAGATACGCGCGAAAAAAAAATCCATTTGCAGTCGGGTAAAAAGGGACTGCCTATATAGAGCCATTTACAAGAGAAGGTAATTGTCGCATAGTCGCGGATAAAAGATATTGCGTTAAATTATTTAAATTTATTTGGTTAATTATTTTTATTCTTTGAAAAGTTTATAATTAAAAGCTCCGACTGTGACCTAGTTTAATAAAAATAAAAATAAAAAAGTATGTGTTCTTTTTATACATTTCTAATCAATTTCAGATGACGGTGTGATTGTGGTGTGGGAGTTTCTTATGGTTCTATCACAAAAGGTTAGTTGTAAAACTGAATAATTATTTCACATTTTAACATTTACATTTGTAGTATACTTTTAACTTACTACAAATAAGGGCCTGTTCAAATCAAAGTCCTTAGTTATTTCCTATGTACTAGAGGAATTCACACTTCATCTTTCGGCTAAGGTCTGCAAGTGGTCTGCAACAAGTACCAGGAGAAATCGAGCGCGGTCATTTTCCAGCTTATTGTTAATGTGATTAATTAATTATTTTCTTTTCAGATGCAGAGATTGAAAAAATAAGTAAGTTGTGTAATGTTTAGTCATTTAATTATATAAATGTTAAATGTTTCTAATGTGGGATAAAGTATAGAATAATAGATCTACGTGACAAATATTTTAATGTAGTAGCGTACGTTAACGCTTTATACGCCTTGACATGCCTTTGATTAAAAGCTTCGTAAGCTTATTTCAAGTTCATACATTAATGCCTGTTTTCACCAACATCCTCTAAACAGTAACCTTACTAAGGTTCCCTTACCTTAGGGGCTTCCGCAAATCATCCCCTAACCTAAATTCTGTTTCACCTTTTTTTTTTTTTTTTTTTTTTTTGCTGCCGAAGCACCCTCTCGGGAGGGAGGTGGAAGATTCGTCATGAATACCTCCGCAGCCGTCTGCGGGGTTATGTGGGACTCACCAGAGTGGCACCTACCCACTAAAAACCACCTTTACTGGCTGTGGCATGGGAATGCTAAGCAGCCTTCATCGGAGCGACACCCGGGTTGGGAGGTGGGCGCGCAAGCAGGGACCCTCTAGAGGGTCACCCGCTGGGAATACTTAATCACTTATGGTGCAAATGACATGTGGGATGATGATTATTCGGCCTGGGCAGCCTTAAGCTGGTCCAGTTTCGCCGAGAGCTGATCAGGGGGGTCCGAGAGTGCATTACTCGGTCTACATCCTAAGGGCTACCTAAGTAAGCGTCCCCTAGTTAGGCGACGTTTAGTGCGGAGGTACTACGGAAACGTTTATCGACAAATTATTTGAGTTAACGATTTTATTGATATTTAGCTGAAAAAACAGGTGTCACAGATTTATTTCTGTAAATAAGATACAAGTAGGTTACAAAGTTACATAATTAAAATTAAAAACAAAATTAAGCAAGTGGTAATAAAACTTTAAAGTAAAACTTTAACTTACCTGTCATCGTGGAATTCTAACAATAAAATTGTTCAGTCTTTTGCAATATAAATAAAACACTCGCTTTTGATAACCTGTATCTTGTGAAAAAGTCTTTTTCGTCAAATTTTTCAAAATCCTTCGATCGTTCCCGGTAAATACGAGGTCGTCTAAACAAATTTTGGTCACTTAAAAATTCTATATCTTCAATTGCTTCTGAATCTTCAGATAAATCGTGGTCACTATCCATTTTTATCACTAGGAGTAATTATTGTTCAGAAGTCGGAAGGATATCTCGCAAAATAACCTAAAAATATACGTCACCTAAGTGTTACGGGGTTGTCAATTCATCCCCAAAATTATAAGGGCTCCTTAATGCTTAAGGTGTCACTTAACCGTCGGTGAAAACAAAACTTGCGTTAGGTGCCCCTTAAATTGGCATAGTGCAAGTATACATAGTGTAGTAGTAGGCATAGTGGCACCCTGCAAGTAAACTACATAGGTTTTGTTTATACGATGCAGGGCTAAATTTCTGATTCCAATCCGGAAGATTCATTAAAATATTAGAAAATTTCAAAAATTGTTTTGAAATCTTTTTTTTTTTAATTTTCCAGTAACGCTTGCGTGGGAGTGGCAAAATAAAACAATTGTTTAGACCGAGACTACAAATAAAACGATTCAATATTTTGTATACACCTACTATTTTACAGAATAGCATGTTGTCATGCATGTCAATCATACTGTGACCGAATGAGAGAAATACTCGATGGAAACCGTTTCGTTATAATATAATTCTATCTTAATAATGATTTTATTTCTTTTTAAATTTGAAATGTATAAAATATTAAAGTATTGGAGCTTGGCTATATTTTTAAAGAAAAAAGAGAATCTGACTCATTTCTATGAGTATACTCCAAATGAGAGTAGAAGAAAAGGCGACACTGCATGAGTTTCAAATACGAGTACTGTTTTGATAATGTGTATATATCAGATGATTTATGGTATTTTGCTATCATTTCTATAAATTATGTTTACTTTGGTCATGCTACTGAAAAATTAGTTCGTTGTGTTGGTGTCATTTAACTTATTTAATGTTTATATTATTTGATGTACATATTTTAATTACTTATTGCAAATTTTTTCCAGGTACAGACACTAATTATCATTGACAAACATATTAATTCTCTTACTGCAAATAAAACAGATAAGTTCTTTAAAGCTCGACGCAAAAAGAGGTGTGTTTAAAGTTTGACAAGTGAATCTGTGTGTATGAATGTGTGGCAACGTATCTCCCATAAGAATGGACCGATTTTGACGCGATTTTCTTTTCTTAAAAGCTGAATGTATCGAGTGTGATCTGGGTCATGTTTCACGATCGGCTCAGCCATTCGGAAGTTCTGCACCATGTTGAGAATAAAAAATAAATTAAAACAACAAATAAAATAAAAGTTTTAATCTCGGAAAAGAAAACGATATGTGACTTAACAATCATCTACAGTAAACATAATTGCTAAGATTTAAAATGACGTTATTCATATTGAGATTGTTTGTGAAAAAAATTGCCCAAATTTTTGACGTTAAAATTGTATTAGTGAGGAGGTTCTAATTTCTCATTTTCAGTCCTCGAATACACTTGTAACCAGACTCTTTGTTATTTTAACATATGCAATGAATAGTTTCAGATACAATATATCGCCTAAAATGGAAACGTTTTGGAGTTATGTTGGTTGTTATATTCATAGAAGTTTTAACGACGTGTTCCGGGGTCTTACCTTGATAACCAATAAGAGAATTGGGACTGACTGCAAGAAGTATCACGGTAGGTATATGTACCAAGCAAGTAGAAGCATATTTAGTTACTGGGTTTCATAGTTCCACAATTTTAAAGTTGTCTAGGTTTCTTGGCAAGTGTGATATTACGAAATCTGTTTTATTCAGTGAGAATTGATTGCGACGTGTGATTTGTGATTTATGATGGTATTTGAACTATTATATAAAATTCATAGTTTAAATAATTAATGGTAAATAAAATAAGCTTTAAATAAAATTGTGTTGTTTAACATACACAAAAAAGATATTGACATGTTTCTAAAAATAGGATTTCGTTGTTTTATTTTAGCAGTTTAAGTCTCATACCTTTCCCATGCACTGTCCTTGGAGAAAAAGTCCTTGTGGATCTGAAACAAAACAAAAATATATAGTCGTTGCTCTTACAGGCAAAACAGCTACGTACGATTATGAAACAAAAGATAAATAAGATCTTAAAAGAAATAATATTTCTAGCAATCCTATATCTGATTTGTATATATAAGTATTCAATTATTCGATTCGATTAAATCGATACGGTACCTATAAACTCTCAAGGTGAATGTTTTAAGCAATAATTTATCTACGGTAATCGCCCTAGCAGATCATCGACCGCTCCCAAACAAGGGGTAGTTTTTATTAATTCATAGACAACGAAGCCAGTTAAGTGCAGGTTGTTCAATATATCATCTTAAGATGCACTCAGGTTTGTTTGTTCGACCGAACCGTTTCAAGTTATAAGCTTTTGTGTCGATTGTTTGCCAACTTCTTAACATTTAAGATATAGCACAGGTATAGCCATTCTTTAGTCTTAGTTGAAAGTACCTTATAAACTCTCTATCCAAAATGCCTTTGTGATCAGAATACAGAAACCTGAAGTTATTTATTATGAAGAATTCTAGAGGCATTCAGAGCATTTTTATCGACAATTCCAACCTCACCAACTCCACGTAGTGGGCTCAATTGGCTGGTGGCGAGGTGGCTCAATTTCATTTGAATTTGGCTATAAAACAATATGTAATAGGTGTGTCTTCACAATACAAACTTAACCAAACAAGGCAAGATACGAGGGTGGATTGAAACGTTCGCGGCTTAACATAGATAGCGTTGTCATATTATTATAAAACTACCCTCATATGAAACCTAGACTCTTTGTCACTCTCTGTACAATTTTTCTCTGAGATACATGCGTAATATTTTATTGAACATTAAGTGAGGGTAAGTTTCATTAATTTTGAAAATGGATAGTTTAGAGCACCGTGCCGTGAAGAAACACTTCCACAAGAAACACTTAACTCCAAAGCAGATTCATGAAGATATGGTGGCTATTTTAGGAACATTTGCTCCGTCGTTTACAATGATAAAAAAGTTGAATTTAAACGTGGACGGAAGCATCAAAGATGACCCCCGCTCTGGACGGCCTTCTACAGCTACGACTTCGGAAAACATCGAAAAAATATGTGATCTCATAATGGGAGACAGAAGATTGAAGGTATCTAAGATAGCTGAAGCTCTAGGGATTTCATATGAACGTACACAAAACATAATTGTTAACGAATTGTCTGCAAGGTGTCTGCAAGATGGGTTCCGCGGCTCGTTTCAGTTGAACAGAAACGAACTCGGCTCACGATTTCTAGAGACTGTTTAGAGCTTTTTCAAGCTGATCCAAACGAATTTTTGGCAAGGTTCGTTACTATGGACGAAACATGGGTTCATCACTATACTCCTGAATCCAAACAACAATCCAAACAATGGAAGAGACCCCCAGGTGTGTTTTTCAGTAAACAAGGTAATGGCATCGGTTTTCTGGGATTTTAAGGGAGTCATCTTGGTTGATTACTTAGAAAGAGGTCAAACTATAAATTCTGCATACTACTGCAGACTATTACGTCGTTTAAGCGAAGAAATAAAGTCTAAAAGACCAGGATTGTTGACCAAGAAAGTTTTGTTTCATCAGGACAATGCTCGTGTTCACACATCTGCAGAATCGATGGCTCAAATAGTGAATTGTGGTTTCGAACTGCTTCCTCATCCCCCTTATTCACCTGACTTGGCACCTTCTGACTTACACCTATTTCCAAAACTAAAAAACACTTAGGTGGAATGAAATTTTCTACCAATAAAGAGGTCAACAGTGCCGTAGATGCCTTTTTTGAAGACCTTGACGAGACCTTCAATTTAAATGGGATCATGGCTTTGGAGGAGCGCGGCTAAGTGCTGTGACCTAGGAGGAGAGTATGTAGAAAAATAAATATAAAAAATTGCATTATTCCTGTGTTTTCTTATTTAGGCCGCTAAGTTTTCAATCCACCCTCGTAAATATTTTCCCAGCTTTGTCAAAAATAATCATTTTAATATTACTATTTAAAATGATTTTGCATTTAAGTATTACCAATTTTTAAGGTTTACAAATTTGGAACCTTGAGGTAAACCTTAAATTGCTTACAAACAGCTTGAAAACACATACAAATGAACTAATAAATTCATCCATATCTCAGGTAAAGCCGCGAGAGTTGTCCTAGTGCATACACGTGTTCGTTGGAAGGTTGAGGTAAGAGTGAACAATGGAATGACGGCATTCGCCGGCAACTGGACAGAGCAGAACTCGAACAAGGCTGACAACTGCGCCGACACAAGTTCATGTCAATAGTTCATATGTTGCTATGCACATTGTTCAGTGTTGAATATTTGGAGTAATATCGCACTCTATACCCTGTTACGGACGTAAAAATGCGGTATAAATCATAAGGGGTGATTGTGCTCACGTATTTTTGCGTATTTTTCACGTATTTAGCCAATCAATTTTAAAAAAAAACATAAGATTTATGTTTAGGTTTAAAAAAGGCATATTCAAGCTTTAAGTTTAACTTTTAAAATATCGATAAAACATGGATATTTAATTGTTATATTTAATAATAAACATTTTTATGGGAGAAATAACTGGTTGGTTATTGCCTGGTAGAGTGTTTATAGAAATTAACATAAATTGTGAATAAAATCTAAGTAATACGAAATATTGAACAGATATTAAAAATCTTACTACAGTTATTATTCCAAAGTTATTTAACTCATAAACTAAATAGATTTACATATTTTTTAAATATTTACATAGCAGGATTTGAGCTTGTAATGACAAAGAAGATATGAATACAAACGCTAAATATGCACAAAAATTAAATATGCATATAAACAAAGGGTTATAATAAAAATCGTTGACGAAGGATAATCAGAGAGCACCATCTAAGACTATTACCGAAAGGGGAGGTTCCCGTACTGTTTCCAATTCTCTGTCAAGTAAACTGCAACGCCACCCGCGGACGACAAGCGTAATCTAAGGTTCAACTCATTCCAGACAGATACTATTACAGTTAAATTTATAACTGAAATTTTAATGTACAAAAAGGAAATGTGGCCGACAGACGAATTTAAGTTTTCCGATTAATTTTCTTGTTTACTTCTTTTGCTGTTTCAACAGGATGGTGTTTAGGAGTTAACAGCTGAAGGTTGATTAAGAAAGAAATAATATTTAAGAAAGATACTCGTAAACGTGTTTGTGACGAACTGCAAAATTTTCTTTTTTTTTTTTAATAGTTTGTATAGTTTTTAATTGTTTGTAAATTTTGTTTTTAATAGTTTGTACATGTAATTTAATTTGACATTACATACTTAACTATGGGATTGTTACTTATACATACCTACTAATGTAGTTGGTTTCTTCTATTTATCTATGTTATAAAAAATCTACTGCCATTAGTGTCATTTTTTACACTATTTTACAATTTCAATCCGACTTAGCTCTACTTGCAACGTTCAAGAATATCTCAATCTTGAGTCTATGGCTTATCAAATTAAAATAACTTGTAATCGTGAAAAAAATTTTGCACTTCTTCATAGAAATCTCAGAATCTATGTCAAAGCAGAAAACAAGGTCAGTTTTACACAATATTTGACAATAACGAATTCAGTTGAATCTATTTCAAAGTGATTAAATATGGCTAAATCTTTGACCTAGTTGTAGTTTCCATTTACAAGTGCATGCAGGCATGCATGATGTATGCGTAGACGGCGGAAGTGATATTTCAAACAAAGAAAAATAAGATATGGGTGCTGCCTGGCCATTACATCTTGTCAATCGCTTTACTGCACTTCGGTACTTGCTCGCTAGTACACAAATTTGTTTCAGTAAGTAGGTCTAACTATATAAAATTAAGTTGTTCTAACCAGTAGTAGTTAGTTACAGTCACAACCACTCCAGCTAAATAATCTAAAAATATATTTTAAGTATTTTTCACGATAAAAATCTGAAAAATATTTTTCAGCTTGTCACAGATAGCAAAACCTCTCCATGCACTATCAACTCAAAACGGCAGGGTATTAGCCGGTTGGTAATTCCATCTCGATAGCTAAACAATTAGCCGGTCGGTGCGACAGGTGTATTCATCCAATTACGTCCGCATCGATTTGCCAGAGGGCGCATTTGGCTTGCGGTGACCCTGCCATAACTTGATTCAACGTCCTCGCCGATGTTCATGAGCTTTCTTACTTGGTGATATCTGTGTTTTACGGTTTGAAAAGTTGGCAAGGATTTTGTTATTGTTTGTTATTAACATTTAAGCTTAAATATGGCTATCGGATAGAACTCAGGCAGGCGAGTCTTCAGAATTAAACATTAGCTACATCGAAGCAGCTCTACATAAAAGCAAAAACGAAACGTAATTTTTTTCCTACTTGTACATATGTACACTTCCATTTTCCCTATCACAACAACAAAGAATAAACCAACTAAGTGTAACTATTTCCTAACAATCATACAAAAACTTTCTACAAATTTATTGCAAAAAAACACGTTCGATTTCCGACAGAACGACAAAGGAGCAAAAACATGAAATGGACGACAGGCAATATCGGCAGTCACCGCAGTGAGCCGCCACCGGCGCTCGTCGCAAAGAAAAACCACTTCAATGAAAAGTAGAAATATTTACAGCCCGCCTGAGTGAGAATATCGATAGCCAGTTAGATGCGTATTCATTTCTGTTGAGGATGTTTAAGTTAGTATAGTGTAATTTTATAATATTCCTCCTTTTTTTTTGAGACACGTATAAAAATTTAAAAGCGACAAGACAGCTTTTCAAAACTTAAGAATAATTCTATATAAATATGCGGAAAATTACTTGAAACAGTCTCTTAAATTATAATATTATATATTTTAAGAAACAATTATTGTACATAGGTACATAACCATGAATGAATATATGAATGTATGAATCAAAATAAAAACTCATCAAATGGTTTTTAGAGAAGAAATGCGCCAAAATCCGCATTGCGAAATAGTTCTAGACTAAAATAAAGATACAAGGACTGAAAATATAAAGATTAGAATTTTCAGTTGTCGTAGCTTAATTTCACGTAATTACCTGATAACAAAGCTCATAAAAGCCTCTACGTACATTAAAAGTTATCGTAGCCCAAAATATGTTAAAATATACCGATCCTATCCGAGGAAATTGGTGCGGTTGATCAATCAATCAAACTTGATTGATTACATAGACGCACACGACTGCGGTCGTTCGAGCAAAAATGCTGAACCAGCAACATTCGCAGAAATCGAACGTATGGAATAATCGATCCAGATGCAATGGCCAAAAAGGGAAGTCTGATATTTCAAAACGTTTGAAAGATCCTTAAACAGTGATTGTTCTCTTGGCTGCTCCTGTGAAAGTTTTATGTGTTTAATGAATTTTTATTTTCAGTTGTGAGTTTATAGCCGTATCGTAACAACATTATTCCGTCAGTAATAATAAAGTTGTACGAAATAAAACGATTATGGTTGAGCGATTATGTCGTTCAAAGGTAAAAGTTATTTTTAATGTGTATAAATATAATACAATTTACAGGTATGTGAGAAACTTGAACATTGTAATATATACTTACCTCGTTATTGTAAGAAATTTGTAAGAAAGAGCTAATTAAATACTTCTACAAAAGAGGTATAAATAAAAAGTAACCTGCTTATGAAATAGAAAAAGTTCGAATAAAAATAAGGTAGCTTAACAATATCTATTTAAATATTCGAACGAAATATTAAACCACAAGCTTTCGGTTAAAAGCGTCCACAACCGCACAATATTCGCCTTCAAAAAACTCATTTATTTTTGCAAACAAGGCACCATACTTTCAAAGCATGTGACGCAATTGTCCGAAAGACGCATAAAGGGACGTATCTTAGCAAAGTTACGCTTCTAAAATATTCAAATCTCCAGGGTGGGTTTGGTTGCGCTACAGCAAAATGCAAAACAAGGGAAATTCCCCTTTAAATCAGTGCCGTGGCGTGGCCGGCGCCGCGCCGCTCTGTGTAGTCGGGCGCCGTGACATCAAACACGCCGCTCGCAGCGACTAACTTTCGTTTTCATGCTCTTAGCAAGTTTGGACTATAGGGACGGTTCGAATTAGAAGTGTACGTTGAAGGTTAGGTTATGATGAGCAATTGTAAGGAATAAGTGCAATAAAGTTAGCTAAATTTTGTGTGGTTATATAATAAAATTGTGATTCCTACTGTAAAGCTTTACTTAAATATTCATAAGAATTTATTCTAGAAACCGTTTTTCTGTTCTGAAATGCCTATATTCTTAATTATATACATTGCACTACCTTATACCCTGAGATTGCAGATTTTTTTTAATGAAAAAGGATGTGACACTTCTATCCACGAGATACCTATTCACTCGCCACTTGAAAGAACTGAGTTTTCTGGAAAAACAGACGCAGGCAGTTCATTCCACACCGCAGCGACCCGGACCAAAAAGGAACTGTCGAAGCGTTTGGTTCGACTTCTTGGGATATCTACCATAAAGGGATGGAAGGCCTGTCTGCGTCTAGTAGTCCGATGTAAGAAGGGTGTGTGTGGGTTCAACCTGATCAAAAACAGTATTCGCGCATACTCAAGTACAATATTTAATAAACGATAACCTGAAATATCTGAAAGTCTCCAGTTACGATTTAAAAAACTAAGTCACCGTTTAATATTTATTTTGGTTGCAAACAAAAACTTTTAATAGCTCCATCAATCCGGAACCTTTTCTGGAGCAAACTGCGTTCAACTCAAAACATTGCGAACCTATTAACTGCTGAAGTTTTTACGATGAAACCAGTACAAACAACACCCGTTACCGGCAGTTGCATTGTTCGGTGTTATCTCGCCGAGACCTAGTTTTGGACGGTCAGCACAAAAATTTAAACCGCCGCGGAATTGCTTACCAACCTCTAAATTGAGTATTATTGTAAAACACCAACTCCAGATAAATGAATTGGATGATTGTTTGGATTCATAGTTTAAACATTGATTTGAAAATATGGTAAAAACAATAAATTGGGATGTGTCATCTATTTTGACATGTTATAAAAATGGACTTTGCTCTTGTTGCGATAAATTCAGAAGTGATAAAGGGGCTTAGAGTTAAACAAGTTTAACAAGAAAAAATATTAGTTTTGGATTCTTGTTAGATACAGACTCAAAGATGTGTTAAGAAATGTCTGCCTAACATTGATGGATATTTATTATTACAGGCAACGAGAAATTCGATATATTCCATATTTCGATGTATATATTTAGAATTTTGAAGTAATTATATAAGTACATATAGACTAATAGGTATTATAGAGAGGGCTCCAAATTAAAACACCATGGCTTTTTCTATACCTTCCATTCGCAAAAAATATGTAAATATGCGTGTATTATTCATATTGAACAGATGTTATATGAATCATCAAATCACCTCGAGAGAGTTTGATCGATCACGTCACGATCACTTAGTAACTGCGAGAACTATACAAAATAGGTATTATGACCATAAAACTTAAGCCAGCAATGGCAGGTGAAAAATAATTTTAGAATAAGACAAAGGCATCTCGCATATATTTTGGTCTTTTACGTAACGACCATTTAATTGAAAGTAATTAGTTTAGATTATAGACAACAGATTTACAACTAAAAAGCCTTGTTTTATTGGTTTTATTGCATAAATAAATCAAATTTAGATGTATTTATTTAATGTTGGCGGCAGATGTAGATCTATGTAATATAGTCTCCCGAGGTGACCGAATATACATATCTAATAGATTATCTACTAGCAGATCTCATATGGTATCCGAAAATGTGTCATGGTATCATAATAGAAAAATATCATGTGATTATCTTGGAAATACGACAGCGACAAATAAACCTAAATGGGTAAAGTGTTTAAATGTCCATGAAATTTGAATTACAATTTTAACTTTTATACGACATAGGGCTTTAATATATCTGTCGATACAATGTTTCTGAATATAATAATATTAAATTCTTATTTCCTTGTTTAAGGAAGTATTTTTATTAATAGGTACTACGGAGTTCTCATTAAATCCAGTTCCTTACATCAAAGAAAACTTCCCCTAATTGTCACGACACAGGTTACGGTCCTCGGACGGCATTGTTTCTAAAACCAATAACAAGAAATGAGACTTGAAAATCATAAAAGCGATTGTTAAAGATTTGCCCGCCGGAAAGAAAGTGATTCCTACACTTAGTTAATTTATTCAAAGAAAGGCTGCACTACTAACGAGCAAAAACTCCCTTTCGACTTCAATAGGTAATTAAATACAACGGGAACGAGGAACAACACTATATTTGCATGACAATTGCCCGCAGACTGCGCGCGCGGCGCGGCGGCCCGCTTCTTCCGGTGAGATCAAGGTTTGCCGTTTATAAATCAGTTTAAATATATTAACTGTTGTTTGTTAGTTTTCAATAAAAGGCAATGGTAGATAAGGTGTTACTTTGGGTTTCAAATATAGAGAAAATTTGGATTTTGAAAGTTAATAATTAATCAGAGGATATTTATTTTACTGTAAACATGGAATTACATTAGATTTTTCCAGTCTGGTTACTAAATAAGTAAACCCGCTGAAATCATCAATTGCCTTTAACATGCATTACCAATGAATGCACATTCTTAAGTAAAAGCCCTAAGAGCATTTATAAACTTACGTGAAATCTGTACCCCTCGTTCGGCCGCCAAATTATTTGCATGTTAACGTTTTAATTTCAAAAAATACAAAAAGACAATGTGTATTTATTATAGAAGAATTTACTTAATTAACAAACTTTCTTATTCCTAGAAATATCAGTCAATAGTTCAAGGAAACCGTTCTGGATGTCTGGACTGAATATTGAGAAAAAATGTGAAATTACTTATCTACGTATACGAATTTTCGAACCAATCAATAATAGATTTTTAACCAAGATGACTTTTTGAGTGTGCATTGTTTTCTTTTTACAAATAAGCAGAGAACGAGCAACATTTGAAAGCTTAAGCGTTACTTTAGGCAAGTTTCAAAAATCGTAATGTAAAGTTTCAGCGTCTTAATGTATCAGGGAGGCGTAGCTAATGGTCAACTTACATCAACACTGTCCTTTACAGCGATGAAATTCTCACCGACTTCTAAAACTTTTGAAATTAGAAAACTTTAAAATAAACAATGTTGCAAAAGTTAGAGAACCCCGGCATTAAAGTATTTAACAAAAGCTTTAACGGGCAATCCACCCTTGTTTTATTTGTGATATTAATCTTTAGGTGTTAGGAACTTGGAAGAATTTCTTATAAATACTTGGTTTTGGGAGTATTTAATCTTAATTGACTTTATGACGAGCAAAAACTGTCTGGAGTGTTAGATGAGGCTACGTTCCTGAGTGACTTGCGAATATAGTCTGTTATGGAACTTTGTCTTTGAATTTCACGCTGAACTGGTCGTCTAATGGTTCAACATAAGATGAATTTTATAGTAAGTACGAGAAACAAGTCGTTCTGTCGTAAGAAATAGTGTTCTTGTAAGTAATAAAAGCTAGTTTTTTGTTGTTTACAACTTTTTTGTTTTATATAGTTCTATTTAGTACTTCCTCATTCGAGTTCATTTATAAATGGTCATATTTCTAAAGGATGCTGAAAGTGATTGATAAATCATATTTTTATCTATTTGAACAATGAAACCAGGTGTGTTTCTCCATTAAATTTCATTAATAATTTTTGTTATGTTCACCTAAGAAATATACAAGACTAGTAATATACTAGACATAAATGAGCATCAGTTTTAAACGAACACAAGAAAATCCAAACATCTGCTTCTTTATACAAATTCAACTTAGACCAGCTTTCGGAAATATCCCTAAGGTGTCAGTAGCCACTTATTTCACAAAACAATTTTCATTGAACGATGTTTCACCTCACAGCAGTTTACATCTCCTGTTGTTTCTAAGTCCTTAAACGTAAATACTATTCTCAGCTAAACCATTACATATTTAGGTTTGGTATGGACCAACATCAATATCTGCCAAGTCGGTCCCATAACCAAAGAGAATTATTATGAATGAGGAGAGCGAGGGCCTGCTGCTCGGCTCGCATTACACGAGGTGACCCACTTCGAAGGATATTTCTTTTGTCATAGGAGATTTGATGCCAATAATCAAGTTATTAATGACTTTTATCTATCGGATATCGATAGATATAAATGGGTATGTTCTATATGGTAAGTTAATAATAGTGATTGGCTTGTGTAGGAAGGACTTTGTGAAGTCATTTGAACTGAATAAGATTGAGGAAAATTAGTTATTGGCTGCATATTGTGAATTATATCTCGTATTCGAGATGCATGTCTATAGACATTTTCATCTATACCGCTGACAAGCACTTGCTGTATGTTGTTCAGTACTTGTTCAGTACTCTAAGGAAAATATCGAGTTTGACATTGACAGATCTCGATCGAAAAAATCAGTTGTTTCGAGGTTTTTCTCTAACATTGAAATTTTTGAATCGAAAGTGGTTATTTTGGTTCTTTGTACATTTTCCTTAATTTGCCTATTAGTACTCGAGAACAAGTTTTACTCAGATACCTTCAACATTAATGTCAATGTCAAAATAATAAAATGAAGGTTTTCATTCATAAGTACTTGAAGACAAAATTGTATTGCAGTAAGTAGCGCTGAAGGGGCCAGTCCAATTGTGCTCTACAATGTCGCTCTTTGAAAGAGTTTCAAGTACCCAGTTTAAATTCATTGGATCGCACCTCTTTACTTCAAAACTGCAAAGCAGACGGACGATTACTGCACTTGCTTTCATTGGCTATTTTCGAAAATTGATAGAAGCTCTGATTGGCCCTTTGGTAACGGATTAGGTTTTTGTTCTGGTACGGCATGCATCCAAAGGTGCTTTATATTTTGTTCCACTATTCCTATGAAACACCAAGTAGGGCGCATATTTAGGTACATGCTTGTTATATCAAGTACCCATAGTTTCTACGAAGATGCAACAGATAAATGTTAAGTAAAAAGAAATTCATTGTAATTTTGAATATGTTAAATCTTCATTTCCATCTAGTCATACACGGGCAATAAAACAAAATTTGCAATGTCATCCAAAATTGGGTGAAAGTATTTCCCTCACATTTTGAATATATGTTCTTTTGTAATATATAGTTTAGTAAGACCACGTGTCGGGCGGGGGTCAACAACCTCGCATTTCATACGCCGCAATAACCGCTCGTCGGCTTCCCTGACCCATTGCCGCGCTGCACGCAATGAGGAAAGACCTTTTACGTTTTTTAACCAAATGCATGGGTTTTTAATTAATTAGGCTTCATAGTTAAACAGGTTTTAAAGGTAAAGGTTATAGATCCATTTGTTAGTTAAAAGGGTAGAAGCGGTACCTATACTCGTTACGACTTGTTACTTTTATACTCACGCAGGCAAAATATACCAATGATGTTTCATTGATTTTATTTAATGACTATTATGGAATTAACCGCCATTTATTTACCAACCGATACACATAAAATCCAAATCTAACCCAGCGGTTGGCAACCATCTACTAAACCCTAAACTTGCAGACAGTGTCCAAAATATGGAATTGTGTTCATCTTAAAAACTCGTCACGTCCCTTTTGCCCGATCCCCCCGGCAACCCTAGGCATCCCCTTGAGGAGGAAATTTACTCGCACCTGGGGCGGCCCTTGCCGTCTACGAAATTATACATTTAGATACAAATAAGTATGAAATGAGGCGAGTTTTCACGTAAGGAATTGTAATAATGACAGCCGATTTTGGGGTGGAGAATTTTTGAAATTAATGGTTTTATGCAGGCATTTCTAGGTCTACGATTACTTAATAATATCTGTAGCATACCAAAACTTTAAAACAAAATGCATTCGTTTGCGTTACAGAGCACCAATAATCACGTTAAGTAATGAATACACAACTCGATTTAAACTATACATTTTTGCAACCAAAATCGCAAGGACAACTTAGTAAATCTTACAAGTCAGCCCACCAGCCGCAAAAGTAGAGCAAAATTAGCAAACTTAGTAATATAAAGCGATTAAACTCATTTAAGTGAAACATTCGCAGTGCAATGAACCTTGGAGCATTCAACGTGGTAGGTACGCGTGCATTTTTGGGACTTTTCTCGTTATTTCGACAATAAAGCAAAGTTTTTTTACACGAAGCCGGATTAAAGTCATGGTAATAAAGAAGTTTGAGTTTTATTGTGGTAAACGAACTATGAAGAATATAGTGAGTTCAATAGCCTAAAGCCTTTTTAAGGAAGCCATTTTTATCTGAACTTGGATTCTATTATAATGTTATATTTAAATGTTAAAAGTGCTTGCAAGGTTATTGAATTAGTTTAAATATCAAATTAGGAGAATTATCTTGTTTTCTAATTAATCAATGTTTGTTTTGTACCAAAGACGATTGAAGTGAAACGACATTATTTCATGTACTTATTAAAATTTGAGTTTAACTGAAAGTATATTTATTAATAAACAATACGAAAAAGAAAAATATTTAAAGATAAAATACAACTCCTACAGTGAAAAAAAAAGTTTTTATGTTTTATTTTTTCATAGCCGGCAAAAGAGCACTCTGTCCACCTGCTAGCAATGGTAAGTGGCATTCGTGTCCATAGACATAATTGACGTAGATCTTATTGGTCAATAATATTATTGATTATCGATTAAGGACGCGTTGGCGACCGAAGGCTGTTGGAATTGACTTGTTTCTAGTAATACACTGGCTGATCCTTCCCTGTATACGGAACCCAACCACGTCACGTACACGGGGCTATCATGGCGGTTAAATAACAAGGACGGCAGTACCAGCCCAGACGAGCTCGTAACTAAGAAACTCTACAGCCAGTACTAAAATAATGTTACCTTGAAATATAAAGATTTGTGGTAGCACAACCAAAGCGTTGCTAATCAAGTTATATACATTATATAGATTTTCTTAAGACATTGGTTGTAAGTGTGACATAATGTGAAGTTAGAACATACAAAAAATTTATGAGTATTTTTTACTATTATCAAAACAGAACAGAAAAAGATATTGCGTGTTTGATCTATTTATCCGAACATCTGCGACCAGCGCATAGGAATGATCATGATTATACAAAGATCAAAGACATTTCACAAATAACGACTTAAAATCGAATTAGAATTGTAAATATCTTAACACTCTCCAGTGTATTAAAAAACATCAAGTTTTGATCAAAACGTAACAGTATCACGAAGATTATCTACACGCAAATGTTACAGATTTACAAGAATTACGTCACATATATTGACGCCTACTGTACCTGGGTGTGTAGCCAGTAATCTACTTTCAGCAGTCATGTTACATGAAATTTCATGAAATCGCGTGCCGCGACATCAGTCGATCAAACGATTATTCGTGATGGCGCATGAATACTGAGCGCTTTAGTTAATTGGTCGAGGTAACTATCGAGTTTATAAGGCATCTACACGCAATCGCTCATCTGAAAGGTTTTCAGAGGCAGACATACAGGCCTTGGTATTACCAATTGTAAACGATAAATCTTCATAAAGCCTTAAAGAATTTCCAGATTTCATTTGAATAACAAAATCTGTTGAAATAACGATTGAATTTACTTTATTCAATGACGTGTGCCTAATTTTACAACTTTTAAAAGTATTACTTTCCTTTTTTCTCATTGTAGCTGTTATTAAAAGTCGTCTAATAAACGGATAATGATTATATTTCTTTCAAAATTGGCATAAAATCAAATCTTTTTCGGAATTTAATAAAATCCGGTTTCAATCGCATCAACACGCAGGGGAACGGTCTCGGGCCGATATTAAAGGAGAAAAATCATTTTCCGCAGGTAATATACAGTCAAAACCGTGGAGGACAAACGAAGGATTCTTTTAAGGGGGTCCCTCATTACCATGAATAATAAAAAGTCTCATCACGAATTCGTTATAGCTTTTTCTCGGTACTAACTACTTTACTTTGAATTAAGTAAGTTTGAGCTTTGAAAAAAATTTACATTCAAGTTCGCGAACTAATACCCCCGCCCTTTGTTATAGGTTCCCCTTGGCACCCGGCCCTAAAGGAATGTAACGCTTTTTCTTTATCACCAAGAGGACAGTTGGCCAGTTCTCGCCCGGAGGGGACTTTTACGATTATTATCCGACGACGCCGTAACGTGTGATCTGGAAATCACTAGCCAGGCGCATAACTGTAACATTAGATAGGTATCTTAAAAGGATCAACTTCAATTAATCATAAAAGGCAACGCATGAAAACCGACTATTCAAATTTTCAGCTATAAATAGCATTTCCGTTTTACGTAACAGTTTTACGGTATAAAACAGTAAAACAGGAATTAACACATCTGCAGCTGGGTATAAAATGATGCAGGAATAAGTAAGCGTCAGCGTGCGTGGGAGCATTTCACATTCGCATCAGTTCATGTGACAAAGTAATTACTGCCGCGATCGTATGCGAGCGTCGGCGACCGGCGACCGGCCGACCTGTGCGTTGCATTGCACTTGATATAATCGACGGTAACACTACTCATTTTTATTGATAAATCAGCGTTCTTCTAGTGATCAACTTGTGTGAACTTTTTCACAAATTTTATAAATTATTAATGTCTGCGTTGTAGGCAATCGAACTGATTGTATCTTATTATACTTGATTACAAATAGAAACAGATTTATTGACTGCATTCGTATTAATGTAGGATTAGTTCCTTAATTAGATTGATAGGTAAGCTTATCCAAATTACAAAGGAAACCGTATATCGTCAGTAGCGTTAGTCATGCTTAGTTAGATTCTCAGAGTAACATTTATTGTATTCTACTTGTGTCACAACTCTGTATTCAAGCCAAAATAAGGTAGTATATCTTAACTTTCACACAATAACTCCTTATTTCAACATAGAAAGAACCTCGACATTTCATATGACGCAAACCCTGCGCCAGCGCCGGTTCCAGCTGAAAAGAATGTCAAAATCGTGTAGATACTACAGTTGAAAATTGCTTTACTTTGTTTCAATCTCATTTGATATTAACGGTAACAACGCGATCTATTCCAGGATGTATTTGATTAGTGCTTGTTTGTAAAGGCTTTTATAGTAGCTAAACTTATCTTCGGTTTGCTTATATGAATCAACAGGATGATACTGCCAAAAGGGATCATAATTATTTTTGAAATGCCCACATACAAATCACGAACACCCGTAAGTATTTCTCACCGTGAAATTTATCAAGCAGACCCGTTTGTTTATCGTTCATTTTCATGTATCAAAAGTCAAGGTTGCCAACTGTTTAATCAAATAGATTCAAACATAGAACGCGCAAGTCGCAGCCCGGGCCGGAACCGCCCATCCGCACCGAGCGTGAAATAATGCACCACATGTTGGATAACATTGGTAATTAATTGCATACGGCGAAAGTATTCTCATGCTCGTTGTTACAAAAACTTGCCTTATTATATAAAAATAAACGATAGAAAACATCAGGCTAATTATGGATGAAAATATGCCGCATGACTGTTGGTGTAAGAGTGCTTGCGTCTGTACATTACGACTGTAAATTGAAAAAATATGTCAGATGGCTTAGTTCAGATGGGCTTTAAAAAAGGAGTTTAATTTATTTTATACGTATAATATTAATAGTGTATGTCCATATTAAGTTTGGTGTTCAATTGATCAAACATCATTAGTTCATATGATATGCCTATGGTATTCCAATGTTTAATAGTCTAATTAGACCTAAATCTATCCCTCCGCACAGTATCTAGTCTTTTTTTTTCAATAAGGCCTCCCGAATACCTTTTTTCAATTACCACCATATTAATGCAGTCATTATTTTTAATTTATTACCTTAGTAAATTATTACTTTTATCACGAACTAGTATTTAGTCTGAGAAGTTAAATATCATCATGATATTTAGAGACTAATATCAAGTAATTGTCACTTTAGACTATGGGTAACGGAAATAATTCAACCTGAAATGCTTAACACATAACCCATTAACATAGTATTACAAAAGGCTTGAATTACAAATCAAAAAATTGGTTTCTCTTTAAATAGATCGGTTAAGTGTAGTAATGAGTTATAGTGCGTTTAAATTTACCATGTAAAAGTTTCAGTAAACTAAAAAATAACACACCGATTATATGGCGCCAAATGTAAGGAAAGACATAGGTAGGTATGATATGTTGCCCTCATAAAAAGGGTTTATCTTTACCAGGTTTAAATCAAGAAGCTTGGCATAAATGAAGGTCTTTATCCTTTTAAAATTAAGATCTAAATCCGGCGATATATTGCAAGTTGCACAGTTCAATCATTAAATTTACGAAAGCCGACTTTTCCAACAGTCTAAAATAAGAAGATGCTATGACAAAATCCCAAATTGTTATTTCCAAACGCGTCACTCGAAGCGGCTTCTTAGCTCGGGCCATATTTAGACGAATCTACATCAAGGTGATAAATTTGGGAGCGCGACTCCCGTTTCCTCGGATCAAATAAACGGGGAAATAAATGACTTCCACTGCCGAACGCATTTAAATCCTCACTAAAATTACAACACGATCATGTAAGCGTTAGAAAAACGTGCAGCTTCATCTTTTATGTAAAAAAAAAAACAATATCATTGATTGCGAAACAATGACATGATCGTTACGTAAATGCAATACGCTTCCCGGTTTCAAGTGTTTACGTAAAAACAATAGGGCGGTGAATTTGTGAATATTGTTAAATAATATTTACTCGCTGGTTGATTGATTTAAATTGCATTATTTATTATTCTAGATAGGTATAAGTTTGATACATAACTTAATTAATATAACTACTAGCTCTTGCCTGTGGCTTCGTTCAAGATGCTTGTGTTCTTGCCTCATAAACTATGCTATGTAAAAGATTTTGTGCATTAAATTTCAGACATCCAATTTAACACAACAGAAACGTTTTTTAGGGCAGAAACCTTCGCTACCGACTGCAGAAGAATTTACCAAATCATTATCTATAGTATTAGTAAGAGGAAACAAATAAACATTAATTTCAGTTATAAAGAAGAATATTATAAATTGTAATTTCCGTAAATTTTGAAATATAGTCCAATATATGAAAAAAAATCCTCAGAAACAGGTTTAACTCAAGAGGTCGGAGGTTCATTCCCCAACAAAACATCTATGCGACCCACTGACTTATGCTTCACACACAAGTTGCGTTTTTAATTTCCATGAATAATTACCCAGATAAAGGTAAATTGCTATAAATATTTATAATGTCATTTATTGACATTTGTGTCTAAATGTCAATGTTCTAATACCAATGCGCATACGTTTGCCGACTGCCATTTATAGTAAAATATTTGCACGCTACTGTTACATTAATGAATACTTCTAGGAAAACAATAATTGTGATTAATGTAAGATCAAACCGATAATATTGTCGTGACTCGCCGCAAAACACAGAAATTCAACATAATTAAACTTTCTCTTTATTTTTATTTATCGACCTAATAGACAACATAACATAGCTTGAAATCAAAAAATAAATTATTAACTTTACAGACTGACACAGCCACAATATGGCTTTGGAGTAAAGCTGTATCATGTAGGTACTTACATATAAAACACAAAACATTAAAACATTAGTCAAATCGAAAATAACATCTATGTTTGTCACGCGAATCACCCAGAATCCAGATCCTTCTACAGATATGGCAGGGTAACACCCACTTATAGGTACCACAATGCTGTCAAAATTAAACTCTGAACGAGGATTTAGAGGAGTTAAAATATAGAATGCTATCGAACAAAAATCATTTTAAAACTTTTTTCGAAACATAATATTAATAATGTTATGTTATCACGATATCCAATTGAAATTTATTTAAACCTTATAAAAAGTGGTTGTTCACTTTTTACGCTACAAAGAGGTATATTCAGAATACGAGTATGTGGGCCGTAAATATATTTTTTACTTAGTTTACAGTAATATAGAAAGCAATATTTTGGTTCATTTCTCAATAAATTATGTTTTATAAATTAAGTATAGAAAAAGTCATAAAATATAGAAGTGTGAACCAAAAACATAGTAGACAAAACAATGAGATATGTCCTGAGCTAGGCAACCCCTAGTTCGCAGTAGGTGTTTCTGCACATCAGACGGATAAATGGCTTTTGCGTCTATAACGATAGATTTATGGTGGTATGTCTCAGAAACGTCGCTTTTGGTGATCTTTCCACACAAGATGTGTAACTTGATTTGAAAACTAGGTGTATTCTAATTTTTTTTTTCATATGTATTCGCCGATGGATACCTTAGTAAATACATAAACTTGACAATTCTATTTCACTTCATTAAGAACATAATTTAGCATCGACACCGATTACCGAAGAATTATGCCGAAATATTTGTTGATTTGTTGTATTTTTTTTTATTAATCTTTGCAAAGGTTACCTGCGTAGACATTCACAAACTCGAAAAAAAAAATTATTAACATTTAATAATATTTTTTTTATCAATTATTTATCTAGATAAAAACAATTTGTCCCTGATTTAAAGTTCTAAACAATAATAATAATAATAATGCCCAGACAAACACACCATCTGTATGGCCCCAAAGTAAGCAGAAATTGTGTTATGGATGATCATACTGCGAACTAAGGGGGGACCCAGAATAAACATACATATATAAAGATCAACAAGACCCGAAATCAAATATCTGTGTTCATCACAACCTGGGACCTCCGGCGTATGAGGCAAGCTTACTAACCACTACGCTACTCGTCGGTCAAACTCGTTCTAAATAAACGGCTTGTTTTTAATAATAAGTTTTACCACGTCCGTAAATCTATTAACCGTCTCAATTTTCACTTGGATCGTTTGTTTTCTAGAACGTATCAGTTCAGTAAGTCATTCTCCAAGTCATGGATGAACTAAGGATTTCTCTAGAAAGTTCCGATGTCAACTGATACCTGAAAGTTACACACTCGTGCCTTTAGCAAAAGTGAATCAAACAAGAACACAACAATATTGAGTTTTAAAACGTAAATACTTAACAAGAACACGATACCTTTACCTGTAACCCTTACACGAGTCAATTCAACTCGTTCATGGATCTTCTGCCATTGAACTATACCATATTGTATACACACAGATTATGTTAATGAATCTTATACTCTTTATATTTCTCACATCTATGGAGCATGATTATATCCTGTTAGGAGCACACGGCACATGTAAGTAATAAAGGAACCTGACATAAAAAAGTTCTTAGCAAACGCGTATAATTTTATGATACGTACGCCGCGACTTGATTCACTGCTCATAGAAAATACAAATATCGTCGGAGCTTATAATAAAAAACACCTACAAAATCGTTATCGTCCCAAATACTGTTATTTTATCTTTAATACGAGTATTTCGACCCCTTTGCATTCACTATCAAATTTCTTCACTAAAACTTGTTTACTTTTCGAATATTCCAATGTCTATTTATGGCTATTACCATCAATCGGCTAACAACGAAAAAAAGAATGAACCGAATCAATCAAAAAGAAAAATAAACAAAAACTCCATACTACAAACATCCGGCGGAAAAGTAGAACGTTTGCTAGCTACAAGATAATTACTCCTTTTTTTTCATTTGCGGGCTACCACGAACGAAGACAAAGTGCTGACTCGTAAAAAACCTCCTGGGAACAGAGGAGTTGGCAACACCTGGCCCTCGAGAGGCTCGTGCCGCGAAAACTACAAGACACTCGTATTAAAAGTTTCTAAACGAAAATATTTCATTTACCTGAAACACAATGTGCCGGCGGAGTTGATGTGCAGGGAAGATCTATCTTGGACGTGGCTTGGAATATTACGTATTAGGCAACTTTTTACATTGTTAGATAAAAATTTGGTGATAGTCACGTATGAAGTAGAGTCAATAAAAATATAACCTCGATTTTGAGATATATGAGCATGATTGCTGTTTATAATCAGGTTTTTAACGCAAGAAAATTCTATATGTGATATAGTAGTATTAACTTATCCACTCCTCATTAGGCACGGAAGTGTACGTGACATACCTACTAAAATAAATTTCAATACGGATCCAAGTAGTACAGAGCAATAAATTATTTACTTTCACTTGTCATCGCTCTGCGCTAATGTTAATGAACAAGGACCCTACAGCCACTGCTCTACGTGCAACATTGTGGTAAATCAATTCCTTGGTTCCAAAGTACACTGTTTATACAAGAACCCCCTAATTCTTAACTAATCCATATTCGACGAGGCGAAAGTTCCCGCCTCTGCTTATTCATCACGTACCACTTGACATTTGATTAACTTAGCCATCGTATTTCTAATTACTTTCCTTCTCAATATTCATGACATTACATTGTTTGCGATGATAATTGATTTACTTAGTGTTTTGTTGCTTTTTACTGTTGATTGATGAACAAACAGAGGTGTTGTTTTGGTTTTTTCGCCGGCAGGGCATCGGCCCGAACCACTCCGGGTCGCAGCCATCCAGCAGTACGTGACCTCCGCTCGTGTGCACAGAGCCTACTTTGTAATTCAAGCAATGTACACGTGCCCTTATGCTGCGAATACAATTTCATTTCATATCTCTCACATGGAATCAGCTCAATTCCCTCAAGAATATGCAAATTGATATCGTGAAAGAAAAATAGATTTCAGAACTTAAAAGTTTTCAATGACGTTGAAGCGAAAAGTGATATTTGATGAAACCTACCTTTAAATGTTCTTTAAATTTTAACACCGTCGTTAGGATACAACAATAATGTAACAATTTTAAACTGCAGCACTTAGAAACGAAGATACCCAAAAGCCGTCATAAGAATTATATAAAGTAAGGAATATCATTGCCAGCTCCTTCCATTACAGTCCGCATTTTCACAAAAGCGAGTAAACGTCAGAAGGGATCAGGGCTGAAGGGCCGTAGGTTAATCTTTGCTGGCAGCGTGACTCGCAGCATCAGCCTCGGATCAGCGGCTATTTGTCAATCACCCAAAAGAGCAAGTCTTTTATCAATTGCCTCGTGTTGCTCTTTTGTCAATCGCCTCGCTCGCGCGGCTCTTTATACTGCCTTTCAAATAACAACTCTCACCTTTTAGATAATTGTATGCTTTTAAAACCTTTCACGTTTTATTGAACCAGGCCATTGTTCGGGTAAGTTTTCAATACGAACAAATTTTATAGGTTTTTATTGAGATGAATACAATGTCATATCAGTTGCATATAATATACCACTGAAATGTTAACATCGCACCAGTGGCATAAAATCGCAAGTATCTGTGATTTTTCATAATGTTTTATATCGAAATATAAAATCACTTTCGCCGACTAAATAATCTGCTGCTGGTGTGAGTTTAATGAATAAAGGTGATAAAATATTTAAAGCACAACAATTTCTTACATGAAAGCGAGATAACCCAAGATATGATTTGTCACTTGTTCAGTATTTCCGGAGCAAATATTGTTCCAAATTTTATATGTAAGTATATGAAATAATGAGATAAGATAAAATATTTCTAGATATTTTCTTCATATTAACTAACCCAATAAGATCGCGTTCGTCTTGAACACGTTTTTGAACTAAAAATAAACTGAATTCAATCGATATCGATACACTTGATCCGTTCTGCACTAGTTCATGCCGAAATCTGATTTCAGAGAATAATTCCAACAAGATCTTATCTTTATCTTTAATAATCAGAAATAGTGGCACAATGAGCCAATTTATGCTTACCAAGATTCACTTCGTTCACAATAATACGTGACGTGATTTTAACTAAAAGAGCTATTTATTTGACATTATCACAAAAACGTCGATGAAGAGGTGGGTTATAAAATGAATACAACCCAAAACTAATATTGGAGCATTCCAACTCTTGAACAGTCAAAAGACACTTGAGTACCGGCAATGAAACAAGTAACCGACGTATTTACCGGTGATTTTTCCACTCATGAACTACATTTTGTTGCTTTAAAACGCGTTGCAAACCGTAATATGAAGGTAGGTTTGTGACACAAAACATAAAATATATAAGTTACCATATTTTATATAAACTGCATAAACTATTTGTATAAACTGCTGTTTAAAAGCAAGTATAACATATGCTAAAAAAAAATTTGCTGATAACAAATTATTTTATTAAAGTGTTAAAGAAAACAAACTTCTAAGTATTATTGCAAACAATCACTTAACTTTTATTTAATTCATCTAGCCGAGCTCCTTGCACATTCAACTTTCACAACTCTTATTACCAAGTCATAAGACTGATTTTAATCTAGCTTGATACGGTTTCGAGTGTACAAACAGGAATATAAATTTGAGCAATCGCTGCCACGTGTTAACCAACCTAATGCAGTGCATTCATATTCCACACTCGATCGGATTTCAATCACAGACCCATTCTATTTAGCTTATATGCAGTTTAATACGAGAACATCAAGTAGAGTGGAGTACAGTGTAAAGTATGGCATGGCTTTGTCGATCTTAGCTTTAAATTCCATTCGGATAAATACTTAAGTACTTAGTGTTATCTATAGAAGCAGACGCCGTCAATCGGATTATGTTGTAGATGTTTCGACTTGATAGTGCTCTGAGCAACAGTGTTTTAAGCATGGTAAATCTGTCAATCAGTATAGACGTTACGAATATATATGACGAATAACTTTTTTTATAACTTACTAGTACAGTATTTTATAATATACAATATAAAATCGTAAATTGTTTGTATTTTCGTTCTCAGAGGTCTCTTGGTTCGAGGTTCTCCATGGTCGCTGCGGTGAACTTTAATAAAGAAAAAAAATTCTAAGTTATAAAATGATTTTGATACTAATAAAATTAGGTAAGAAAAGCAACACCTCTAATTATTAATAATGTAGTTGCAAAGACATTAAAGTTCCAAACATGAATAACACCAAATTACTATCTTATCGTATTGTCATAAATTTCCAAATACTTACCATATTTATTAGATTTAAAATTACAGATGATCACTTCTTTACGTCATCGTAACTTAGTCATTCGAAATTAATTAAATATCATGAAATTCACAATAGTAAAACAGTACATTAAGGTTGAAAATAAAATGGATATTTAACACGGTTAGGTATATAATAAACGATTGAAATCAATCGTAAATAGCGCGTTATCATTTTAAGTGTGTCAGTTACAATGTACAGGAATTGAATTCAATACTTCAATCAATACTTCAATCCTATTGAAGAAAGTAAAGTTGTATTTAAGATATATATTTTTATTATTTCATTTGTAACCAATATCCCTTTCTTAACTGCAATATCGTTAACACGGTTTCAACCGCTATATCGCCATACAGCGGAATTAGGACGCGGCGCGGACTAAAATAATAATGTATTATGTATGTTAATGTCCGTGGCATGGTCTTCCCCTGATTTAAGACTGCCGTGTTTACGACAGAAAGTTTAACAACCACGCAGAGTCATTATTAAAAATTAACTGGTCGAAATGATAGGCCGAAATTTCGTATTTCAAAGTCAGTTTAAGATATTTTTTGTCAAGATTGAAATCCTTTTTCATGTACTGTCACTTAATTTGATGTACTTAGCTCTGGAAGAGCTTCAGATGAGTTCAGTGGTTAAGGCGGTGGCGTTTCGATCTTGAGGTTCCGGGTTCGATCACCTGGACTGCCAAAGGTAGCAATGAGTTTTTACAGCTTAAGTACAAAAAACCGATTTTCTAACGGTGAGGAACCCAAGAAATTATTTTGAAGGTGTGTGTAAAAGTCTGCCAACCACCAATAAGCAATAGGCAAGCGTAGTGGACTATAAATCTAGGCCCAATGACCTGGAGAACAAATAACTAAAAACAAATGAAAACCAAAACAAAGACAAGGGAGTAACATCCCTACAATACCTTCGCAACATCGACTCTATCTCTTCTTATGGTATCAATGAATTTTGAAACATTGGAGCTTCGACCGGTAAAGTAATTCAGGAATGTATGAACAGTTTACAAAGTATTCTGACATGCATTAAACCTGCGGATGTAATATTTGAAGACTAGCATTAAAAAACTCCCAATACAACATTTCTTAGAGTCAACCTTCTAAGTTGTGTAAAGTTAAATCTCGATATTTTCATTAATGTTTAATGCATGTTATTGAGCTATCTGCTCTGATAATGTTAAGCGTATTAAGTTGCAGTAACTTATCAACAATTGACAGACATTGATTTATGTGTCTCTCTACAGCATAAATTATGTTATAAAAATAAACATTACTGCACACATTAATCTTTTTAATTATAAACATTAATCTAATGAGAAAATAGCTGTTTTGCGTTTATTTCTTTCATGTCGCTGTCGAATTGTATGCTCGTATCTACTATTTCATGTATTTTTTGATGAAGATAAAAACGATGATGAAGTAAAAAATTACTTTTGTTAAATGTAACATCTGTAACACTTGACCTATGATACAAAACTTACTGTCTCGTCACGAAACACCTGATACGAGAAGCTAAGAGACTGAAATTTGGTTTCTTTTAGAAACAATCTATGAAAGAATCCGATAAAAACTGTTGTTCCTTAAAAGATATTATAATATCCACGAAAAAAGTTGACATGATTAATGAATGTCTGGGATTTTCATATTTTTACCTATTCATAAGGAAACTTATATATTTTTGCTCTGCAGGTCTAACATGAAGACTTAGCCAATTCGAAAGCCAATTAAAATAATATATTTGTAAAATCACGGGTCAGTTCACATGAATTGTCCAAGCCAACTAACTACACAAAGTTTTGAGAATGTAATTTATTCGCTGCACTTGTTTTGTTTATAAGTATTCTAGAAGTATAATTGTAGTAAGTAGTTCGCTTGGTCGATTATTAAACTCTTGAAGAGAAGCCACGTCTTTGAGCTTTGAGCTTTGAGGTCAAATCCGATTATTTTGTATAAAATTTTATTATATTTATCAGCACTTGAATGTCGTAATACACACATCGCAGGCACATTGATGTCGGCGCCGGCGCACGCGTCTCAGATCCAGTCACTCTAACTAGGCGCCCGTTAGTTCACTGACCTACTAAACAAAATGGTATACCGAAGATTTATATAGTTAAATGAGAACTGTAGAAAGTTTGTCCATAGATGTTCGACTTTATATAAATCGGTTGGGCCATACTTATGTTTTACATACTTAGGAACGATTTTAAAATCTTCAATATTACCTAGAGAATAACTTTGACACTCGACAAGACTATCCTTAGCAATTATTCTTCTAATTAAAGTTATCTGAGCATTGAACTTTCAGCCCATAGTATATTTATTGTTAATAGAAATATATGACATAACAGTAAATTACTTCGCCAGCAAATAGAGGTTATAAAAGTATTAAATCATCAAGATTCATTTTATAAATTAAGTTTTATACAATGTACATTTTTTGTACGAAACATCATTTAACCTAAGATAAACTAGCCACTATGTCGCAATAAGGTATATACGATAGAGACAGATACAACAAGTCGCTAAAAGATTAATATACCTACATGTAAAAATGGCCAAAGAGTGTCAAAGAAAATAACATTAATATATTATGTCAGACCGACACTTTTCTTAAGAGTTATATAATACTATCTCGAGCACGTACGATTTAGGGTTTATTTTAACAATTTAAATAGTTTCCCAGTCTCAATACTCTATGTACAGTTTCAGAATTCTACAAATTTTTTAAGTTCCTGAACGAAAGACCGCACCTTATGTTATTACGATACATTAATTTTCTCTTTACAAGCGCCCTTGTTTTAGCTTTAACTATGAAATGAACGTTAAATATACTAATTATATCAGTGTAAGTCAGTGCCGTAGGTGTAATGACTCAAAGCATTTCTTAATCCAGTTTGGGCATTCCAAGGTTAGTCGCATGTAAGTAACAAAGCACAATTGATTTCACAGACTTTTTATTGCTCATACAAAAATGTTTGTGAATAAAAACAATGCGATTTATAGGTACAGTTGCTGAAATGTTTTGTGTTGAAAATTATTTTGCCTCTCTATTTTAGATTTTTTTCATTATTTTGTATTTGTTTTCTTAGGTTTTATCCTTATATCATTAGACTGTTATAATTTTGAATGCGTCAGCTCTGTTTCGGATTTTAAAAAAACAGGCAAAGATCACAAAGAGTAATTTGATTATATTTTGTTATTATACTGTGGTAGAACCGATGGAGGATCAACCAAGCAATAAACCATAACGTCGTCTGAAATCAAACTATCTAAACTGTACAAAAATAAAACTGATAACGGAAAAATCAGTAAAGCTGTAGGTCTAAAAGTCCAGCACTCACAAAATGTGAACTAACGAGTTACCAAAGCGCAACTTTCATGTGCCAAACTATACATACCATCCCCAAACGAAATAATATGCAGTGTGAAATACAAATTGCTAGCATTGCAATATAAACTATCACTACTTGAAGCCTTTTTAAAGTACTATCGAATGATATTGAAATCGTAAAGCACGGAGCAAGGCGGCGACTTATCATAAAACTTTCATAAGATTAGGGTTGCATGCGAACTGTGGTATCAAAAATAAAACAAAAATGGCCTCGATACACAATACGTTAAATCTTAGCTTTATAAAGCCTGTGTTGTGATTGATGCAGGCCTGCGTCGCGTGACGGTGAACGTGGATAGCCGAGCTTTTCAAACGATTCCCACGGTCCGGTACGGTGCATGCGTCGCCTTACTGCACCTATTACGTGCCGGCTACCCGCACATTACGACTAACATGTAATTAGATCAATAAAATGGTAGTTTGCTGTGCTTTGCATTTTAAGCGATGCCATAGTGTTTTTATTTTATTCTTACGTTTAGGTACCTAGAATTTTTATTATACAACAACGGCTATCGTTTTCTTGTTAGGATAAATATGAGGAAAAAAATTCTGATCGTTATGGAGGTTCTTAAGGTTAAACTACATGCTGTATCCAACAGTTGACCACTTTTACCGGTAAACAAAAAACAAGGTAACTTAGCTGACGGTGTTGAGACAGATAACTGCCACGGTTCGTTCAGTTAAATTTCAAACAACTAGTTAAATATGTTTGCACGTTGTTCCTGTGCCGCGTGATTTGTGGAACCCAGTAATATCACATCAGACGATCATAAATTCATAAAAGATATACTTTTGAAAATTATAAAGATGTAAAACGATATAGTTAGATAAGAAGATTAGTTGTATGTCTTTGTTAATTAAAACTCAATCCCACCTGATGCTAAGTGAGGTCAAAGATTAAGGGGGTAGAGAAAGGACATGGCTCTTTTATCTTCGAGATAAAGGAGAACAAAGCCTACATACAAACACACCCGTGCAATTTAAATGTGGGCGTGGGGAGCCGGGCCAAGTTAACAACACTCCTTTGTCCATAAAAAGTAATCTTTCGATGAATTAAAACTGTGACATATTCGCCAAAGGTAGAAATTTTACGAATGAATGCGCTCGTATATGTCGGGAACACACTCCGGTTTGTTCACTAGCGTATAGTATTCTATTTCGGTTTGTGAGTTGCAAGTTAAAATAGACCGTAGTGGATATCATTAATGGCTTTAGCGTAAGCGTATAAGCCGATGACCCAATAGCAGAGACTTACTGTAAACAGTCATTTGATTTATAAATATCCGCATGTTTTGTGAAATCGTTGCTACAGGGGGGGTATCCTTATTGCAGGCTTTTAAGCTTCAAATGTTCAAAGGAAAAACCACTTTAATAAATGGATCCTATTTAATTAAGCCGATTGCAATCCTTCGCTGGACTCAAGCCTGTCGTGAATGTGTAGAAGAATATCTTATAATAAAGTTTAGAAGGATTCATAACTATTATCCCATACTGTTCTTTTTTAACTTTTTTACAAAATGTTTAAGGGTATTGTAAAAATATTGTGCAAATCGATAAATGTAAATAGCGCTTGCTAATTGGATGTTGTAAAGTGAAACGCCAATATGCAGAAAATATTTCACAACACATCGAGGCGTAGCTCAAGATTTAAATATAGGTTACTCGTGAGCGAGAACGTCAATCATTGTTGCCTAAACATAAATGCACTTTAACGGCACACGCGCCGAGGCTTCACATAGTTCTCTAACAAGTATAAAATGTAGGCCAACGGCACAACCACTCGAGAATCGATAATAAAATACGTTCACACAACACTCAATGTGTCGGTGTGATTCACGCCTTATCTAACATCGCCTTAAACTAAATAAAAATACACTGAGCCTTCATAGTAACACCCACAGCCTTTTAGCAAGTTTCCTTAGAAAGGTAGACCAGCTTTCAATTTCACAAAGCCTACATTTATATGCATTACGTTATTAGTGTCGTTATAAAAATTATTGAGTAATTCTAAACTTTCTAAATCTCGGTCACTCTGAGAATTATTTAATAAATTTCCTCGGAATTTTGAATATAATAAACGCTTTCCAAGTGGAAATGAAATTACTTCCAAGAATATAGGTAATAATATAGGTTTTGGAAAGAATAAATTTTTATGAAACTTTTTATATCTACTCTTAGAAACTTTTGCGAAGTATTTTTAAAAACTCTTTGATGTCAACTCACATTTCATTATACCATCAATCATCTTTACACTCAATCATAACAAAATAACCAAATTTTAAGTAACAACATAACAGCAAAACATCAACCAATTGAAACCCGTAATCAGTTTAAATTGTGTGTGTCTCCGGTCAAACGCTCAAATCGAATAAAAGTGTTAAATTGGCTTAATTTAAACCGCCATAAATTTCCATTGGCTCGTTCAAGTGGTTTGGCAATACTAATGTAAAATCTATCTACAGAGGCAGTAAGGTCGGAAAGGCACATAAGCACCCACATGAGTGTCCAGATTAGGGCCCCTCCTGCATAAGATGTAAGACAGCTAATCTCGGATTTATCTTCAGTCCTAACAATGTAAGTATGCACACAAGGGTTGAATCCATAGAAAACAAATTGCGGACTAATCTTTAAATCTTTTTGGGTTTCTTGATTCCTATACAAATCACTTACTTGACCACATTAGGGAATCTTGTACTTTTTAAAATACAATTCTATTTACGACTATAGGATCTTTTTGAATCTATAGACATAATAGAAATATGGAAAAAATTATCATCCAATAATATTGTCACTGCAATTAAGCTTTCGCAAATAACTATCGATTGCAAATAATTTGAAATAGGGCCTAATCTTCCTTCTAAGATTCCACCTACTGTCCTTTATATGCTCGTTAAATAAATGTTTAAAAAGAAATAACCTACTAGAAATCCTACAATTTGCTTTGTTTCAATTTGGTGAAGTCATGAAATCTAATCGTTACATTCACAAATAACCAAAAGCCCGTACTTTCTCTTTTTGCTTTTAGTTGGTACAACTGAAACTGTAAACGCATTACAAATACTTGAGATATTTATTATTATTTCTTTGGATATATATGTGATTTATGATGTGTTAATGACTTGTTTCTGGAACTAATTGCAATTTCTATTATGATTTATTACTTTTTTGACAAATAACAAATGTTAAGCTGCCAAAAATTTTTATATTCAATAGAACTAAGTAAATCTTAAAACAAAAAGCCAACAAACGTTTAGTTTTCGCCTACAGATTGTTTTTCCGTTACTGTGATAAAGAGCTTCATAAACAATAACTTTTTACTCACCAGTTGCATAATCTTAAAAGTGACCTTTGAGGTCATTATTCAAAGACCTGAATATCACTTATCGTGACTCCTGCAATTTCGACAGCATTACTTATGATTATACTGTCACGGAGAAAGCGCCGGTAATCTCCACGGTCACGCGTGGAATCAACACCAGATTGTATTTTACTTAGAAATCACGACAGCATACCTAATATGGTCTCTTAAACACGCAACAATAAGAAAATAATTATAAACAAAAGTTTACTAGCAAAGAGACACAAAAATTTATTGAATGACTACCCTGCAACGATTGAACCTATTGATATCATGCAAGCATCATGTTTGTTTATTATATATTTTCTAGATAAATTCCAGTCACATGTTTCTCCAAACACAAAGCTTACACTAATTGACTGCAGTTGGCAGCAATGCCCAAACAATAATTATGGTCGAATGATATTAATCGCGTGAATTGGCTCAAACAATGCAGATCTAACAAGAACCGTTTATGGGATGCGGTTGCAGCAGATGAGGCATATCCACTGCCGCCGGCTATTTGCCATAACAAATAAACTCGCACTAAGACGGCTAAACCGTTACTCTAAGCGCTTCACTAATTCCCACCGATCAGGCAATAGATGCAGACGATCGAGTTACTTTCTTCTTCAAGTTATATTTCACCTTAGATCCTTGTTTCTACTCTAGATATTCAGTAAGCGGTGTCCGTATATCGTGGTATAACTGTTAGAGTAATAGAAATGTCAAGGTTCATAGTTAGTCGTTCAAGTTGCTGCGCCCTTTAATATTGTTCGATAGCATTTGCTTTACAATCTTATGCTGCACTTGAATAACTCAAAAAAATCTAATACTTCATAATTTAAGAAAAATCTGGCAGTAATTCGTAACTAACTTTTCAAAAGCTGGCCAGAAGATTTTGGTACATTAAGTGCAAAATACTCGTTTTATAATAGTTTAACGTCGTGATACTTTTTTCATATAGTACACCTGTCAAAAAAACCGCAATGTTATATACAACCAACGAAGTGCTCACATAAACTGATTCGAATTAGAATCTTGAAAAGTTTTTACGAAATCCCATGGGGGTTGGAATACTTCAAATAAAGCCATCCCAAAAAACACATGACATAAAGCTAAACACAAGTAGTTGTTGTAATAATAGGTAGTGTAGGTATATTAACAATACGTACACAAATACATAAGTGCGTGCATATTTAAGAACATTACAGAAACGTTTTAATCACAGACATCGACTTTACTGGTTAAAACTCCAACCTCATTAGTCTTTCTGCGGTCTCTTCTCAACGTTTCTTCGTCGAATTCGGTTACTTTCATACCACTGAAAATTCGCAACTATTTTATGCTCCGCCTTCCTAATTAAATAAGTATTTTGAAAAAAATATTCGCGAACAGCTAATTTAAGCGGAGGTCGACCTTGAGGCCTCCGCGCATGACTGCATACGTTCCCGAGTTCCGGAATGTCTCGGTCCAAATAGAATGCTGCCCAGATGATTTACTTTTTGTTACTTATGATCGAAGCAAATATTTAAAGAAGTCTATAATATTTTTTTAAAAATCATAGCTCAGATTTTTTTTATCTAAGAATTTTAATTCCAAAATTAAGTCACTTTTTCTAGATGCAGCATAAATTATGCTTATTGCGTCATATTTAACATAATAGCGCGCAAAGGTATTTTTTCCTAACTCAAACATTTACATTTATCTTTTGCGAGGAGAATAAAGGATGTTCGGTGACCTTGCAGGAAGCCGTCATGAACAGAAACAACATCGTTTGTATCCTGGCGAGGCAAGGTGCACAAATAATAAAAGTAATTAGTTCGTCCTCGACCCTATTCACCATTGTG
Source organism: Marasmarcha lunaedactyla (assembly GCA_923062675.1). NCBI lineage: Eukaryota > Metazoa > Arthropoda > Insecta > Lepidoptera > Pterophoridae > Marasmarcha > Marasmarcha lunaedactyla. Next base: position 10,797,933 of record OV281346.1, on the reverse strand, counting down.
ATCCCATCTTAGGAGCGCGGACTCGCGTGGAAACTAATTAAACTTTGACCTCCCGACTTTAATATAATTTAAACTAACCGCTTAAGCTGACTTCGTCCTGTCAAGCTAAATAAAACTGAAATTCACTAAGTTAATGTCCACCTCAATTATCCTTGGTGATTTTTGAATAAAAGTTAATGTATATTCAGCTATGGAGGCCGCTAACGGCTTTATCTACCCTTCTTTTGGACCCACAGCAGGGCGTAATGGGATCTTGGAGTCGTAAATAATGTGATTTAAAAGTTGACCGTCATCCTTTTTTATCCCACAACGTGTGGTGGCATGACTGCTGCAGAACCTATTTAGAGCCATAAAATAAATTAATTGCATAACGTTACACTCGGTATACGCATTAAGTTTAACCACAAATAGCATATGCATATTTGGTATTAGATTCATAAAATAAAACATTTGCCCTTAATTTATCGACTGCCAGGTTGAAATAATGTAACATTATCTTGTTAATTTTTAATACAGAATGATTAAATCCAAGGTCCACGAGCCACAAAAATGGAAATTGCCTTGTAAATACATCGATGACAGACTGAATCACTTACGTACACTATGACGACATTATTTGAACTAAGTTTTCCACTACGAAATCATCAAATAATTTCGGAAAGTTGTTTAGAAAACTGCAAACTTATCTTTTACATAAGATTCAGTTTAACTTTCAATTAGAATTTGTTTGTAAAAGTAATTTAACTCATTTCTTCAAAAGCAAGTAATCTCTGCTACTGAGATCTGTGCTAATCAAGATTATACGATTTTATAAATGGTCTTCAAGGGTATTCATTTAACACTTCAAGAAACATGTAAGAATTTTATTTTGTGAGTTTAGTCTTTTGTAAGCCCCTAAAAAGAAGAGCACGCGTCGTTATCTCCTGAAACAAACCTTTGATGGTGGCAGCCCTGCAATCAGCCGGCATACATTAGCACAGACAACCAGATGAGTACAGACAGCATTTAAATAAACCTGCACATAAAACATTTACGCTCTAGCTATGACAAGTATGACTATAAAAATCCACGTTTCATAATTCGTATTTTGCTATTGGTGACACAATCGTAAAATAGGGTAATAATAATTTTATTTGACTCGGTCGTTTAAAACACTGCAGAAGTACAATAGTAAATCATGTAATACAATATTGGTAAGCAACTGCGCAGCATTCAGTAGCGGTTAGCGCAGCCCACAAGCCACGAGGCGATGTCATCATTCTGACTCACTCGCCGCCAGTAGGTAAGGACCTACTCGCTCGCGTCCGATCTAACAGGACTGGATTTGTTTACAAACATACGTTCTGCTTTGACTATTTGTCGCAAGCAATAAGTTTCCTCCGTTCAACAACGCCAAGCACGATATTCTCTCTTAGAAAAGTCACTGAATTTGAATTTACTGTAATGATAGTAGGTAGAGCGAATTGAAACTTAATTGTTGTTAAGATTTAAGAGCACTAACGACTTTCGTAGTTAATGTATACATGTCAGTTTTCAACCTCCATCCAAACTAATATGTGTACCATACTTTACATGTATTAAATAACAAATCACCTTAACTTGTTTCAAAATTAAATTAGAAGCTCCACATGTAGGTAGCAACGAGCAGGCTGAAGGCGATATGGTAGAATGATACCAAGTTGTATTATTCATTCTAATTTCCCCCGAGCCTAATACCCTCGGATGTTTCAGTTCTTGATATACTTACCTACCTCGCGTATCTGACGGCAGTTTACTCCGGGACGTTTTGTACTGGAAAATGCCATTCCGAAGTAAATTTCAATCTAATTACGCGAAGCTATAACAGTTCACGTCCCGTTTCTGCTTAGAGCTCTATACATCATATGATTCTTGCTTAATTTTAAGCTTCCGAAATAGATTAAACAATTCTCGAAATAGATTTAAGTTGATGTTTCTGTAAGTGGTCGTTTTAGATAGATTACTTTCTAATCAATTTCGCCCCACTCGAAGGATCGTAAACCGAAACATTTATGGAACTATAAGTTTTGCTTGACTACTTCTCAAACTTAAAAAGTGAATTGTTATAATGGTGTCAATTTTACGTGACGTTTAAATATAAACATAGAAGTTTATTTTTATAATCCGTTTCATATGTAATTTTAACAATTTGAACGTATCATCAATTTTAACTAAGCGTGATTAAGGTTTCGAAGTAGGTAATTAACATTCCTTAGTTTCGATAGCAATAACCTCAATGGTGCATGCCATTTTTTAATCTGTCTATATCGCTGTAATTGCTGGGTAGGTTGTTGTAATAGGTACGTTATTGGAAGCAAAGGCCTGTGCGGAGCAACGACCTCGGCGCGAGGGCTGTGCGACTCATGAAATATGCAGCCGCTGAAAGAACCGCCTGCGTCTGCACACTCGCTGCTATATTGATGCCCTGCATTGTACGGCCTCCATCAAACATTAACTAACTTCCTTTCATAAAACCCAGTCTGTCCAGTTCGCTCCCAAATCGCAAGCCAACTGGATTTATTATACTTCTTTATAATTAAAATCCAGTCTCTTTGTTATCATACAGACTAATTTGAAACGGTTTCGTACCCTTTGAAGGGCTCATGCATAATGGATACTAATCTTGGTCGGTTAAATCGTGATCTTTAGGCGTTTCTTGGGAGTTATTTACGTATTGAATTACTGGAAAAATTTTGTATATTTGGTAGTCGCGAGGAGTTAGGGGATTTTCCTGTTGTGACGTGTTTGTAACTTGCGTAGGGAGCGCTACAACAAACTTTCCGGAACCACCCGAACTCAATACAACTTCGTAATTCTACTTATTGGTCCCGAACAATTTGATCTTATTATAGCAATTGCTTTTATACAGGGGAATTAAATTAACAGGTGTTTGAATAAAGAATCCACATTATCGAAAGTGTTAACAGTAAACAATAAGTGCAAAGAACTTAGAGATTGATAAATTATTATTTTCTAGAAAACAGGTAACAAATATTTTAAACAGGTAACAATAAATTGTATGTAACTTAAAAACCTGTTTTTAGTATTCAGTAAGCGCGAAGGTATTGTTGAAAAACAAACAATATTTAATTTAGATCTACGCAGAGAGAGACTGTAGTTATACACGAAACATAAATTCCGTCGCCACAGTAACGGGTAGATCGAGTGACGTCACGTGCAGTGATAACAGGACCTAGTGATAGCATGCAGGCAACAACGCGGTGCACGCCGCCTCCAAGGTAAACAAAGATTACGAAAACGCCAGATCCCACGCACGCACGTCACCCGATCGATTTTCAAACTTTCGAATAGGTCCGCCCACTTACAGTTTAGAGCAGCAGCCTCAAGCCCGAGCTGTCCTGGAACACCGCATCCAAAGCACAAACTAAAGACGAGTCTTCGTTGCCCTTGAATTCGTACAGGTTATGTTATCGATAAAACACAAACACGCGCACTGACAACAATCACAGGTCAAGTTCGGTGAAAGTTCACATGGTGGGTAGGATTGGTTTAGTACTCTGTTGTCTATAAGAAAGATGAGGATTAATTTGTTTGACGAAAACCGCGAGAAATGTGTAAGGTTGCGATCCAGTTCGCGGGGTGTAATTACACTGACGCGTGCGATCTCCACGGCGGCGGGAGCGGGACTGGCGCGGCGCTCCGCCCCGCTGTCGAGCCTCGCAGCTTCCTCCACAGCTGTATGCGCGCGCTGCCCGAGCCGCGGACCCACACGGCCTTTACTTTTACATTCATTTACTCATTTTTATTAGATATTTTGATAGACAAAAATCAAATAATATGTTCTTTGAGCCATAGAACGTATGGAGAACCCAATCAAACGTGACTCTACAACACAGAGTATATACACACTTGAACCTGATAAAATGTATACGTACGTTCATTCATGAATGTTTTCAGACAACTTAAGTAAATTATTTTACAATATAAATATAATTCTATTAATTAGCTTAAAATTTTAGTAATCTGCTTATGGGTAACCTAGTTCAGCTGACGTGACATTCATGGTAGGTATTGGGTCAGTAAATTATTAATAGTTTTGGCTGATATTTACACCAAAGGTATTTACACCAAAGCTTTCAACAGTTTTTAATATTAAAATTATTTCATAAACCCCTATACCTGACCTGGATTGGTGATAATTTGTGGCGGGAAATTAATGAGTAATCTCATTTATTTATGAAAGTATTTTTGTCCAGCCGTAAATTAATATAACATACATAAAGTAAATATTAAAAGTTGCATCATATATATGGAGTCAAGTGGCATAGTGAATAAATGGTTAGTATAAAGCTAACATCATGATTTCGTGCGTACTACGCGAAATAGGATTTGTTATGTTTACAAGTTTTTCATCGAACTATATATCTTATTACCGTATGATAATGGACGTAAATAAAAATCAAACGTGCAGAGAGAGAGCGAATTCTAGTCTACAAAGTAATTTTTTTTTCTTAAAGTTACATTCTCATTTATTTTCTTAATAATTATAAGTAAGTAACTCAACGAAGTGGTATCTGCAGACCGTATAATTTTTTTTCAAATGATAAAATTGTAAAGATTACTTAAAAGCATATCGAGAATAGATTTGAAATAATATCACCATAAACGTTTATGGTGACATTATGGTAAGTTTAAGTGTATAATATTTTTTAACTACACCGCCGATTTGTGTAACAAGACGTAACAATAATTTTGTAGGATATAAATCATGGAGCAACTATCGAGTTTTATCGAGTTACCTGCTCATACCTCACAGAATCGAAAAGGGATTTTTGTTTGAAACCCTGTTTGTATCCAACAAATAAACAAGGTTTTCATTTAATATAGGATATTACATACTTGTATTAGTAATGTTTTTATTATGTTGTAATTACTTACGTAGACTTGAAATAATTTCTTCGGGTAGGTCATTTGCGATACTTTATATATTTCAATTATTATTTAATGGCGAGCAGCGTACTTATCTAGTTTTTTGCTGTTGTTGGAATCAAACAAACATTTATGCATTGAAACTATGTACATGTCTTCAAAATTATGTGAAGGCAGATCTTGAATCAATTACCTTTAATTTTAATTTCTAATTAAATCGAAGTGTACTTGAGAGACGCGGAGTGATCTACCTGGAACTCGATATATACTGAAATTTGTAGTAATGTATTTAAACTAGAATAACGTAAAATTGCAAGTCAATTGCTTAAAAATATTGTCTACGCAAGATAAAAGGACAGAATTTACTAACAAAAGTAACTAGTAAGTTTAGCAATAATTAAACTGTCTTACTCCGTCTTCGCCAATCTACATCGAAAAGCTTATTATAAGAGATAAGCATAAATAAGGTATAGAAAAAATAAAAGGAATAAAATATAAAACAGTGGCATTAATTCTCAATATTAAATTCCATTCATTGTTTTGTCCACATTAATTAAACTTTGCCATGGCGACGAACAAAAATGATTACCTGATCATTGTGTTTTCTTATTCGCCGCAAACTTTTTGGGTTTCTAAAGGTTCACAAAGAAGCATGTACTCTTAAATTATACTGAAACTGCTAAACAGAAAACTGGAGTTTTTGGTCTCTTTGTAATGCAAAATGTTGGAGACATTCTCTACAATTTTTAAGAATCTTATTATTGGAAGGAGAAAGTTAGCTAGCTCATCCAATATAATGAAGGTGGTTTATTTGTTCCATTTATACAAGTATCCAAAGACTGCTAAATGAGTTTGACTGATATGAAGCACTTTGAAAGTTAAGTTTGTTTTATTCTATAATGTGTAATAAAAGGTCATTAATACCTACACAAGATCTACAAAAATACGTATTTTTTTCACTTTATTGATAGCCGGCAAACGAACACTCGACCCATCTGATGGTTTATTTAATAATAGTGATTGTGATATCGATTTGTGAAGCGTTGTCGGCCGTAGGCTTCAGTTCGAATTGCCTACCTTCCGAAACTGCACTGGCTGTACCTTCCATCTGTACGGAACACCACAACGTGAACCAAATCTATTTATATATAATTTTAACATTCACGTACGAACAGTTTAAATTTAAACTACATCGAAAGACATGAAACAACCCTTTACATCCCTTAAACTCCAATATTATGTAGAACATAAGCACAGGTACCTCACAAGGGTTGTGCATACTTGTGAAAGCATTGATAGAGTCTTTATCGGGCCTAGGGTGTGACGTAACAGCCCTACGTCAATGTCACGGAACCCTTCATTAATCACCTGAGACTTTGAAATTGTTTGGTCGCAACCCTATCTTAAATGTCAATGTCCTCTCCTGGTTTTATTCATAACGACGTAGTTTGAACAACAATAATTAGTTTCTATTTTCATTCAAACGAAATTTATTCTGATAACTTATTTAGGGCAGTTTCGCCAATGCATGGAGAGTTGAAATTAAATAAATTGCGTTATTTGTTTGAATATACCAACTGTGTTATAATTTACACCAGCTCTCAGGGTACATTTGGATTGTATTTTTGTAGCGCCAATGTTTATTTGAATATTTCACTCGTATAATGACGTTTGACAAAATTTAAAGTTTCGTAGTTCAGTGTCGTTAAATACTGAGTTCTACATTAACTGCAACATATTGGCTTTCAAAAGATCTCTACGTATTATTGATAAGCAGTCGAAAGAACAACCGGTTTCATACAATGCCCTAACCGGTTAAGTAAGTGTAAATAAACTGAGTCAGCGGTAATATTAAGCGTCGTCTGACTGATTACTTAAATTCCTAATTTGATTACTAATATGCATTAAAACTCGATATTGGACACACCAATGTTTCTTTGCTTGTAGTGTGTTTTAGAAGCTACTTTACCGACCACAATCAATTTATCAAATTTTAAGGCGCTATACAAGTACAGCATTTGTCTACTGATTGATTTTTATAGCGACAATAGAGACAAAATCTAGACGGTAGAGTCTAGCTTTTGTGGGAATATTCCATTTGATATCATTGTACCATGTAACACAAGGAAAAAGTACGCATTCATTGTCGTCTAATAAGTTTGGTCGTCTCACTTCTTCCACGTTTAGGAAACTCCAATTCAAATTATTTAAATTACGTACAATTTGTATTACGTAAAAAGATATCACTATTCACAAAATGTCTGAAAGTTTTGTACTGCAAATACTAGTTAGTTAGAGAATATATATACATATTTATTTGGAAAGCTCATCAAGTGGAAAGCTCATCATTTATAATACAGTATGTATTACGTAGTTTTTAAAATTTTTTAATATTCATTATTTAGAGGCTTGATAGTCATAATAATACCCAATAATAATTGTGGGAAAAAATAATTCCGCGCAGTTGGTGTCTCTGATTTACTCTTATGAGAAACTGCTATTTCCACAGACAAGTTGATAGTTACGATGACAACATTAATAAATGGAAGATATTATTATTATTATATACAAATAAAATAATGTTTGTATCCTCTATAGGTTCCAAAAGCATTAATTGTGATGAAGCATTTGAGATTAGTGCTAGAGAAGCTTTTTACTCATATCGATATGCTTTGTACTTATATTTGTACGCGCGGCCCTATGTGTGTGAGCTTGTAAATATGGGACTCAATTTTTTGTAGCAGCCATAATGTGTCAAACAATTCAAACCGAGGTCAATCTATCCTACAATATGTTTCTTACAATGGCCTAAGGCCGTTTGCGCTTTGGTGTGCATCTAAATGTTGACTGTGTGTAAAATTTGTACTTTTGAGGTTACACGCATACGGTTTTGAAGTTAGCGTAGCATCTAATTATTTCAGTTTGAAAAAATTGCAATTTTACATCAAACTTCATAGATTAAGATAATTCGACAATAGGAGCTAATGTGAGAAGATAGTTTGTATGAAATCTTACCTTCCTAATATAATAAATAAATACGAATATGTTTTGTTTGATTACTACGCTTCAAACTCAACCAATCATACTGTAGGTAGGTAACTTTCAGAAAATCGTAATCGAGGTATACGCGATCGAAGCCGCGGACAAAAATATATAATTTTATAAACAAGTACCGTACCTAAGTTAACGAGATTTTATTTATTTTGTATGATGACGTTATGTGCACCGTGGACATGCAATATTTACATTACAAAAATGAATTTATATCTATAAATGCAATTTGGTAATAACCTTAACTTAACTTAAATGGGGCAATTAAGTTATTTGTTTTCGTAAGCTAGAAACTAAGTTGTAAGAATATGCATCCTTGCGGGACCATTCTACAGCTTGCTTAATATTATTTCTTGTTTCGAAGTTCGTTAATGATTATGGAGAAACAGGTAAAGTAAAAGGGAACGTGGGGTCGATCAAGGAAATATACACTTTACGGGTTATAATGTAGGTAGGTTTTTAAACAAATGCCTTTTGAAACGTTAAGGGCCAAGTTCCCGGAAAGCTTGTCCATTCGGAGGCCACTTCAAACTTGATAATTGAGAATTATGCTTCACACTGGTCCTATTGAACACGAAACACTTTGTTTTTTTTTTGTACGGCTTTTAAAACAATGGAGCCGAACCATTCAAGTTGAATGAGTAGCTAGCTGGGATTTACCGGTATTGTGATATTATTCAGTTACAAAGAATGTTATCAATGTGGATTTGGTATATTTGCGCTCTCCGTTGGTGTAGTTTTTGTCTCATCTAAGCGCACAAAGCAAGCTCCGGTGTCTTCAACACCCGATCCCATCCCGGTGTCTGCAACACTCACCCCCGCACCGTTAATATCACTGCAAGTGACCGCGACCCCGTCTGATGAATTGATTAAAAGTCAGGTCGCGACCATCGATGACTTCCGCGCGTTGACCAGGCTTTTGACAGTTAGGCAAATCGCGTACCACACTTACGCCCTCGCGGAGGAGCGTAACATCCGCGCAGTGTTAAGGACCGTTCCGTTCGAGCTCGCGCACGACGAAATCCTAGAGGACCTTAAGTCCCAGGGCGTCCCGGCTGAAGCCGTGCACAAGATGCACTCAAACCGTGGCAGACGTTTTCCTCTCGTCCTCATCACCCTCCCCTCTCCCAAATCGAGGGAGATCCTTAGAGAGGCTCGCACAATTTGCGGCCTCTCGAATATCTCCGTCGAGCGTTATAACCGTCACGGTCACCCAGGGCAATGCCACCGTTACCAGCTTTACGGCCACGCAGTGGCTAATTGCTCAGCTCCTCCCAGGTGCGTTAAGTGCCTTGATCCCCACATCACGAAGAAGTGCACTTGCACTCCGGATTGCACTTCCCCTTCTGCTTGTGTGTTGTGCGGCCAGTCCGGCCACACAACTAACTACAGGGGTTGTCCTCGCGCTCCTCCGCTAAGAGGGCCGTGCCTAAACCATAGCCGCTGCTCACTCTCACCAACTTCCCGCCGCTGCGCAACCGGGGTCCTCCGGAAGCAAAGACCGAGCAGCCGATGCCGACTCCGGCTCTCGCCTGGAGACAGCGTCCGGCCGCTCCACCTTCCCGTTCTATCCCAGCTCTTGTAGCTCCCGTAGGCCCGCTCCGTCGTTTTCACCTCAGTCGTCGTTGGCTGAGGACATGAAGACCGAGTTCGACGTTATACAAAACGTCGATATAAGGGAAAACTCCGTACTCGCACGCAAAATGCGAGCTGCCCGCTCTTCTCAAGAGCGTCTCTTCGCGTTAACCGAGTATCACTCGCTTCTTAGTTCGTTGTAATTTCTTTTTCATACAATGTTAAGATCTTTAAATACCGCGTCCGGTCGTATCAAACCCAAGGGCTTATCCATAGTTTCATTTAATGCTCGTAGCCTTAATTCTAACTTTCCTGAGCTCATACTGTTCCTTCAGAACAATGAGCCAGATTTACTGCTCCTCCAAGAGACGTGACTCACTCCATCTCGCTCCAGGAGATTCGCTATCCCTAAATACGCGTTTGCTCGTAATGACAGGCCCAATGCTGACAGTCACGGTGGCACAGCTATTTACTATAATAGAGGTTTCCATTGCTCTCTTTGGGGATTTTAACTCCAAGCATACTGACTGGACGTGCCTATCGACTAACACTAGCGGTATCGCGCTCCTTAAAATCACTGAGTCACCCGCCTTAGACGTTATTTCTCCAGTCACTCCCACTCATTATCCCGCCAACCCGAACCACTCTCCCGACATCCTTGATTTTGCGATAGTAAAGCATATCAACCTCGATCTCAGATCTATCGAACCGCTCGATGACCTAGGCTCCGATCATCGCCCCGTCTCCCTCGTACGTTACGTCTCTTAAGACCTTTACCAACTGGAAAGGCTTTAAAGATACGTTAGTTTCAGCCTTAGAGGCCCCGAACTCTCCGCTCGCGATCTTGCCCGACCAATTAGACAGCCCGGAAAAAATACACTCGTTAGTCAATTTCCTCACTGATGCTATCAACTCAGCCATCAGTGATAACGAAAATGTTGCTAAGCAAGGCAAACCCACACTTCCCTTAGCCGTTAGCAATCTCATGAAAGCTAAGGCCGCGGCTCTTCGGAGAGCCAAGCTCTATCCCACACCAGCCTAAAGATTAGCTCCTTCTTGCATCGGACTACTAGACGCAGACAAGAAGTCGAACCAAACGCTTCGATAGTTCCTTTTTGGAGCGGGTCGCCAAAGTGTGGAATGAACTGCCTGCATCTGTTTTTCCAGAAAACTATAGTCGTAGTTCTTTCAAGCGTCGAGTGAATAGGTATCTCCTTCATCGTCACTTTCCATCAGGTAAGATAGAAGACAAACGTTGTAGGCGACACAGGCTAATGTCCATTTTAGATAAGTTTATATTATGAAAGTTTTATCTTCAACGCAATAATTTTGTATTTTATTAATTGTTTTAGTTATGTTATATAAAGAAAAATATAATTAATGAAGGATGTATAGATATAAATTCTTTGCCTCAAATGTCTGTACTTTAGTTTAAAATAAACTTTTAAAATAAACTTACTTTAGTTTAGAAACTGTCACTGCTGCTGTCAGTAAGCGAGTAAGCAAAATCGTGCGCGGCAACTTAGCCGAGCTCTGCGCCTTTTCTCTTATGTTTTGTAAAGTTGATCATTATTCAGTAATTAAATTCATACTAAGTGCTATCTGTGTGTTTTCGTTCTTGTTGAACCTGACCGATCATCGTTTACAAACGTCTTATCCTTTTTCAATAAAAAAAAAAGGTGCGAATCAGCTACAACGTGAAGTTAGGTCTTGCCTCGCGGAATCCCAAGACGCTCAGATGAACGATCTCATGGACAATATCTCCCCGTCCCACCAAGCGTATTATAGAATGGCCCGAGCTTTACGCGTAGACGCCGCCTCTCACGTTCCTCCTCTCACTCATCCCGACGGCACTACCGCCTTCGAAGACGAAAGCCGAATGCTTCGCTGACAGCATTGCTCACAATGCTCGCCCAGCACGCAACCCGCGGATCCCTCCCACATCCAGGCGGTGGAGGACGAAGTCCTCCGCAGGAACTCTCTCCCCACCACCGAAATCGACACAATGTCTAATGATGAAATCTCTCTTCTCATTACAAGTCAAAAGTCCAAAAAGGCTCCGGGTGCGGATGGAATCTCCAACCATGCAATTAAGCACCGGCCTCAACAGGTGCTTACCTTGTTAGCTATTATTTTCAACGCCTGCTTCGACCATAGCTACTTTCCAAAAGCATGAAAAGAAGCGACAGTCATAGGCCAAGCCGGGTAAACCTCTGAATATCCCGGATAATCACAGACCCATCAGCCTCCTCAAGGCTATGGCTAAGCTTCTCGAACGAGTCACACTCTCTCGAATGCGGAACCATCTGTTTCCAACGGATGGCGATCCTCTCATCATTCCTCATCAGTTTGGCTTTCACGCTAAGCACTCTTGCCCTCAGCAAATACATCGTATCGTCGAGTACATACTCGACGGTTTCTATCCGCGGCGTAATAAAACGGTCGCAGTTTTCTTTGACGTAGCCAAGGCATTCGATAAAGTCTGACACAGCGGCCTCGTTTATAAACTCTATAAAATAGGCTTACCGGATCGCCTAGTCAGGATGATCACGTCGTTTTACACCGTGTACACTAACGACATTCCCATCCCGCCAAAAGGTGTCGAACTCGCCCTCTTTGCCGACGACACCGCCCTTTACACCAAAGGCCGCTGTGTCCCGCACCTAATCACCAGACTCCTAAAGACCGTCAACGCCCTCGGTGTATGGTTTCAAAATTGTCATATCGATGTGAATCCAGACAAGAGTTCTGCGATTCGCTTCGACCACAACGTCGCCGCGACGATCCCCACGTTCGAATGCTAGGTATTGCCATCCCCTGGAAGCACAGTGCTAAATACTTAGGCGTCACCTTACACCCGACGCTTTCTTTCAAGCCACACGTCGATAGAGGAATATATGGAAAATAGGAATGCGCAAGCGTACGAAGCCACCCAGGCTGTCAAACGACCTCGAAGCCCTTCTTGCAAATTCTAATTTTAATTTTAATCCGAATTAATTTAATTTCTCTTTGTAATTTTGAGCACCTACAGTGCTATGAATACACCTTCAGTGATATGTAAATCCCAGCGGGTGACCCCTTCAGGGCCCCGCTTGTACGCCCTTTTTCTCCAACTGGCCGTCGCTTCAGATAAAGGCTGTGAAGCAAAAGATTGCCATAGTCATTCAGGGGGTTTTTTTAGTGGGTAGAGGCTCTGGTAGGCTCGGAGCGAGTCCCACATAATCTCAATCGCGCGCGCGGGGTAGGCATAAGAGCATTTTTAAGTTCCTCCTGCCCTCCCCTTGGATGGGAAAAAAAGTGTAGTTTTTTATATAAACTTTTATATCTACAGTTGTTGTGTTGTTTCCATTTACAAAAACGAGCTCAGTTCGTCTGTTCTTTATAATACCCGCCCATGCCATAACTGTTGAACTGTTGTATGGATGAACTTTTTGAACGCACCTCAGCTCCTCAGTATTTCCAGGACGACGATACATTCTTACCCTTCTAGTATCAGGCCTAAACCCAAATCGAGACTCATCGCAAAATAAAATTATATGCCTTTGCTCCTGGGTCCATGTTATGTCTTCTCTACACCATTCATTTCGACGGTGGGCACCTAATTGATCGTCGTGCAAGTAGGCCGTACTCATGCAGTCGATTTCGCACGGTTTGGGTGCTAACAACAACACCACTTGTGTTTTATAGCCTTAAACCTATCTCTCGGGCGGTTAACATCGGCTGACGTCTGCCGGTCAGTTGAATGTATCGGTCTTGCCGAGTGGTTCTCATGCTTCCGCGGCCTGGGTGCTGCTCGGCAGGATCTCCCGTGTTAGTGTAACGCTGATAAAGACGGCAAATAACGCTTCTGTTGACATCAAAATATCATGATACCTCAGGTTGATTGCTTCCCGCTTCCAACAGTCTTAGCATTTCGTTTGAGGTCAAATGACGTCGCTCCATGTCGTAAACAATGTCTTACAATTAAAATTTTTCTCAATTAATCAATAAAAATTAATAATAATAAATGATTTCCAACACTCACGCTACACAAAGAAAATGCATTAAAATTCGAAAACAAGCATTCGCTTTAAATTTTGTGAAAAAAAAATGATATTCGAAATTTTTTTACAACCAGCCAGTATGTCATCTAGAACAAAAAGTTTACTTTAGTACTATCTACTTAGTAAGAAAATATATAATAATTGATTAATAAATTTGAAATATTGTGTGTTGCTTAGACTTTTTTGTTGTGTGTACAAACATACGAATGGTGGCCTGCTAGTGTTACTGGAATATAACACGATGACCTTGACGAAGGAATAAGTTGTAGTTTAATATCATGCAATGCAAAAATCGTGTGGGTATGCAATTTAATATTTCTAAGGTGGTTATATTTTTAGGGTTATATTTCGATTCGAATCGGCTTTCCTTTCTTAGGAATTCTATCTAAAATATAAAGTGCTTCTTTTCTTATTCTCAAAAAGATTCTTCCTTTCTCTAAGTATTTATTCTAGGTTGTACTTGATGGTCAAATATTTCATATTATTCTATGATTTCATGTTCAAAATAAATTACTTACGTGCAGTAAGTCAAGAAGACACGCACCAGTTGCATATTTTTCTTCACTGTTTGGTGTGGAGGTAAGTACCCTTGCCTTCCATGCCAGAGGTCCCGGTTTCGAATACTGGTAGGGGCAGATATTTTAAGATATTTGCTTTCTAGTCATGGATGTGTATGTATGTTTATTTAAGTTTATTTCTAATATTTATAAACGAAAAAAAAATCTATATGTGTTTATATATTTCTTAAGTTTATTTATCCGTTATCTAGTATCCATAACACAAGTTCTTAATGATACATAATTTGGGCTAGATAATGTGGTGTGATTGTTAGAAATATGATTATTATTATATTATTATTATTTAAAGAAATTACAGATAGCGTAAGAATTCGTAAAATTATTTTTTGTACATGCACAACAATAACTTGCTTCAATTTATGTTATAAATAATAAGTAGGCTTCATACAACTTCATCACATTTCTTTCTGTTTGTTAATACATTACTACATTACCGCATAAAATCCCAATCATTATTTGAAGCGGCCTAAAGATATAAAAACCATGAATGCCTCGTAGGTACTAATATCCTGCGGCATAACATCTCATCTGCGGACCATTTCCGGTCTAGACGATGACCTAAGCCTCTAACTCCATTTCATTTGGTGTATCTATCTATCATAGGTCATATCATTAGATATGATACTGAAATATTTGATGCTACTAAAATAAGCTTTTTGGTCTTAACTGTAGCATTAAGTTTTTGATAAAATGGTAACCCTTCATGGTTAAGCTCTTTTACTGTCAAACAAGTTTATTGCATTTAGGCATGATTTTTCAGTAGGGGACACTTGACAAGACTTTCCATACAAATTACGACAAATGTATATTATATGTACGTAATAAAATATGGATATTTTTATTGATCATTTGAATATTTTATGTCATGTAGATTTACGGAACGACTACATGACTACAAAAAAAGTTAAACTAAGTATGGGTACTTACGAGTAACTTACGTAATCATGATCAAAAGCAATTGAAGAGGCAAATCCATACGTTACGTTTACTATCGAAGTTATTGTCATTTTTGTTATTTCAGTTGTAGACACCTACACATGAAAAGCTTAATTATCCCACTGCAGAGATACCTACCTCACCCAACTTAGTGCTGGTGTCAGGCGTAGTCGTACGCTTGCCTTCCGCAGGCTGGCAGAGTTTTCACATACCGCCGAAGTAATTTCTAAGCTATGTGGGTGTCCTCATGGTGTTTCCCTTCGCCGTCGTAGCAGTCGGCTTGGTGTACTTAAGTTGTTCAAACTCCTTAACCCGCTTGGCTGTCACCGTGGATCGAACCCGCGACCTCCAGATCGAGGAGCCAATGCCTTAACCAGTGCGCCACCGAGGCTCTGCCGCATACCTATCCGAACAACTAATTGAAAAATTTGTATAATCGCAGTCTTGAATTAAGTAATCTTGTGTCCATTGCTTATATGTACTATTTGTACATTACTATGTATGGGAGAAGTGGCATGAAAGAGCCAGTTTACTAAACGGAGCAAAAAAAAATTATTTTAATGAAACAGGTGATGATTTTTTCTTCTTCAATTATTATTTATTTACTAAAGTAGGTCATTTTAAACGAAAAACCTTAAACGCTATGGAAACATCAACATAATATACATTTAAAAAAAATGTTTTTTGGCTGTTTCATAACATTTCGGTATTGAAAGAGCTACTCAAAGTTATGAAAGAAGCCAGTCTGTATTATAAAGTGTAATTGTGAAAATTATGCAAAATAATATATATCTAGGCCATACCTGAAGCAAATGGTTTAATAATATATGAAAAAAATGCATATTTACTATGGTTTTATTTTATTTACAAAATTAGTATTCAGAGTTATGAAAAAGCCGGT
Source organism: Marasmarcha lunaedactyla (assembly GCA_923062675.1). Classification (NCBI taxonomy): domain Eukaryota; kingdom Metazoa; phylum Arthropoda; class Insecta; order Lepidoptera; family Pterophoridae; genus Marasmarcha; species Marasmarcha lunaedactyla. The sequence goes on along the minus strand of OV281346.1, from coordinate 10,781,941 downwards.
TATGAGAGAGCCAGCTCTTTTAAGGCTCTCTTTCATTACTTATCTTTTAAAAAATATAACCCTTAAAATAACAACAATATCAAAACTTTTGCGGCTCATTTTTTACGCAACTGCAAGGCCAAATACACTTGGCATCACAAAAATCGCACCTTTATGTTTTTTTCAGTAAATTGCTCCTAGAATCTGGCCCATAAATACCACGCGTGAAAAAGAAATATCATTGTAAAGTGCACTTTAATACCTTTACATTCATTACCTGTATCATTAAAAAATCAATTACCATTTCTAACCAGGGACCAATCAATAAGATATTGGAAAAAATGCTCACTTAAGGAGCGCTAGTTGGGCTACCTTAAAAGGGTATAAAATGTTATGTCCAGGTAAGAAATGGGCGCATTCTCGCTCCGATCGCCACGCGGTGCGGACGTGCAAGACCCAGTTCTCCGTTGATCGGTTCCTTCCCGATATTCCGAGACGCTCAGTCTACTGACGTCACAGTATAGCGTGTTGGTTCCGTGCTACGGTTTTCAAGGTTTTCTACTCTGTCTGAGTGCTTTCGAAGTGCGATTTTTCTTTGCGACTAAGCCCCTTAGTCTTCAAAGTGCTGTGCTAAGTTGTGTTGTGCTTGTGCTGAGTGCAGTGTTGTGCCCAGCGTAAGTAGTCTGGTTTCAGTACAAAGGATACTTAACGGTGACAACGAATTTGTACTGAACCAGTCCTTTTATTTTAATTTTATTTCTCTTCTCTATTTTATTTATTTTTTCTCCTAGTTTCATATTTATTTTTATCATATCTGTGTGTTTTCGTGTGTACTTGTCCTTTCTGTCGGTAAAGGTTGACCCTAACGCGGTCAAATCTTTACCTGCGTACCCTTTTTTAGGTTTCTAGGTAGCGGCCTTCGGCGTACTACGGTTAGTTTTAAGTTATTCTCCCCAGCCCCCCTACCGCTGGTAGGGAGGTTTGCCGCTAGGGTTCGCTAGGCTTTTTATTTAGGAATCCTAGGCATTTGTTATATAAATAGGTGCTAGGTTTGCTAGGGAACCTAGGCATACATTTTATATTTATATATTACATATCGTAATTCCAAGCCCTCCAATGGACCTTGTTAATATTCTTAGGTCATTCGCCCAGGCGCTCGCTGCGTCCGGCGTAAGCATACCCGCTGACGTACTAACGCAGGCCTTACAGGCATCTATTGCGTCCCCGGCCCCTCAGGCCTCTAATGTCCAGACCCCTCAGGTGTATAGCTCTCCCGCGTCTCCCGTTCCATCCGATATGGACTGCGCATCAGTCTCATCCTCACGCTCATCTCGCAGGAAGCGTACCGCTCCCGGGAGCGATTCAGACTGCGCCGCGTCCGAAGCTTCGTCGGTCGCCGCTACTCTAACCGGTTCTCCTGAGCACGCATTCCAGTTAGTTGCCAAACGCTCTAAGAAGCGTTCGAAAAAAGCCACGTGTCTTCAACACCCGCGCCAACCCCGGTGTCTTCTCCCTCCGTGAAAAAGCGCGCTGGACAGCGGTTTCTAACTTGTGCAAAGAGCACAAAATTAATTACTTAAAAGCCGCCAACGCTGGCGAAACAATCAAAATTCAGGTCGCGACCGTCGACGACTTCCGCGCGTTCACCAGGTTACTTTCTTTAAAACAAATCGCGTATCACACCTGCGCCCTCCCGGAGGAGCGTAAGATTCGCGCAGTACTACGGGGCGTCCCGTTCGAGCTCACGAATGAAGAAATCCTCGAGGACCTTAAGTCCCAGGGTTTCCCGGCCGAAGCAGTGCACAAGATGCACTCTAACCGCGGTAGGCGCTTTCCGTTAGCTTTAGTTATCTTGTCGAATACTCCCAACTCGAGGGAGATCTTTAGAGAGGCTCGCACAATTTGCAGACTCTCAAATATCTCCGTCGAGCGTCCCAACCCCCGTCGTCACCCTGGGCAGTGCCACCGCTGCCAGCTCTATGGCCACGCAGCGGCTAACTGCTCAGCTCCCCCCAGGTGCGTTAAGTGCCTGGATCCGCACATAACGAAGGAGTGCACTCGCACTCCCGAATCCACTTCCCCCCCTGCCTGTGTGCTGTGCGGTCAGTCCGGCCACACAGCTAACTACAGGGGTTGCCCGCGCGCTCCGCGCTCCACCGCTAAGAGGGCCGCGCCTAAACCGGCGCCGCCGCTCACTCCCGCTCACTTACCGCCGCTGCGCAACCGGGGTCCCCCGGAAGCAAAGCCCGTTCAGCCGACGCCTACCCAGGCTCTGTCTTGGAGGCAGCGTCCGGCCGTTCCGCCTGCACCTTCCCGACCCATCCCAGCTCTCGTAGCCTCCGTAGGGCCGCGTTCTGCTCCGTCATCCGCACCTCAGTCGTCGTTGGCTGAGGACATGAAGACCGTGTTCGACGTTATTCAAAACGTCTTCGTTATTCAAACTGCGAGCCGCCCGCTCTCCTCAAGAGCGTTTATTTGCGTTAGCCGAGCATCACTCGCTTCTAAGTTCGTTATAATTTTTTTTTTTTTTTGTATAAAATCGTAAATAAGTAAATTATAATGTCTAGACCCGCGAATCCCGCGTCCAGTCGTATTAAACCCAAGGGCTTATCCCTAGTATCTTTTAACGCTCGTAGCCTTAACACCAACCTTCCAGAGATTAAACTGTTCCTTCAGAACAAAGAACCTGACTTATTCCTTCTCCAGGAGACATGAAATGAAATGAAATGAAATGAAATGAAATGAAATGAAATGAAATGAAATGAAATGAAGCCACTGTGTGTAGATTGGCTATGACTGGTCATCCGACCATCATCATAGCTTCAATCTACATACCTAGTGGTACCAGACCAAACCGCAGCGACTTTGAGGCCATTCTCGCCCTCGGCCATTCAGTCATTATGTTCGGAGACTTTAACTCCAAACATACTGACTGGACGTGCCTATCGACTAACACCAGCGGTATCGCTCTCCTCGACATCACAAATTCACTTGACTTAGATGTCATCTCCCCCATCACTCCCACTCACTATCCCGACAACCCGAACCACTCTCCTGATATCCTCGATTTTGCAATAGTCAAGCGAATCAACCTCGACCTCAGGTCTATCGAACCTCTCGATGACCTAGGTTCTGACCACCGCCCCGTCTCTCTCGTGCTAGGACCGTCTAACGATAACGCTACCTATGCTAAGACCTTTACCAACTGGAAAGGCTTTAAAAATACGTTAGTTTCAGCCTTAGAGGCCCCGAACTCTCCACTCGCGATCTCTCCCGAACAATTAGATAGCCCGGATAAAATTGATTCACTAGTAAATTCTCTCACTGATGCTATCAACTCAGCCATCAGTGACAACGAAAAGGTTGCTAAGCACGGCAAACCCACGCTTCCCTTAGCCGTTAGCAATCTTATTAAAGCTAAAAACGCGGCTCTCCGGAGAGCCAAGAAATATCCCACGCCCGCCTATAGAACAGCTGCGAATCAGCTTCAACGTAAAGTCAGGTCTTGCCTCGCGGAACTCCGAGACGCTCAGATGAACGATCTCATGGCGAATATCTCTCCGTCCCACCAAGTGTACTATAGCATGGCCCGAGCCTTACGCGTAGACACCGCCTCTCACGTTCCTCCTCTCACTCGTCCCGATGGCACTACTGCCTTTGAAATCGAAGAGAAAGCCGAATGCTTCGCTGACAGCATTGCCGCACAATGCTCGCCCAGCACGCAACCTGCTGATCCCTCACACATCCAGGCGGTGGAGGACGAAGTCCTTCGCAGAGACTCTCTCCCCATCACCGCCGACCCTGTCACAGTCTCTAATGACGAAATCTTGCTTCTCATTAGAAATCAAAAGTCCAAAAAGGCTCCGGGTGCGGATGGAATTTCCAACCACGCACTTAAGCACCTACCTCAACAGATGCTTACCTTGCTAGCTATCATTTTCAATGCCTGCTTCGACCATAGCTACTTTCCAAAAGCTTGGAAAGAAGCGACAGTCATAGGCATTCCCAAGCCGGGCAAACCTCTGAACGTCCCGGCTAATCACAGACCCATCAGCCTCCTCAAGGCAATGTCTAAACTTCTCGAGAGAGTCATACTCTCTCGAATGCGGAACCATCTGTTTCCAACGGATGGCGATCCTCTCATTATTCCCCATCAGTTCGGCTTTCGCGCCAAACACTCCTGCCCTCAGCAAGTCCATCGAATCGTCGAGTATATACTTGACGGTTTCTATCCGCGTCGTTATAAAACAGTCGCGGTTTTCTTTGACGTAGCCAAGGCTTTCGATAAAGTCTGGCACAGCGGTCTCGTTTATAAACTCTACAAAATAGGCTTACCGGATCGCCTAGTCAGGTTGATAGCGTCGTTTCTCAAAGACCGTACGTTTCGATTTAAACACGAAGGCATGTTTTCTGCGCCTCGTCCCATAAAGGCTGGAGTCCCTCAAGGCTCAGTCCTCGCCCCTCTGCTGTACACCGTGTACACCAACGACATTCCCACCCCGCCGAAAGGCGTCGAACTCGCCCTCTTTGCCGACGACACCGCACTCTATACCAAAGGCCACAGTGTTCGGCACCTTGTAACCAGACTCCAAAAGGCCGTAAACGCCCTTGGTGTATGGTTTCAAAAATGGCGCATCGATGTGAACCCTGAAAAGAGTTCTGCGATGCGCTTCGACCACAAACGCCGTCGTCCCGATGGCGATCCCCACGTTCGAATGTTAGGCATTCCCATCCCCTGGAAGCGCAGTACTAAATACTTAGGCGTCACATTAGATCCGACACTTTCTTTCAAGCCACACGTCGAAAGAGTTTCGAAACTCGCTCGTCACTACTTAGGCCGCCTAAATAGCATGTTGTAGAAAAAGTAAAATATCTTTCAGAAACAAACGTACACTTTACAAGGTCTGCGTTAGACCCGTCATGACATATGCCTCGCCAATCTTTGCCCACGCCAAACCCTCCCTCCTGCACAAACTGCAGGTAGTTCAAAACCTCTTTTGGCGCAGGGCCACAAACGCACCATAGTACGTGCGTAACGCGGACTTGCATAGAGATCTTGAACTGCCTACAGTACAACAACACCTCAAAACACTCTCTGAAGCGTTCTTCAAACGCTCCGAAACCCATCCCAACCCTCTAGTTCGTGATTCAGTCTCATATACTACTCCTGTTTTAGATTCGAAGTTCAAAGTCGCTAAGCCTAGGAATGCGCAAGCGTACTCATCCACCAGACTGTCAGCCGATCTCGAAGCCCTTCTGGCCGCAAATTCTAATTCTAACGTAAATTCTAATTCTAACGTAAATCCTAATTCTAACGTAAATGCGAATTAATTCAATTTTATTTTTCAATTTTTAATTTTTGTTTTAATTATTGATTTTCATTTTGAGCACCATTTTGGTGCTATGTATTCACCTTCAGTGCTTTGAGCACCTTCAGTGCTATGTAATCCCAGCGGGTGACCCCTTCTGGGCCCCGCTAGCGCGGCCTCTTTCTCCAATTGGCCGTCACTCAGATGAAGGCTGAGTGGCAAAAATGCACGAGCCGACAGGGGGTTTTTAGTGGGTATGGTCCTGGTAGGCGTCGGGACGAGTCTCACATAACTCTGGAATCGCGCCAGAGTATGCGTCAGGGCATTTTTATCCTCCTGCCCTTCCCGCGGAGGGGAACAAAAAAAAAATAAGAAATGGGTCAGTCGCTACTCAGACTTTAGAGTGAACACACTGGAACAACATACGCAAAAGAACTGTACCTGAAGATGGATACTACCCCTGAAGAAGCCGCTCAAATCGTTGCTCTATTGCAAACAGGACTGCGACAGGTTGACGTTGCTCGACAGTTGAACCTTAGCCGATTTGCAGTACGACGAGTATACCAACGGTTCCATGAGACTAGTGGCTATACCCGAAGACGTGGATCCGGAAGAAAACGTTGTACATCAGAAAGAGACGATCGTTTCATTGTGTCTACGTCGTTGCGCTACCGCTTCAGCAATGCTGTTGAGGTGCAACAAGAGCTCCGGTCAGCTCGTAGAACGTCTGTGTGTGTCTCTACGATTAGAAGAAGATTGAAAGAAAAGGAATTAAGAGCTCACAGACCTGCTAGAGGCCCAAAATTGACCGTGTGACATCGGAGAGAGCGGTTACAATTTGCTCAGGAGCATGTCAACTGGACGCTTGACCAGTGGAGGGCCGTTCTCCTTACCGATGAGACACGAGTATGTCTTTTCTGCAACGATAGACGCAGAAGAGTATACCGAAGAAGAGGGGAACGTTTTACCCAAGCGTGTTTAGAGGAATCCGTCGAATACGGAGGTGGTTCCTGTATGTTCTGGGGTGGCATATCCGTTGAAGGGAAAACGGAACTTGTGTGCGTCTCTCGGACTGGCGGTGGTCGCGGGCAAGGGTCGCTGAATGCTGGGCGGTACATAACAGAAATCTTACAAGACCATGTGGTCCCGTATGCCGGTTTTGTTGGCGATGGTTTCATGTTAATGCACGATAACGCCCGTTGCCACACTGCGTTTTCTGTGCGGGACTACTTGGAAGAGGTTGAGATTCCTGTTATGCAGTGGCCAGCACGAAGCCCAGACCTAAACCCGATCGAGCATCTCTGGGACGATGTAAAGAGACACGTACGAGCACGTGATCCTGCTCCCACCACTCTCCAAGAGCTTCAGGATGCCGTGAAGGAAGAATGGGAGAACATACCCCAAGAGAGAGTGGTGACCCTCGTGAGGTCCATGAAGGATCGGATGCAAGCTGTCATCAAAGCAAGGGGAGGAAACACTAGATTTTAAGGACTGAATTGAGATTTTTTTATGTTTTTTTAAATTTAGTTTTTGTAACTTTTATCCTTTTTAAGATTTTTTTATTAAAAGCTTTAAAACATATACACATGTTTGTAATTTCTAATAGGCAATTAAATAACCTTTCCAATGATATCCTACAATCATACCCTTACTATGGACAAAGTTTGAGTAAAAGTATTTTAAAGTTGCTTTTTCGAAAGGTGCGATTTTTGTGACGCCGAGTGTATATGCACGAACTCAATCTACAATCCATTTACCTATACTTCTTTTCAATAAAATACCAAAAAAACAAGTTAAGTGAAGCAAAATACTTGCTTTTTAGTACCAACAACTTCGACTCGATGCGCCGGCGTCCGTTGGTTTCGGCGGACTGTCAAATGTTTGTGGATGATGGGGAAACACTGTTGCTCACTTAAAAATTAAATTACCAACCAAATCCGTTTATAAATTACCAAAATAATGTAAGTGGCTCTTTCAAAACCTGGCTCCTTCATGCCACTTCTCCCTACGTATTTAGCCTTTCTTGTATCAATTTGTGAGCTGTTACGAGTATTCGTAGTGGGTTTTTATTATTCTTTGTATTATTCGAGCCTAGCTCGGGACATTAATCAAATCAAATCAAAATATTTTATTTCATGATAGGTAAAAAATTACACGTAATGAATGTCTTCTTTTTCTTAATCTTCATTGTGATTGCGAAAATACACCTTAACTTCTGTATCCATTTGTGTGATGAACACAAAGGTTTGTTCTCGCGTCATGGTTGTTTATTCAGTTCGCTGTATGGTCATCCATAACACAAGCTCAGTATAATGAAGTAATAAGTAAACCTTTAAAAATCCACTCATAGAATAATCAGTTGTATTCACTGGCATGTTCAAAAGTTGCAGACAAAACACAGACTGTTTACGTTCAAGGGAAATGTAGCCCCCTCCCCCTCCTCTGCCGCATTGTGGTCCTCATTCATCTTAACTCTTTTCAGCGGCTGTGATAGCGCCAGGGCCGCAGACTAGCTAGACTTTAATTCACAAACTATGAAGTTATGAACAAGATCTCCATGAATGGAAGAATTATTAGAGATCTGATTGAATGGATCGTGTAGAAATGATGTTCAAAGTGCATGGTACTTATATGACTGAAATAGTTCTAAGCAAGTTCTTGCGTTTATGTTAGCTCTGCATTAATCACTTATAATTTGTTTTTGTTCGAACATTTCGAATGTCTGATAAAGAGTCAAAAAGAGACCTACAATTGTCGCCAAGTAATTCAGTCTTCGAATTCGCTTTAAAATATGAATATTAAAGAACAGAATCACCGATGCAGGTAATACAAAACTGGCACTCTCTACTAAATCCGGCGTAAATGTTAAACTAAGCAGTGACCACTTATTCGACTTAAATCTTTTCAGACTTTGAAATGGTTCTACAGTGACTGCACAACGACCGCAGAGTAGAAAAACTTAAGAAGAAATCTTGGGCTTATTCAATTGTTTCTAAATATATTTCTGAATGGTGAGTAATTTACGAGTGTAACTTATTCATTCCTTCATTCATCACCTTATTTATTATTCGTTATTTATTTATCTTTTGCAAAATATATTACTGCCATTTTGGAGGCTGTGGCGTTTTGAACTATTTATAACTATAAAAAAAAAGATTTTAACATTAAGTATCCACTTGTATGCTCTCCTACCGATACCTCTCTTAGGTCTACTTTTAAATGACCTGGAAAAGAATACCAGTAAAAGATAAAACTTTAGTTCTAGAATAAAAGGCATGTTAACATTCCTACTTACTTTCTTTCTTTAACCTCAAACAAAATCGTTTGAATAGGTATATAAAAGTAAATTCGCCGTAAAAACTTTCATTGTTTCTGGACTAATTCCAAAAACGATAGAAACTTTCCTTCCTGACGAATTCAGCGAAATAGTTCTTTGGTCTTATCATTGGTTGCTTGAATACAATTATTTAGTAGCGAAATGGGGTTAATTGTTGTTATTTAGTTATTCATAATTTTTGAGGATAATGGCTTGTAAACTGAGGTGCGTGGTTTTCTTGTTCGCGAATTTCTTATTGACAAAGTATAATATAATTAAAAATAAATTATTTAAGAAGTGTACACAATGTTTTACTTACTTTTTATAGTGTAATAAAATTGTATATGTATAAGGTAAAACACATTGTTCAAAATGGGTCATAGAGAATAAAATAGAGTAAATAGATAAAACATAAAATAGTAACAATTATCATTGTTACTAATATCAACAAACTTAAATACTGCAAAGCATAATTCATTCAATTTAAAGAATAATTCATATTTTTAATAAATTAATGTTTTTTCAAATTCAGATATTTCAAGGAATTAATTTTCTCTGTCTAACTATTCATTGCAATATAAATTAGAGGAAATTTAAGGTTTAAAATACTTAATCCAAAGCATGTCAGCATGCATCTCTGTAATCTGCTTCCACCTACAACATAAAAAACTGTGCATTGAAGTTCTTGCTACGCCGGCACTGCGCCGCTGCCGTGCCGCCGCCGAGCCGCGGCCCCGCTATTTACCCTGTACCAACTTAAACGCATAATAAGGAATCCCAGTGCGCACAATACTTAAGCTTCCTTTAGACTTCGCGGGGTGGAAAGTGAAATGCCAATTAACTACGTGTACAGTCTTACTGTACCTTCTTTTCTCTTATTGTTAATATTTCTATAGGGCTCTTGGTTTAAAGAAGTTGGAAGTTTGCGAGGGCACGCAATGCAGGTTTTACGTGGTTTTAAAATCTAGGAGAAAAAAAAATATCACTGAATTTTTGCATAGAAAATGGTCAAGGTTATTAATGATACAACATTATGAAGCCAAAGTCTAATAATGTACTTTCAGAAATTTATGAAAATAATGCAGTATCATCCGAATAAACTAATAACAAAAAGTAATATTAGGGTCCATTATAGAGAAGCGTACCTACTTAGCCAAGTACTATCAGGTTTAATTAAGATATGAATCACGATTGCCAAAAAGCTTATTATCGTATATAAAGTAGAATAACTTTATTTTCCTCAATATAAAAACAATGGGTGAACTGCGATATCGAAGGATCGGAGTTCGGGAATACTCGATGTGTAGGGGCTAGTCCACATAGCTCCTCAGGTTTAAAGGAGGGTCGCCTTTTATTGAATGTTAAAATCGTCTTTCTCGCGTAGTTCAGACAAATGTAAAAGGAAAAAATAATATGTTGATTAGTTATATATCCATACGTTTTAAGTTGGCTTTATTCTCTGTAACAAACTTCTCAAAGCATTCGAATTAAATCGTATTTCAACTAAAGCCTTCTTCAAAAAATTACCGATAAGATAGGCGTCGCTTACTTCAACAAGTCCGAATATTTATTTATTAACACGTTATTGTATAACCTTGTAGAAACCTTACTGTCACAAAATGAATAAGGATTGGAACAAATGTCTTTCTTTCAGACAATCGTTGGAGAAGAGAAAATTTGAAAGTGTATGGATATTACGTAAACAAACAATAAACAAGAGCACGTAATAGATAGGTGACCGTTACATTAATAACTAACACCAGTAAGTATACGAGTATAGTTTAATTGTGTACATTAGAAACATTTTGATGTTTCAAATCAATATATATGAATTGTTCATATATAAATACATACTTTGACGACCGAGTAGCGTAGTGGTCCCTGTCTCATACGTCGGAGGTCCCAGGTTCGAGTCTGGACGGGGCATTAATTCGTGTGATTAACAGAAATGTTTGTTCTGGGTTCCACCCCAGTTCGCTGTATGGTCATCCATAACACAAACTCTGCTTACTTTGGGGCCATACAGTTGGTGTGATTGTCTGTGGATTTGTTTATTATTTTATACTTATATTAACAAGTACTAGTTTGCTCTTTTAACCATATTCAGGTAATATATTTTTAGTTGATGTATGAAAGTACTTCCTGTTGTTGTGTTGTTGCTGCTTTAATAGAATAGGGCAGTTAATTCCATGATCAGATTGTTTGTACAGTGAAGGATTTGCCGTAAAAATCCGACCAATGAGATGGTGTAGAGATTCCTTAGATCTAAAATTGCGATCATGTTGAGCGTGTCTATACGAGAAACATTTCATCAGCTACCTTGGAGCTGATGCTCTGAAAAGTAGCCGAAGTAGAAATAACAGAAGTACAAAAAGACATTAAATTTTGTAGGTATTTTTCTTTCTTTCTTCGCTTCACAGTTTCGAGCGACTATCACATGATTCTTTTACTTGTATGGAATATTATTTAAAGGTTTATTCATGTAGATGTAATTAAACTTGTAGATACATAAATAAATCTCCAATTTATAAATACGTCCGAATAAACAAAATCCACTCTACAAATCTACAAACATACTCTCTATGAATGAGCCCTGCGTCCCGGCGATCCTTCCTCAGCCCGGCACCTAACGCAGGGAGCGATAATAAAAACTTATCTGTACCGCTTCCTGGTCCGATGTTTCCCAGCTCTACGACCGATGCCTTCATCCTGTATTTATGAATCATAATATGATATGGACATTTTGGGATTGAAGTAGACACATAATTGTTTACTTTTTGGTATGTTTACAACAATCAATAGTCATTAAAGACTTTTACGCGAGCATGTGTACTATGTTGTTTGAATATTCTGAGCTTTGATCATCAGCAAATCAAATTATAAGTTTTAATATCCATAGATATTTCTGTAAAAGTGCCAGCTTAGTGTTTTGACTATTATTGTGGTTTTTTGGCACAAGACCTTGCTTCTTTTTACAAAACTGTGTCCACGGGGAGGGTCATGCGAGGGATGAACAAGTTTAACAAAAATAATTACTTATATAGACTGAAACAAGTACAAAATAAAATTCAAAATATGTAATGTCATTATAGGTTAGAAAACTGTAACGCTTGACGAAAGTCGATATACGAAATCACCAACAATCTACCAATCTAAACTACATTTATGATAATTTAATTTATGATGAATCATTTCTTTTTATGAAAGTGTCATAAAAAATTACCTTCTACAAAGTACGTAGATTGACTTTTTTAAATATAAGGTGCTAATTAAACAGACTTCTTTTAATAGCGTTATACGCCTCTAAAAATCTACATTGACTTCTAAATTTCTCAGTCAGCCACATTTTACGAGCGTCTGAACGATAATATCTTCGCCACTAAAAATATGTTGTTACATGATGTGTTTGCTAAAATATTTTGAATTATCATTAGTTAAGATTATGGCGCTTCGCCAGGTGCTCCCGCACCACGCTCGCTTCGCTCGCTCGGCTCGCGCATGCGACAAACGTAGCCTAACATTAACCTAACTCATATTTAACTACTACGCTTTCTATACAATATTTAGTAGACGTTGCAAAAAAGAAGAATTAGTGTATTAGAGGCTATCTCATTTACCCGTGGCTTAATTATAAAAACAGAAGTCTGATCACGTGGCCAATAAAGAAATTTGTAGCTTGACTTATAATTTCCCTTTTTTATATACTTTTATAATTTGGCATTTATTTATGCCACTGCGTTATCATTTATCATAGTTGTTTTTTCTTAATTCATTTTTAACCTATGATTACTTTCATAATAAATTAAGGAACAAGCTTTAATTAAAAGCAATAGTGTCCAAATTTTTATTTTCGTTTATTATTATACCTACAGTCATCGAGTTAAACAAACTTTTTAAAATAAGTCATTTAAAGTTTTCATTGTAGATTTCATTTCACAACAAAAGATAGTAAATTTTAATGATGTGTAAATCTTCAGAACGATAACGTAATCATTTTTAAATCATGCACATAATAGCACCTATGTTCAAATAAGTAGCCGTAATTTGCTCACCTTTGCCCGCGTATCTCAGCATCGTTTATAGAAAGTGTACTTCAAGTGTGAAAGTTAAGTTAGAATCGTTATGTCGGCAAGAAATGGTCTGCCCATTATCTTGAGTTACAACAATGCATGATATACACTAATACAGTAATAGGCTTCGTGGGGCCCATTTCGTATAAAATCATATCAGACATAATTATGAGAGTGGACCTAAGAACATTTACGTGATTTACGGGGTCTGAATTAGTAGAGACTGATTCAGAGACCACTTGGGTAATATATACCTAGTAGGTTACATTCTAACATTTGTTCGTGGTCGGTATCGCTTTCGAATTTCACAAAAACTAACCACAGAACACATTGGACCTCACATTGGAAATTCTGTCATTGTTATGACTTACTACTTCTATAACTATAACCATTAAATAATACACAATCTACCAAATCCTATTAAGTAATTAAATAAAAATACTTACCTACTATAAAACACAAACTTTTTTGCGTTCTTAACAAATTAAACTATTATTATACCATAACAAAGGAGCTTAACAAAATACGGTTCCGCAAATTGTCAGTTTAAAATCACACGGATAGAACAGGACAGCTGACTTCAACCCCAGATGAAATAACTGCAGCATTACAAAGCAAATACGCTGGAATGAAACCTGGGACGTTCTGTTTTCCTATTTTTGTTATCGCCGTTTGACTTAGTAATTTATGAATAGTTCTTCTTATGTGCCGGAGGTGGATATTGCAATAAGTAAGCTTTATGGGCAGGGGGGTTATCTATCTTACTTAATAGGAATAAGGAAAGTTCCCAATTAAACTCTTATGTTAGCTTTGTACGTTCTAATGAATTACTCAGAAGTGTATAAGTACAATGGTCGGTTTTCCTTGTATTTTTAAAAGGGTTTTAAGATCAAAGATTTTTATGACGTCGAGATTACGGTTTGGGTTTAATTGGAATTGGTTCAATTTGATGTAAAATTTGCTGTTAATCCTTTCTTCGGAAAAGGTATTTTTTGATTTACTATGTCAAATTTGTTTTACTTTTTGTAGTCCTACTACTCACAAAACGCCTTATTAAGACGATTGTATTATTTAAAAAGTTAAGATTATATCTATATTTAACATACAAGGTACCTATGTATACCAAACAAAAAAATAGAACTAAATCTGTTCACTGAAATCGCTAAATGGTGTTAATGATAATTTCAATAATATTCAATCACAATCAAAAATCCTTTGTGTAATTTTATACCAATAATTGAAATGGAAAGTAAAATCAAAAATGTTGTTTTATCTACAAAGAGTTATAAATAAGCGGAGATTAACCTTAAAATCAGAAAATCTGGATAAAACTGAATAAATAAAAGCGTTACTGGTTTTTGTCTGTTCTGTTTCTAGTATTTTTAACTTTGTTGGTCAAAAATTCTGAAAAGGGTTTTAAAATGAATAAAATATCGTCTCTGAGAGGGGACACCAAAAATACCGATAGACGAAAAAAGTTTGTGTTTTAGGGTTCAGTGACGATTTATGAAACTGAAGGGCTACTTTGATTGTTGTACCACTAACGCCTCATTTCTTCCAGGAGTAATGCAGATTACAATTTTAAGCAAGGTGAAACTGCGAGAAACTTATATGTACAAGTGTTTGTCAAACACGAGAACGCGATACCCCAACCTAAGGGCAAGTACAAGTAATTATCTATCTTGATTAATTCGTTTCAGCTGATGAATTTAATTTTAATGAAATCCGAAGCAAAAGCGTTTTCAACCTAGATATAAAAAAGGATTATCTTAAAAGTCAAATAAAGTTAAAAATTTAAACTAAATTGAATCCTCAACAGAAAAGTTTGATTCTTTGAAGGGCTTTTAATTTTTAATCAGAAGATATCGAATAAAACTCCTGAGATTCTTGTTGGCGAAGCAAAATATCATTAAATAATTTTTTTTGCTAGTAATGGGGTTACGAAAAAGGCGAGTTTTATTTTGGGAACAGTCCTGAGTGAGGTCGGAAGGTCTTAATGGCAGAGCCCGACGCCAATTATTTCAATTTAATACTTGGTGGATTAATTTACCTCACATTTAAACGATCCTTTTATTTTATTATTTTCAGTTCTCCGTGTAATTATTCCTATTTTTTGTGTTGGAGAGAATGATTTGTAAGTTGAAAATTTTACATTTCTGTAATTTATTGCATGCGAGCGATCGTTGGAAACTTAATTATAAATTGTAAGTATTGAATGATATTTTTTTTGTATATATTTAATGTTTATTCTGTTAGCTGTGTAATCATAAAGTGTGCTTAAGAGGCCTTACAAATTTAACCGTAAAAATAAGAAAGTTCATATACCAAAAGATATCGCGTACTTTCTTTGCGTACAGTAAATATTATGTACATGGACTTGTCTTTAACAAGCATACATATAAAATTAAATTAAGATCCAAAATTGTACATGAAACATTGTATTAGATTGAAAAAACCTGAAGTGTCATAATATTATACTCCGATTATAACTATTAATATCTGCGTTATGTGGTACGGTGTATTACATTCCCGGACGTAGACATCGATTATTTTGCTTAGCTAACTATATTTTTTATCTGAATTTAATGTGGGTAAAAACTATATTATATTAAAAATAAAAACTGAAATTTACAGAGTTTTGTATTTACTGAAGAATATGTGATAGATTTTTGTATTTTATTATTTGTATTGTGATGGTATCAAAGTTTAAAGTTATTAACTCATAAAACAATTGAATGTTACATCAAAGGTAAAAAAAAATTGATTTTAGATTAGACTTCGATAATTTTTTATTGAGTTAGGATAAAAAATTTATTTGTAAATTATTATTATTAAAGATATGTATAAAAAATGAAAATATATTTATTTTTATTACATAAGCATGCTTAAATATATTCCATCATGTGTTATTGATTATATTTTTTTTATTTTTTCACCCAGTCATCATACTGTTCCACAAGAAAACATGACAAATGTCTACGATTCGATTCCCGACGGCCCCGCATTTCTCTGTCCGATAGCACACGTTGAGCAAATGGTGCAATGTGTCACCTATGAGATTTCATACGTTAGAATAACATTTACATCGTCTTTGGCCCAAATCTCATACACGCGAGAAATGGATGAATATAAATTATAAAAGGTTTTTGTTGGCGGTAGTAGCCCTGCCTACGCCGGAGGTGCCAGGTTCGATCCTGATGAACAAAAATTATAAAATTATAAATGAATGTTTATTCTGGACCCCCCCCCCCCCAGTTCGATGTATGGTCATAAAGCTCTGCTTGCTTTGAGGCCATACAGTTGGTGTGTTTTTTACTATATATTTATTATATATACAGGGGTCGGCACTCGAAGGGTTACCGATTAATACTGCTGTAATTTTACAATATTGTTTTTAAAATTTAAAATTAAAAAGGAAAACTTATTGGTCGATGTGGCCACCTTTAGCGCGGATAACAGCATCGAGTCTGTCCGAGAAGGCTTCACACGCTGCACGAATGTGGTCTGCTGGTATTTTGTTCCATTCTCGGCAAAGAGCAATCTTTAAGGCGTCGACCGTCTCATTTTATTTTACTGACACTTTGGCCTCCAGGAAGTGACCATATGGAAAAATCCATTTGGGATTAAGTCCGGGGAACATGGTGGGCATTTTTGCAAAGAAATTAAGCTCGGAACCTTTTCTTGCAAAAAAATTTGGGTTTCACGGGCTCTTTGGAATGGTTCCGAATGGTCTTGTTGAAACGTCCAATGGTTTCTACCGAATTGCTTACGTGCCCAAGGTAACAAAGCATCGTTTAAAATCTTTTCACGGTAAATTTGCTGGTTTATCTTAGCACTCTGTGCAATGAAAACGAGAGGTGAACGTCCCGTAGCAGTTACCGCGGCCCAAACCATCACTGATGCTGGTGCTTGCTTTCGCAGAGCAATTCGTTGGTCTAAATTGTGGTTTGATTTACACTTTAACCATACGCAATCGTTTTGTTTGTTCACATATTGCTGAACCGTAAAAATGTTTTCATCGAAAAATACCAAATTTTCAAGGTCGCTACAAAAGTGCAAGTGCTTTCACTCCTTAGCTCTTTCTAGGCGAAATGCCTTTTGTGCAACTGTCAAGTCTTGCACTTTTTGTATTTTGTAGGGCTTCAGTTGTAGTTTATTTTTTAATATACCAATATAATATATGCCAATTTAACTGCGCTTTGTCGTGGATTTCGTTCAATTCTAGCCTTTACCTTTCGAACCATTTCTGATGATATTGCTGTGGTAGGATGTCCACCTCGATGGCGTTTTTGATGCTACCCGTATTATTGTAACGCGTGATGATCCGATACACAAACATTTTGTTTAGATGTAAATGTCGTAGCTCATTAACAATGGCTGGTTGGGATTTTCCACCCAAATACAAAGCAATGACACAGTTGCGTTTGAATTCCATGTGGATAACTTTTTAACAGCGACGAAAAATAGAAAGCTTCTGTAAGTTTATAAACAATACAATAGACTTACGACTCTGAAAAAATGGGCGCCATATTTTAAACAGTTTGGTTGCTATAGCAACCAAAAGTTGGTAACACTTCGAGTGCCGCCCCCTGTATTTATATAGGTGAAGGTTAAAACATTATCTGTTAATTAGCTTTGCTCTTGACGCTGTACCTAAATATTACTTGCAAGACTTTAGTAACGCTTCTTTGAAGTTAAGTGTAATGTGCCAAGTAGGTAAAAAGCTTCATGTATATAACGACAGCTGTTTATTTCAACGTTACAGAACTGTTCTTATAAAGTTATCAAAAACTACAGGTATTTATTTCCGTTAGACAATTTTGTACGCTCCTTTGTTAATATTTCAACAAAATAAAGATCAATGTAAAGCCTACTTCAATGAAGTCATAACAAAAGCAGGTAGCCGCCCATCTGAATAATAAATGGCGTTAGCACGCGATACTCGCCATGGGACAGATTTATGGTTTGTTGCATCGCCCCTGCCAGGCGAAGAAATAAAATCACATTTAGTTAGCAAGTGTATCGTGGAGCCTCCCCTTCCCTGGCTCAGATTGTCCCTTATTATTTACAAGATCCCCTTTACGTTTAAGATATTCGTGTGTTAGCACTAAACGCACTGATACGCATTGTCTTTTATCGTAGATCGCGAAACGTAACGTAGATTTGTTAAGGCGCTGCAGTCGGCGCCACTGGGGTCAACGACCCCCGGCTCCTGGGGGTTCCGTACATTTTTCTTTTCGGACACTTATTCGGCGAAATATGTCTTCTCGTCCTGAGCACCATGCGCCTTTGTTCTGTGAACAATAAGACGTAATATAGCACCATTCTTGTATGAAAATTTCTGAATGCATGTGTGAATAAAACGGTCTTGATTATGTTGGAGAAAATGTATGAGATGAACTGAGATTTGCATTAGGTACTTGTGAGAAAGTATTTGTTTATGCTGCTGAGAGATAACTTAACTTCTGAAAATGTTTATATTTATATATTTTTTTTTATTTTTTTTTTGCCATTATCTAAATGTAGGTACTTAAATATTTTTCCATTGTGCAAAGATATACGAATAAGCATCAATGGAAGTAGTTTAAATCCGTACTTTCATGCTAAAACCCTGCAATTAGGGGCACTCGGCCAGTTAACATTAATGATGATAACTTAACCTGGATAACACAAAACTTAAATGTCATATACCTAACCTACGTTAAAACGCGTAAATGCCAAAATAAATGCTTGTGTTATCGAATTGTATGCATTCACTTGTTTACTTCGTTTATTCCCTGTAGCCTGCACGCTGTTAGACTGAAATCTATAAATCCGACTTAACTAATCTCAGACTTACGTCAGCCTAGCAGTCAAGGAAATAGCAACTCAGTGTCATACAATATAGAATACATATTCTGGAAAGATGGGACACCAAGCCCGACAAAATATGTGAAATGCGATTTTCATTACAATACAGTATATGACAAAGTCGCGTTCTATTTGACCATTTAGCTGAGATAAGTAAAGTGTAGAGATTTGAGCTTTAGGCCTTGATGTTCCTAAACCGTTTCATTTATTTTAAATTATATTTTAATAATGTAATAATATCAAACCTGCTTAAAATTTTTCTATTCTTCTTGGACTGAACATGTAATTTAATTTATGCTACTTGTGTGTTTACTGTAAATTCTAGAGTTAAATTGTCAATGTTAATCTTATTTAATTTTATGGAAAAAAATTAGTTTCTACGATTTTATTAATATAGGCCCTCATTTCAATGTTAGTTTTTAATGGTTTAGGTAATTGTAAAGAAAACCTATCTAATTATGTAGATCTGTCTACTTTGTATTTTGTTACTACTGTTAGCTGTGGTGGCCTAATTGGGTGTACACTAAGAATTTTTGAAAAAACATTTGTAATTTTTATTTTGTGTATCATCTGTCGGCAGTCCTTTATGAATAAATAAACTAAAATAAAACAAAATGAAATTTTGTATGAAATGACAAAATTACATTACAAGACCACTTTTTAATACGAGGGTCTAACTGAAAGTTTTTAGAAATGACCACTTGAAAACAATATACTTGATAAAAAAATCATTTTAAATTTTGGAAAATTGGAACGTTTTGCTAATATTATTGAGTATGTATTTCATTCATTTGTCATTAGTTTTACGATTTGGCGGCAAATTGAAAATGTTCTGTGTCACGTCAGCATGAATTTAACGCGAGAAAATTTTCGTGCAATGATTTTTTATGACTTTTGATGACATTTTAGTCAACAAAAGTTATGATAAATTACGATTGGCCTTTCACGATAAAGCCCCATCTCGTGCCGCTGTTTACAACTGGTTTAATGAGGTTAAACGAGGTCGCACTTATCTCACCGATGAGGGACTGCCCTTTACGGCGACGACTGAAGATAACGTCTGTTTTGTGCGGCGTATGATAGAGACTGACAAAAGAGTGACCTATCAGCAGATTCGGATAAGCTTAGGCATCGGTATGAGTCAAGTGCACAAAATCCCCCATGAACATTAAGCGGTCAGGAAGCTTTGTGCCCGGTGGATTCTTCATAATTTGACCGAGGGCCAAAAACTCCATCTTGTTGATATTGGTGCCGTGAAATGGTTGAAAGATTTATTGGAGGTGACTCAAATGCTGTGTTCGACTTACTTACCAGTGACGAAAGCTGGATTTACTGTTATGATCCCGAAACCAAGAGGCAGTCTGCTCAGTGGGTGTTTCTTTCCGAGGAGTTGCCAACTAAAGTGAAGAAAGGTCGAAGCGTGGGAATGCAGATGTTGGCCTCGTTCTTCGGAAGAGCAGGTCATTTCGCTACAATTTTTTAGAGGAACGAAAAACAGTTTCTGTAGAGTGGTACACAAACAATTGTTTGCCACTTTTCTTGGAAAAAGTTCGGGAGAAACGACCTCGCAGTAGGATCCTCCTTCACCACGACAACGCCTCGTCGCACACCGCCAGGCGAACGATCGACAAACGTGGAATTACTAGGTCACCCGCCGTATAGCCCCGACCTCGCACCTTGCGATTTTTATTTACTCCCGAAAATAAAAATAAAAACTTCGAGGAAAACGTGTTATGGACGCCGCGGAAGCTTTGGCTGTGTTTCAAAAGGTCGTGGAAGAGACCCCTAAGAACGAGTGGCCAAAGTGCTTTTCTCAGTGGTTCCATCGGATGCAGCGAAGTATTGACGTGAATGGACACTATTTTGAAAAGATATAATAAATGTAATAACTAGCTAGTTTAATCAGTTTTTGATTTTCTAAGAGCTAAAATAACCAATTATTAGAAAGACCTCGGTTTGCAAAAAAAAATTTAAAACATTATTTAACCATTCATTTCTTGTAATAATGGCTTAATCAAGTTCTTATAGTTATTAATGAGCTACTTCATTTCCAATATTACAAAAGTTTCCAAAAGCGTTTACAGATCGATGATTATTATAAGAACCTAAATCTAATTTAGCGGAGTTTAGATAGAATATGACATTATTTCAGCTACAGGTCGTTTATTGGTTAGGGATTAGGTTCAATTACAACTTCAACCGTACCACCAACCATTTTTTGGGGACTAAAACTGCTCACGTCCGCAAGGTTTAGCCCTCGATGCCTTGTACGTGATCCCTGGGTGGTGCTAAACGAGCAGTATCATCTGGTGGTAGGCTTTGGCCGTGGCTTGTCACCACCCACTAAACGAAGCCATGCCGCCAAGTGACATGGTCGCGTTCCGGCATGATGTTTAGTGTAGCCATCGAGGAGGGTAGGTCTGAGTAATCGTGCTGCATCAGAGAACTGTCTTCAGCTCGTAATTTACTGACTCGCCGGGTAACTGGTTTTGGAGGGTAGCGGGATCCGAAGAAACGGTGCAGCGCTGGCCGACCGCAGGTAGTAGGGGGCAAAAGTTGTGTGTTAGCCACCCGAAAGGCTGCCCCGCCACCTTGCGAAAAATCCCGGGAGGCTTCATCGTGCCAGCTGGCGACTGGTTAGAGAGGACCCAATGACAATCCCCGGGGGGGTTCGGGCGTCCCCGTAGTCTCCAAGCCAGTTCCCCATCGGTGCGTTGTTTATTGCGAGCTACTTGGTTCCATTTGCAGCGCTTCACTCAACTTCTGTCCTCCTCCCTATTCACTCAGACAACAAATATGAAAAGTCACAAGAAGAGTAAGGTTCTACAGCGGTTGCTTCCTCTCTCTTAAAGTGCACTTCTGCAACATCAGAGGAATGCACTCAAATATCAACGATGTCCACCGCCATTTTGAGACAGAGAGGCCTCACCTACTCTTCTTAACGGAGACGCAGATCTATAATCCGTCAGACCTGGCATACCTTTGTTACCCAGGGTACATCCTGGATTCCAATTTCCGCGCGAACGCCGGGGTATGCATGTATGCCAGTGACGAGATCTGTTGTCAGCGTCTCCGTTACTTGGAAGATCAGGACTTTTCCGTTATGTGGGTTCACATTGATACCGGCCTTGACCAATTGATCTACGCCAGTATATACCGGTCACATAGCGGAGATCGGGAGACAACGAGGCTCATGGAGTATCTCAGCGATGCAGCAGATAAGGTTCGGCAACGTTTTCCCTCAGCGCAGTTAGTGTTCTTGGGGGATTTTAACGCTCATCACGGGCATTGGCTATACCCGTATCAGGATACTGACCACGCTGGAAGAGAGGCTTTTAAGTTTTCCGTGACTCAAGGCCTCTCACAGCTTGTGCACGAGCCCACGCGCATCCCCGATGTTGCCGGCCACACTGCATATTGCTTAGACCTTCTGCTGACAACTGATCCTGACAGGTGCTCGGTGTCCGTAACTGCACCTTTAGGGACATCCGACCACTGCGTGGTGAAATCTGTGTCCCAGTACTCTCCGCCTGACACCAGCCCAAAAGGCGCTAGGCGAGTATGGCGATACAAGTCAGCAGATTGGGATGAGATGCGGCATTTTTTCTCGTCTTATCCTTGGCGGCAGACTTGTTTTACATCAACCGATCCATCGCTGCGCTGATGCTGTATCAAGTGTGATAGGCCAAGCAATGGAGTATTTCATCCCTTACGCTGACCTATCCCTTGAAACCAAAGGTCGCCCATGGTTTAATGCTGCTTGCCTCACAGCTGAAAAGCTTAAGCAAGAAGCGTACAAAGCCTGGGCTGAGGCTTGCTGAAGCAAAGCCGTGGATTCGCATGAACTGAAGAAAAAATACAATGCTGCCGCCAAGTCTTGCAAAAAGGTGATCAGAAAAGCTCGCTTTGACCACATTGGCCACATCGGAGACAAGATAGCGTCATATCCTTCAGGAAGCAAAGCTTTCTGGTCTTTGGCCAAGTCGGTTGAGTCGAACTTCTGTCGCCCATCGCTGCCACCTCTGGGGAAGCCTGACGGTTCACTGGCTCACACTGCAAAAGAGAAAGCAGACCTCTTTGCTAATCTTTTTGCAGACTATTCACGCCTAAATAGTCAAGATAAAGTCCCACCCCAGTTACCTCAGTTCGGACCCAAAATGGGTACCGTTCATATTCGCCAAAAGGCTCTTAGGATCTTAAATGCTTGCAGATTTTAGACGTGAACAAGGCCAGCGGCCCCGATGGCATACCTGCAGTTGTGTTAAAACACTGCGCAGCCGAGTTGTCTCCCATAATAACGCGCCTGTATCGACTCTCTTTGGAATCTGGAAAGGTCCCTAAATCCTGGAAGCTGGCTAACGTGCAACCAGTACCAAAGAAGGGAAGCCGTGCAGATCCCATCAACTATCGACCTATTGCAATCACCTCCATACTTTGCAAAGTTATGGAGCGTGTATTGAACAATCGTCTCCTGGCATACCTTGAGTCCAACGAGTTCCTTAGTGATAACCAATATGGTTTTCGCAGTGGACGCTCGACTGGAGATCTTCTTGTGTATGCCACTCACTTATGGAGCGAAGCCTTGGAAGGTCACGGTGAAGCTATAGCTGTATCCTTAGACATTTCCAAGGCTTTTGATAGGGTCTGGCATGATGGTCTCTTGAGTAAGCTTTCAGCATACGGAATACCTAAAGGGCTCTGCGACTGGATATCTGATTTTCTGAGGGAACGGTCAACTCGAGTAGTCTTAGACGGCTGCTCTTCTGACCTAATGGCAATTAATGCCGGGGTTCCTCAGGGATCTGTTCTCTCTGCAACGTTATTCTTGCTGCACATTAATGACCTGCTAACTCCAGGCATTATTGGTTACGCTGATGACAGCACCGTTGTAGAGAGATACATGTCCAATGCGCGAGCGAATCCTCAAGAAATCCGGGCTTTTAGAGAGTCCATGATTGAGCGGGTGGATTTGGGCTTAAAGAAAGTGTCCGATTGGGGCGAGTCCAACTTGGTCAAATTTAACCCGTCGAAAACACAGGCGTGTTTATTCTCCGCGAAAAAGAGCAGTTTCGACCTAACGCCCACTTTCCAAAATGTTTCTGTTCCCTTAACCGACCACCTAGGGCTTCTGGGCGTAACTATATCGTCCCAACTAAACTTCGGGCAACAAATTATGTCCATGGCTCAAACTGCTTCAAAGAAGTTGAGAATCATTTTGAAGGTCCGACGGTACTTCAGCCCTGAACAGCTACTTAATTTGTATACAGCTCAAGTTCTATCTTGTATGGAGTACTGTAGCCACCTTTGGGATGGTTCTGCAAAGCACCAACTAGAAGCGATGGATGCAGTTAACCGAAGAGCCCGAAAAATTATTAACAACTTTGATCTCACCACCAAAAAACTGCAAAACCTCGACCATCATCGGAAAGTTGCCAGTTTAGCAGTCTTCTACAGATTACATTTTGGAGAGTGCGCAAATTTTCTTTTTGATCAGGTTGAACCCACACCCTTCTTGCATCGGACTACTAGACGCAGACAGACCTTCCATCCTTTCATGGTAGATATCCTAAGAAGTAGAACCAAACGCTTCGATAGTTCCTTTTTGGTGTGGGTCGCCAAGGTGTGGAATGAACTGCCTGCGTCTGTTTTTCCAGAAAACTATAGTCCTAGTTCTTTCAAGCGTCGAGTGAATAGATATCTCGTGGATAGACGTGTAACACCTTCGTCTTCATCGTCACTTTCCATCAGGTGAGATAGAAGACAAAAGTCTAATCCTTTTTTTTATAAAAAAAAAAAGTGAACAATCGGTATCGAATAATTTACTATAATTATTAAATTAGTTTAGTCAGGCTCTGTAGTAGAGCACAACTCAAGTATTTTGATTATTGATTATTTAAATATATCCGCATTTCTAATATTTGATGAAGGATACAATATTCATCATAACTTTTGTTTACTTAGTTCAGTTTCCTTTTGCATTGTGTAGACGTGTAACACCTTCGTCTTCATCGTCACTTTCCATCAATTGAGATAGAAGACAAACGTCTTATCCTTTTTTAATAAAAAAAATAAAACACCAACTCACGCTGTTACTTTCGAGCTTTCGAGAATTTACGTTAGAGCGATCGAGGTGAGAGCCAGTGATGCTGCGATTTAAGTTTATCACGAAGCGCCAAGTATGAACTCACCATGCTTCTTCACATTAGTAACACTTCAAATAATCACGTAAATGATAAACAGAACGCACTTATATATTGATATTTATAGCTTATTATACAAATATTGAAATGCTACGTTGTCACGTAAATAACAATGACTGAAACAATGAAGTAACAAATGGTCATTAAAAATTAGACATATACATCTATCTCGATTTATAGTTTAGCTGGTGTATCCATCGCGAAAAGTACTTTTTTCTGGACAAAAGGTACCATATGGCTGGATTCCGTGTTAATTCGTGAACAGATGCCGTTTGAGGATGTTCGTCGTTTGGATACTTGGGGGAGGGAGACTTGCTGAGCTAACGGATGCAGATAAGAATAACTTTGTATAGACGTAAATTGAGACTCTGTAAATTTATTTTGAAAAAAAAATATACCCGTGAAGTTTCTTGCCAGTTCATCTTCACGAAGGTTTTTCCGAACTGGTGGTAGAGTCATGTTTTATTTGAAATCAATATGAACAAGTCATTGTTAATGTTGAGAAATAAATATTTCATTTCATTTCATTTCATAGTGGCATGTTTAACCTTTCTTTACTCATGTTGGGTAGTTACCCATCTAGCACATTAGTAATAATTGCAGCTAAGTTTATGACTCAAAGTTCTATATCGGTGCTATTTGGGTAAAAATTACAACTTCTTACTGCATAGGAGTGATAAATATAAATAAAGTCTATAAAATGGACTATGGGTTCCAAATTTTCAATTAATACCACCTACAGGTTAAAGTTGAGCACCCCACCACTGTTGTACCAATCTAAGCTACAGTGCGAGTGTGAATTGCTACTTTAAGTGGTAATTTATACCGGTAGTGCGTCTTATACAAACGAGAAGCAATAACCACCATTACGCCCAACATTTCTAAAAGGAAGAAAAATCAACTCTTTAACCACTGGAATATCTAGAAGGATGATAAATTGAGCCTTAATGGCATGATTGGTTCTTATTATTTTCTTCTGAAGTTTTAGAGGAGGGTTCTGTAGAAAGTTCAATATTTGTTATTGTGGAATTTACCCAACGTT
Organism: Marasmarcha lunaedactyla; assembly: GCA_923062675.1. Classification (NCBI taxonomy): domain Eukaryota; kingdom Metazoa; phylum Arthropoda; class Insecta; order Lepidoptera; family Pterophoridae; genus Marasmarcha; species Marasmarcha lunaedactyla. The sequence goes on along the minus strand of OV281346.1, from coordinate 10,756,175 downwards.
TAACTTGTGAAGGTTTACGATGTCTTAATTAGCTCCCTTTGTTATAAAAACAAAAGATATTACTACGCGATACATTAATATTTTATTAATATTATTATATTACTTTAATTATTCTAAATTCATTTTCATCTGACAATCAACATTTAGAACACAATTGGCTTTTTAAAATTTGATTTGCTTGTACCCTAATGACACGTTAGTCAAAATCAATATTTTACAATGCGCATTCAACTTTTGGAATCAATATGAAAATAAAAGTAATTAGAACTCAGAATAATTAGATTTATATAAATTGTGTTCTTATTGTTGACCGACAAAGGGAAATAAAATACATGTTTAACAGCTATCTGACTTTTATTTAAAATTAAATAATAAGGTTATTACTTTTACAAGGAATCAACCATATTTGTATAACGTTGTTCTACAATAATATTTCACTTATAAAATTCTTAAAAGAAAAGTGCTTCTGTAGTTTTTGTGCCTTTTGGATTTTAACGAATTATTATATAATTTTCGGTGCTTGGCTCTGTGACAGTGTTTGGTTTTCATGGCAAAGTATTGTATGCTGCATCTGTAGTTCCGTTCTTTAGCTAAAATGAAAATATAATTGTATTAAAATATAAAATACTTAACCAATATTGAGTGTATTACATTATATTTAACCAAAAAAAGGTTTTTGTATTGTCAATTGAGCCCTAAACTATTTTCCCTACTAAAACAAAAGAATCATATATAAAGTAAATAAAATTCACTCCTATGGCCCTTCTCTGGACCACTTAGTAATAAGAAAGGTGATTTTTAGCACTTTGAACAGCAAAAATTGAAGTAAGCGGGTGAAAATTATTACCTATAGTAACAAAACGATTCGCCATCTTTAATGGAATGTTTTTATGAGAATCTAACCTCTAATTTACATTAGTTTTACTAAACTTGTTTTTGTTATAACAAAAGAAGTGATTTTACAACTATACTACGTAAATTCACTATGAATACTTGTTATACCAATTATAGTCTTGGTCATTTTTATTAAAACTACTATAACCATATTTTATTTACACTGTTTATTGTTGAAATTCCCATAGATCAATATGGCGTGTAAATTTACTTAATAAACATATACGCATTTTGCAGTAAAGTTAAGATCCCACTTGATTTTTCAGTACAGATAGAGCAAATAGTTGAATAGGGTGGGTATAAGAAATACGCATCCAAAATTTTGGATTGGTAAGGGTGGATTTTTATAGGAGATGGTCCCCGTGAGTGACGTATGCCGATTTTCGTCGATCGTAGATCGGCATACGTCACTCACGTCATGTCATTTTGACAGGTTTTACATAAAAGAAATGGCAGAAAGTACGTTCCGTTACATCATCGTAATATTAAAAAAAAATTATGTAGTTAATTCATATGTAAAATGTCGTTCCGTTATACGAAATTTTAAGCACGTATTAAAAAGAAACTACGCATCTCCTCAGGAGCGGAGGGGTGGCATTTGAAAGGGGTACCATAGCCTAAATTATTATATTAGGTTAGTGTTGTTAACAGTATGTTTTAAACAAGCCAAAAGTATATCAAAAAAAAGTCTCATTGGTTGGGTTAGGTTAGGTTTTGTGTGTGATAAAAATATGTGCGAGCCGAGCGAGCGAAGCGAGCGTGGTACGGCAGCACCTGGCGAAGCGCCAGTATGAAATTCAGTTTCATTTCAACCCTTTCACATGTATAATTATTAAAAACGTAACCCTTTAGTCCCGTGTTAAGGGTTTTAGGCGATATTTTAAAAAAATCATTAAATAAGACTACTTATTTCCTCACTGTGGGAGTGGTGGGGGTAGGCTTCTCACTAACCCCCCCCCCCCCCGACCCTCATCGCTTAATTCGGGATGCGTATTTCAAATGCAACCCCGTTGAATAAAAGTATTTGGTACTTACAATTATGTTTTCTAGTTGTCACTTAAAAACTGTCACATGCCATTAATATTCTCAACATTGCAACTACAGAAACGAAACGTACGTGTGAATGAGCAAAATCTAATCGTTCACTCAACCGTTCAATCAAAGTGGCAAATCAGGGGCGCAGGTGCTGCAATTTACACCTTTAGTCACAATATGATACGCTCTAGACCTGCTATGCGATGTGCCCACTTAGGGCCATATCTGTTGCATAAGGGGTCTAGAGCAGGATAAAGACCTTATCGTTAGCACCTTAAGTTGCAATATGATACGCTCTAAAGCTTATTCGCAACCATTTGTGCTAGTTGGGTAGGTAACTTTGCATTTATAATATTAGTTGTGGTTATGAATTGCATTATTTTTATACTTGAATGAAATGTACAATGCTTCCAACTAGCACATTAGTGATAATTGCAGCTAGCTGAATATGACCCAAAATCTATATAGAATCTACTTGGGTAAAAAATGCAGCTTCTTACTGTTTAGGAGTGATAAATATAAATGAAGACTATAAAATGAACTATGGGGTCAAAATTTTTTACTAATACCACCTAGGGTTAAAGTTGTAAGTTAAACCTTACTACTGTTGTACCACTCTAAGCCACATATAAGTGCAAATTGCTACTTTAAGTGGTAATTAATATCTAATTATACCTCTTGTACATCTTATAGTTACAAACGAGAAGCAATAATCACCATGACGCAAAATTTCCAAAAGGAAGAAAAAGAACTCTGTAACTCTAAAACAAACTCTATAATTGCAATAAAATGAACCTTTATGGCATTATAGGTTCTTATTGTTTTCTTCTTAAGTTTCAGAGGAGAGTTCCGTAGAAAGTTTAATATTTGTTGTCGTGGAATTTACTCAAGGTTTAACTTGTGAAAGTTTACGATGATTTAAATAGCTACATTTGTTATAATGAAACACAAGTTATTACTACGGGATACATTCATATCAAATTACTTTCATTATTCCAAATTCATTTTCATCTGATAATCAACATTTAAATCACAACTTTTATTTAATTTAATACCCTTATGACAAGTTAGCCAAAATCAATGTCTTACAATATGTATTAAACTTTTAGGATCAGTTTAGATCGCGTAGGATCTTTTAGATCAAATTTTTCTTAGTTATAAATATGCTTTCAAAAAAGTAGTTGCTTTTAATAAATGGGTTAAAATTGTGTGCGATAAAACCAACGAAAAGACAAAAGGCCACTTTCTCAACTTTTCAAAAAGGCTCGGCGAGTTCAGTGATACAAAATGCTTGAAATAGATAGTCTACTAAAAATCCATACTTAAAAAATGAATCAATTGTATGTTTTGCATTTCAAAGGCATTTTATTGCCTGCTAAGTCCGTCGACAGCTATATTTCGATTTCGATATAGTAATGATGTTATGGAAATAAAACTCTTCAGAACTCAGAATTATGAGATTTGTATTAATTGACTCTGATTACCGACTAAGGGAAATAAAATACATTTTTAACAGCTATATGACTTTTATTTTTATTTTCATTAATAACATTTCTATAAGAAAAGCTCATCTGTAGTTTTTGTGCCTTTTGGATTTTCACCAATTATTATATGGTTCTCGGCACTTGGCTCTGTCGTTGTGTCTTGTTTTCATGGCAAAATATTGTATGCTGTATCTGTAGTTCCAGTCAATAATTGAAACGTAAGTAACTAAGTAGGAAAACAATGACAGCTTGTTTTGCTAGATTGAATTGCAAGCAGAATCTTAGTAAAATTATTTTGTTTGCTTTTCCATTTACCCAGAATCTGTCAGAAAATAATATGAAGCATCGACTAAATATAGATGTACAAAATATGACATGTCATCATAGCGAAAAGTTTCAGTCTTTTGATTAAAATAAATTTATAAATAAGCCTTATATGACCAATGATAAGTACAATTTGTACAATTATGACCTGCGACAGATAGCATACTCGCTATCATATATTTTATACATAACAGTCAATTCGTTGACTACAACCGCTGCTTCTATTGAGCAGTCACTTTATACTTTTGACCCAAAACATAGTATAAGGAATAACTTAAACATAAGTTAGTGACAACAGATAATAAATCTAGCACCAGCATCCTAAGTAGTAATTTAAGCAATAAATATGTAAAAAATTATTCTTTGAACATAGTCCATCAAAATATGCAGAGCATTGATGGTAAGGAATTACAGATTGAGCTATTCATAAACTGTGAAAGTATTCATGTACTATGTATCACAGAACACTGGCTCAGACAGTGTCAAATTATGTCTCCATATAAGAATCATGTAATTGCTAGTTCATTCAGCAGAGAACAAACAACTTGCGGTGGCTCCATGATCATCACACATAAGAGCCTAACATTTAAAGAACGCTCTGATATTGTAAGTCTGTCTGTTGAGCGATCAGTTGAAATAGCCTGTATTGAGATAGGGAATATGGTTATAATAAGTGTATACAGACCCCCATCCTCACCGTTTGAAGAATTTGATATTCGACGCGAATCACAGCGACCTCAGCCACATGTCTTGATAACATTTTTACAAATTTAATGCCATGTCAGTATTTAATAAACTACAATCAGATCATAGTGGGCAGTTGGCCACTTTTGATATTGGGCTAAAAAGACTCTAAAAAGAAAAATTACCTTTAGACCCATGAACGAGAGACGGCTTTAAACATTTAGGAAAAATGTATTTGAAAAAACATTTAAATAAGATGCAGTAATCTAATTTAAATGAGATCCTACTACTCAATATAACTCTATTCATAATATAATTAAAAATGAATATGACTCTGTTTTTAAGAAAAAGAAAATATGTGTAAATTATAATTTATTTAGCTTTAGTGACTGGGCAACAGTGGGAATATGCAGAAGTAGAAATAGATTATATGAATTGTACAGTGAAAGAACTTATAATCATAATAAGACATTTTATGAATATGTTAAAAAGTATTCAAAATTATTTAAACGAGTATGCAGTGTAGCTAAATCTAATTACATTATTAATAAAATTGAATATAGTACTAACATTTCAAAAACTGCATGGAATATAATTAATCAGGAAACTGGGAAAGCAAAAGAACCGCACACCAAATGTTATTTAAAAATTAATGATAAAGTGTTGTCAACTGACAGAGAAGTTGCTGAAGCATTGGAAAATTTTTTTACTGCCATCCCTGTGTCAACTACTTCGAGTATTAATTCATGTTCCACTCTTGCACAGTCACTGCTAACGGAAAATGTAAATTCATGCGATATTGATTTTATTTTTAAACATGTTACTGTTCCACAAGTTTTAAATGCATTTAAAAGCATTAAAGTAAAAAATACTGCCGGTTTAGATGGGATTTCTGTTAAAATTATTGAATCTGTCATTGATGATATAGCCCCGTACTTAGCCAGTATATTTAATGACTGTGTTGATAATGGTGTTTTTCCTGATTTAATGAAATTGAGTAAGGTCATTCCAATATTCAAAGCAGGTAGTATGTCTGACCCTAATAATTCTAGACCTATATCTATACTACCAACGCTCAGTAAGATTTTTGAAAAATTGTTTTTAAATGAATTACTTTCTCATTTTTATGATAATAGTTCAATGAATTTTAAGCAATTTGGTTTCACGCGGGGTCTCTCAACTACCGATGCCGGTGTTGAGCTCATAAAACACGTATTCAGTGCCTGGGAGGAGTCGTGTAACGCTATTGGTGTCTTTTGTAACTTGTCCAAGGCGTTCGACTGTGTGGATCATACTACTCTACTCATGAAACTGCACCATTACGCCATAAAAAACCGAGCGCTTGCCTTCATCATCATCAGGATCGGCAGTGACAATGGGTGTGCCCCAGGGCTCAGTTCTTGGTCCTTTCCTATTTTTAGTATATATCAATGATCTGCCATCGTTCGTTAAGAATCAATGTGAGGTAATATTGTTTGCTAACGATACTTCCTTCTTATTTAAAATCGAAAGACAAGAAGCTGACTATCGAGCAGTGAACAAATGCTTCTCCAACACAGAGAAGTGGGTCTCAGCTAATAATTTGCTCCTCAATGAAAAAAAAACCAAATGTGTTAAGTTTACATTGCCAAATGTCAAACAGGTAAACACAAACATTGTAGTTAAGAGCCAGGAACTGACTCCTGTAAACTCAACTGTATTTCTGGGCATAACCTTAGACGCTAAACTCTAGTAAGGATGTTGCTGGTTTAGCGAAAAGGCTTGGCTCTGCCGCATACGCTGTTAAAAAAATGAGACAAATTTCGAATGAAACAACTGCTCGATTAGTCTATTTTGGTTACTTCCACGGCCTCATGACATATGGTATTCTGTTGTGGGGGAGTGCTGCCGACATCGATACTATATTTATTGTGCAGAAAAGGGCTGTTCGCGCAATCTATCAGCTCGGTCCAAGGCTGTCAATTAGAAGTAAATTTAAGGAAATAAATATTCTTACTTTCCATTCACAATATATTTAAGAAAATTTAATGTATGTAAAAAAGAACATAACCTTGTTCAAAAGAAAAAAAGATCTGCATAATGTTAACACAAGAGGAAGAAGTATGCTGGCAGCTCATAATAGTAGGCTTCATAAAGTCACTAACTCATTCATGGGTCAATGTATACGCTTTTATAATAAGGTTCCTGAGGATATCCAAGGTCTTCCTATTGACAAATTCAAAGAAATTATAAAGCAAAAGTTGTGTGTAAAAGCATATTATAAACAAGCCGATTATTTGGATGATAAAAGCCCTTGGGTATAATCCCCTCATTAACAGGATTGTACTAGTATTTGTAACAAAGCATGTGTAATGTGTCTGTATGTGCGATGAGTTCTTCGTCCCGATGAATATCTAAAGCGTCTTTGTCACTAAAGTACGTCTTCTTATGGTAGCGTCGGGTGACGGGTTGCTCACTTCCCTCTAATATGGTTGAGGAGGGCGATGGCTGGATCCCACGTTAACTCGTGAACGGGTTGTAACGCGTTGTTTGCGGAGTGGTAATTGAGGGTCCAGAAAGGAAATACCAAAGCTCTCTTCTATGTTTATTTTGCAGTAAAATTAAAAATATACAAAAATGCCAAAAATTTTGGCTACGCACACTCGTGTACGTAAAAATAAATTATTGATTTCATGAAAACTTTGATTGTAGATAATAAAAAATTGATAAACATGTAATTTTGAATAATAAACTCGGAAACAATAATAAATAAATAGATTCTAGTTGTTATGATGGATAATTTTTCGTGACTGCCTTGTCAAATCAAAACATTGCCGTTCTCCGACACTACGTAATTCGTAGTTTAAAATTACGTCGGGAACGACAAAAAAATAAAATTTATTGACAAAAAGAGGTCGAAATAGACAACCGTCACAGGGTGCCGTTTGAGGGTGTTCGTCGTTTGGATACTTGGGGGGAGGGAGACTTGCCGAGCTAACAGATGCAGATAAGAATAATTTTGTATAGACATAAAGAGACTCTGTAAATTTATTTTGAAAAAAAATATATACCCGTGTAGTTTCTTGCCAGTTCTTCTTCACGAAGGTTTTTTCGAACTGGTGCTAGAATCATGTTTTATTTGACGTCAATAAGAACAAGTAATTGTCAATGTTGAGAAATAAATATTTCATTTCATTTCAATGAAAATATAATTACAAAAAATACAATACGAAAACAGTATTGAGTATTTTACAATATTTTTATCCCAACAAAGGTTTTTGTATTGTCAATTGATCCCTAAACGGTTTTCCCTACCGAAACATAACAACCATAAATATAGTATTTAATATATCACTCATATGGCCCTTCTCTATACCAATAAGTGATAAGAAAATAAATAATAACACACATTCATAAAAAAAGGAAAAAAGAAGGAAAGAAATTAGTATGGCGTGTAAATTTACTTAATAAACATATACGCAATTTACAGTAAAGTTTAGATCCTACTTGATTTTTGAGCACAGATATAGCAGATACATGATTAAAAGTATTTGGAACACTCGCGTTTTCTTCCAACTCGCGACTGACCACCAACTTGTGGTTCAACTTGTGGCTCCGAAGACGGAGCAAGTCAGAATGTATCGCTTCATTTCTTTCTGTTCTTTCAACAGTATATTTAAATATCCTTTATTCTTAATTCATAATAATTCATATTAACCTCTTTACTCAAATGTCGCGGCATTCTGACGTGCTCCCTAAGGCTTAGCCGTGACGATCGGCCGCCCGCATGAAATTTATTCACAGGTTGGGTGGATAAATTTCTTACAAAAATTATTCTAACTACCTGCCTGAACGAGGATGTGTTTGTACGACGGCCTCAGGAGAGACTACCACTGTCGATTAGGTTATTCCTGGTGGTTGGTGTGAATACTTTGCGTACAAATAGTAAATATAACGTTACAAAACAATGGCTTCACCATGATCCAATGAATAACTGCTTCGAGAAGAATTCCCGCCAGTAAAACCTCGCAAAAAGCAAGCGAACGTCGCCTAAGCTACTTTCAATATAATGTTTCCTAATCACATGTCAAATATTCTTACGGAATGTTGAGATGCGAGCCAGAACCGTTATAGAGATATTATTTCATTGTTTCACGTCCCTGGCAGATAACTTCACCTTATTGCGCGCATCGATAACCAGCTTGTCACCTGCAGCCAGCAAAGCATGCCACCTATTCTTTAAGAGAATGTATGGTGTTGGTGCCCGCCTGATTACAAATTAACGCCCCTCGGTTCCATCACCAGATAAGGACATAGTGAAACACAACGCAAAAAAATCTTTATTGATCATTACACATATCAACTTTTAAGACAAGATAAAATTAATTTCCTTATTTTTTCGTATCGCCAAGGGAGGGTTGTCATTAATCCTCATCCCTCAGTGGCTGCCATCTCATCAACTATTGGCTGCCATCTCATCTGCTAGTGGCTGCCATCTCATTTCCGTTATAATTCACGATATGAAAAAGAAAGAACATATTAGTACATTAAAATATAACACTAACACATATATGCCAACACACATTCTTAATGATAACATATAATAACATTTACTACGTTATTATCAACATATTCACATTAGTCATATATCTTTCAGATTGATATATGTCAGGCTAATGTCACCTCATTTTAGCCTAAAAACCAGAAAATAACAATTATTTACTTTTGACACTTTACAACATTTATATATTTACAATTATAATTTAGATAGATTTTTTTTATTATAATGAACTCAACAAAATTATCGCAAGTTAAAAGGTTTTAGCCGATTCACATTGACGGCCATTTCTCGACCTCCCAGTTGCGTATCTGAACCAAATCTGAACGCATATATGGAACGGACTTACATGAGGCTCCCCGCCAGTTGATGGCGCGAGCATGTAGTAATTCCTGAATGGCGGGCAGCTACATATGGCGTCTTCTGTTCAGTTGTAGAAGTGAACCAAACGTAGCCCTTCGAATGCTCGGGGTGACGAGCATCAACTTGTATTTCTTTTCTGAAAAATATATTTGTTTATAACTTGTCTCAGGTAGACTTGGTCCTATTTGACCGAACACGGCGCCGACTTCACCAACGCGCGTTTTCTTCCAACTCGCGACTGACCACCAACTTGTGGTTTAAAATAATACGAATTAAATCAAATTATGTGATAATTTTCATATATTTATTTTAAAGATATAAGTTTTACTAGTACATCTTGCTCCGAAGACGGAGAAAGTCAGAATGTATTGCTTCCTTTATTTCTGTTCTGTCAACCATATATTTAAATATCTTTTCTTCTTAATTTATAATAATTCATATTAACCTCTTTACTCAAATGTTGCGGCATTCTGACGTGCCCTCTAAGGCTTAGCCGTGACGGTACTTACTATTATATTATGTTTTGTAGTTGTCACTCGCTACTACACTGTATCGCTACTATAGAAACGAAAAACACGAATGAATAAACATAATCTAATCGTTCACTGAGCCGTTCAATCAACGGTTCAATCAAAGTGGCTAATCAGGGGTACAAGAACTGCAATTTGCACCTTTAGGCAAAATATGATACGCTCTAGACCTGCTATGCGATGTGCACACTTAGCGCCATATCGGTTGCATAAGGGTTCTAGAGCAGGATATAGACCTTATCGTTAGCACCTTAAGTTACAACATGATACGCTCTAAAGCTTATATGCAACCATTTGTGCTATGGGGCTAGGAGTGTTGCTAACTTACGTTAACCCTAAATCGCGACAGAAGCTGTTCGATCCTCAAACATTGTAAGGTAGTTTGATCGTGCATGTACTCACGTTCCCGATGAAAATGTTCGTAGCATTTAGGATTCTCTGTTAGGTACTAGAAACAGCAACATTTCTGACATAAAGTATAAGTCGTCATCAATCAGACAATTTTCTGAGGGCTGATTGTCCTGAATGCTCTGATAACTTTTATCTTGAGAATAACTTTGACATTTGACAAGACTTTTCACAGAAATTATGTCAATATCTCAAAATTATTCATACAATAAAAGTTATCGGTTTTGAACAATCAGTCCTAAATAAAATACCATGACTTGTAAATATTTTTTTATTATTAGCACTTGATGTAATTTTATTCTGCCTTTACGCACACAAGCAACGACAGCCCTCGTCTAATTCTGAAATAATTCACAAAAAATATCATCATAACAGCAGAAACTTTTCAGAGAATGTTTATAAACATATCATTATATTTCTGGAATAGAATGAAAATGCTTTCAACAATCATAAACTGAGGGTTTACATTCATAACACGCTAAAGTGAAAAAATAACTTTGCATAAAATTGTTAGCACAAACTTTGTTTGTGTGTTAATGCCATTCAAGCACCTTCTATTGAAAATTAATGTCAACAATGATCAAGTTTGTCTAAAGAATTATTTTACTCAGTCGTACAGTCGCTGAAAGTCGTATTGTTCAAATTGAATTACTCTCTGACCTAAATATTCATTTGAATAATCTTGACGCCGCCGTATTCCAAATTGTTGCTGCTAATTCCTGACGTCAAATTCAATTTTATTTTCATAATAACGAAACTTATTTAACCTGTAGTCTAATGTCTGTTAAAGGTAACAGTTGATTAACAAATTATGTAATAAATAAAGCCTGGACTGAGAGTGCGTTTCTAGTAAACAGGGCTTATTTCATGGACGTTCACGGACAAATAAATAACAATGATTATTTGCAAAGGTTTCATTACTCAGTAATAGACGTCTGTTTTGTTTTATAGATGTCCTGACCAGGTTTTGAATATGAACTTTTGTCTATTAGTCAGTTAACATTTTATATCAATACATCTATGTAAGTATGTACTATTTACTATGTTTCTTCTGATGTGCATATGGCGAAATACCTGCAGTATATAGAGTGAATCTAAGCAATATGACACTTAAAATCCGTTAAACATTATGGACGACAAATACTTTTTGAGTTGTCCGTTGAACATACAACGAACTGGGGGAACACAGAATAAACATTCATATATAAATATCAACAACCATGACACAAAAATAAACATCTATGTCAATCACATAAATGTATGCCCCGTATAGGCCTCGAACCTGGGACCTCATTTACTCGGCCGTCACTTTAACAAAAGTTAAACTTAATTTTTTTGATTAAACTAGTCTAGATATCAAGATGATCTACATTATATTAAATCGGAGAGTTAATGTGTCAGTAAGTACTTAGGTATTCAATCATTACAAATACTAAAATTCAAAACAATAATTTATAAAAAGTAATCGTCTCATGGGTTAGCAACTTTAATAAACACCCTGCTAAATATTGTGGCCTAGCATCAAGAATACAGCCTCAAAACTTATCTCAATCGGCAGTGCTGCTCAGAAGCAATCTGCTGCCGAACTGCAGCAGCGTAGTAGGCTGGGCAAGTAGGCTACCGTACCCCGTTGACGAAGAAACTTTGATTTGTTTTTACAAACTTGTTCTAAATACAAGTATAAGTGTGCTTAAAATATAGCGCCTTCTTAAAAGTTGTAAATAACAAAATAAAATATAATATAAACATTTTTAGACAAACATCCCCCGATTAATTAAAGTACAAAATAAATAATTATCAGTTTTTGGAATGTTTATCGACTTATCGACCACTTAGTCAACTTAGTACATAGGTATCTTTAATATAGGGGCTCCATGGTTTTTTTAAGATTTTGGGCCTTAATGCACGCGCCCACCTGGTGGTAAGTGGCATCCGCGCCCGTGGACATCATCAGTCGTAGGTGTTTTGTTTATTAATAGAGATAGTGATGCGTTGCCGGGCGCAGGCTGCAGTCGGAATTGCACTGGCTGCTCTCTTCCTTTGATCCCCCACGTAAACCACGTAAACCTGATTATTATGGCAAAATAAAAAAGACTGTAGCACCGCTCCAGGCGAGTTCTTAACAAACAAACTCTACAACCACTGCTTTCGTGTATTTTATTTATTCTCATTTAGTAAATATTCGCCAATAACGTGCACAACTACACAGCACTAAAACTGAGCATTCCGTACATAATTTCTATTTCATAACACAATTAAATGTAGTCAATAACTCCACCGAGACCCGAACCTTCCACCACAACCTTTTCAACCACAAAATTCAAGAACTGTTTTATGCATTACTAACCATTGAAAAGTGTACTTCGTGCCTTTGCGATTTTTATAAGTGGCTCGGCTCGCGCAAATAGCTGGATATCGGCAAGTTTGTGGCAAGCATAGTTGTATGTCCAATCTTCAAATTTCGGTAGTAAATATGTGAATGAACCAGAAGTCTCAATGGATTAATAAATAAGGCATCCAACAAAAAATACTAAACTAATAATTTTAAATTTTTATCATTATTTTAAGTATTTTCAAAATAAGGTGTTTTAAAATAGGGTTTTCAATTGTAAATGTTTTAAATTAAAGTATTATTAACCATTACGTATTTTAATCAGTAGCCATTTAAGTTGAGCAGTACTTCGATGTTAGGTATAATTTTAGGTAGAGGTATATTTTACGCAATATACGTATATGCGCCACCATCGATTTATTTTATTTGTGAATCTTACGTAGTCGTTTTGGTAATGATCGTTCTTATTTTAACTGTCTTAACAAAGTAAGCAAGGCTGTGTCACTGTCAAAGTATTGTTTTTCTGAGAAACAATAAACCAACACTGTTAGAAGTAAAATAATAAAAAAACATAGGAAAAAAGGTTGTCAAACATGTAAAAGCATTGTCATTAATGACATATAGTTTATTTCCCTCTGATATTAATTTTAACGCTATTATCTAATGTATTTTTTTATAATATTCCTTTAGTTTAGGCTCGAAGCGCGCGCTCGCCGGATCCTTAGCTCCGCTTGTTAACCTGATTAACATGTGAGCTCGGAAACTGCAACTCGGTCAGGTTAAATTAATGAAACAGAAAAACTAAATTTATATATATGAAAAAAGAAAATATGTTTTTTTTTGTACAAAAAAGAGATTGCTCATGGTGACAAAAAATTTAAACAGTCTTCTTTCATACATCACTTAATTCACTTAAGATAAATAAATGTAAAATTTTGGACAGATTACCTAGCACAATCACCATGTGATTTCTTGTTTCAAGGATACATAGGTAAATTTCTCCTTTTTTCAAGAAAATCCTACTTTTTCGAACTTATAACTTACACCTTGTTTGTGGGTAAACTCAGAATTGGTAATATTAGCCTCATCCTTACTGAATCTTTATTGAACAAGGACTTTCAAGGAAGCTCGATTTATCGAAGTCAAAAAGGTGTGAGAACGACGACAGAATTATATAAATTATTTCAATTTATTAGAAAACTTTTAATGGCTCATAAATGTTGAAGATAAGAAGGTAATCAATAATATCATAATTCTTTATGTACGATTTGTTTATCCCCAATATAATCTTAGTGGCTTTTGATGTACTAATCCATAGTCTAATCATGCTCGTGGGCATTATAAATACTGACTATTTAATTCAATTATATCATATTTTGATAATTATTGATGATGTCGACCGTCGGCTTCTAACTCTACTGCTACCCATCATAGCCAGGGACACAAATCATTAATTATATTAAGGGCTGATTTTTTAAGGCTCAGATAACTTTTATCAATTGAATAGCTTTTAAAATTTGACATAATTTTAGTCTTGTCAATTGTCGAAGTTATTCTTCAGATAATAGTCAAATTCAAATTCAAATATTTATTTCTCAACATTGACAATTACTTGTCAATTGATCAGAAGATTGAAAAATCAGCCCTTAAACTAACTAAATAAAGCATTTTAGTTTAATCACAATTAAAGCTGATTGGAAACAACAAAGAATTTCAAATTATACACCTAAATTAAATTAGGTTAATCAACAAAGGGTGGAATCCAAAACCCCCCATAGATTTCATGAGCATAAAATTTAATGTTGTAATTTACGAACTTTCTATCGAACGCTAAAAGCAATGTAAGCGTTGGTTTAAGTGTTCAGTTGCTTTAAAGAAAAATATCTTCCCAGATCTTGATACACTTTTCTTGGTTTCACTTTTACAATTTTCTTTAAATTTCTAAATCGTGAAATCTTATAAGTTGGCTGAGTTCACCACACTCCATGAGAAAGTTCAAGTAAACTTACAAACTAAGCAAGATGCAATTTAATTCGTACGGCAAATTTTAAGGTGAACTTTGAAACTAAAGCAACAGCGCACACAGACATTTATAAATGTTGAGTTACATAGATAGAACCTACGCCGAAGAGGTGTTCGGGTCAAGGAAAATAATAAATCTAAATGTATAAAATTATCTGCACCAAATGTTAAAACAAGTCGCATCAAACTTGCATCTTAATGACTACAGGTTGAACCTAGTGGATAATGCTGTATTTTTCTAAACTGACGGTATATTTTACTAATTTTCAAAGTTTAATGTCTTATGGTATTCTACTGTGGGGAAACGCTACAGATATCGAAACAATTTTCACTCAACATAAAAGGGCTCTTCTTGGAATAAAAATTCTTGGAAATAGACAATCTTTGAGAAAATTTTTACAAAAGATATATTATAGGTACCTAGTTAAGCCCTATTTATATTATGATGCAAAGGGTTAAGAGTATTAATTATTTCGTGTCGTAATCAAATTGTGTAAGCACTTAAATAACAAATACGAAAGAGAACCAAGAGGTCTACCAACGCTTTGCTGATGACGATGGAGTAAAAGGTGACTTTCGTTAAGTGTTAATTTTGTGTAAAAATGCAAATGATGACGTTTTGAATTTTGAAAAAATACATCTTTAGAACATATGAATAGCTATATTATTATTTAAAAAATATTTTATTATTATTATTATCTTCACCGGACCTTGCAAATGGCTAGTTGCGTTATATGATGGTAACATGCCTGGAAGTTAACTATACCTACATAAAGATCGCCTAAAGCTACTTGGAGAGGATTCGGCTTGTAACATTTGATGTCTACACCAAATTCTCTGTCCAGTACACAAAATTTGAACTAAAAGAATCCTATGGCATCCATGTTGTAAATAGAAATGTTAACATAGCCTATGCCGTCCTCGACTGTACAGATAACTTGGTTGGACTGTTTTGTTTGAGGATGTCGTGTCGGATAAAATGGTGGATATCCGACAGGTTTTGAAGAAGATTCGATTTCGCTTTCCCTTGCTTGTTCGAAATCAACTCGGACTTAAAAAAAAATTTTAATAATTATTTTTACGAATATATTATAAAATGATTTTAAAGATTTTGCGACATTTAAGCAGTGGCTAAGGATATGCCGCCAAAATCGGCCCACACAATTAGTTATTGGGCCTATAAACAATTTTTATAGGCCCAATAACTAATTATGTTATGTGCCAAAGTTCATAAGATCGAAGAAAAACGATTACTGACACAATAATAAGATTAGGCACGTCAAAACTTTGTGAAATACAAAATATGCAAAATATTATAATGGAAACTGAAGAAATTTTAAAATGTCTGCCAGAAAATGCTTTTTGGGTCCAAATCGACAGTAAAATTTAAAAGTACATATTGAATGAATAAATACATTCATACGCATAACTTTTTGAGACAAAACTACATGTTTATTTAGAAGGTATAAGTTTCAAGAATTATTTTTAAATAATATATTTGATATAAATATGTAAGTACATATTTTGGTACCTCTCAAAATCTTTACACGTATCTCGACATAATGTTGAACGTTAATATTATTGGACACCCTTATAGACAAATATATTACCACTAAAATAAGCACACAAGCTAGGATAGTTACAATAGTAACAGCCTGAAGAATAACCACTTTATTATAAAATACTGAAAAGTTCATACAAAATAACCACTTGATTTAACAACACGATCATTGTTTTCTTGTATAATATTAGAAAATCGCCAAGACCTTTAAACTAGCGTCACCACTTCGCAGCGCGCACCGAACGGCAAGCCACATCGATCAGTCTCAGCACATTAGTTACCAAGTCGGAGTTTGTCACAGTCCTCAGACTTGCAGCTACGTATGGCTACAGGAACCTAGACGTAAGTTTGAAATAGCACCTGTCCAAACTACTATGTGGGTCGAATATTTCCTAATAAACACGTAGGAAACTGATTTCATTGTGTCCTGTGGAACAAATAATATGTTTGGTTGCAAGCATATTGAATCCTTATAATTTCTTTGGTTTTTTTTTCGTGATTTTTAATCGATACAGACTGAAGTAAATAAGTAGGGTACTTTTGTAACACGTTAATAATAAGTTCCTTCATGGATGCCTACGATTTAACTTAAAATACGATTAGGTTAGAAACAAGCTTATTCTTAAAAGAAATATAAAAATATTGTCTAATGTGCGGTTTACATGTAGTTAAGTTAGTAACGAAATTTTAAGTAACTACATGTCACTTGAGTGTCCAAACGGATTAAGTAGTTAAGTTCATAAGTTCAATGAAGATGAGCAGTGATGAATGTCAAGCAATTCGTCAATTCTTTACTTAGATATGTGGTAAACGTAATTTTTGGACAAATTCAGAGAAGAATTTGTTTCGGAAATTAAAATCTTTGCAAGATTATGTATTTTTCTAAATTTTTTACGTCAACGGGTCGACGACGATCCACGGACGATCGATTGGTGTGGTACCTTTACTAATTAGGTACCCTTAATAATCACTGGAAGGATGACAGCCTTTCCCAACTCCATCACACCTACTGTGGGTTGGCAGACTTACCAACTCAGGGGTGGCGTCAGACAATTGTAGGCCATCACGCCTACTGCGGGTTGGCAAACTTACCATTTCAGGGGGCGTGTCAGACAATTATAGGCCATCACGCCAACTGCGGGTTGGCAGACTTACCAACTCAGGGGTGGTGTCAGACAATTATAAGTCATCACGTCTACTGCGACGTCGACTGCTCTATTCTGCCAGTGATCGACGTCGATGGTCGATCAATTGGTGTGGTAATACCCTTAAATTTTCTTCCACAAATTTTAAAGTTGAATCTAAACTCCACTCTTACATTTAAAAAAAAAGAGAAAATGCGACATAAATACGAGCTCTTGCCGCCACCCGCTTTGTCAACTTATGAACTTAACTAAAAAATCACGTCCAAACGTGTTAAGTAAGAAGCCTCGCCCACCTACTTATACGAAAAATAGAACGAATCCTTATCTACTTAATCACTTGCGTACTAAATTTTAAGTTCCCGCTTGTCACTTATCTGACTGTTTACACACGCAACTTTTAACTTAAAGGAGGCAGATACCGTCCCATACATTTCTGGGCTATGGTGTTAACAACTTGGAAATAGTGTTTTCTATAAGAAACATACATTTGAAGTGTTCCACCTAAAATTTGAAAACATTTGTATTTCTAGAAGTTAAGCTATAAGATATTTTAGTAGTGTCATATAAAGTTTCGTTAGGTTATGAGAATGTTATTTTAAATTATTTCGTTGGACTTTTCAATAAATTACTTAAATAAACTATACATAATGATGTCCCAAAACGAATCGTGTATGTATTTCACCCCTTGTATGCTCCCCAAAATAGCATAAACATTTATCTTAACCACTATCTTGTTTACTTTGAAATTATTCGCAAGAATTAATTACTTACTGTTTCAGTCATACGCTATTGTCAAATCACAACCAATATTTCTTCATTTAAAACTCGTCTGCCAACAGTAGCACAGCGACCAAACGGAATGCCACAGTTAACACAACGATCCATGTCGAAATGCAAAATCGGGTATCCAAGGGAACAAATCTAATATTCGTCGTGTAAGGCGGGTTGTCGGGATCCGGTAGGCAAGCAGAAAGTATTCGAGTAAATAAGAATCGTAGTTGGTCCGTATAACAAGCGTAAGTCGTAAGAAAATAGGAAAACCACAAAACAACTCAAGCGCATGAACAAAGCCAAACAAACGAGTATCAGAATGGCAGCCATTTGACGGCATGATTGAGTGAGTGACTCGTCAATCACGTACGTGGCGTTCGTTCTTTTCGCTCGTTATTGGGTGAAAAAAATCAGTATTGCCGACGTTAAAACTAAATTCCACTCATAAAAATCACAGTGAAATTACATATTTTGAATTTATTTCATTTCCAGAAATTAAATCGTTCGCGGTTTATTATATTTATAATAAGGTAAATATAACTTATTTTTTGGCATGAATTTCCACCTATTAACTGTCTAGCCCACGATTACTCAGCCTCCTTTAGTTTCAAACTTAACCACTTAACGCGTGTAAACCAGCCATAAGCGATAATTAATAATCATATTTTTGATCTTTTAAACGGTTCTTATTCATTGATGGACTTATATATTTTTGTAAATTACGTACAAGCTGTTTTATTATATATAGAAAACATAAATGGAATCAATAGTTTGTTAAGCATTTCAAAGTGCTGGTTCCCTATTAGGTAGTAACTATAATTTTGTAATAAACAATAAGTTTCTTTGTGAATAAGCTTCGAAATAAATCTAAATCTAAAAAAACTGAGGGCACACATTACTTACTTACATTAATAGTTTAATAACGTTTTGCTTTCTTTACAGGTGCGTCTGTGGCATCTGTAAAGCCAATTATTAGGATTTTAAACAGCAATATACAATGCCTTCTGTTTTAACACCCATAATTCTATTAATCAGCATCTTATACACTGCGACAAAATTGTTTATTTTCGGATTCATATGTTTTTATCAAAGTTTTTATTATATTATTTTTGAAAGACTAGTTGGTTCAGATCAACCCGATAATTCATAAAGAAACCCTTATCCCATTAGTGTCTTTTTGGATTTATTTTGGGGTAAGTAGCAGAATGTTTTATTTTTTAATTATAAATGGAGAATAGAAAAAACCCACCTACCTACCTCTCTACCCGGGTGTCGCTCCGATGAAGGCTGACAGCATTCCCATGCTACAGCCAGCAAGGTGGTTTTTAGTGGGTAGGTGCCACTTTGGTGAGTCCCACATCACCGTCGCGGAAGTCGGTTGCCTGCGGCGGTATGCATATTGCATCTTCCACCTCCCTCCCGTGAGGGTGCTGCTGAGGCGGCATATAAAAAAATTCGGGACGGAAATTCATAAAATCCCGGGATTGTATAAACTGTTATGAGTTTTTAATTATAATTTTGTAAAGTAAAATAACGAGTTTGGAACAGGAACTTGTCGGACTACGTTTTTATTTTATTTTCCGGTACATTTTTCTTCTGACAAGACAGCTAAGCGTGCAGCATGAGAGCTGTTTCAAAATGTTTGGTAACTTTGACACGGGTTCGACTTTCGAAATTACAAAAAAAAGGCGTCCGTTCGTGTGCTACCAGCATTATTTATTTATTATCCTGTATTTGTTACAAGATTAATTAGATTTTATCATTCGAGCATCAATAATATAATATGTTACACGTACCTCATTGGCATATGTAGTGTTAGTAATATTCGGCATTTATGTCTGTAATATTTTAATTTGTCTGATTAAGCCAAGACTGCTTTTTGCACTAGTGAGGTTTGTCACAATGTTTTACGCCCATAACTCTGAAACATAACATTTAGAGAATCGTCTCTTATATTTATAGAGTGCTCCTTATAGTGATATGGTTATTCCTGATAGTCCCCAAAAGAGGCTAAATCGTGCGTCGCGATATTGAAACCAAAAACAAAAGTGATTGGAAAAGATTATAGACAAACCTAAATTAGGCTATTGCTGACCAGTGCTGGACTTAGTAAGTCTTAGTAAGTAAGTCTTTCCACGCCTTTATCTAGGTTACAGAATGCCTCATTAGGCTACGACCATTATCCAGCCGCTGTTGGCTACAGCTAACATTATTAAAATAAAATTTCATGCCCATTTTCAACTTACACAAGTCACTGTAAACGAAGTAAGTAGGCATTTAAAAAATACTAATTAGGTAACTATTTTATACAGGTAAAAGCTTCAAAAATGTGTGAACACTTGTCACTGAAACCCGGCGAAGGAAATTTCGAAATACCTAGGTAATCAAATCTTGTGCTTTTTGTAATCTTTGCATCATGTTGAAATCACTGTGCAGATATTTTCTTATTAAATACATGAAGGGACAAGTATGTTGTTTTTATTTATAATATTAGTAATTCATTAATGATAACACAGAATGGGTAGATCAGGTAGGTGGATTATTTCCACAGAGTTTTAATAGATACACTAAGTTAGATGATTTTATTTACTAGACATTTTTTATTATTCTAGATATATACATCTTACTTTATTCAAACTCAAATCTAGATATTAGACCTTCCTGTGTTGATAGTGGACAAAGTAGAAAAAAATGAAAAAATATACCTACTCCTGATATTTGTCGACTGAAATTACGTTTTCGCGTTAAATTTTATTTTGGATAAATGAATGAAGTTTCAGTTCCAAAGCTTATTTGACAAAAATATATTTTTCCTTTAATGTCAGTGACGAAGTTTACGTTGATTTTTCACAATTCTGTTTACGCTCGTCAGCGTGCGCGCGAGCTGGATTGCAACCCAATCTAGTAATCCAATGAGCAGCCGTCTAATCGAGTGACGTCACTGCCTGTGAGAAATATAACGCCAAAAACCTTTTTAATTAAAACCGAACGAGAATTTTTCGCTTTAACTGGATACTCAGCGAGATTGTTCTCCCGGCACTGATTACAATCATAAAATTTCTGTGATAAATTATTACATGTAGGTAACCCACTTTTAAATGTAGTTTGTGAACATTTCATTGTCATTTAATACTAATTGAGTTGGTTAAATGAAATGCTAAATTACAAGCTACACCTTCATAAGAGCATGACGTCAATGATTACAGTATTTAACATAATTTTGCATTAATGTAGAGGGAAAGAAACAGCGTTGCCTTTCTTGGGATGAAAGTAATTTCCTAACGGATATACAGCTTCCTCGTTGTAATTAATGTTAAAGTTATACCAACGGGACGACCGAGGTATTAATCATAGAGCACGTCACCATAATATTGATATTGTTGCAAACTATCCCTCAATCCAAACCCATATTGTACATCTCTATGCTTTCGTTTGACCATGTACGTAAAGATTTTAAATTTAGAATATAAAACTGAATACCCAATAAGGTACCCACTTGGTTTTTGAATATCGCTATTTATTATACCAAAACGATATCGAGTCTGGCTATACGCTACTTACGAATGCAATGACTGCGCTCAATAAGCTGTAACACTAGCTACCTACAGCACTCCGGCGCTGGCAATGCGCCAAGCCACACAAAAGCAGGATTTATTGCTTTAAAATTACTGCAACATTTACTGTAACACCTAAGAACTTATAAACTTATTTTGAACAACTGCTGTGCTTCGAAAACTTTGCATGTTCTTTACATCTGGATACTGACCAATTGCAATAATAGATTAAGGTATAAAGTCAAATAGTGATAACAAGAGCTTATTTAAACTACCCATATTAGGGCTGGCATCAATCGGCACTACCGGCCGGCAAAATCGCATAAGAGTATTAAGGTTGAGCAAAATGCCGCCCGGCCAATGCGGTTCCAGTTTTATAGGGAAAAACCGAATGAGCCAACTTGTATAAAGCCCGTATGGTGTACCCGTTCAGGATTTGCCGAATATATGTTGTACTTGCTTCGGGTTGGTATTGCCATTCAACAATACTCCCGACCCGGATGTGCCTGCTGCGCTGCTTATACACCAGTGCTTCGCAAAGAAAACTAATAGTACTACTTCATATCCCTAATAACAAAATAACAAAAATAAATGTTCTAGTCTCATTGGCTGAATTGTTTTGCACGGTTTATTATTACGCAGCCTCAATGTCCAATATTTAGTTTACGCATATGCCTATATAACGCCACCTTACGTCAATTCAAATCGCCTGCCATCTCCCTTCATCTCTTCTCCGACTTTTAAATTTACTTCACTGGTATCGGTAGCAAATTAACAAAATTGAATAACTAATAAGTTTTAAATACTGAAAAACCGTAATTAGCTAGTCTTGTGCAATCTATCCTGCATCCTATATTCACAGACATACTTCAATCAATTTAACCTGTCTCCTAAAGCTTGTAATTAACGATATTTGCCTTCTTGTTATTCTTTATGCAAATATTATAAAAACAAAAGAAATGTCCCAAAATGCAAGGGGTCTGCGCCAGGTCTTTGTACACTTTATTAAAAAAGAGTTTAAGATGCTTAGAACACTTTTTGATTGTTAAATTGTTATTAAAACACTTTGTTTATTGGTAGGAAATGAAATTGTGCATTATTAATGGCAAAAAACATCATGGCGAAAAAAAATTACGTTTTGACAGCTAAGGTTTACTTACATCTTTTTGTTTTGTGTATCCAGTAGTATCGATGGCTGGTTGCCATTGAGTCCATAGAATTGAATTGTTTTGTGTGTGTTTTTTTAGCTTATTTAACAGTTGCAAAGTTAAAAATAAACCGAAAGAAAGAATTCAAGCGCAACGAACAATCAAACACACAGACAGACAGCTATCAATGTGATGTGAGTGAAGTGTGCTGTAAATGAGGTGGCTGTCCCCTCTGCTTAGTGAACTAACTTCACTTGACAACTTTCGCCATAGAAAAGACTCATTGTCAGTGTTGCCCGCTTAAACGAACACAAATAATTTGACTTTTTTATTTTCTTACTATCTAACTACTAATTAAATCAAATTATTAGTATTTTTCCTATAATAACCATTTATTTGTCAATTTTTTTAGATAGTGTACAAAGACCTAGCCCAATTTGTGACATTTCCTTTTAGAATATTTTAAAGATACCTAGACTCTTTGTACTTAAAAATATATCATACGCTCATGAGTACCCGTGAAGGGGATAAGCTAGAGTTCATTTAAAGATTTTAAAAGATAATGTCTGCGACGGCATGAAACGACCGATGGATAATTAAATAAAGTGGTAAAGGGCATTCTATCCTAAATACCTGTGATATTGAGAGTATCATCTACGAAAACGCATTTTTTTTTTTTGGTCTATGCATCATAATATACGACCATATGGCGACCATAGAATAAAATAATTTAAAAAAAATTAAGAGTAGAGGGGCACGTCTTCGTGGCACCATCCACGTTGTCATGGAAGGAACGACCTTACATTACTAAGCACGTGAATGTGTTTGTAAAATATCGTAGTAAGAGAGTAGAAATGTTAGCATAATAACACTATACTGCCAATCAATTCACGCGGTATAATATAATGCGAATTAGTTAAAGTTATGGTTCCTAAGTTATTGCTACCTTAAAAATATATAAAGTAATGATCGTAGGCTCAGAATTACAGTTGCGCACCCGTCGCGGCACAAATAGAAAGGCAAATCTTAGTAGAAAGAAAGATTCGCGATACATATTTGGCCTGGTAAATACATTTCCAATTAAAGTTTTTAATGTAATATTTTTTTATGTTAAGTCGTTTTAATTATTTACAGTGAATGCTGTCTGACATTTAAGGTAGGAACTATTTACATCTTTCCATAACTCTGCTGAACGGCCATGAACGCGTCATGCTTGGGTTGATAAAATATTTTTCATGAAACCAAGAATATGCAATGCGTTTATTTGTTATAAACACGCACACAAATAAGAGGTTAAGTGAATCATCCAGCTAATTTTTTTATTTTGGGCACAACGATGACAACGGGCCTAAATAATTATCCTTGCTCGTTCCCTTTAACACGAAATGCATGACGTTATGTTGGGAACCTTTTTCCAAAGAATGAAAACGACACGTCACTTTCTAAATCAGTCAAAACAATGGTCGTTTATAAAATATAATGACTACAAAATATATTGCCTTCGATGAATGAATGAAAGTAATGAAACTAAAAACAAAATAGGCAACTTTTTTGGATTCGTGAGTTGCTCATAATTCATTTTCAGGCTTCTTAATTACCGTATGACCTTCCGAACACTTACATAAAAATACCTTTGATACGCTGAAGTATTTTGTCACTCGTTGTATGAGTTTCTAACGATAATAAACATCTACAATTTTGTACCTGCTAAAAATTACAGAATAAGCTCCTTCAATACAACATTAACTACTTAGACCTACGTGTTTTTATGATGTATCTCGACGCAAAGAAACAGTAAATAATTTGCTTTATTTTATGTTCAAGTTTTCTAAACACTTATGCTCGCATAGTTAAGAAGGTAGATACCTAAAAAGTGTATCCACCTACAGCTTAAAGGCTACCTAATACAGAGTATAGCAAACTTACTATCTAGGACCACTGATAGAAAAGAAAAAAATAACAATTCAGTTTTTGTCTACAAGAGGTCCCAGTAGGTTTTTTATACCTACAATAAAAAACCTACTGGGACCTCTACGTCCATTATAAGAAACAGTGAACTAGTTAAAAAATTTAATATTCAGATACTTATTTACATAGGTATTTAAGTTAAAACAATACCTAATAAAAACAAAAGATTATCAGGCCAATTGATAGTAAAGAAGATTATGAAAGGCAATAACAATAAACGCTAATTTGACGTATAAAAATATAATATACCTATTACATATATTTTATTCCTACATTAAAATGGCTCTGCATTTTTTTAATGAATTTTTTAATCGCTATGTTACGGTAACCAGTAAGAGTTTTTCAAAGCTCTATATACAAATAAAAATTTGATATTTCTTTATAACTTTATATTTGTAGTAGGTAAAAATGATTTTCTATGAAAAAAAGCTAGATATAGCGAAGTATTTCTCTTAAGCTTCGCACATTGTTGATTTCTCACACAAGCAAAAAGTCTGGGTCAACTCCACTCACTTCGTCTTAAATATTTTAAAGCTATGCAAGTCGTTTTCACAGCCAAATTAGATTTTTATCAATCGGAAAACGATATTTTATTATTTATTATGTAAAATTAATTTTCAATCGCTCTCGTCTCTACTGGTGGACGATACGCATATCGTCTGCTACGGAGGGTTGAGGAGTGGTATTGGATGGGCGAGGAGCCGGGGTAGGATTCGCTAGTGCAGCGGGGCGGTGCCTCCAGTTCTCTGGAGCAGGCTTGGGCTGTGTAGGCTTTGCAGCCGGAGGAACCCCGCTACGCAGCGGCGGAAAGTTTTCCTGAGAAAGGGGCGGGGCCTGTTTGGGTACCGCCCTCTTAGTATTGGAACGCATACAACGGGGTGCACGAGGGCAGCCCCTGTAATTTGCGGTGTGGCCGGACTGGCCACAAAGCACGCAATCGGGAGGAGAGGGAGTTTCAGGAGTGCGATTGCACTCCTTAGTTAAGTGAGGGACCAGGCACTTGACGCACCTGGGCGGGGCGGCGCAGTTGGCCGCCGCGTGCCCGTACAACTGGCACCGGTGGCACTGGCCGGGATGACCGCGGCGATGAGGGGCCTCGATCGAGATCCCAGAGAGGCCGCATATGGTGCTAACCCCTTTGAGGATCTCCCTGGACTTGGGTACATTGGTGAGAACCACCAAGGCGAGAGGGTGACGCCTCCCGTACTTGCTGTGCATTTTATGCATCGCAAGTGCCGGGAAGCCTTGGGACTGCAGATCCTCCAGGATAGCCTCGTTCGATAATTCGAACGGGACTCCCCTGAGTACCGCTCTGAACTTGCGCTCTTCTGGGAGAGCGTAAGTGTGGTAAGCATATTGCTTACCGGTGAGAAGCTTAGTCAAAGCTCGGAAATCGTCTATCGACGAGACAGTGATTTTAATAGATTTGGTCGCTCGGGTGTAGAGGATCTTGTGCTCTTTTCCCGAAGGAATACGGGTGGTGGGACCTTAGACTTGACTAAAGTCGCGGTAGGGGGTGGGGTCACAGTGAGTGACATCAATGGGGCCGGGGCGGGTGCAGTAGGCGCCGGGGTAGCTGGCGTTGTGATCGCCACGGAGGGTGTTGAAGACACCGGGACGGGCGTTGAGGACGCCAAGGCTTGTTTCGAGCGCTTCTTAACGAGGGTGAAAGAGAGAGGCTCAGGGCCAGTTGGGGCGGCGTCCGAGGATGACTCGGTCGCGGGAGTGCGCTTGCGGCGCGGAGGGGCGTTCATTTCACACTCCATGTCACTGGAGGTGGGGGACGCGGGAGGGCCTAGGCCCAGAGGGGTCTGAGGAACTGGGCTGGCCTGAGGGGCCTGAGGGGGGAGCGCAGTAAATCCGCTTTTAATGCATAAACTATACATTTGTTCTGAATTCATTTCAAAACCGAGAAAGGTAAGATTTCGGGCTAGCATCGCCGCGAAGTCTTCAAGACTTCGCGAGGCCATTGCGGAGGGGTTGGGGAGGGACAATAATATATAAATATATATTCTATGAACCTACCAACGATGACTAACTTCCTAAAACCACCCTACACGCGGTAGGGCGGTTGGGGACGACGCGGATAACTTACTCGAACACGAAGACTCGAAGTCCTGGAACGCAGAGCTTGCCGGAGCGGCGACGACGACGCAGGTCGGCGACGACGGGCTGCAGGCGACGAACGAAGATTCGTCGTGAAAACGACGGTTCTATGAAATTTAGGAAGACTGTGAAATTCAGGAGATACGGTACGAAAACCTGAGTCGTGAAAATGACCCGTGAAATTTGGGGTGCTCAACTAGTGCGGGGACTAGAGAGCGGAAAATGCGTCTACGATCGACGTGCGAACGAATCCGCACGCAAACCGAGATTGTGTCTCTACTGGTTTTTTTTTTTTTTTTTGCTGCCGAGGCACCCTCGCGGGAGGGAGGTGGAAGATGCGTCATGCATACCCGCCCGCAGGTAAATTCCTCTGCGGGGGGGTTATGTGGGACTCACCAGAATGGCACCTACCCACTAAAAACCACCTGTTGGCTGTAGTTATTACCGTTAGCCTTCATCGGAAGCGACACCCGTCGGGAAGTTGGGTGCGCTGGCGGAGACCCGCTAGCGGGTCTTCCGCCTGTAGTGAAAGTTGCACTGAAGGTGCTTAAAGGGACATGAGTTGGTGGCCGTTCTGGGCAGCCTCCGGTGAAGCCGGGGCTGGGCAGAGGTCGGCCGAAGCATGATTTAGGGATCAATTCATTTAAATGAACCTACAATGAATTGAGAAGGGAACTATGCTCCGCCAGAGCTAGCAAACGCTCTGTCGGAGTACGTGAAGCCCTAAGTTTACGGGCTAAGACTGCGATTTCACTAACATCGACATTTTTTATAGTGTCGCAGACGATACGCATATCGTCTGCTACGGAGGATTGAGGAGTGGGTTTGAATGGACGAGGAGCCGGGATGGGATTCGATGCGGGGCGCTGCCTCCAGTTTTCTGGGGCAGGCCTAGACTGTGTAGGCTTTGTAGCCGGAGGAACCCGGCTACGCAGCGGCGGAAAGTTTTCTTGAGAAAGGCGTGGGGCCTGTTTGGGTGCCGACCTCTTGGGATTGGAACGCATACAACGGGGTGCACGAGGGCAGCCCCTGTAATTTGCGGTGTGGCCGGACTGGCCACAAAGCACGCAATCGGGAGGAGAGGCAGTTTCAGGAGTGCGATTGCACTCCTTAGTGAGATGAGGGACCAGGCACTTGACGCACCTGGGCGGTGCGCGGCAGTTGGCCGCCGCGTGCCCGTACAACTGGCACCGATGGCACTGGCCGGGATGACCGCGGCGATGAGGCGCCTCGATCGAGATCCCAGAGAGGCCGCATATAGTGCTAACCCCTTTGAGGATCTCCCTGGACTTGGGGACGTTGGCGAGAACAACCAGAGCGAGAGGGTGTTGCCTCCCGTACTTGCTGTGCATTTTATGCACCGCGAGTGCCGGGAAGCCTTGGGACTGCAGATCCTCCAGGATAGCCTCGTTCGATAATTCGAACGGGACTCCCCTGAGTACCGCTCTGATCTTACGCTCTTCTGACAGAGCATAAGTATGATAAGCATATTGCTTATCGGTGAGGAGCTTTGTTAAAGCACGAAAGTCGTCTATCGACGAGACTAAGATTTTAATAGATTCACCCGAGTTGGCTGCTCGGATGTAATGGATTTTGTGCTCATTGCACAATGTCGAGACCTCAGTCCATTTACCCTTTTCCCGAAGGAAAACGGGTGGTGGGACCTTGGCCTTGACAGAAGTTGGGGCCGGTGCGGGTGTTGAAGACACCGGGGCAGCTGGCGTTGAAGACACCGGGGCAGCTGGCGTTGAAGACGCCGCAGGGGGTGTAGGGACGGGCGTCGAGGGCGCCGGGTCTTGTTTCGAACGCTTCTTAGAGCGCTTCTTAACAAGACTCGGTCGCGGGTGCGCGCTTGCGGCGCGGAGGGGCGTCTACTTCGCACTCCATGTCACTGGAGGAAGGGGACGCGGGAGGGCCTAAGACCAGAGTGGTCTGAGGGACGGAGGTGGCCTGAGGGGCCGGTGTGAACAGTGCCATGATTAGAGGGAGAAATGATTGCAGTGTGCGAATCATATGAGGGGGGCAGTAAGTGCCTTGGGCGTCGTAATCAGCGATCAGCTTATTCAGAAGCTCCTCAGGGCTTAGGGAAGCCATTGCGGAGGAAATTGGGGAGGGAGGAAAATATATAAATATATATACTATGAACCTATCAACGAGGACTAACTTCCTAAAAAAAAAAAAAAAAAAACCACCCTACACGCAGTACACGCAGTTGAGGACGACGCGGATAACTTACTCGAACACGGAACTTGAAGTCCTGGAACGACGAAACCCCGTCGACGAAGCTCACGTTCCACGAAGTACGGTTAACAAGCCACTGTCCGCCGTGAAAACGGCGTTAGAAACTTATTAGAAGTACGGTTAACGAGCCACTGTCCGCCATGAAAACGGCGTTAGAAACTTAATACGGTATACAACTATGAAATTATATATTACGACAACAACCAGTGAAATTTGGGTGCTCAATTAGCGCGGGGGCTAAAAGAGCGGGAAGGCGTCTGCGATCGACGTGCGCTCGAGAACGCACGCAGACCGAGACTGTCTCTACTGGGTTTGTTCGCCCTATTTATTGTATTTTAGCCCTGTTGTAGGTAGTTTTAAATTGTAACGGATTATAACCCGCAGTTTTGAATAAAACAGTTGTTGTCTGACATTTGGTGGTTTCACTTGTAACATAACATGGTGGCAGCGGAAATAATAATTAAAGTGTTAAATAACGAATAAACAGTAGAAAATTGTTATATATTACATATTCCAAAAGTACAGTGTATTATTTTGCTAGTTTCGCTGATAAAAGTGCTAGTCAAAATGGAACATGCTAGACCACCAGCCGAACTCAATATGGATGGCGGTCCCGTTAGCCGGGCCGACGCTTGGAAAAGATGGAGGCAACAATTCTTACTCTTCGTGAAGGCATCCGGGGTTCATACGGAGTCATCCGCAGTGCAGTCTAGTCTTCTCGTCAATCTAATCGGCTCTGAGGGCTTTGATGTGTATCAAACCTTTACTTTCGAGGACGATAAAGAAAAAGACGATGTCAATGTCATATTGAAAAAATTCGACACCTACTTCGGTGCAAAAGTGAATATAACATTGTTAAGGTACAAGTTTTTTACACGTAACCAGGAAGACGGTGAATCTATACAAACCTACGTGACGGCATTGAGGCTACTTAGTAAAAATTGCGATTTTGGTAACCTTAACGAAGACTTGATCAAAGATCGCATAGTCTGCGGGATTAGAAACCCTACAGTGAGGGACAGATTGTTACGAAGTGATGATCTCAACTTGGAGAAAGCTATAAAGTTATGTCAGGCGGAGGAAGTGTCTCAAGAGAGCGGCAGGCAGCTTGATGGAAGCGGCGAGTCTTCCAGAACCGCCTTAGTGCACGGCGTAGAGCGGCGAGTGCGTGGTGGTAACGGCCGGCGCAGCGGCGGCGGAGCGGGCTCGTGGCGGCGCGCTGGCGTAGCGCCCCCCGGCGCACGCCATGCGGCGGCCATGCAGTCACGGGGCTCCTGCGGCAGCTGCGGAGGCGCGCGGTGTGTAGACCGCGACTGTCCTGCGTTGTATGTATCCTGTTATGTGTGTGGTGAGCGAGGACACTTCGCCCGACTGTGTAAGTTACGATTTAATAATTCTAATAAAAGACCTGTGAAAAAAGTGTACGAAATAGAACAAAATATTGTTCATAGCAGTGAATCGGACGACGAACCGTTTTTTATGAATGTAGTTTCTTGCATAACTTATAATAAGGATCAGTAGTCTGAAACCTTATTATGTGACAATGGTAACGAATCTTTTAAACTAGACACAGGAGCGGATATTAATGTTATTTCTTATGAAAGATTTTTGTTATTAGGTTTCGATACGAAAATAATTAAACCGTCTAAAATTAAGCTTGAATCTTACACTGGCAACAATATACCCATCAAAGGAGCTTGCTATTTAACGTGGATATATAAAAATAAAAAATATACCTTATATTTTGCTGTAGCGGACATGAATTGTCAGAGCGTTTTGGGACGGAAATCATGCGAAGACTTAGGTTTGATAAGGCGTATTAATGAAATTAAATTATCAGATTTTGCTGACTTATTTAAAGGTCTGGGTTGTCTTCCCGGCAAATATCACATTGTGATTGATAAGTCGGTTCCACCGGTTGTGTGTGCTTCTAGAAAAATACCTTTAAGTCTCAGAGATCAATTAGGTGCGGAACTTAAAAATATGGAACATTTAGGTGTAATTAGAAAGGTAAATCATCCTACAAGATGGGTACACCCACTAGTATTAGTCGCGAAGAAAAATAATAAAATTCGAATTTGTTTGGATCCGAGAGAACTAAACGTGGCGGTGCAGCGCGCGCATTTCCAGCTGCCCACGGTGTCGGAGCTGGCGACGCGGCTTCAGGGCGCGGCATTCTTCTCCGTGCTGGACGCTCACTCCGGCTTCTGGGCTGTCCAGCTGGATGATGAGAGCGCAGACCTATGTACATTTGCCACTCCTTTCGGCAGATACCAGTTCCTACGCTTACCGTTCGGAATAAACTGCGCCTCCGAGGTCTTTCATGCTAACATGCGCCAACTGCTGGAAGACCTAGAAGGCGTAGATAATTTTATTGATGACATAATAATCTGGGGGAAAAATAAACGAGAGCATGACATGCGCCTGAATGCACTGTTTGTACGAGCAAGGGAAATTAACTTGAAATTTAATAAGGAGAAATGTAAAATCGGAGTACAAGAAGTTACGTACCTGGGGCATGTTTTCGACGTAAACGGGATGAGGCCAGATGAGAACAAAGTGAAAGCCATTAAAGAGATGCCGCCACCGACTGACAGAAAAAGCTTAGAGAGATTTTTAGGAGCCGTTAACTATCTATCTAAGTTTATACCTAATTATTCAAAACGGGCTATCCCGTTGACTCGATTGCTTAAAAAAGAAAACGAGTGGCGCTGGGAGAGCAGCGAGAGAGAGGCCTTTGAAGATCTAAAGTCATGTGTGACAGGAGCCGGCGTGCTGGCGCTATACGATGTGGTGGCGCCGGGCGTTCTGAGCGTGGACGCGTCAGGCGATGCGCTAGGTGCCGTGCTGCTGCAGGCCGGCCGTCCCGTCGAATTTGCGTCGCGCACGCTCACCGACGCGCAGCGCCGCTATGCGCAGGTCGAGAAGGAGATGCTTGCCATAGTGTTCGCCTGCGAGCGCTTTCACCAGTATATCTTTGGTAAAACTGGGGAGGTAGTTGAATCAGATCACAAGCCATTAGAGAGCATTTTCAAAAAACCGCTGATGTCCGTCCCTGCGCGCTTGCAACGCATGATGCTTCGCTTGCAGAGTTACGATTTAACCGTTACTTATAAGCCAGGTAAATATATGTACATTCCGGACACTCTGTCCCGCGCGCCGTTGCCCGACCTGTACAGCGAAGAGATTCACGAAAATCTGTTATGTCAAGTGCGACTCATTGTCAATAACCTACCTATATCTAACGATAAATTGACACTTGTAAAGAGTGCAACAAAAAAGGACGCAGAATTACAAAAAATAATCGAGTATGTCAATTTAGGATGGCCCCACAAGTCGCAATTGTCAAGTGAATTAAAATTATATTGGTCTCTAAGAAATCATTTTTTAATTGTTGATGGTGTTATTCTTAAGAACAATTTGGTATTGGTTCCGCGATCCCTTAGGAATGAGATGTTAAAAATTTTACACGAGGGTCACATGGGAATAGACAGGTGCAAGCGGCGCGCGCGAGAAGTCATGTACTGGCCCAATATGACGCGTGACATAGAAAGCTTCGTGAAGCGTTGCGCCACCTGCCGGGAACACTCAAACGCGCCCACGAGAGAACCGTTGATACCTATCGACATACCCAACCTACCGTGGAACAAAGTAGGCTCGGACATATTTGAAATCAAAAAGAAATATTATTTGCTTTTAGTAGACTATTACTCAAGCTTCATAGAAGTATGTGATTTAAAAAATATTTCATCCAATTCCGTCATAACGCAAATGAAACTAATATTTGCGCGTCATGGAATACCTGAGACCCTCGTCAGTGACAACGGCACTCAGTATAGTAGTCGTGAGTTCAAAATATTTGCAAATACTTGGGGTTTCAATCACGTGACGTCATCACCTAACTATCCTCAAGCGAACGGTAAAAGTGAGCGCGCAGTGCAAACTATAAAATCTTTACTTATTAAAGCGATTAAAAGTGGTGAGGATTTTTATTTGGCTTTACTTAACTTTCGTAATACACCGAGAGACGGTTTGAGTTCTCCCGCGCAGCTTTTGATGGGTCGCACATTAAGATGTAAGTTACCGGTTTATTCTGAAGTATTAAAACCAAAACCTATCGACCCTTCGGAACATAAAAAAATGATGCAAAACCAATCTAGGTACAAGGAGTATTATGACAGGCATTCCAAATCCTTACCCGCTCTTAGTGTAGGCGATGACGTTGTTTGCATCGAAGGTAAAAACCGAACCCGAGCGACCGTTGTAGGCACCGCCGATACTCCTCGTTCCTACATTGTTCAAAATAATATTGGAACGAAATTTAGGCGAAATAGGCGCCATCTTATTAAATATGAAGAAGTCACGTTATCACCCGAGCAAGGTAATCCGACATCTGATAACGGCGTCTTCCTGGACGCGTGCAAAAATATGGGTCATTCAGCGACGAACAAAACATTAAAAAATAGCGAAAAAAATGTAAACATGACATCACCAGTTCCCGCGGCGCGCTCCATGCTCACGCGCCGCCAGGCGAAGTTGTTATCAGATGAGAACAAACAGAGTAATTACCCGAAATTAAACTGTTCCTTCAGAACAAAGAACCTGACTTATTCCTTCTCCAGAAGACATGGCTTACTCCAAACCGCTCCAGGGGATTCGCTATACCTAAGTACGCGTTTATTCGTAACGATAGGCCCAACTCCGACGGTTACGGCGGCACCGCTATATATTACAAAAGAGGCTTCCACTGCTGTCCTCTCCCTACCCCTCCTCTCCTCAACATGGAAGCCACTGTGTGTAGATTGGCTATGACCGGTCATCCGACCATCATCATAGCTTCAATCTACATACCTAGTGGTACCAGACCAATCCGCAGCGACTTTGAGGCCATTCTCGCCCTCGGCCATTCAGTCATTATGTTCGGAGACTTTAACTCCAAACATACTGACTGGACGTGCCTATCGACTAACACCAGCGGTATCGCTCTCCTCGACATCACTAACTCCCTTGACCTAGACGTCATATCCCCCATCACTCCCACTCACTATCCCAACAACCCGTCCTACTCTCCTGACATCCTCGACTTTGCAATTATCAAGCGAATCAATCTTGATCTAAGGTCTATCGAACCGCTCGATGACCTAGGCTCCGACCATTGCCCCGTTTCCCTCGTGCTAGGACCGCCGAACGATAACGTCTCATCTCCTAAGACCTTTACCAATTGGAAAGGTTTTAAAAATACGTTAGTTTCAGCCTTAGAGGCTCCGAACTCTCCACTCGCGATCTCTCCCGAACAATTAGATAGCCCGGATAAAATCGATTCATTAGTAAATTCTCTCACTGATGCTATCAACTCAGCCATCAGTGACAACGAAAAGGTTGCTAAGCAAGGCAAACCCACGCTTCCCTTAGCCGTTAGCAATCTCATTAAAGCTAAAAACGCGGCTCTCCGGAGAGCCAAGAAATATCCCACGCCCGCCTATAGAACAGCTGCGAATCAGCTTCAACGTAAAGTTAGGTCTTGCCTCGCGGAACTCCGAGACGCGAGACTCATGGCGAATATCTCTCCGTCCCACCAAGCGTACTATAGCATGGCCCGAGCCTTACGCGTAGACACCGTCTCTCACGTTCCTCCTCTCACTCGTCCCGATGGCACTACTGCCTTCGAAGTCGAAGAGAAAGCCGAATGCTTCGCCGACAGCATTGCCGCACAATGCTCGCCCAGCACGCAACCCGC
Source organism: Marasmarcha lunaedactyla (assembly GCA_923062675.1). Taxonomy (NCBI): domain Eukaryota; kingdom Metazoa; phylum Arthropoda; class Insecta; order Lepidoptera; family Pterophoridae; genus Marasmarcha; species Marasmarcha lunaedactyla. The sequence goes on along the minus strand of OV281346.1, from coordinate 10,721,331 downwards.
GAATCCCACTCAGATCAAAGCGGTGGAGGACGAAGTCCTTCGCAGAGACTCTCTCTCCATCACCGCCGACCCTGTCACAGTCTCTAATGACGAAATCTTGCTTCTCATTAGAAATCAAAAGTCCAAAAAGGCTCCGGGTGCGGATGGAATTTCCAACCACGCACTTAAGCACCTACCTCAACAGATGCTTACCTTGTTAGCTATCATTTTCAATGCCTGCTTCGACCATAGCTACTTTCCTAAAGCTTGGAAAGAAGCGACAGTCATAGGCATTTCCAAGCCGGGCAAACCTCTGAACGTCCCGGCTAATCACAGACCCATCCTCCTCAAGGCAATGTCTAAACTTCTCGAGAGAGTCATACTCTCTCGAATGCGGAACCATCTGTTTCCAACGGATGGCGATCCTCTCATTATTCCCCATCAGTTCGGCTTTCGCGCTAAACACTCCTGCCCTCAGCAAGTCCACCGAATCGTCGAGTATATACTTGACGGTTTCTATCCGCGTCGTTATAAAACAGTCGCGGTTTTCTTTGACGTAGCCAAGGCTTTCGATAAAGTCTGGCACAGCGGTCTCGTTTATAAACTCTACAAGATAGGCTTACCGGATCGCCTAGTCAGGTTAATAGCGTCGTTTCTCAAAGACCGTACGTTTCGATTTAAACACGAAGGCACGCTTTCTGCACCTCGTCCCATAAAGGCTGGAGTCCCTCAAGGCTCAGTCCTCGCCCCTCTGCTGTACACCGTGTACACCAACGACATTCCCATCCCGCCGAAAGGCGTCGAACTCGCCCTCTTTGCTGACGACACCGCACTCTATACCAGGGGCCACAGTGTTCGGCACCTTGTAACCAGACTCCAAAGGGCCGTAAACGCCCTTGGTGCATGGTTTCAAGAATGGCGCATCGATGTGAACCCTGAAAAGAGTTCTGCGATGCGCTTCGACCACAAACGCCGTCGTCCCGATGGCGATCCCCACGTTCGAATGTTAGGCATTCCCATCCCCTGGAAGCGCAGTACTAAATACTTAGGCGTCACACTAGATCCGACGCTTTCTTTCAATCCACACGTCGAAAGAGTTTCGAAACTCGCTCGTCACTATTTAGTCCGCCTAAATAGCATGTTAGGTAAGAAAAGTAAAATGTCTTTCAGAAACAAACGTACACTTTACAAGGTCTGCGTTAGACCCGTCATGACGTATGCCTCGCCAATCTTTGCCCACGCCAAACCCTCCCTCCTGCACAAACTGCAGGTAGTTCAAAACCTCTTTTGCCGCCGGGCCACAGGCGCACCGTGGTACGTGCGTAACGCGGACTTGCATAGAGATCTTGAACTGCCTACAGTGCAACAACATCTCAAAACACTCTCTGAAGCGTTTTTCAAACGCTCCGAAACCCATCCCAATCCTCTAGTTCGTGATTCGGTCTCATATGCTGCTCCTGTGTTAGACTCGAAGTTCAAAGTCGCTAGGCCTAGAAATGCGCAAGCGTACTCATCCACCAGACTGTCACGCGATCTCGAGGCCCTTCTGGCCGCAAATTCTAATTCTAACGTAAATTCTAATTCTAACGTAAATCCTAATTCTACCGTAAATGCGAATTAACTCAATTTTATTTTGCAATTTTTTAATTTTTGTTTTAATTATTGATTTTCATTTTGAGCACCTTCAGTGCTATGTATTCACCTTCAGTGCTATGTAATCCCAGCGGGTGACCCCTTCTGGGCCCCGCTAGCGCGGCCTCTTTCTCCAATTGGCCGTCGCTCAGATGAAGGCTGAGTGGCAAAAATGCACGAGCCGACAGGGGGTTTTTAGTGGGTATGGTCCTGGTAGGCGTCGGGACGAGTCCCACATAACTTTGGAATCGCGCCAGAGTATGCGTCAGGGCATTTTTATCCTCCTGCCCTTCCCGCGGAGGGGAACAAAAAAAATAAAAACAGAGTAATTAACTTGTACTACTCGTTGTAAACAAATGAAAATGTAAGTGTTTAAGTTAGAATAAAGTAAGAATTGTAATGTAGATTTCTCCTGAAACTAAATAAAAATGTATTACTTCTATGTTAGAAATCTAAGTATCTTTTTATACAACTTTTTATACAAGTCACTACGAACTTAATTGTGAAATATGTAATACATAGCCAATCTAAATGTATAATAAACGCAATTAAGACAAAAGATGGCACAAACACTCCAAAATTTAAAATTCCTCGGTATAAGTATATTTAAAATTAGACAATTATATATCTATAGGTATTTAGTTATTCAATTGCTTAAGGTAGTCTTTGATAAATAGCTATAAGTACTTATTATTATGTTTAAATCGCTATCTATGAAGGGGGGTAAAGTATATAGGTACAGGTGTAATCTTAAAACGGGGAGATGTTGTAGGTAGTTTTAAATTGTAACGGATTATAACCCGCAGTTTTGAATAAAACAGTTGTTGTCTGACATTTGGTGGTTTCACTTGTAACCTAACAAGCCCCTCGCAGACTCCGTGCAATGATCATCAGACCCGATCTGCGTCCGGACCCGTTCGGACGTGTTGAAGGTCGCTCCCGGCTGCCGAGTCACGATTGTTGTCTCACGACTTCTCTCGTAGCAATACTCAAACGCCACTCTCAGATCCGTTCTGCGTCCGGCCCCGCTCGGACGCGTTCGCGGTCGCTCCAGCTGTTGAATCACGATTGTCGTCTCACGACGACAACTCGTTCGCAATACTCATACGCCGGATTCGTACAAATCTCGCTTCGTCCTCGACGAATTGAGATAGCCTCTGCAGGGCTTACGCTGCGGCCGGTTTCGATCGGCTGCAACTAAGTCGGTCTCGCACAGCAACAACAGAGCTGAGCTTACCGCGGTCGATTAAATTCGATAGTGGTTCGCGAGGCTCGGGCTGTTTTTCTGGCTGCGTACTTGACGCTTGGCGCTAGCTACGCAGTCAGAGACTCGCTCTGCGGCCGGCCCCGGCCGGTCGTAACGTAGTCAATCCCGCACTCTGTGTACCCCTCGAATTAAAAATCTCACCTCGGTGAGTGCAGCAACAACAGGGTTGAGCTTACCACGGTCGATTAAATTGGATAGTGGTTCGCAAGACTCGGGCTGTCTTTCTGGCTGCGTACTTGACGCTTGGCGCCTGTTACGTAGTTAGAGACTCGCTCTGCGGCCGGCTCCGGCCGGTCGTAACGTAGTCAACCCCGCACTTTTAGTGCAACCCAACTTCGTCAGATCTACGGCCGGTTTTTGTTGTCAATTTATTGACAACACATTCCGTAGTAGACTCGCGTTTGATCAGGTGGATACTTAACGGTGACAACTAAGCCTGATAGCGTTGCCCCGGTGCGCTTCCAAGGCCCTTCAGGCCAAGGAGAAATCGGCTGACCCGATCCCATTGCACTTGGGCCTTTCCCAGGGTGACGGTACAGTGCTGTCCGAATTAGGGGCACCACTTCGCGTCGTCCCCAGCCCCCCTACCGTGGGTAGGGAGGTTTAGGTGCTAGGTTTGCTAGGGAACCTAGGCATTTTTATATATTTATATATCATATATAGTAGGACCAAGGCCTCTAATGGACCAGCAAAGCTTGGTAAACTTTGCTAGGTCGTTCGCCCAGGCGCTCGTTGCGTCCGGCGCCAGCATATTAGATGACTTTATAACGCAGGCCTTACAGGCAACTATCGCGTCCCCGGCCCCTCAGGCCTCAACCCCGGCCCCTCAGGCCTCCAACTTCCAGACCCCTCAGGTTTACAGCTCTCCCTCGTCTCCCGCCTCGTCCAAGATGGACTGCGAATCGGTCGCATCCTCTCACGCGTCGCGTCGCCAGCGTACCGCTCCCGGGAGCGACTCCGAACCCGCGTCTGCTACGTCTTCAGATGCCGTCACCTTAACCGGCGCTCCTGAGCCCGCGTTTCAATTAGTCGCCAAGCGCTCCAAGAAGCGCTCAAAGAAAGCTTCCCATCGAAGCCAGCGACGCGCTGCGCTCCCGTCCCGCCGAAGCCTCAGCTCCCTCCACCCGTCTTTCTCCGCGAAAAAGCGCGATGGACCGTAGTTTCAAATCTTTGCAAAGAGCAAAAAATCAATTTTCTAAAAGCAACCAACGCAGGCGATACAATTAAAATCCAGGTCGCGACCATCGACGACATTCGCGCGTTCACCAGGTTACTTTCTTTAAAACAAATCGCTTATCACACCTACGCCCTCCCGGAGGAACGTAAGATCCACGCAGTACTACGGGGCGTCCCGTTCGTGCTCGCGAACGAAGATATCCTCGAGGATCTTAAGTCCCAGGGTTTCCCGGCCGAAGCAGTGCACAAGATGTACTCCAACCGCGGCGTTTTCCTTTAGCTTTAGTAATCCTGTCCAACACTCCCAACTCGAAGGAGATCTTTAGAGAGGCTCGCACAATTTGCGGACTCTCAAATATCTCCGTCGAGCGTCCCAACCCCCGCGGTCACCCTGGGCAGTGCCACCGCTGCCAGCTCTATGGCCACGCAGCGGCTAACTGTTCAGCTCCCCCCAGGTGCGTAAAGTGCCTGGATCCTCACATCACTAAGGAGTGCACTTGCACTCCCGAATCCACTTCCCCCCCTGCCTGTGTGCTGTGCGGCCAGTCCGGCCATACATCTAACTACAGGGGTTGCCCGCGCGCTCCGCGCTCCACCGCCAAGAGGGTCGCGCCTAAACCGGCGCCACCGCTCACTCCCGCTAACTTCCCGCCGCTGCGCAACCGGGGTCCCCCGGAAGCAAAGCCCGTTCAGCCGACGCCTACTCTGGCTCTGTCTTGGAGGCAGCGTCCGGCCGTCCCGCCTGCACCTTCCCGACCAATCCCAGCTCCTGTAGCTTCCGTAGGGCCGCGTCCCGCTCCGTCATCTGCACCTCAGTCGTCGTTGGCTGAGGACATGAAGACCGTGTTCGGCGTCATCCAAAACGTCGACATTAACGAAATTTCCGTACTCGCACGCAAACTGCGAGCCGCCCGCTCTCCTCAAGAGCGTTTATTTGCGTTAGCCGAGCATCACTCGCTTCTAAGTTCGTTATAAATTTTATTTTCTTGTATAATTTTTATTATTTTTTGTATAAATTCGTAAATAAGTAAATTATAATGTCTATACCCGCAAATCCCGCGTCCAGTCGTATTAAATCCAAGGGCTTATCCCTAGTATCGCTCGTAACCTTAGCACCAACCTTCCCGAGATCAAACTGTTCCTTCAGAACAAAGAACCTGACTTATTGCTTCTCCAGGAGACATGGCTTACTCCTAACCGCTCCAGGGGATACGCTATTCCTGAGTACGCGTTTACTCGCAACGATAGGCCCAACTCCGACGGTTTCGGCGGCACCGCTATATATTACAAAAGAGGCTTCCATTGCTGTCCTCTCCCTACCCCTCCTCTCCTCAACATGGAAGCCACTGTGTGAAGGTTGGCTATGACTGGTCATCCGACCATCATCATAGCTTCAGTCTACATACCATGTGGCTCCAGACCAACCCGCAGCGACTTTGAGGCCATTCTCGCCCTCGGCCATTCAGTCATTATGTTCGGAGACTTTTACTCCAAACATACTGACTGGACTTGCCTATCGACCAACACCAGCGGTATCACTCTCCTCGACATCACCAACTCACTTGACTTAGACGTCATATCCCCCATCACTCCCACTCACTATCCCAACAACCTGACCTACTCTCTTGACATCCTCGACTTTGCAATTATCAAGCGAATCAATCTTGATCTAAGGTCTATCGAACCACTCGATGACCTAGGCTCCGACCATCGCCCCGTCTCCCTCGTGCTAGGTACGCCTAACGTTAACGTCACATCTCCGAAGACCTTTACCAACTGGAAAGGCTTTAAAAATACGTTAGTTTCAGCCTTAGAGGCCTCGAACTCTCCGGTCGCGATTTCGCCCGACCAATTAGATAGCCTGGATAAAATAGATTCATTACTCAATACTCTAACTGATGCTATTAACGCAGCCATCAACGACAACGAAAAGGTTGCGCAAAGCAAACCCGCGCTTCCCCTAGCCGTTAGCAATCTCATTAAAGCCAAGAACGCGGCTCTCCGGAGAGCCAAGAAATATCCCACGCCAGCATACAGAACAGCTGCGAATCAGCTTCAACGTAAAGTTAAGTCTCGCCTCGCGGAACTCCGAGACGCTCAGTTCAACGATCTAATGGAGAATATCTCCCCGTCCCACCAAGCGTATCATCGTATGGCCCGAGCCTTACGCGTAGACACCGCCTCTCACGTTCCTCCTCTCACTCGTCCCGACGGCACTATTGCCTTTGAAGTCGAAGATAAAGCCCAATGCTTCGCCGACAGCATAGCGGCACAATGTTCGCCCAGTACGCAACCCGCGGATCCCTCCCACATCCAGGCGGTGGAGGACGAAGTTCTCCGCAGAGAATCTCTCCCCAACACCGACGACCCCGTCACAGTCTCTAATGATGAAATCTTGCTTCTCATTAGAAGTCAAAATACCCAAAAAGGCTCCGGGTGCGGATGGAATTTTCAACCACGCACTTAAGCACCTGCCCCAGTCTTAAGCATCTTCAATGCCTGCTTCGACCATAGCTACTTTCCAAAAGCCTGGAAAGAAGCGACAGTCATAGGCATTCCCAAGCCGGGCAAACCTCTGAATGTCCCGGCTAATCACAGACCCATCAGCCTCCTCAAGGCAATGTCTAAACTTCTCGAAAGAGTCATACTCTCTCGAATGCGGAACCATCTGTTTCCAACGGATGGCGACCCTCTCATTATTCCCCACCAGTTCGGCTTTCGTGCTAAGCACTCCTGCCCTCAGCAAGTCCATCGAATCGTCGAGTACATACTCGAAGGATTCTATCCACGTCGTAAAAAAACAATCGCGGTTCTCTTTGACGTAGCAAAGGGTTTCGACAAAGTCTGGCACAGCGGTCTCGTTTATAAACTCTATAAAATAGGCTTACCGGCTCGCCTAGTCAGATTAATAGCGTCGTTTCTTAAAGACCGTACGTTTCGATTCAAACATGAAGGCACGCTCTCCGCGCCTCGTCCCATAAAGGCTGGAGTCCCGCAAGGCTCAGTCCTCGCCCCTCTGCTGTACACCGTGTACACTAATGACATGCCCATCCCGCCGAAAGGCGTCGAACTAGCCCTCTTTGCAGACGATACCGCCCTTTACACTAAAGGTAAAAGGATCCCGTATAACATCACCAGACTCCAAAAGGCCGTAAACGCCCTCGGTGTTTGGTTTCAAAAATGGCGTATCGATGTCAACCCGGAAAAGAGTTCTGCTATTCAATTCGACCACAAACGTCGTAATCGCCACAACGATCCCCACATTCGTATGTTAGGTATTCCCATCCCCTGGAAGCGCAGTATTAAATACCTAGGCGTCACCTTAGATCAGACGCTTTCTTTCAAGCCATACGTCGATAGAGTAACGAAACTCGCGCGTTTTTACGAGCCGCCTATGTAGTATGATAGGAAGAAAAAGTAAAATGTCTTTTAGAAATAAACGTACACTTTATAAGGTCTGCGTTAGACCCGTCATGTCATATGCTTCGCCAGTCTTTGCCCACGCCAAACCCTCCGTCCTGTATAAACTGCAGGTAGTTCAAAATCTCTTCTGCCGCAGGGCCACAAACGCACCTTGGTATGTGCGTAACGCGGACCTGCACAGAGATCTTGAACTGCCTACAGTGCAACAGCACCTCAAAACACTCTCAGAATCGTTCTTCAAACGCGCCGAATCCCATCCCAATCATCTTGTTCGAGATTCAGTCTCATATACTGCTCCTGTGTTAGATTCGATATTCAAAGTCGCTAGACCGAGAAACGCGCACACTGGCGAACCGACGCAATTAACTTTAGATCTCTTGGCCCTTCAGGCCGCAAATTCTAATTCTAACGTAAATTCTTATTCTAACGTAAATCCGAATTAATGCAATTTTATTTTTCAATTTTTAATGTTTTAATTATTTACTTTTCATCTTGCGCACCTTCAGTGCTATGTAAATCCCAGCGGGTGACCCCTTAAGGGCCCTGCTAGCGCGGCCTCTTTCTCCGATTGGCCGTCGCTCAGATGAAGGCTGAGTGGCAAAACAGCACGACCGACAGGGGGTTTTTTAGTGGGTATGGTTCTGGTAGGCGTCGGGACGAGTCCCACATAATTCCGATCGCGCGCGCGGAGTATGCGTCAGAGCATTTTTTATATCCTCCTGCCCTTCCCGTGGAGGGGAACCAAAAAAAAAAATCCATGCAATCGCTTGCCACTATGTCTCCCTTCGCTGCAGGTTGCCTGGAAAAAATCGGTCGTGAGTGTTTTGGAATCATTTTGGCAATAAAAGTGTTTTGTATTGTATTGTATTAATCTAGTCCACGAATGCCCAATCATTTGGAACATTTTAAAAATAAAGCTGTTTTTTTTATATAAATTCTCCAGGAATATAATAAGTAGACGGAAAAAAAACAGTAAGGTGAACGTACTGCAGTGCAGTGACAATTAGTGAGACTGGGAACTTCCCAGACGGTCCTTAAAACGCGAGTGCTGACTAAACACAGCGAAATAGCCATTACGTAGCTGTCAAAATGGCAGTTGACACTAGTTCTAAAGATGAACTCTGAAGTTTAGGAAAAGGGTCCACGAAAATAATGATCCGTGGTGATGATTGTTGAATAACGTCTATAGCATTATATGAATAATGTGGATATTAAAGCTTCCTACAGCCGGGAATCTTGTAAAAATATGATTCTAAAGATGATTCGTTTTTTCTTCTTTTTATCTTGGTCGTAGTTAGTATAATAAGCTCTAGGTACTTACTTTGATGCCTTTCAGCTACAGTAATTTCTCTGGGAATCCAACTAGTTGAAAATCATTAGTCAATATTTATATAAATGTAGCTTTTTCAGTATCCATTGTTAACGAAGGACAAAGAGATTGATCAAAACAATGCCTTTCGCAGACATCCTATTTTAATCAGAGGACAGCCAAAGCTCGAATGAAAAACTTTTGAATATTTTGTTTTCCAATAGCTTCGACATCTTTCCTTATATCAATTTGATTTAGGCTTTTAAATCCCACCCATGTTCAAATGAGCATTGGTATAAAAAAATCGCCATTGTAACTAAACAATTTTAACGCTGTTACAACGCCAACTCGCCGCAAATCCAAGTTTTAGATAACGGTTCAGACGCCAAATCTTAAATCTGATATAAATATTTCAATTAACTAGGTATATGAATTAAATGAAATGTCATAAGATGGCAAATAAGCTAATATAATCAAGGCTCGTTCTTTAACGATTTTTAAGTATAGTTCTTTTAAAATGGCGCCCTACCTATTTTAGAACTGATTTACTCTTCAACGACTATTTTTGAATACTTGATTATGCAGGGATATGCAGGTAAAAATCTATCTATGTAAGCTTAACCATTGTAGTAACAAAAGTGTGTGTATAAAAAAAACCATCATTTCCGTTATTATTTTACACTTGTGAACACTAGGTTTACAGTAAATTGCCTTACAGATACCTTACCATCACGGCAGAACCACTCAACAAAAGAATTGTTATTTAATAAAGCAATACGAAAATAAATCATAAGTATCATTTATCTCTAAATATTTTGTGAAATACAAGTATATTCGTTAGAAGGAACTTCATTTCCTATTCTGAGAAACAATGGATGTTCCGAAGCTTTGCTATTTTATTTTAGCTTTCTGTTGCAATACTAAACTTGTTCACTCTTAGTATAGAACACATTTAAAATTATTCCTTTTTATATTTAATTTACTTCTTAGCTACATTTTAATAATAATAAATCCCCAGACAAACAACCTCCTGTATGTTTCTTCTGTGGTCGTATGTAACTACAAAGTGAGCAGAGTTTGTTTTGGATGACCGTACAGCGAACTGGGGGGAACCCAGAATAAATATACATAATAAAATAAATATACACCATAATAACTGTTTTAAATCGCAGGTGTTTAATTCATTAAATTATAGTAAGTATAAATAATCATGACGCGAGAAGTAAGATCAGTGTTTATCACACAATCGAATGCCCCGACCAGAACTCGAGCCTGGGACCTCCGACGTATGAGAAAGGCTACTAGCGCTGACGCAACTCGGCCGACCATGTGTATATGTTACTTTTATATGTATATTTAATCAGAACATTTTGGCGGCATCTCTAATGACGTTACAGTGGTTTCCGTATGTTTATTTAAAGATTACAGAAAAATAAAGGCTGTGTTCTAAACACATTCTCTTTACACATCTGAGTGTGCTTTACCTGTGAAGTTGCCATTTAGTAAGAAAAAAATCAGCGTAATCACCCATTCAATCAAAATAAAGTACGTCTTCTTATGGAAGCGTCGGGTGACGTGTCGCTCACTACCCTCTTATATGGTAGAGGAGGGCGATGGCTGGATCCCGCGTTAACTCGTGAACGGGTGCCGTTTGAGGGTGTTCGTTGTTTGGATACTTGGGGGGAGGGAGACTTGCCGAGCTAACAGATGCAGATAAGAAGAATTTCGTATAGACGTTAAAAGACACTGTAAATTTATTTTGAAAAAAAATATACCCGTGAAGTTTCTTGCTAGTTCTTCATCACGAAGGTTTTGGTACTGACCGAACTGGTGGTAGAGTCATGTTTTATTTGACGTCAATAAGAACAAGTACCTAATTGTCAATGTTGAGAAATACTTAAATATTTGAATTTGAACGCAGTGACAGTTTATCGATGCCCTTCTTGAATATATCAGTTGGAAGGGCACAAGCTCTTCAAAAACATTTTGTACCATCTCTCGGATATCGAATTTCTCGTTAAAAGTTTTCAAAATCCTGAAAAAAGTAGAAAAACGTAGGCTTAAGGTCTGGTGAGTAAGGCGACCAGCATGAAACCCCAGCTCTTGTAGCTTGGAGACCGTCTGTAGTGCAGTATAGGGTCGCGCGTTGTCGTGCAGGAGCAGAAAGTATGAACGGTTGACGAAAGTTGGTTGCGTGTGACCAAAGCAAAATGTGCGAATCCTTCTATCATTGTGTCCATTTCTTCACAGCATCTACGCATCCGTTGTAATGCTCATCCCGTTAAGTAGGAAGTCTTGATGAATCGCACCAATCAAAATTTCCAGAACGGAAGCAGGCAAATGTCAATAAAGTTTGTGCGTTGATTGGTAATGTTAGCTCTATAATACGTCGTTTGTGTCGCGTTGCTGCCACGACGGCACTAATATTTTATAATAACTCGATTTTTTTTTTAAATATCAATGATGACAAAAAAGATTAAATTGTCATGATAACATAATGCTAATCAATTTACAAAAAAGGACAATTTAAAAAAAATTGCATGCTTTTTAAATAAAATTAATTTAAAATTGTAATTCGTAGCTAAACACATTTTTATCTCAAATGGTCGAACTGCAGACGGGTTATTTTATAGGGAGAACTATTTTAAAAATGTTGATTTCATCAAAAAAGAGCCCAGTGAGCAAGTTAGAGCTCAAATAAACTGACCCTTTAGACCCTTTAGACCCTTTAGACCCTTTTTTAAAGGCTTAGCAATTTCAGAGTTTGTCGATTACAAATCAATAAATCCGGCCATTTTATAAAAGTGGAAATTCAAAAAAAATTAAAGATTGCGCGATGCCTTGTCTCATCGCTTTAACTTTTAAGAAATGCGTCAGACAAATCCAAGTATTTTTACAGACGTAAATCGATATTGCTTTATTCACAATACCCAGTCCCACGCATTTCCAATAAACATGAAAAAAAGTTCCTACCTACTCAAAATTCTACGGATTTACATCACGGAACAAAAATCGTCAAGGCCTTTACCGGATAACAAGGCAATTTTTGATTTTTTTTTATTTTAGGTATCTAGTTGTTAAGCATTTTCGCATTGATTTGCGCCAAAGTTTGCACCCGAAACAAGCCATTGTAACTGCGACCCTACTGCCATCTACATTATTATCTAGAAATCTATTGCTTGTTTTGATAACTCGTTCTAAACGAACACTTAAGTTTCATTTAAAGCTTTAGCTTTTGTTTAATAGAGGGAGCCGTTGCCAAAAAAGTTTAGTTTTTGACATAGTAGTTACCTAATACCAGAGACTAGTAAATAACTATAGAATGACCATCTCCATACAAAAATTCTTGCCTCGGAAAAAGCTCAAAATCAAAGCTATTACTAGATGTCGCTCTCAAATAGCTTGGACCAACCTTGTCGTCTTTAATTTTTATATGAATTAATGACAAGAAACGTAATGCAAATGCTAGATGGCGTTGTCAAATAACCTGAAACCTTAGCAAGTAGGATTTATTCCTTTCCTGAAATTGGAAAATGTCATAGTTTTATATCATTGATTTTGATAATTTTACTCAATAAGAATAGGTAGATAGTAATTTATTCTTACTTTATAGATGATAAAATAACAACTACAAAAGACCATAAACATACTGGTATAAGTTTATTTTGTTCAGAGACGCCTGGGCACTACCATCCTCTTTATTTTAATTGCCATAATAACCTATTTTTAAAAGCTTTTATTATCACAGTTGTGATAAACGCACATGTTATACGATATATGTAGCAGCCAAAACGTAAACTTAATCAAGGTCTATAAAATTTGCACGAGTCACAGTAGGCGAGCAGAAATATTGTGAATTCAAAGAAATGCAGGGAAAAGTTCCAAAACAAACACACACCCATAGCAACAACAATAAACGACAAAGAATTCAAATTGTCAAACAAATAAAATGTTGTCATAAAAAGAACAAAAAAAGGTGATGGATAAAGAACATTTTTTTAAATAATAATCCAGCAAGAAAAAAATTTTTCACTACTGCAAAATAGTTATGAGTTATATGCATTATAAATAAAAATTATGCACTTATTAAGACATAATTTTTATCGATATCAAGAAATAAAGTAAAATATTATATACCTGTTAGTTAAATGCACTGAAATTCGTTTTATTATGTTAAGGCAGATAAGAACAAACTGTGGAGATGAATGCTATATTTTTGTGGGAAAAATTATATACTGGCAATACAGTAACCCAGTAACACTACAAATAATATCTGGGTTGATGTAAAGTTTTCTGTTACTGAATCATAAGAGCGGCAACATAGCATCAAATAATATAATGCACTAGCTGGCAACGTCTGTTGTCGCCTGATACCTACGGATAGTACTTGCAATGAAATATCAAATGATTTTGTAAACAGCGCCATCTTAAGTTTTTTTACGTATTATTTTTACAAAATTATTTAAACACAACTAACGCCATCTCTCTATCTTAAAAACAACTTTTTTTCAAGTCACAAAATTTTGTTAGACATGGTTAGTCTATAGTTATTTACTAGTCTCTGCTAATACTTTCACTAGGTAGGTACCTACCGATGGCTGGATCCCGCGTTAACTCGTGAACGGGTGCCGTTTGAGGTTGTTCGTCGTTTGGATACTTGGGGGGAGGGAGACTTGCCGAGCTAACGGATACAGATAAGAATAACTTTGTATAGGCATAAAGAGATATTGAATTACAAATAAAAGCGTTTCCCTTAATATTTTAATATAGGGATACTCATACTAAATTAGTAACATGAAACAGGCATGGACTTAGATAAATAAATGAAAATGCAATAAAATGGAAATTAAACTGATTTATTCCCTACATGGATAAAACGAATATCGTAAAAGAAAATCTTTCTTCTTTGTTTCTGTTTAAAATGCAGTCGTAAATTCGTACTTAGTTCGTCCTTGATTTAGGTTGATCTAAAATCTAAAGTTTACTATTCTTAAGTTTGGACGTTTACTCAGAATTTCAAAAAGACGGTAAAAATAAAGTTGTGTCGAGCTGTTCCTATCTAAAATAAATACGTAAAAAAAAAATTCTACCCCTTTTGTATTATTTATGGAATGAATACACACCCATCTGTAAAGGTATAATTATATAATTTCATTGTATTACGCTTTGTTTGTACTGTCACTGTCAATCAGTACAGTCACCCACCTCCTGTCACGTAAAAGAGCATGGTGGGTAAATTGTAATGAAGGTATCAATCGTGTCACTTACGCCATCTGTTATTTTGAGTAGGCAACAGTAGCTACTACTACAACTTTACTAATATATTGAATAAAACTTACTTTACGAGGTTCCTTTTATGAAACCTATTTGTGTCAAATGTGACACAAACAAATTTCTTGTTTTTCTTTTGGCTCCATAATTGATTTTTATACATAACTGATTTTATTGTTAGTTATGTTAGGAATATATAATTTTATTTTAGAAATGTCATCACTTAAATCTCTTAACAAAAAAAGAGTATGATATAACATAATTTAACAATTTCTGGATACTTTATGACATTATATCATATACATAAACAGCTATAGCAAATATTTAAATGAGTGATTACAAAAACGAAATGGCAACACAGCCGTAATTTTTTGACATTGATTATCTGTCTATGATATCGATAGATATCTTCACGCCACTGTCATATACAGTGTGGATACCACTCATGGGCAAAAAATGAAACCACAAGTAATAATAGTCCACAGAAGTATAACTCAATCGAATATTACACGAAAAACCGCAAATTAAACAACTTTCATTTTCAAACAAAATAAATAGCAAAATAAATGCAGTATCAGTATAACACTCTGTTTGACGACGCACCTTAGCCTCAGCAGAAGAGTGGCAACGATGCACACGCATGGCGCGATAGGCAGCACGGCGCCGCCATCTTCGATTGTTGTTTTACGGTTTGCGACGTAATGAGAAAAAAATCACTTACTTTCATGTTTTTACTGCGCTTTTTTATTTCGTCACGATTTAACTGAACTGAAAATAAACCCAATCATGGCGCACTATCCTATATTGTAGGACAGGTGCGAGTTGCGCCAAATCTCTCCCGATACATACGTAAAGTTAACACTGCATTCTGGCGACATTCAACATACATTAAAATCATGTATGTATACTTTGCAGCACTATAAAAATGCTGTTGTTGTCGCGGTATTTTGTTAAAAAAAACACACACACACAAAAGTCAAGTACCTAGTGTCAATGTCACCATAACAAATAAATACTGAATAAATTAAACTACCTAACCTAACCACAGTTTACAATAATCACTGCACAATGCGCGAGCGCGAGTATCAAAAATCTCTGCAGTAGGCACATACATGCGCAGCGGCCCGGAAGTCTAGCGGTGAACTGACGAGTGACGAAACATAACTTCCCAGTTGGCAAAAAACATAAGTCATAAATAGTGCAAAAGGTGCAATGTCGGTATTGAATACTTATTTACAAGAAAAGGAACTATGATAATCATCAATGCACTAAAATAAGCGTATTTTAGCATTATTAGAGTTTTTATTATTATTGTTATTAACAATTAACAAATTATTTCAAGGAATGGACTATGTACCTATTATAATAAATGTTTATTTTTTGTTTTTACGATTGAATTTATGAATTTTAACAGGAGCGATTCGACTCGTCCCGTCTAGGCGTAACAGTAAAAACAATTCATAAGATTTCACTGTCTACTTCTTTCTTTATTTTATCTCTAACTACACTTAATAATTTTTAATAAGAACGCTTTTAAGTACCGTTATGATAATTTTAAAACACTATGTACTAAGTGATTAAAGCAAAAACATTATAAACATAATCTCGGATCATTTTCTCTTTCAACTTATTTATTAACCGATTATTATTCCCTTTACAAAACAGTGGTAACTAACTGATTATAACATGCTATCTTACATACAACTTTAGAAAACAAGTTTGGCGGGTTTTTGTCATTTTTCTCAAAAATACGATTTTGCACTTAGCATCCTTTTACGGTAGGGCGGCAGAACAGCTGGTGTGTCCACCCTGCACGCGCCCCACTCACGGGAATTCCCGCGCTCGGCAAATAACGCACTACGTGGCAACGTCGCATTTCTCCAACTAAGTACTAAATAATGTTAATTCAAGTTCATTGACTCATTGACCTAGTGTAGCAAATCTACAGAGTGTGTCTCTACGAATTTGCTCAAAATTAAAACTCTGGTTTTTGACCTAATTACTGGACCGATTTCTTTCATTTTTTGTATACTGTTAGAAAAGGCGATAACAAGTATGAGGTTTCATTTATTGCCCATAAGTGGTATCCATACTGTATACTTGTATCTACCTAATGTTCAGTGGCATTCGTATGGACACCATGCGTATAGACACCATTAACCCGATATGTCTATGCTTTTTTTATTAATTCTATCGAATATTCTAATGATTACTATGTTAGAATATTCATAAATGACGCGTTGTGGACCTTAGTTTTAGACTTACGCTTTAGTACGAATTGCCTCCTGTGATCGCACTGGCTGTTCGTAATTATTATGGAAATAAGAAGGACTTATAGTAAATAGATTAATCTAACTCTGTTATTAGGTACTGCCACCCTTATTTAAAACATACCTAATGACTGTGTGAAAATTCTATTAAAAATCTCTCCTGCAAACCGAATGCGATAAGGGATGACTGTAATGAACCTAACTTTAACGAAGCACCACCAACTAGGGATATCCTCCACATTATTTCATACGGTAACTACATGCCTACCCCAATGGTTAGCATTTGCTTAAAATCGGCGTTGTCAACCTTACTTTGGAAATGCGACGTCAAGACACATAAATTACAATTCAATTTCAATGAAACCATAAATTCAAGTATCTTCACAGTTGACCAAATTTAAAATATAACTCTTTTTTAATTATGGCCATCAGTATAAAAAATCCATTGCTACTTTAATTAAGTGGAGTATTCCCTATCGTTTTAAGGGTCACTACCCACAAACTTGGGCATGTTCGAACATAAGTAGGGGAACATCCGGGAAAATAAATGCCACCTGCCTGACTAATGCCGTTCGAGATTTGGCAAGACGAGCCAATTGAGCCAACCTGTATAGAGCCCTAGTGGCTACCCAAACGGCACTTTCCGAATATGTGTAGTGGCTGGCTAAGGCCAGCCTTAACGTTCAAGAAATGCTGGCGACCCGAATGTCCTGATCTGGACATGTGGGTAGCTCGTCTTACGTACGTACGATAATTTGAGAAGCAGCATAATGTGTTGCTTGAGCTGGTGACTGTTAGTTAGTTTTAACAGATTTATGTAAGTATCATTAGACGCTACTAAAATGTTTCAATCTATTATTAAACTTAAATACATACTAAAATAAAACACAATAGGTAATATGAATCGATATACCTATCTCGACGATATATTTAATCAACCCTAATAGTTTATTACTATAGTCGATACCATAATCTCGTGTAAAAAAAATGTAGGCAAAGAACTAAAACTGTCAGTATGCTATTTCTATGGTTCCCAAACGTTTTTACAAGTTATATTTCATCTCATTGTTTTGATCGCAACTTTACGCCTGGTAAAATCAGTTTAAAAATAAATATAAATAAATATAATGTAAACACATAAATCCCCAGACAAGCACACCAACTGTTAGACACATACAGTGAACTTGGAACCCTGAATAAACGTACATATATTAATATCAACAACCATGACCCGAGAATAAACATCAGTGTTCATCACATAAACGTATGCCCCGGCCAGAACTCGTACCTGGTGCCTCCGGCGTATGAGGCAGGGCTTCTATCCTCTACGCTACTCGTAGTGGACAGAAAAAACATCGTAAAATCATGCGATTGACAATAAAAAAGAACAACACCCCTTGAGGGAGAAGAAAACCTAGGGAAACGCTTTGGTTACTTGCAAAGGTCCTGGCTTAGGTTTCAACTCTTTCTTGACACAGTACAATAAAGTACTGCAAAACAAATAAAAGTGACTTAAAAACGACAATCCAGAAACGACAAATAACAAAAATAAATACATTAACAAATTCAACTTTAGCAAATTCCAATAAACAACAAGACACAACAAGAGCGCATTCGAATTTAATCGATAAGTGTGAAGAGAGGTATTTTTTTATGAGGTTTGTTTCTTATTTTGTAAGATTGGAAACCACTGTAGAGGTTACCAGGGCGTAAAAAAATTACTTAAATATAATAATTGTAATAATTTGGATTATACATGAATTTATAATAAATAAAAAGTCTAATTTCATATTTGTTAAAGCCTTTCTGCCATTCTTGGCCGTCAAAAGACTTTCTCGAACAGGAATTCAGGAAAAAGCCGTTAGTGTTATAATTTTATCCAAAATGTATTATATATTTTAAGTATGATTGCGTTGTATAATACAAACTGTAAAAAATAAAAGTACTGTAATGACATTATTATTGTTGGAGGTTGCATATCTGAATATTGGCAGGCAACACTTGTCACATACGAAGTGACAGTTTTTCTAATATTAAACTGTTCTTTTAAATGTCATAACAGATGATTGTTTTCTGTTATGATTGACTTCTCATCTAGACACGAACGATGTAACATCTGATAGTTATAAAAATAGAAAATACCTATTGTAAATATGTAAAAGTATTAGTGTGTGCAATAAAGAAAATTACAATAACCATTATATAAGTGTTCTAGCTTCCAGAGCCCAGTCCCTTAAAATAGAACCTCTTAGAGGTTATGGGCAGCACAATTTTAAAGATAAAATTTGGCTTGAAGATGAAAAGAAAATTATAAGAGCAAGAGATGAGGGAGAACAAGGAATTCTAGGTGGATACTTAGAAGATAATGAAGTAATTAATGGGCTTTGAGGCTATGAAAGGGAGAACACTAACACAAATGAACATAATCGTGAAGATGAAGTCAGAGAAGTTCGAGAAGGTGATATTAGAAGAAATAATAGAAATGGAGTTAATGTAGTTCGAGAAGGTGATATAGGAAGAAATAATAGAAATGGAGTTAATGAAGTTCGAGAAGATGTTGTTATGAGGCAAAATAATAGAGGAAGAAATGAAAATCGAGAAGAAAGAGGAAGAATTACAAGTATTGAAGAAAAAGATATATTTAGTGAAATAAATGAAGATGAAATAATTGAAGGTGAAACAAATGACAGCGGAACAATTGAAAGGGAAACGGAAACAAATGACAGCGGAACAAATGCTAATGAAAGAAATGAAAATGGGTCAAATGATAGCAGATTAACAAATGAAAATCTGGTGGAGACTTTAAGAAGTAATAATGATATGGATGAAAGAGAAGAATTTTTTGACACTGAAAATACTGAGGGAATAAATGAACAAATTTTAGAAAATACAAGAACTGGAAGACCACAGCGGAACAGAAGACCGCCAGATAGATACAAAGATTTTGTAATGGAAGATGGAGAGTTCTCTTTATTGACGTTCGAGGAAGCAATTGATTCAAAAGAAAAGGAAAACTGGTTAAAAGCTATCAAAGAAGAAATGGATTCTTTAAAAGAAAATAACACATGGTCTTTGGTTGACAAGAAGGAGGCAGAAGGAAGAAGATTGGTAACAAGCAAGTGGATTTTTACTGTAAAAGCTGACGGAAGACATAAGGCTAGACTTGTTGCGAGAGGTTTTCAACAAAAATATAAGATAGATTATGATGAAACATATAGTCCTGTTATAGACACCACTTCTTTGAGAATTTTATTGTCTATTGCAGCTGATAAAAATTTGAAATTAAAACAATTTGATATTAAGACTGCGTTTCTTCATGGGAATTTAAAGGAAACAATATACATGAAGGTTCCAAAAGGTTATAATAACTGTGAGGGCAAAGTATGTAAATTAAATAAAAGTCTATATGGTTTGAAACAGGCTCCCCTAATGTGGAATATACGTTTCACAGAATTTTTATCAGAAATTGGTTTCAGACAATTGAAACTAGATAAATGTATTTTTATTTTAGATATGAAAGGAAATAAAAGAATTTATCTAGGAATTTATGTAGATGACGGAATAATTATCGGTGAAAATGTAAAGGATTTGGAGGAAATTATAAATAATATGAAAAAAGAATTTGATTTAAGGGTTTGTGAGAAAGTAACTAATTATATTGGTTTAGACATCGAGACGGAAAAGAGTGGTATTAAATTACATCAACAAAAATATTCGGAGAAATTATTACAGAAATTTAATATGAACAATGTGAGAGATTGCAGCTACCCGAGTATTTTGGTGGAGCAACATCCATCAGTCAAATTAGATAAGAAAATGCATGAAGACTATAGAGAAATGGTAGGTTCTCTGCTTTATCTGTCAAATAAAACAAGACCTGACATTAGTTTTCATGTAGGCTATTGTTCAAGGCATCAAAACAGTCCAAATTTAAATGATTTAAACAATGTTAAAAATATTTTGAGGTTTATTAAAAGTTCAAAAGAAAAAGGTATTCATTACAGTAAAGGTGACAATATATTGAGAGGTTTTTGTGATTCTGATTTCGCTGGTGATCCTGACACGAGACGAAGTACTTCTGGTTTTGTGATCTGGATGAATGGTGGACCAATTGCATGGAGCTCAAGAAAACAATCAGTTGTGGCACTTTCCAGCACTGAAGCTGAATACATTGCTGCTGCAGAATGCTGCAAGGATTTGTTATATATTAGAGACCTAGTAAAGGAAATTACAATTGAAAATTTGAATATTGAAATGCGAGTTGACAACCAATCTGCGATTTGGCTTATGAAGAACGGTATTATGAATAAAAGAAGTAAGCATATTGATGTAAAATACTATTATCTAAAAGAAAAGATTGACGAAAACCAGATTCAAGTTAAATATTGTCCAACTGGGTCACAGATTGCAGACATTCTAACAAAAAGTTTACCAAGGATAAAGTTCGAAAGATGTCAGAAGAAAATAGTGTCGTAATGAAGATGGAAGTTTGTTAATTTAAAAAAAAAAAAAAAAAAAAAAAGTGAACTTATTGTGTTTTTCGGGGGAAATGGGTTGTTTTTTTGTTAGTTTATAAGTTTTATAGGGGAATTTCAATGTTGTATACAACAATAAATATAACTGAAAAGAGACAAGGATAATTAAACAATTAAGGGGGTGCTTTTCAATTCAACAATTAAGGGGGTGTTTTTCAATAAACAATTAAGGGGGTGATCATAAAAATATAATTATTTATCATAAAAATATAATTGTTTATTAATTAAAATAAAAGCCGTGTAAGAAGTGAAGTACTAATTTATTTAGATACAAAAATATTTACAGTTGTTTTTTAAAATCCTTTTATGTCTCTTTTATAGTTTTGTTTTATTGTTGTTTTGTTTTAATAGTTATTTTGGTATTTTGGTCTTATAATAAAATAATTGAATGGTTAATATGTGGAAAAAGTAAGAAAATTTTAAGAAATGAAAGACAATAAAAGATAATGTAAATTCAAATAATTGAACATAATGTAAGGTTGTATGTGATTTTTGAATTCAAGTGTTGAGTCTAAAGTTATGTGAAGTTGTTGTGTTTGTATTAAGTTATGTTATGGTTTATGAGTTGAGTTGATTTTGACTGATTTGAGTAGGAATGGGAATACTCAATTAAGAGTATTAGTTCCCTATGTTTTATGTATCAAGTAGATATGATTAAAGTACTTTATTTAAGTAGTCGAGAAGGAGTTAAAAAGTTTTAAATAAACTTAAAGTAGTTTATGTAGTGAGTAGTCGAGAAGGAGTTTAAAGTTTTAAATAAACTTAGAGTAGTTTATGTAGTGAGTAGTCGAGAAGGAGTTTAAAGTTTTAAATAAACTTAAAGTAGTTTATGTAGTGAGTAGTCGAGAAGGAGTTTAAAGTTTTAAATAAACTTAGAGTAGTTTATGTAGTGAGTAGTCGAGAAGGAGTTTAAAGTTTTAAATAAACTTAAAGTAGTTTATGTAGTTTATGTAGTGAGCAGTCGAGAAGGAGTTTAAGGTTTTTAAATAAACTTAAAGAGGTAGCAACTTTAAAGTTGGTATTAAGTTTGAAAGATTGAATTAATAGTTGTTGGTTGAATTAAGAGGGAATATTTCTTTATTAAATAGATGGAATTAAGTGGAAGTATTTGAATGTAAGTGGTTGTGAGATTTTAATGTATAATTAGGTATGTATGGAAGGTAATGTTTAATTTAAGTAGGTGAGTTATTTGTTTGTTGGTATGTTGTATTAAATTATATACAGGGGGTTAAATGATTAAATTATATACAGGGAGTTGAATGTGTGCAAGTGTTGAGGGGGTGTGTTGGAGGTTGCATATCTGAATATTGGCAGGCAACACTTGTCACATACGAAGTGACAGTTTTTCTAATATTAAACTGTTCTTTTAAATGTCATAACAGATGATTGTTTTCTGTTATGATTGACTTCTCATCTAGACACGAACGATGTAACATCTGATAGTTATAAAAATAGAAAATACCTATTGTAAATATGTAAAAGTATTAGTGTGTGCAATAAAGAAAATTACAATAACCATTATATAAGTGTTCTAGCTTCCAGAGCCCAGTCCCTTAAAATAGAACCTCTTAGAATTATGAAAAAGCATATGATTGCGCCATTTTGTTTTGTGGCAATATTTGAAAAGGGTATAGGGTTGCCAATAGGGCATACAATATTCGCCCTAAAAAAAGGATTCAAGTTTTATGACTACCACTATTTACTTGCATTATTCGAATAATCCGAATTCATCAAATATTAAAAATACAGATTATCAATACAATATGTCACATTTTATTCTTCAGGCAAAAACCATCTGTCGATTGAAAAATCAGCCGTAATTATTCATTGGACAAATGTCATATCTCGCAATTATAATAGCAAAAACAAAAAATAAATAAATTAAATGTTGGTATTTCATTTCCTAAGTTGCAAATTGAAAATGTTCATAGACTGCTAGAATAATAAAATTCCAATAACAAACAAGAAGAATAATTAACTATGATACCTTAGCAGAAATATGGTCTACGGTAAACTGTACGGTACTTTTCTTTAGATTTTTTCGAATTGTAGTATTATTATTAAGTTCCAGATTCGTTTATTAAATCACATTAAGAGGTGTTAAAATGTTAAGTGACGGACGCATTTAGGGTGCAAACTTGAGGTAAATTGAAATTAAGTCCTGGCAACACTGAAAGATCATTCGCTCCTGCTTTTTGCGTTTTTAATATCTTATACTTTAATATACTTTCGATTTGTTTTCATTTTTGCGACTAGTTTTCGAAATGGAGTCTGCGATCTCTGCTTCACATACTTACTACGGATTCCGAACCATCCATAAACGACCACTTTCGCATGAACTTGGACCCGATTTCTCAGCCCACGACAACCTGCGCATGAACATGGATAATTCGCAGCCACATTTACGCTGTGTGAACTGTAGTCGAGACGTTCCACAACGTAGACGGCACTCGCTTATTTAAATGTTGATTGTGTATGATGCTGAATTTATTGTAATTAATTATTTCTTTTTTTTCACACGCTGGATTCCATTAAATATATATATATATATATATATATATATATATATATATATATTTATTTATATCATCATCATCATCATCAGCCCATATTCGTCCACTGCTGGACATAGGCCTCCCCAATTTCACGCCATCGAGGTCTATCCTCGGCTACTCGCATCCAGCTCCTGCCAGCCATCCCGCGCAAATCATCACTCCACCGTGTCTGAGGACGTCCTACACTACGTTTGCTGAGACGCGGTCTCCACTCAAGAACTCGTTTACCCCAACGGTTATCGGTTCTTCGGCTAATATGGCCAGCCCACTGCCACTTCAGTTTGCTAATCCGGTGCGCTATGTCGATGACCCTGGTTCTCTGCCGGATCACTTCATTTCTGATTTTGTCCAGCAGAGAAACACCGAGCATAGCTCTTTCCATAGCACGCTGAGCGACCTTCAGCTTGTGGACCAGCCGTGCCGTTAGTGTCCAAGTTTCGGCTCCGTATGTCATGACGGGTAGGACGCACTGATTGAAGACTTAGGCACTGTGGAATCGTGGATGTGAAGACTTGACGTAGTTTCCCAAACGCTGCCCAACCTAGCTGAATTCTTCTATTCACCTCGTTCTCAAAGTTGTTTCTACCTAACTGCAATGTCTGCCCGAGGTAAACATATTTTTGAACAACTTCGAGAACGGCTCCGTGCACTGCAATCGGTTCCGGTAGTACATGTTCGTTGAACATGACCTTGGTTTTATCCAAGTTCATCCGTAGGCCGATGCGTATAGAAGAGTCAGCCAGGTCATTCAGCATCTGTTGTAGGTCCTGCAGCGTTTCTGCTATGATAACGATGTCATCAGCAAATCGCAAGTGAGAGATATGCTCGCCATTGATATTTATGCCACGTCCTTTCCAGTTCAGCGTCTTAAACATATCCTCCATTGTATTTGTGAACAATTTGGGAGATATTACGTCTCCTTGTCTCACTCCTCGATGCAATGGTATGGGATTCGTCTGCTGATTCTGTATGTGGACGGACATGGTGGCGGCCTCGTAAATACATCTCATCACTTGGATGTATCGCCAATCTACTTGGCATCGCTGCAGGGACTCCAGAACGGACCAGATCTCAATCGAGTCAAAGGCCTTCTCATAGTCCACAAATGCTAAACACAGGGGCTGATTATACTCTTCAGTCTTCTGTATAATCTGCCGCACTGTGTGGATGTGGTCTATGGTGCCGTATCCGCTCCGAAACCCAGCTTGTTCCGGTGGTTGGAACTCGTCAAGTCTCCGCGCAAGACGGTTCGTGATCACTCTTGAAAACAGCTTATAGACGTGACTTAGGAGGGAAATGGGTCGATAGTTCTTCAACAGGGTTTTGTCTCCCTTTTTGAAGAACAGGACGACTACACTCTCACTCCACGCCTGCGGAGTTCTCCCTTCGAAGAGGACAGCGTTGAAAAGCTTTTGGAGCTCCCTCAGTACGGGTCTACCTCCTGCTTTTAATAATTCTGTCGTGATGCCGTCCTCTCCAGGGGCTTTTCCATTTTTAAGCTGCCCAAGAGCGATCTCGATTTCGCCAATGCTGACTTCTGGCAGGTCTTCGGTGTAATGGCGTGTTAATGTGGCTCTAGGATCATCATTTCCGGGATCAGGTCGAGATGCATGCGAAATAAATGAAATAAATATATATATATAGTCATTTAAATTTACACTTAATGATTAATATTATGTATTTTGGAATAGGTTTCCTAAAACAAATAAGTCATTTCTGAATTAAAAATTAAATGTCCACCTCATAGCCAACAGATGTATGAGAAACGGCAGGAAGCCTTTGTAATCGTATCGATTTAAAAGGAGGTAATTTAATGACTTTAAATGTTTACATTTTTGACACAAGATTATGCAAATTATGGAGTATCATTAATCTAATAATCAAAATCGAACGTTAAAACATTTTAAAAAAAGACATCCTTAGTCTGATTAGTCAAAATAGTTGATAGATGAAGACTATTTTAATACATTACCTACCTTCCTACCCACCCAGTATATGCTCTCTTTGTCTAAGTGTCATGTGGACGTTGTGCTGTCGGGACGTGTGTTGAAATCTTTCAAATGGTTTACGAAAAATGTGTGAAAATATTGTAAATATTTTTGTTAATTTGTGAGTAAAGTGATTTAATTTTGGGAGTTTGTGTAATTATAATGTGGCTTACGTAATTGTAAAGTTGTAGGTTAAAAAAGGTGAGTAACTGTTTACCTTTCAGAACTAAATTCAATCGAACGTTCCGGCCGGTTTTTAGGAAAAAATTAAGTCAAATTAAATGTTCATAATTATTTTTTATTAAATAATGTCATGGCTTTGTTTAACTGGCTTTCACAGCATATCCAATATTCTTTTTAATTTATAATGCTTAATTCGTCTTTACGTAGTGAATAACGCCAAAGATTTGAAGCTGATATAGGTATCTAACAACAAAATTTTGTATCCAATTATTTAATATGATTATTAATACATTTAAGAATATATTTTATTGAAAGCCTTGTGTTAAATCATTTTGTTGGATATGTCAACAATGGCTAACTACTTATATTAATTTTATTATTTCAGATAGAAAAATGAAGCAAGTGATAGCAATAAATATTATGGTGCGCTTTGTGCTGCCATTAGCATTAATACTAAGTAAGTAAAAGAATTTTTTTTACCTGTATTATAAAGTCACATATTGTACAGGCTTTTTTTTTCCATTTCAAATTTTGTGCAGGAAATGTTACTTCCATTATTGCATACACACATAACAAATATCTTAAGATAGCCTTAACATAAATAACATACACAATATAACTTATACATCACCTTTTCTTCACCCGATAAAAGCTGAACAAAATTAAATAAAACCAATTACTTAATAATTATCAATTCTTGCGGTATTCTATAATTGTTCTCGTAATGTTACTTTAAAAAGAAGTAAATAAGAATAAATATTTAAAGGTGTACCTACCAATAAAATTTGTGTAAAACAATATTCAATATACTTGGATATCTTATTGGTGCATTTAAGAATGCACTTCATTTTTTACCAAAAATGGGTAACCTCTTGTTGGTGAGCTGTCATTTCCACTTTATCTGTGAAACCGGCTCCCAGTATAGGCACAAACATGAGTTTTTGTGTGCAAATATGTCGTTCTAATAGGAACTTCTCTGATTCTAATCAGTATTATGGTTATTTCTGAATTTATTATTGTTCCGAATGTAGTATTCTGCCTATTTCATTTAATTTTTCTACATTACTGTTAAATTGTAGCTGAAATACTACATTCAACAAGGGGGACCCAAAAGTTTATTTATTTTCTACAATAATTTAAAAATAAAACAATAATTTAATCTTATATTTGTATACTGTACACCTGAACATGTTAAAACTTATTATATAATACACAAATATCACATGTCACCATACCTTTTTTTTACACAACACTTGTTTTTTTTTATAATGGGTACAAAAAGCAGCCACTCTATAATGTTGTCAAAAGTGGAACTTGTATTTCATTGTCATTTAAAATTTAAAATGAAGTTCCATCGCACGGAACATTTGTTTCACTAGAATTACTAGCTAGCCTGTTTGCTTGTACAGATTTAGTATCATGTCAGAATGAGATAGGATATACTATAAGTAATCGCGGAACAAGACGCTAAATAATCGGGAAACAAGATACTCTCACCATACCGGGTATGGCCACAGACGGAGAAAAAATATCATATACCGGGAGCCGGTATAGCTCACAGACAAGAGGTTAACACAAAAATCAAAATCCTATTGTTTCTTCTTATTTGAACGTGCATAATATGAGCAGGTATTTCATTTAAGTTCTGAAATTGCTGTGAAAAAATTGTTTAGAATAATGGTGAACAATCTAATAACCACCTTTGACTCATGTGCTATGTATGGGTATCAAAGAAAAAATTTCAAATTGAGGATAGACATCTGTGTGGAAAGATTATAGGTGTTTCCATAACTTAGTATGTAAAGCTGCAGAAATTAAAGTCTATTGATAAATATGGATTGACTTAATGTTTGTATTTAATTTAGTAAATAATTAATTAAACATTATTTAGATTTATCATTATTTGGTGAATAAGAAATATTTATCAGTTTCACTTTGGAAACACTCGTACAACATAACACACGTGGCTATTGTGCAACATAAGTCTCGAACGAAACCGGCTACTGCCGACAGACATTTACCATTTATATTTTACTCTTAAAACTTGGATATACAAAAATAAGAATTACGTCATTTGCGCGAGCATGACTTGGTTTTTAGTTTTTAAAGAATAGTTTGATTGCATTTTTATAAGTTTTTATTTATGATTTCTTGTGGGTTATCTGCGATGGGATTTTTCATATTTGTGGGTTCTAGTATCATGCATAGTCGCAATGCGGGGAGCAAGGAACGTATCATCCTAGGGCGCGGGGCGCGCCGCCAACGCTGCTGGCGCGCTTTTTGGGTGCGACCACGTGTTTCGTGCCGCGATGACCCGTTAACCGACTTGTTTCGCGGCCTTGTCCAATCTCGGACCTTTTGATTTTTTTAAATCAACTCTTTCGCCTAAGATATTTTCTCTTATTAGAGATGTGTATGGTAAACCTACCTTAAGTTAGATACGAATAGACAATAGTTGGCGTAAATTTTTAAAGTGTTTTGTTAACGAAGTCGAAGTATTTATGATCAGTTTTATTTCGTTCGATGTACATACCTGATTATTATTTTGAGTCAAGAATCACCTCTTAATCATTGCTTCGTTATCACAGCTAATAGCTGTTAAATCTCTAATTAGTGCCATGCTTATTTAATCCACGGTTTGTTTTTACATACGTTACAGATTACAGCCTCAAGTACGCCGATACTTTGTAAATATCAATAAACAGTAACAAAGACCTGTATAACTAGATTATTATTCCAGGTGACGCTTCTTTACCTAACTGCCTCACTCTCTGGCTATTATGCCTTTGTTTACTATGAAAGTACACAAAAACAATTATCAGTCTAGTGTCTTATCCACCCTCGACATTGTTTTCGAATTCATAACGCGCCTAGCCTGATACAATTCAAGGCACTCACGTGAAATCTGTTGATATTTTCATGACATTTTATGATTCTTTTCGGCCTTTTTCATGTCAATGAGTCATACTCGTAAAGGACACATGTCCTGACCTCTATTCCCCTCTGGCTCATAAATCCGACAGTGAAACAGAGCATTTATCAGCCTAGCCCCGAGTTTACACCCCACTTAGGAAATAAAATAATTCGAAATGGAAGAGCTGTGACGTGATTGTAGGGCTAGCTATTCAGTACACTTCCTAGGTATTCATGATTAAATTAGATCTGTCTGTATATAACAACTTCCTTCATTTCGTTAACTCGCAATTTACCTAGACGACCCTAATTTACGTATAGGTTAACTTATGTCGGTCTTCCAAAATCCTAGCGATAATTGTAATTTTTCATAGATTATACATATGCTTATAGAAGTACAAGTTCGTATGGATGTTGCCTGAAGAATAAATAAATTGTTGTTATATTAAAATCGAGAAATTTAAAGACATTTTACATACGAGAGTAAGCAAGCATTTAGAAAATCAAATCGTCATGCAGGACATTAACAAACCGCTACATGTGTTGCACTGAAACAGCTGAAACAGATTATTTAGAAAAGTTATAAAGTTATATTCTTCATTAAAAATTCTGGAATAAAAACGTATTCCTCAGTGAATAATTCGTATTTGTTAACGGGGTGAAGCTGGCCTGTAGGCTCAGTGTTTGCGCAGCTAATGGGCCACACCCGCGAGTACAACCCCGTCCCTTATGAAGGGCCCTCGCTCACGTCAGATTTCTTTCAGGACCGATACTTGGACCTAATTTGCTATCCTTTTTTGGTGATTGTCTTGGTTTTAGTTTCTATAGAGCTGTTTTGTATTCGCAACTGGTAGGAAATTCAAGTAACAATAGATGTGTGATGGCAAGATGATTGTTCAACCACGAATCATATGACAGGATATGAACCCGTGTCCAACGAATAAAACCTAAGTAAATTGTTGTAGTACTAAGCTGTCTTGATACCGACGGATATCGTGAAACACAACCAGTGCTTTTTTTATATTTTTCTGTTTATACCCTAACCATAAAGCGTAGGCATCTATTTCTATTATCTGATTACAAACATAGAATGGCGTTTACATCTATAGGGAGGACACCTATTTTAAAAGTTTGACTTTCAGTTAATAGTATGGGCAAATATCCAGTTTTACTGAAAACTTTAAAATAAAATTCGATTATTTGGTGTTCTGCTCTCTACGCTACTTTTTTATACTCTACACTACTCGTACCTGTCGGTCCCTCCAAATAATGCAGTCTGGTTAGTATATAAATAAACACCCTATTAATAAGGAGGCATTTGCCCTAACTAATCCTACATACATATCTCCATTGGTAATGAAACTTAGACGCACAAGATTTCCGCTTTCTATTCCCAAAAAGTTGTGTGCAAAAGTAGCCAATATATAATTTCTTACCATTTATTGTAATAAATTAAATACATTCTTAAATTTTTTTGCATGTATTATATTAGCAGTATACTCCCACTTGCATTGGATTGTATTACAATGTTCTGGATGAATGGAGTGTTCATATTACAATGGATAGCGTGATAAATACTAACTCGAGCGTGGTATTTTTTGTAATCTCTTTTCATATTTCCTGAATCTAATACGTTTCCAAATTACTTTTATGGGTGTTTACCGTCAATTTAGCGAACACACCCTGCCGTCATAATCACATTGCTTGCATGCACGCCCACCTACTCAACCACATGAATATAGTTGTCTAATTAACAAATCTATCCACTCTCACTTATTAAAAATACATTAAATTATAATATATTATGCATAATACATTATCGTGGAATATAAGGTAATCCACCTTTATAGCAACATTCGGGTAATTGAATCAAGCTCGGGCTAATTTATATTTTCGTGTTTTGTATTCAAAACTAGATTCATGAATAATTCTTACATATTCGGTACTATTTCTGTATTCAATTATTGAATTAGTAATTCATCACATCAAAATAGAAGGAATCCATTATTATATAGGTGATGTCATTCATTCAGAGGTTATCGTTCTCTGGCATACAAATATAGAATATTCAGTTAATAAAGTCTTCGATAAAAATGTAGAATGCATACTTGAATAGGTATCTAAAGTGTTTAGAAGGGAAGTACCGTAAAGCAATTAGCTTTTAGTGGTACTAGGGTGTCTTTGTTAAGATCTCGTCTGCGGGGTGGGGGGTACTACAGCCCTTCCTATTTTGACCAACATAATACCACGTTTACGTGGTTGTGTTCCGGTCTAAGGGAAGGGTATCATATTAAGTACTTACGTATGAATACTAATGGAGGCTAATTGTAGCTTTTTTAACAATTTTACTTCTATTAATTTTGGTCTAATATAACCCTTTTTGGATATTTTATCTCAAGCAGTGTTCGCTGAAAATAAAATATATAAACAGCTTTAACCTTAACGTAAAAAGTAGGTACAATCCCAAAAATTGCTAAACACTGCAGCATGCATAAGTCGCTGATCAAGCTCGGCCCTAAAACTTCATAATCGAAAACATATTTCACAGAAAGTGACATAACTGGAACAAAGGCAATTTCAACTTCAGCCTACGGTCGGTAACGCATCATTATTTGATGATCACAACAACTATTAATAAATAAAACAGCTACGGTTCATGATGTCCAAAGGGGGAAGCCACATTCCATCAGATGTGTGGCGTGCTTATTTGCCGGCTATGAATATAGTAAAAAAATCCATTGTCATGACAATGGAATGACATAATAATTTAAATAAATTCAACATTTTTCAATATGGGTACAAATAAATTAGAAATCAGCAAGGTGGTTTTTAGTGGTTAGGTGCCACTCTGGTGAGTCCCACATCACCCCGCAGAAGACGGTTACCTGCGAACGTATGCATGACGCATCTTCCACCTCCCTCCCGTGAGGGTGCTGCTTAGGCGTCTAAAAAAAAAGAATAAACATTAAAAAATTGCGGTCTTTTGGAAAGTAGATTGAATTCGTCTAGTTTCTTCGAATATAGGTACTTAAATGTAGTCATAAAAACAAAGGCGAACAGCCCGCGCCAAAACCGCAATACGCTGTTACGTTCCGTCGTAGAAATAAACTAAATAAAATGGAATTGGCTAATTCAAAACGTAACGGTCTAGTTAAGTCTAGTAGAATATATAAATAAAATAAAAAAAAAGATAATTTCCAGGTGACTTTATAATTAAAAAGTATTTAGTTAAGTATCATAATAAATGTTTAAATAAAATATTAGGTCTTTACCTATGAAATTGCCGTTTTTCACGAAATAAATGAAGCGTAATTTTTTTTTATATTTTTTATTTCTATTAATCAAAATAATCACCCATGCAATCAATGCATCTTTGCCAAAGCATTGGTAGCTTATTGATGCCTTTCTTGAAGAAATCAGCTGGACGGGAGGCAACAAATTCTTCAAAGGCATTTTGTACTGCCTCTCGGGTATTGAATTTTTTTCCCGCCAAGAAGTTATCCAAATTCTGGAAAAAGTAAAAGTCTGTAGGCGCAAGGTCTGGTGAGTACGGCGGATGACGGAGAACTTCCAACCCCAACTCTTGTAGCTTGGAGACCGTCTGCTGTGCAGTATGAGGTCGCGCGTTGTCGTGCAGGAGCAGTGGAGCCGAACGATTGACCAAAGCTGGTTGGAGACGTGCGAGCTTCTCCATCATTGTGTTCAGTTCTTCACAGTACACATCTGCAGTAATGCTTGTCCCGTTTGGCAAGAAGCTGTGATGAATTACACCCGCGTTAGACCACCAAACAGTGACCATCACTTTTCTAGGGGTAAGTTCTCGTTTAGGGCATTGTTTGGGTGCTGAACCAGGGTTCAACCAACTTGCTGAGCGCTTACGATTGTCAAACAGGATCCATTTCTCGTCACAAGTAACAATGCGGTTCAGAATTCCTTCATTTGTATGCCTTCTGAGCAGTGCAAGGCACGTCTCCACGCGTACTTCGCGCTGGCGGTCATTGAGTTCGTGGGGTACCCATTTGTCAAGCTTTTTTACCTTGCCAATTTGACGCAAATGGACCAATATTGTTTTGATGCTAACGTCGAAAGCTGCTGCTAATTCAGCCGTGGATTGAGTTTCATCAGCTTCCACAATTGCCTTTAATTCGTCATTGTCGACCAAAGTTTTCGGTCGACCACGGGGTTCATTTTTCGTTGCGTTGAAAACAAAACACTAACTATTAAACAAATGACGATTTTAGAAAAAGAATTCTATGTTTGTCAAATAAAATTAATTTGAAATTAGAATTATCAGTCAAAAAAAATATATTTTCATTTGAAATGGCCAGTACGGCAAAACGGCAGTTTCATAGGTAAAGACCTATTATTAAGTAATCAGAAGAGATGTGACAGCATTATTTACTGATATTTTTGTTTATTAATAAAAAGTATTTACAAATTGTAAGTATAACATAAACCTTTTAGCTGCTAGCTAGCTGTAAAAACTGCTTCGAAATTGATTGCGTGGATTCGAAAAAGAAATATTTGTTTTATACTATGTAGTGATATTTGACGGCCGAGTTGCGTAGTGGTTGGTAACCTTGCTTCATACGCCAGAGGTCCCAGGTTCGAGTCCTGGTTGGGGCATTCATTTGTGTCATGAACACAGATGTTGGTTCTGGGGCGTGGTTTTATGTATGATTATTCTGGGTCACCCCCCAGTGTGCTGTTGATGTGTTTGTCTGGGGATTTATTATTACTATTATATAGCTTAAATTGAAATGACAAAGGCCTATAATATTTTTTTCACTTTCAAGTTGTTTCACCTATTTATTATCACTGCGATGACGACATACGTTTTGACAGGCCTTAATATCAAACAATGACAAAATTGACAAAAGCATTGAGTTTGAATTACTTAAATAGAGCGTGAACGTTCGGGTAAGAACCCCACGCATGTGGATGAGAACTTCGGCACTTTAGGCCGAGAATGCCCTACAGTATTTTTCGGTCGGAAAACGCTATAAATAAAAATCTAGCATGGTATTTAGTGTCTAACTTGGTCAAATTTAACCCGTCAAAAACACCGGCGTGTTTATTCTCCGCGAAAAAGAGCAGTTTCGACCTAACGCCCACTTTCCAAAATGTTTCTGTACCGTTAACCGACCACCTAGGGCTTCTGGGCGTAACTATATCGTCCCAACTAAACTTCGGGCAACAAATTGTGTCCATGGCCCAAACTGCTTAGAAGAAGTTGGGAATCATCTCGAAGGTCCGACGGTACTTCAGCCCTGAACAGCTGCTTAATTTGTACACAGCTCAAGTTCGATCTTGTATGGAGTACTGTAGCCACCTTTGGGATGGTTCTGCAAAGTACCAACTACAAACGACGGACGCAGTTGACCGAAGAGCCCGAAAAATTATTAACAACTTTGACCTCACCACCAAAAAACTGCAAAGCCTTGACCATTGTTGGAAAGTTGCCAGTTTAGCAGTCTTCTACAGATTACATTTTGGAGAGTGCGCGAATGCTCTTTTTGATCAGGTTGAACCCACACCCGTCTTATATCGGACTACTAGACGCAGACAGGCATTCCATCCCTTTATGGTAGATATCCCAAGAAGTCGAACCAAACGCTTCGATAGTTCCTTTTTGGTGCGGGTCGCCTAGGTGTGGAATGAACAGCCTGCGTCTGTTTTTCCAGAAAACTATAGTCCTAGTTCTTTCAAGCGTCGAGTGAATAGGTATCTCGTGGATAGACGTGTAACACCTTCGTCTTCACCGTCACTTTCCATCGGGTGAGATAGAAGACAAACGTCTAATCCTTTTTCAATAACAAAAAAACGCAAAGGTGGTTGTGTAGAATATTATGAAAAGTTCCCGATCCAATTTGTAGATTATGTTTAATCACCTCGTATGTGATTCGCTGGTTTTGTTGAATCAAATTTTCCACTCGTAGCACTTTAAAAAAAAATGCAACTTTAAATGCAACAGAAATTAAAATTTAACCACAAAATTAAAAAAAAAACGAATAATTTAAATACTTCAAAAACATTTTTAGCAAAAAGTTAAGTTGTGTGTATAGAATTGTCCGCGCTCAGGTACCTAAGTTATTAAGTGAAGCTATTTTGAAAATGTTAATGTTCAGCGACTTTTGGAGCGCGTGATATTCAGGTACTGCTGGAGTTTTATTCTGATCATCATATTTTGGCGCTGTTCCCGTTGAGTGACTTAAGCACGTTGCAGTGTAAAGCAGTTTTGAAAATTTGGAAATGGTCAGCCACTTTTGGGGCTAACTGTACCTATCTCGAAACCTAAGTTGTTAAAGCCTTGGTAGTCCAGGTTTGCGATTTCGATCCTACCTAAAAATAAGATATACATATTCACATAACTATAATGATAACGACTATTCATGATATGATTACGTTTTGCTTTGTTTGTTCCGTGCCTACCTTGCGTACGACCGTTTTCATGCAAAATGCCTTACATCCTATAAAAAGAAACAAACACACTGTTTCTTCTTGAACATCTTGCAAAAAATGCGTGTAAGTCCCAACATAATTCCAGGCCAGTGGCTAATGCATGCCTTATCAGGCGTCTGATTCACAAGGCCGGACCTCGGTTCAATTTGGTTGCTGCTATGATATCATTGCTTCAGAGAACCAGTCTGTATAGAACGTGTTTTTTTAACTAATGAGGTGATAAAAAACGTATAGTCTTTGACCTGATTGTAGGTATTTATGTTTGCTTGGAAAATCTAGGTTTGTAAAGTTCGTTCGGAGTTTTGTGAATGTTCTTGCGCTTGTAGTTATTTTCTTAATATTTGTGATATCTTAATATGCACATGTACTCGTACTACGTATGGGTTGTCACAATAATCTTCTCTGTATGTAGTTTATAGATATTTACTACAAATATCGATGGGATACCAAACGATGGACGACAAGAACTAATCTTAGTTTTCCTTCAGCGCTCATAGCTGGAGGTTGCAACCAGACAAAGCCAAAGGCGACCTGTGATTTTCGTCGGTGGTGGTACCTAACTGTACCTCTTACACCACATATTCCAGTAAAAGTCTGACTTCCTATGTATAAGATATTCTGTGAGCCTGACATGTGTATTAGTAGTCAAAGATATTTGTTGAAGAGACATAAATATTTTTCTATTTTTATTATTGATATTTAAAAATAAAGTAGAGTTATGATTAAGATATAGTATATTTAATATTAATTTATATACAGAATACTGGTATCTTTATTATGTGACATAACTTTATCTACTGGGTATACAATCTTATGAGAATTATATTTCAATTGTAGCATTAGTGTCTCTGGAAACACTCAGGAGCACATTGACTGCCTACTGTATAAATAAATAGCAAGAAATATTTGCAACTTACGTAGGTCGCGTCTGTGTTAAATCGCCATTCATACGTCATGGATTCCCCATTATTTTTCTTAATTTATAATAATTTTTTTATCATCACATCCTAAATAGATGGAATAGATTTCCTTAATTTCAGTATGAGTTTAATTCAGTAAGAACAGTTGGACGTGTCGCAGAGATCAGAGTCACAGTGACCTAGTTTGGAGACGTTGCCCTCTGTGCGTTCAGATTAGATATGTTTACCCCAAAAATGTTTCTTTCGACCCCTTCATGTGTGGGTATTGCTTATTTTTTTTAATTTAGTTTTTCGTTTTGGGGAAATGTACAGCTACTGTCGCATACCTGAAAGCCAATTATAAACTAGGTACTTAAAATATATATTTTTAAACAAACGTTTTACTAATTGAAATAAACAATATAATAATAAATTTTTCTTCACAAATTTGCCATAGCTACGGTGTAGCTATTACGAATCTGACAAGGTTGTTTTAACCCTAAAAGTGACTATTAAAATATAATTACAACTTCGTGAAGCATGTATCATAAACAGGCGCACACTCGCATGGCTACAGTCGGTTAACTGAAATATCTTGTAATTACAAATCTACAAATGTTTAGAAATCACAACACTGCGTTGGCAAAGTTTATTTTCATCGCGACCAATATTTATGACGGCGGCGTTTTGCAGCGGCGAGAAAAGCGAACGGATAATTTATCTTCATAGTTTTTATTATAGTCTATTTCATATTTCACAATAATAACTGAAAGACTGATAAACAATATGTTTTTAGACGGTTTTTTCGCTTTGTGTCTATGTTTATATTTTTGATTGATATAAATTGTATACGTAGCAATGCTGTAAATATTGCAATCAGCGGTGTTTAATTTATATCGGTGGTCTTACCAAGTCTTTAATATAATTACTGAAAGTAAAAATAATCTGAAATAGGATGGTGTGTATTCTCTGTCGCACAGTCAACATCTATTAAAAATGTTATGTATATAAAAATGTAAAACTCATAATTTACTGTACAGTGCAGAAATATTTGCGGCCACGTTATAGTGATAGGCGTGTTTATTTAAATTTCTTTTAAAGGACTGTAAAATATACCGAATGCGTGAACTATGATCCTAGGAGTGCTGAATCGCTTCCAATTAAGGGCATCAATATATTCAATACCTTACTACTTGAACCTTATTACCTGAACTACTTGCGGTTGCAAGTGTGCAATAAACGTAGGCCATAAGTATACAATAATATACGGGGCTTACAAATTTTTGTTGTATTTCTTAGTTCATCCTCATTCCTCCAAACCTTGGTCATAGTCAGGCGCGGGTTTATTAAGAATCTCGGCATGTTTCGCGACGTCACAAATTCGACAAGGCAAAGTTTATGG
Source organism: Marasmarcha lunaedactyla (assembly GCA_923062675.1). Classification (NCBI taxonomy): domain Eukaryota; kingdom Metazoa; phylum Arthropoda; class Insecta; order Lepidoptera; family Pterophoridae; genus Marasmarcha; species Marasmarcha lunaedactyla. The sequence goes on along the minus strand of OV281346.1, from coordinate 10,684,067 downwards.
CGCTCGTACGATTTGTTTACAAAGTCCATGCGCCATCCATGGCCGTGGTTTTATGATATGAGGAGTTTTAAACATACCTGGCTATTTAAAGTCTTAAATGCAATGTTTTTGACCTTCAGAGTTCAGTTCCTTTTGTTGTTGATAGTAGTCATTGGACGTGGGAATAATTTGGTACTTTTGTTTTTTTTTTAGTTTATATAATTGGAAGTGAGCATTTGTCCTATTGTTAACAAATTTAATACTTTATTATACGTATGGTGATACTTGTATTACGAATTAGTAAAGCGTAGTAATCTTGCCTGCTACCATAGAGGGGCCGAGTTTGGATATAGGTGGACAAACAAATGTGGTTACTAGGTATTATTTACAACATTGTGATAGAGTATAGTTTTAATGAAATAGTAACGAATATCAATTCCATTATGAGTTTTTTCTCCACACTTAAACAATTACTTATAGTTCTGGTATATAAATGATTTTATAAAATAGAATCAGCTTTTTCCGCTGATAAAACGGATGTAGAGAAAAACAACATATCTTTCCAAGTACATATTCATATTACCTACATTTGAACATACACGCTAAATAACTTTACCTAATTACTCATGTTAACTTGTAAACAGACACTGAAGGTACCTATTGAACACACATGCCTTCAAACATGGTTGAAGGTACCAGTTATCTTAGCTCTGTGTAATTCTTCACAGCGCAAAACCTCTTTTGTATACTTTTCTAAAGACGCGCTGACAAATAAATACTGTGGCCGAGTTTGTTTGGTTTCATTGCTTTAGTTAGTCATTTATTAGCACTGATTGTTTTACGCAATATGAGTGTACAGCGATTTCGTTATTCGCTCTTTTTTATCAGCGCGTTTGTCTTGTTATTCTCTAGGCCTACATATTTTAAGAAGTGCTTAGCCTGTATTAAATGCCTATTCGAGAGCTTATGGTTACCAGATAAAAGTGTTTTTTTGATTTGTCTGTATACTCACTCCGTAATAATACCTCTGAATATTTGAAATTTCCTATAATTTTTATTTCGTCTAGTTGTGGACGAAATACTCGATTGAAATAGTAATATATAGCATTAGGTGTTGCAGTATTTATTCATATTTTTTAGGTTTAACTTCGTTTTATTAAAAATACTTCTCGTAATATACCAAATATACCTACATGCTTAAAACCTCCGGATCAGTACCTTTCATAGATGTCAGGAAATACATTTAAATACACCTACCAAAACAATATTCAAATCTGATTATTTTACGTGTGTTCCTGGTTTTTTTCATGCAGTCACTGCATATAAATACTAATACAATAAAAACAATCTTGACTTAAAAATCTTTTTTGATTATTAGATACTTCTTTTATTCTAATTTATACTTTTAAATATATAAAAACAAGGCGCTATGCAAATAAAGATAAACCGTTAATGAAATTTTCCACCAGCAGTAGTTAGGTTAATATCAAAGTAATTAACCGTGTAAGTACCGTACGTCATTTACCAGCATATTTCTGTACCCACATACAAGTAGAACGTACAAGGTAGGTAGGTAGGTATATGCACACATTTCTGGGAAGTGTTGCGACCTACATAATGAAGATTTTGCATGTTGTTAGGACTTAATATGGAAGTTTACTAGGTGTGGACTTGCTAGGGACACGGAATAATATATGATGCCCTGTTATTAAACTTTAGTTGAGCCTCGCCCTGTCTAGAATGTGTAAAAATGCTTTTTTAATTACTACTAAACTTTGGTTAAGTGAAATAGCGGAAGTTAGATGGCGTTCTTACATGACGTACCTGAGGGATGGACCTTTTACTCACACAAACTCAAGTATTTATACACATTTATATATTCTTATCATTGTAAGAAAAATCTGATTGTTGTGGTCTTTTGTCCAATTATATTGATAGTAAAACAGTATACTCGTAGTTGTATACTCGTAAAACAGTCTTAATTGTTATCTTTGACTAAATTAGTATTATATTCAGAGAGGAGGCTGGTGATCTGTCCTACAGGACCTCCGAGTGTAGACACCAGTCTCTCACATAAATTAATTTATTTCCGTTTTATTAACTAAATAAAGATTTATTAAGTATTATTGGTATCAAAGAGATATTATTTATAATATTTTACATGAATGAACCTGACAGAGAGATTGATGCAAGGACGTGGCGCGCCAGCAGGTCATTGCGACTAAGTAAAATCAGGCGACGGGGACAAGATTTATGAGGTCCATGCGTCTATTTTACATTGATCAAAGTTTCGAAAATGAACTAGTTTTAAGCATCTCGGTAACAAGAGCGCAATTCTTATGAAAAAATTACTATAAGACCAGTCGGCTGCCTTGTCTATCACAACCCAACACGACGAGCTTATTTTTAATATAATATGGCTAGTAACAAAAACATATAATATAAACATAAATTAGTCTAGAAAATAGCATAGAAACATGTTCACCTACGTTTCTGTAGTGTGCTAAAAATACGCTGTTTCCGTGAGCGGTAGAAAGTTAATGCGTGAATCCGTCGACTAGGAGCTCTTATGCTCGGAAGTTTATGTTATTAGTTATTTTCCTTTGCGATGACGAATGTAATGCAAACGTAATGTTTGTTGAGGGCATATATCGTAGTAGGTTTAATTGTAAGCTACTTATTCAATGCGCTTTTTAATGTTAATATTTACGTAACATAGTCATAAAATGTAATAAGTAATTATTATTGTTTATCAATTTTCCATTCAAAAAAAAACTTGTTCTTGGAAACATTTGATTTGTTAGCAGAAAGACCCTGGACTGAAACAGTTTAGAACGTGCTCGTAATATCTCATATAAATGCCACTTTACAGTAGTCACACATTTTTTCTGTGAATTTTTAATAACAACACATTTTTGCGACAGAGATAGATTGAACGCCTCCTCGTCCTTCTACGAGTATATCACAAAGATATATGAAAAGAGTGATATTAAGTTAAATACCCTTACCATTCCAACATCGGACGACCAGACGCCGACAGGGTTTAATGGTAAATACGCCTAAAAGTCGAACAAACGATATGATAGCTCGTTTTTGGTTAGCTCCGTGTATGTAATATGTGGGCAAAGGTGCCGGTGTCTATTTTTATATATAAAGCAGATTCAATTGACAACTCCTGGATAGGCGTCTTACATCCATTCTTCATCTTTGCTTTCCATCAGGTGATATGACGTGAGATAAAGACAAACGCATAACCAATTCTCTATTTAAAAAAATGCAGCCCCATTGACGTTAAGTCATACATCTCTGTAATTATCAATAATACAAATAAATCCAAGTTGTAAAGCATAATCAAAGTTTAAGCCGGCACTCATAACTGATTTATTACACAAGGATGGCGAACAATAAACAAACATGTTCAAAAGATGAAAGCGATTCGCGTGAAAGCTAATTTTGATTAATAAACTGTCCGTCCGTAAAAGAATCAGAGTGGGTTTTTTATTTTTGGTGTCACGAAGTGTGGGGATCGAAGTGGGACGCGGTGGAGTAGGTAGGTACTACCTGACCGAGCCAACTAGACGACTGTCTAACGTGACGTCATTTGTTTCGGATACGGACACCAGCACTATCATTATTTATTTCGGTATTTTATGCTAATACTTATACACCTTACTAAATCACCAAATTATCGAGTGGCATTTCTGTCTCAGAGCTTGTTTTGTTTATTAGTACTAAAGGATTGAAAGGGAAGCCGCATTCCGCCCGTTCGTCTAAATCGCTTGGTCGATTAGTACCCAGTGAGGTACGCTCGTACCCTTCTACCCACCGAGTGGAACGAATGTTCCGAGCTGAAATGTTACCGTGGCATTTCAACGCCCTGAGAATGTTTGGGGTCTGTCTGCCGTTACTATTGTAGTTCTTAGGTTATTGTTTGATAAAATTGTATGGATAATTTGCAATGAAGCGTATGATTTCTTTTGCGGCTCATAATCAAATGACAATTTCAAACTAAGAGTCTCTTGAAATCAAAGCGCTCTTTTCTGCCATTCTTCTCAGTCTTTATATACTTTTTTTATATTAGGTCTTTACCTATGAAATTGCCGTTTTTCACGAAATAAATGAAGCGTAATTTTTTTATATATTTTTTATTTCTATTAATCAAAATAATCACCCATGCAATAAATGCATCTTTGCCAACGCATTGGTAGCTTATTGATGCCTTTCTTGAAGAAATCAGCTGGACGGGAGGCAACAAATTCTTCAAAGGCATTTTGTACTGCCTCTCGGGTATTGAATTTTTTTCCCGCCAAGAAGTTATCCAAATTCTGGAAAAAGTAGAAGTCTGTAGGCGCAAGGTCTGGTGAGTACGGTGGATGACGGAGAACTTCCAACCCCAACTCTTGTAGCTTGGAGACCGTCTGCTGTGCAGTATGAGGTCGCGCGTTGTCGTGCAGGAGCATTGGAGCCGAACGATTGACCAAAGCTGGTTGGAGACGTGCGAGCTTCTCCATCATTGTGTTCAGTTCTTCACAGTACACATCTGCAGTAATGCTTGTCCCGTTTGGCAAGAAGCTGTGATGAATTACACCCGCGTTAGACCACCAAACAGTGACCATCACTTTTCTAGGGGTAAGTTTTCGTTTAGGGCATTGTTTGGGTGCTGAACCAGGGTCTAACCAACTTGCTGAGCGCTTACGATTGTCAAACAGGATCCATTTCTCGTCACAAGTAACAATGCGGTTCAGAATTCCTTCATTTGTATGCCTGCTGAGCAGTGCAAGGCACGTCTGCACGCGTACTTCGCGCTGGCGGTCATTGAGTTCGTGGGGTACCCATTTGTCAAGCTTTTTTACCTTGCCAATTTGACGCAAATGGACCAATATTGTTTTGATGCTAACGTCGAAAGCTGCTGCTAATTCAGCCGTGGATTGAGTTTCATCAGCTTCCACAATTGCCTTTAATTCGTCATTGTCGACCAAAGTTTTCGGACGACCACAAGGTTCATTTTTCAGGTCAAAATTTCCAGAACGGAAGCGGGTAAACCAATAACGGGTGGTGCGTTCGTTTGTAGTGTTCGCTCCGTAAACGTCGTTGATGTTGCGTGCCGCTTGTGCCGCTTGTGCCGCTTTGCTGCCACGACGGTACTCATACTCCATAATTACTCGAATTTTTAACTTATCCATGATGACGAAAAATGTTCGAATGCGTTGAAAACAAAACACTAACTATTAAACAAATGACGATTTTAGAAAAATAATTCCATGTTTGTCAAATAAAATTAATTTGAAATTAGAATTATCAGTAAAAAAAAAAATATTTTCATTTGAAATGGCCAGTACGGCAAAACGGCAGTTTCATAGGTAAAGACCTATTATTACAGTAATAATCATAATTCAACTATAAACGATAGTTATGCACGCACGGACAGCTTGATAAATTAAAACACAATAAACTTTATTCATTTCTTATCTTAACATAGCTTTTTAAATATAATTTAGGGGATAAACTAAATATAAATCCAAACTAAATTTCAATAAACACCGTTCAAGGAATTCTTAAAAGTAAAGATAACATAGCTACATAATTCACTGAGTCTGCCGCTGCTTCTATTGAGCAGTCACTTTATACTTTTGACCCGTTGGAATGTAATATTCCAAAACATAGTATTAGAAATAATTTAAACATAAGTTAGTGACAATAGATAATACATCTAGCACCAGTATTCTAAGTAGTAATTTAAGCAATAAAAATGTAAAAAATAATTTTCTTAACATAGTCCATCAAAATATGCAGGGCATTGGTGGTAAGGAATTACAGATCGAACTATTCATAAACTGTGAAAATATTCATATACTATGTATCACAGAGCACTGGCTCACACAGTGTCAAATTATGTCTTCTTATAAGAATCATGTAATTGCTAGTTCATTCAACAGAGAACAAACAACTTGCGGCGGCTCAATGATCATCACTCATAAGAGCCTAACATTTAAAGAACGCACTGATATTGTAAGTCTGTCTGTTGAGCGATCAGTTGAAATAGCCTGTATTGAGATAGGGAATATTGTTATAATAAGTGTATACAGACCCCCATCCTCACCATATGAAGTCTTTGAGAGGACTATGGATGAGGTATTACATAGAGTAAATAACAAAAACAAAGAAATAATTATTTGTGGCGATTTTAATATTGATTTATTAGTAGAGACGTCACAAAGTAAACGATTCTTGAATCTTTTTAATTGTTACAACCTAAAAAATCTCTTCTTAGAGCCTACGCGAATCACAGCGACCTCAGCCACATGTCTTGATAACATTTTTACAAATTTAATGCCATGTACAAAGTCAGTAATTAATAAACTACAATCAGATCATAGTGGGCAGTTGGCCACTTTTGATACTGGGCTAAAAAAGACTTTAAAAAGAGAAATTACCTTTATACCCATGAATGAGAAGCGGCTTGAAACATTTAGGAAAAATGTATTTGAAAAAACATTTAAATTAGATTACTGTGCAGATCCTATTACTCAATATAACTCTATTCATAATATAATTAGAAATGAATATGTCTCTGTTTTAAAAAAAAAGAAAATATGTATAAATAATAATTTATTTAGGTTTAGTGACTGGGCAACAGTGGGAATATGCAGAAGTAGAAATAGATTATATGAATTGTACAGTGAAAGAACTTATCATAATAAGACATTTTATGAATATGTTAAAAAGTATTCAAAATTATTTAAACGAGTTTGCAATGTAGCTAAATCTAATTACATTAATAATAAAATTAAATATAGTACTAACATTTCAAAAACTGCATGGAATATAATTAATCAGGAAACTGGGAAAGCAAAAGAACCACACACCAATATAATTTAAAAATTAATGATAAAGTGTTGTCAACTGACAAAGAAGTTGCTGAAGCATTTGAAAATTTTTTTACTGCCATCCCTGTGTCAACTACTTCGAGTATTAATTCATGTTCCACTCTTGCACAGTCACTGCTAACGGAAAATGTAAATTCATGCGATATTGAATTCACATTTAAACATGTTACTGTTCCACAAGTTTTAAATGCATTTAAAAGCATTAAAGTAAAAAATACTGCCGATTTAGATGGGATTTCTGTTAAAATTATTGAATCTGTCATTGATGGTAAAGCCCCGTACTTAGCCAGTATATTTAATGACTGTGTTGATAATGGTGTTTTTCCTGATTTAATGAAATTGAGTAAGGTCATTCCAATATTCAAAGCAGGTAGTATGTCTGACCCTAATAATTTTAGACCTATATCTATACTACCAACGCTCAGTAAGATTTTTGAAAAATTAATTTTAAATCAATTACTCTCTCATTTTTACGGTAATAGTTTAATGAATTTTAAGCAGTTTGGTTTCACGCGAGGTCGCTCAACAACCGATGCCGGTGATGAGCTCATAAAACACGTATTCAGCGCCTGGGAGGAGTCGTGTGATGCTATTGGTGTCTTTTGTGACTTGTCCAAGGTGTTCGACTGTGTGGATCATACTACTCTACTCATGAAACTGCACCATTACGGCATTAAAAACCGAGCGCTTGCCTTGATTAAATCATATATTTCTAATAGAAAACAGAAAGTTGCAATAAATGGAGAAAAATCATCAGGATCGGCATTGACAGTGGGTGTGCCCCAGGGCTCAGTTCTCGGTCCTTTCCTATTTTTAGTTTATATTAATGTTCTGCCATCGGTCGTTAAGAATCAATGCGAGGTCATATTGTTTGCTGACGATACTTCCTTCTTGTTTAAAATCAAAAGACAAGAAATTGACTATCGAGCGGTGAACAAATGCATCTCCAACACATAGCAGTGGTTCTCAGCTAATAATTTGCTCCTCAATGAAAAAAAAACGAAATGTGTTAAATTTACATTGCCAAATGTCAAACAGGTAAACACAAACATTGTAGTTAAGAGCCAGGAACTGATTCCTGTAAACTCAACTGTATTTCTGGGCATAACCTTAGACGCCAAACTCCAGTGGGGACCGCATGTTGATGGCTTAGCGAAAATGCTTGGTTCTGCCGCATATGCTGTTAAAAAAATTTGACAAATTTCAAATGAAACAACTGCTCGATTAGTCTATTTTGGTTACTTCCACAGCCTCATGACATATGGTATTCTGTTGTGGTGGAGTGCTGCCGACATCGATGCTATATTTATTCTGCAGAAAAGGGCTGTTCGCGCAATCTATCAGCTCGGTCCAAGGGTGTCACTTAGAAGTAAATTTAAGGAAATAAATATTCTTACCTTCCATTCACAATATATTTTAGAAAATTTAATGTATGTTAAAAAGAACATAACCTTGTTCAAAAGAAAAAAAGATCTGCACAATGTTAACACAAGAGGAAGAAATATGCTGGCAGGTCATAATACCAAGCTTCATAAAGTCACTTACTCATTCATGGGTCAATGTAAACGCTTTTATAATAAGGTTCCTGAGGATATCCAAGGTCTTCCTATTGACAAATTCAAAGAAACTATAAAGGAGAAGTTGTGTGCTAGAGCATATTATAAACTATCCGATTATTTGGATGATAAAAGCCCTTGGGTATAATCCCCTCATTAACAGGATTGTACTAGTATTTGTAACAAAGCATGTGTAATGTGTCTGTATGTGCGATGAGTTCTTCGTCCCGATGAATATCTAAAGCGTCATTGTCACTAAAGTACGTCTTCTTATGGTAGCGTCGGGTGACGGGTCGCTCACTTCCCTCTAATATGGTTGAGGAGGGCGATGGCTGGATCCCGCGTTAACTCGTGAACGGGTGCCGTTTGAGGGTGTTCGTCGTTTGGATACTTGGGGGGAGGGAGACTTGCCGAGCTAACAGATGCAGAAAAGAATAATTTTTGTATAGACATAAAGAGACTCTGTAAATTTATTTTGAAAAAAAATATACCCGTGAAGTTTCTTGCCAGTTCTTCTTCACGAAGGTTTTTTTCGAACTGGTGGTAGAATCATGTTTTATTTGACGTCAATAAGAACAAGTAATTGTCAATGTTGAGAAATAAATATTTGAATTTGAATTTGAGTCTTATGATTTTAAGTAAAGTTATTTTAAATTCAATTATTTGTTTGAGAAACCTATGGTTTTACTTGTGAAAATATAATAACTGTTATATTATTTGTTACAGGTATAGCACTGCGACCTTTTGGACTTTCGATCGTCTATTTGTTCATTTATTTTTGTTTGCCCCTGCTACATCTGTCACACCGGAAAAGGAGAAGTAAGTTTATACATTTATTAATTGGGAAATATTAGGTCATTGCATATGAAATTGGTGTTTTGTAAGGGAGCATTGTTTTTTAATATAGTAGATTTATTTAATCAAAGTATGTACCATTGCTATCTATGCACTTTTGCCATCTCATAGGTAGTTCATTGATCCCTTTACAAAAAAAAACAATTCGGACGGGTAACAATAAAATCTTTGAAGGAAGGACTGCACCATGGGAATTGAATTTTTTCTCTTGCAAGAAGTTATCTAATTTCGAAAAAAATGGTAATCTGTTGGAGCGAAGTTCGGGGAGTACGGTGTATGTCTTAGACATTCCAATTGAAGCTCCTCTAATTTGGTAGCCGTCTGTTGTGCAGTCTGTGGTCTAGCGTTGTCCTGAAGCAGAAGTGGCCTAGAGCGATTGACCAGCCTCGGTTGTTTAGTAGCTAGCTTTTCCATCATAGTTTGCAGTTGCTGACAATAGACATCAGCCGTAATCTTCTGGCAGATTTCATCAGATCAGATTTAAGAAAGCTGTAGTGAAGACACCGGCACTAGTTCACCAAACGCTCACAGGTAACTTTTTTGAGTAAATTTTCGCTTGGGGCAGGATTTGGCTGGTTCGCCAGGGTTCAACCATTGCGATGAGCATTTCCGATTGTCGTACAGGATCCACTTTTCGTCACAGGTAATGATTCTATTTAAAATCCTTTAATTATTTTGCCGGTTGAATAGTGTAACGCAGAAGTCGACGCGCGTTTGTCAGTTTGCTGCACTCAATTCATGAGGTATCCACCTCTCAAGCTTTTTCACGTTCCTAATTTGCATCAAGTGGGTTAAAACAGTTTTGTCACTAATTCCGCAGCCTACAGCTAACTCGAACGTCGTTTGCGATGGTCCGCTTCTACAATAGCCTTCAATTCTTCATTATCAACTTTGGACTCTGGCCGTCCACGGGGCTTGTTCTGCATGTCGAAATTTTTCAGAGTGAAAACGTTGGACCCAAAAACGCACTATGTTTTCTTTTGCGACACCGTCGCCATACAACGCATAAATACTTAGAGCCGTTTCTGCAGCTCTGGTGCCACGGTGAAACTCGTACTCGTAAATAACGCGATATTTCAAGTTGTCCATTTTGTAAACTAAGTGACGCAAAGAAAAAACCAAAAGAGGAAAAAAGCGTGAGTAAATAGCTCTATAAATTTGAAATTGTAATTCTTAACCAAAGAGGAGATAATACAGATCAAAGTGACCAGTACGACAAAACTCCAATTTCATAATGTAAGGACCTAATATATATGTGTATATTATATCTAAATTGTTATTATTTTATTGATTACCGTAATTTGTTTAGAACTTATAAATTGATTTGCAAACGTAAACAATAACAAAGTTTGTTTAGTTATACATTTATGTACTTCAATGGACTATATAGTATAAACAGTGGGTACTATTTATAGTAATTGTTATTCGATACACTGCTATGACAAGTCCGTTTAAATGGTCAATATCATAAATTTTAACCATTTCAACCAAACATTTTATTTTAATGTTACAATTAAAGATAAGCGTTTGACTACCTAGCGGGTTTTAAAAATAACGCTGTGACAAGGATGTTGTCAATAACTTACATATTACGTGACAAATTGTATATCACATCGTGTACGATAACTGCTGGCCGCGATTGTACCTTAATCAACTACACTGTCTCTGATCTTTGACCTATGAATCAAACGCTTTAAAATTCAACATTTGTAGTAATTGGTGGACACTTATTACAAATACTTAGTGACACACTTTGGTGTAACACTAAGAGGTACCCGCGGCATTTCTAGCGTCATTTTTTCCAGGACAAAGCTTGATATTATTAAGATCGTGTTAATTATAGAATTCATTCAAATCCTTTCAGTCGTTTTTACTTTACATAACATTAATAATAAACCTAAACAAATACTCTCGTACAATAACTGTGTCCAAAGACGGGTCTTCAATAAATTGCATTTAGTACCCATAGTTAATTGACGATTGACAATAGCTACAAAGTTTGGCAAATGAACTAAATAATTAGAGCGATTTTTGTTTTCATATTATTTAAATGGTTCACCAACAGATGTAATCTTTGTAGAGATTTATTTCATTTTATAATTAACTCGAAAACCACGGATTTTATTCAACTCCTTACTTACAGAGAAGAAGTGCGTCTATTAAATGGCAGACAATATACATTGAGGATTTGTTTTATAATATATGTGATCCTTAAAAAATTTAATAATTTTGTTCAATTAATGTATATCAAATTAAATAAAGGAGAAGAAAACATTCGCTGCCAATATTTCCATATGAATATGAAAATTATACTTTCAGGATGGACGAGCTTTCTCTTCGCGATCGTCATAGTATCAGTGATACTGTTTCTGACGCACATAGCGTGGCACGCCACTCTAGCGGCGTTTCTACCATACGGTAGTCTCTTAGTGGACTATCCTTTAATAGAAAAGATTGGGAAGGCTTTGGGCTTGGTCGTCTATACGGATATCGATTCCTTGACGGCAATCATTTATATAATGCCAGAGGTTAGTTACATTTGCTGCAACTTCAATGTGTACCTTAAAACGTTATTAATTTATAACTTAATTCAGTAAGATCATTAATCTGAGACGAAATGTTTAATATTGCTCGTATTACGACTGGACAAGTTTGAGTTACATAAAGCCATTCATATTTATTTTACACTAGTAACGGAACTTGCTTGTGTTTATGCAACATGATATATAGCGAGTTCTAAAGTAAGGTATTGTCACTTGTTATATTAAGACCTACGAAATGCTACGAAAATTGTAATGAATAACCACATACCTATTAAATTTGCATTACATTTTTAAAATTTAAACTTGTGCTCTATAGAATTGATTAACAGAAAATCTTATAAATACTATCTTTTAAAAAAATTCGTATTTTTTATTTCAGATGATTATGTCAGCAGTGTCAATAATAGTGTACATATGTGTAAGAAAAATCCTATCTGAGGCCAATCCGAATGCTATAAACGAGAACCCGAGATTCAGAAAACACGTATTTCTAGCAACGACAGGTGATACATTACAATAATTAACTATTCCAACACAGGTAACATTGCACGTCCAATGTAAGCAAAGCTTTGTATTATGGGCCGGCTTGGGCGGTCTCCATCGCGTAGATGGCTTCAGAATTTTTGGACAAACCGTATTCATGTTACTTATTGTGTGTAAGTAGGTCTAGTAATTAATCGATTACGAACAGAGAAACAAACAAATAAATATTACCTCTTTAAGGTATTAGTATAGATGACGCAATGATCTTAGGGAGCTACCTAAATATAACAGAAGCCACATTTAGGTACCAATACTTAAACCAGAGACCCATCTCTCTTCCACGGTATTGCCACAGCGCATTACATTACATTATACTTTTGAATTATAATTTTAATGGACACCAACCAGTTCTCGCGGTCTATTAAGATTTTTATAATGACTCAGCAGAAAAAAATATAATCCCGATTAGTTGTAAATTGTTGTCAAGAGCTCTGTGGTCTCACAAATATCGGTAGTATCTACTTGTAATTTTTAAAAAACCACTTGACCGTTGTTTTAGTTACCATCACATATCACTAAAAGAAAGGTTCTTTCTGAACCTTTGCTTATATATTTCATACAACCATAAAAGAATAAACTTTAATAATTTTCAGGAAAGTACATAAGCCTATTCCTGGTAATGTTCTCCGGTATATTCCAACCGAACGTCTTATCCGGGACTTACTACCTGCTGTTCATCGCTTGTGCCACGTCCTGGTCGCTGCTGAAGTTGTCTGACAAAGGGTTTGCCGTGGTTGGCCGATGCGTCATGGCGATTATGGCAATGAATTGTATAGTTATCATTGTATATCAAGTGCCGTATTTAGTGGAGGAATTGTACACGCCTGAACAACCGTTGGCTAGGTTAGCAGTGTCATGATAAAATTTATCTTCGAATCAGAACTGTGTTTTACCTTGTTATTGTGAACCAGATTAAAACTATTGGATAAAGATGCAAACTTTTTGTCCAGTTAGATTCTTGCCGACTACGAAAGACCTGTGTTCCTGTATCTTAATATAATTAAATTATACTAATTCGTTGTGTAAAGAAAAAGATCTGACGCTAATTCAAAAACCGTTTCGAAATATCACTTTTTTTATACATTATTTTGTTAGCTCGCAGGTAAAAGTGATTAAGCTTATTTTAACGAAAAAGCGTGAAATAATTGACCTCATAGTCAACCTCTATATGACGTCATAAAATAGCATAATTTTTTACTTCTTTTTGGTTCAGCTGTCATGTTTTTGATAAATATCTGTCATTAACAACCCATAAAAAATTGTATAGGTGCTTATTCCAGGTAGTATAGTAAACTTTGCAATGCATTTTTAAAAGATAACTACTCCGTGACGCCACCATACGAATTTCTTTAATGGTTTATTTAAAATTAAATACTGCACAGCAATCAGAAATGTTCAAATTGGTTCCCCAAAACACCTCATTCAGTTGGAAAAGAGCAAAAAAATTATTGTACCTCAAAATTACTTTACATACCAAATGGGCCATTTGACTAGTTTTCGAAAACCGTCTTACAATATGTAGTGGTGTGTAAGGATAGAAATAATATAGATTTTTATTTATTTTAAGAGTTTCATTCAAAAAATCTAATGACAAAGTACACTGATTTTTTTAAGCTATCAAAAGGATTGATCCAGCAATATGGCGTAGATACTGGCCTGAAACGTTACGCGGTGGCGTCATGACACGGCAAACATTGGTAGAAACAAGATTTTTACTTGCCTGTGACGTCATTTAAAACTAAGCCAGTCAAAATCGTTCAATGTTCAAACTCAAACAATATTATTTGAGTTATTTTTTAAAGAAAAATTTGTTATCGTTTATATCTCTTAGTGCGAATTGCTTAACATTACCTACATTATCTATGCTGATGGAAATAAATATTTCATAATTTTTTTGTTTTGGCAAATTTTTTTTATATTTATTTGGTATAAATAATAATCGATATCTTTCTACCTATTTTAAAAGCTGTTAGCAATCTATGTATTGTACATGTATTCTTATGTATTACAGGTACTTTGGCTTACACAAGTTAGTTGTAATATCAGATACGAAACCAGAATTTGTGTACCAAGTGGCTCGAGATCACAAATGGATTAATTTGATAAATCCTTTGGTCTTACTTATAACATATTTTATACTTGGAGTGACAACACAGACACTTCTGAAACCTAAGGTACGTCTGCATGATCCCACATAAATATATAATTGACTAAATTTAAACTAACTTTTTTTTTGACTAAATATACATACTAAGTTTGTTAACAGTCTCTAACTGGGAGGCACGGTTTGTTTGTCTAACGCTTATGCATTGTGGATCTCTAAAATTGAGAAATTCATTTATTTTTAGTTGCAAAAAAATATCTATCCTCTCAATTTATTTTGAGAGTCATGAAATATTTTAAAAATTTAACATTTAACTTCCGCAAGTAAAAGTAAGGTAGCTTTTTAATTTATCTAACTTTTAATTAATAGCCGATAAAATTGCATACAAGAGAAGATCTCATCAAACCTAATGGTAATTTAAACCGACGCACTTCCCTGAAAAAAGAGGATGATGAGAAGTGGCTAAAAGCTACTAAGAGATACAAAGTAAGCTGGCTTGTTAATTTTTACAAGCACGTCTTCAGATATTTCACTAGATTTCTGTATTTAAATGTTCTGTTTACTACTTGGGCACGCACACCCATAGAGGGACTCTAATGAAGGTCCTAGCCACTTTTTAGATGACACCTCAAATGTATTGTATTTTATGATGGGTGCTGTCCAGGGTACGACATTTTAGGACTTTCGAGTTTCTCTCTGGGTATGTAGGGAGGTTAACTGTAAATAGTCCTTAGTTACGTGTTTAGTCCTTAGTTAGATTTAGTTATTTTTATCGTAGTCTTCACTTCATTCATCGCATGCACTTTCAGTAACACGTCAAGCGTTGAAGACTCATGCTTCATGCCAACTTTACAGTTTGTTCACAAATTACTTAACGAATGAACTTTTTTTTTACTTTTGCAACCTGCTTTCGTTCTTTTTATAGGTTGCATTTCCTTACATAAGCTCAAAAGTACTTCGAGGGACAGCAGCAGATTCCACACCTGTAGGTATCTCATTTTAAATAATTTTTATCCAATTTAATATAAAACTTCTTTTGTCTAAATTATTATTTGCTCGATCTTCAATGCTTGAGGTTCCATACCTTAATGTTTTTGAATGTTCATTTGCACTAATTTCATTAATTATATGTACATTTTTTACTAATAGTTTTGATGAGCACGTGTGTTTTGTTACTTAAATGGGTTTTAATATAAATAGGTGTCTTATTTTGTTAAAATATGTTGACATAGGTTATAAATTATCGACAAAGGCACCGGGTTACAAGCAACTTTGGTTATGGCTTTCCGTCTTGCCGGAAAGTGCGTCTAAACCTGGACTTATAATTATTTATGCTTCTTAAAATATTAATTTCGTCATGTCATTTAAATTAAACTAAATTAAAATATTTGTAGAAAAACTAAATTAAAAATGTTGGTAATACGTGCCCAATTCAAGATATAGTGTATTAATATACTCAAAAAACTCAAGCTTAGAATGTCAAGCTGCGCATTCACCGTGGCTGTGTAATTTTGCAGGAAAGCTCGGTGAATGATAAATTCATTTATTTTTCTTGTCTTTTATATTAAGTAAGCTTCGATTACAAATAAAAACTATACACACAGTTTTTACAAATATGACAATTGGTACATAACAACCCATGTTATTGAAAATACAACCCTACGTGCATGATTTTAATAAAAATTAGAAAGCCGATAACATAATTTGAAATTGTTTAATAACGAAACTCGGCTGTTGGTCTGTAGCTGGAATTTTACTTAAAACATGTTTTTATATTGATTTCTTGACTAAACTCATGAGTATTTTAATACGTTAATAATAATTACAAATATACTTCCCGCAAATATGATAATTCTTTCTTTTGTCGAAGTGACTGCATGCTACTAAATTAAACCCAATTACTCATTTGGTCATTCTTTTAGTGAGGACGTTTTTCTGACACGATATATGATGATAGTATATCGACGATGAAGTACCAATACCTTCTATCTAAATAAATGCAATTTTACAGGAGACAAAAAATCACTCATTTATGTTACAGAAATTATGAATAAATTATTACTAATGCATAAGAGGGGTATGGTGGTACTGTTTAGAGAACAAAAACACAGCTTGAGCTAAGTTAGGTATTTATCAATACCTCCTATCAAATTTTTTTGGAATTTTTTTTAAATCAACAAAAGTCTATTATTAGTATTGGTACTTCATCGTTGGTATGTAGTTTTGTTCGATAGATGGAGGAAAATGAAATAATACTATGGGCAGGATTCAGTACCTACTTAAAGAAAAAAATAGAATTCTAATTCGAAAACCATTTTGTGATATCACTTATCACACAATCAATAATATATTTTGCCAGTAACATGTAGCAGAGAGAGAGCTTATTTTAACGAAAATGCGCAAATTAAATTGACCCTCATTCCATCTCTATATGACGTTATCGAGCAGTATCAACTTCTAATGATTTAAACTTACTTACTTAAACTTTGGTTAAACTGTCATGTCAATGCTAAAATTGTAGAGTGGTTCAGTCCAGGTAATATAACAAACTTTGTAATGTGCCTTTAAAAAGGTTATACAAAAAATTATTGTAAATCAAATACTTCACAGAAATATGAAACATTCAAATAGTTTTCTTCAAATAGCTAATGCTTTAGGCAAAAAATAAGACTTTAAGAAATTACTTTACTTAACGAACACCGAACAGCTACGCACGCAACTTTACCGTGACGTGCTAAGCTAAGTGAACCTTGTACACTTGATACCCTGTGTGAAATAAATATCAAGTCCTGATTAATGTTTCTGTGTACAGCTAATACAGCACCAGTCTGGAATTGACCTTACAAATACCAAACCTTACCAGGATTCTTTGGGGTCCATCGTATTACCGGACAATGAGACTACAGGTACCAGCTCTAGTTTTAATTTATACAACACTAACTTAATGCACAACAATAACATACATTAAAATATCAGTTTCATTTTTCAATTTCAATCAGTATTAAATTTTCACGTTATCAATTACTAAAAAAAAATAATTTGGTGAAATTAAATATTTCTAATAGATTTTTTTTTAATTAACAAATAATTTCAGCTTTTGAGTATTATGGGCTTGGATTTCACGTTACTTTGTGGCGTTTATTTGAAGAAGTTAGTTGATTAAAATGACTAAAATAATTTTTTCAGCTCCTGAAATTACAGAAGAAAAGACGAGCTTAAAAAATGAGTGTGTTGTGGCTGTTGTTGAATTCTTCCAAGTCTTAATAAGGTAACATTAATATTATGTATATAACAAGGGAAAATAAAAATGAACTAATAATAAATGCCGTCATTTTTTAGTTCACAGAAGATTTAAATTCATTAATGTAAATATTTTGTAATGACGTCATCGAACAGAAAAACTAGTTTTACACTTGCACCTTCCCTTGCCTTAGCTTCATACGAATTTTTTGTTTATGCATAGCATTATCTCTGAATAATGTAGATTTCGTATGTTGTAATAATTATCAAAATATGTTAACGTTGTCATAGTTTATCGAATACAAATAAATTATTAAAATAGCACGCAGTGTTAGACAATTAGGCTGAAATTTATTGAAATTTGGACTTGTTTATCACAGCTAAATGGTCAAATAAAAAGCGACTTTGTTTAAAGCTACATAGTGGTGCAAATAGCTTTCGATAAATTTGACAAGTCTGGTGTCACTTGTTTCCAGAATATGTATACTATGCAGTTATAAAACAAAGTCGCTTTCTGTTTAGCTATTTAGCTGAGATAAGTCTGACATTAGTACGTTTTATAGATTATAGCAAGAGTGATTAGTATTTTATGTATTAGAACCTAGTTCCGGTCAAGTATTTAAAAGCCGTGCAATATACTTCTAATTATTTTCAGATCGTCCTACATTATGACAACAATCACTATGATGGCTTGGAGTATAATGTTCCACTCTTGGTTGACGTTTGTGTTCCTAATGTGGGCCAACATAGTGTGGCTGCGACAAGACCAAAGATCCTTTATGCTCAAATCTAGTCCCGTTCTAGTCTTATACGCCACGGCCTTGCTATTAATCCAGTACATATATGGTATGGAACTTACTAAAGAGGAACTTCCAACTAAAGTGCTCTCGATGGTAAGGATTTATTATTTAATTTTAGTGTTTTAGCTATACATCAAGAACGTATGCTAATATACGTATAATATATGTGTGGCATGATAATTTCTACTGGGATGAAAAGGTCTATATAATTTTGTTTGCTTTCAAATGTGAATATTTACTTACTTAGCTAACATTTAAAAAATGCTACTTACGGACAGATCTTATCGGTTTTATTTTCTGTTTATTCATATTCATAATATATGTTTCATCTTACTACGCATTTGGTTTTAAATACTTGCTCTTCAGAATAACTTGACAATATTATAATGTATTGTATACAAGATAATACTAGGGTGGATTGAAAAATTCGCGGCCTAACATAGATAGCGTTGTCATATTATTATAAAACTACCCTCATATGAAACCTAGACTCTTTGTCAGTCTCTGTGAATTTTTCTCTGAGATACATGCGTAGTTATTTATTTTATTGAACATTAAGTGAGAGTAAGTTTCATTAATTTTGAAAATTGATAGTTGAGAGCACCGTGCCGTGATCAAATACCTCCACAAGAAACACTTAACTCCAAAGCAGATTCATGAAGATATGGTGGCTACTTTAGAAACATCTCCGTCGTATACAATGATAAAAAAGTGGACACCTGAATTTAACTGTGGACGAGAGAGCATCAAAGATGACCCCGCTCTGGACGGCCTTCTACAGCTACGACTTCGGAAAACATCGAAAAAATATGTGATCTAGCATGGAAGATAGAAGATTGAAGTTATCTGAGATAGCAGCAAATATAGGGATTTCATATGAATGTACACAAAACATGATCGTTAACGAATTAGGGTTCCACAAGGTGTCTGCATGATGGGTTCCGCGGCTCCTTTCAGTCGAACAGAAACGAACTCGGCTTACGATTTCTAGAGACAGTTTAGAGCTTTTTCAAGCTGATCCAAATGAATTTTTGGCTAGGTTTGTTACTATGGACGAAACATGGGTCGAAATATGGACAAATCATCACTATACTCCTGATTCCAAACAACAATCCAAACAATGGAAGAGACCCGGATCTCCGACCCCCAGGTGTGTTTTTCAGTAAACTAGGTAATGGCATCGGTTTTCTGGGATTTTAAGGGAGTCATCTTGGTTGATTACTTAGAAAGAGGTCAAACTCTAAATTATGCATGCTACTGCACAATATGAAGTCATTTACGCGAAGAAATAAAGTCTTAAAGACCAGGATTGTTGACCAAGAAAGTTTTGTTTCATCAGGACAATGCTCATATTCACACATCTGCAGAATCGATGGCTCAAATAGTGAATGTTGGTTTCGAATTGCTTCCTCATCCCCCTTAATCATCTGACTTGGCACTTTCTGACTTCAACCTATTTCCAAAACTAAGAAAACACTTAGGTGGAATGAAATTTTCTACCAATGAGGAGGTCAAAGTGGCCATAGAGGCCTTTTTTGAAGACCTTGACGAGACCTTCTATTTAAATGGGATCAAGGTTTTGGAAGACCGCTGGACTAAGTGCTGTAACATAGGAGGAAAGTATGTAGTAAAAAAAAAATATAAAAAATTGCATTATATTCCTGTGTTTTCTTATTTAGGCCGCGAACTTTTCAATCCATTCATTTTAAGAAAATGATCGTGCAAAAATAAGAAACAAATAAAAGTATCCCTCTTTCGCACAAGCTTCCAATGAAACGTTCCTAATTAAAAAATTTGACAATATTCAGTGGATTTATGAAACTTAGCCTTAATTTAGTCGTTGGTCACGCGGACGGCGAGTTCTTCATTTCTCTGATAAACTCTCTATTGACATACACGAATACTCTTGATTCAGACTGTACATATTAATTCTTTAATTTTAGAAAGTAAATCTCCTTCAATTGATGTAGGTCATGCGGACGGCGAACTCTTCGTCCCTCTAGTGATAATGACAATTCAACTGCATAAACATTTCTTATTCAAAATCGATACGACATAAAGTTGATAAAGACCCTATTCATGAAGATTCTTAGTTCAAAATGTTCACAATGCACCATTAATTTCAGAAACTAAACCTCCGTCAAATCGGTGTAGGACGTCCGGAGGGAGAGCCTTTCGTCCCGCTGTTGATAAAAACTCTGTTTACGTGCATGTTTTGGATCACTTTACGGCAATGGGTGCAGGAGATTAAGGAGCGAAGGCGCAAATCCATTGCGGTACCGATGATGCAGATTCAACCAAGTAATTATTGAATAGAATCTTGAAACTTTTTATTCGTACATTTAATTTATTTATATTTAAAATTAAAATTTATGTATATTTTTTTATAGGGAATTGAGTGCTTTTGGTATTAGAGTTTCTTTCATTTAGAGCTCCGAGGCTCCTACAACAGTGGTATCTATTTGAACCGCCATAATTACGTTACTGTTGTATTGTACGTTAAAGACATTAGTTACTTTAACCTTTTGTTAGACGGCCGACCTCATGCGTCGGAGGTCCTAGGTTCGACTCCTGGATTATTATAACACATAATTAATCTGTATCATCCTGCCCGAGTATATTCTTTGATAACACATACGATTATTGGTTTATACAAAAGAGAGCTAGACAGTTAAGTAAGAGTGTATTAAACAACTGTGTCATCAATGTAAAAGGTTTTCAAATCGTACCCAGCTAGCAGGTATAATTTAGTTTAGTTTATAGGCCAGTTAAATGTGCCTTCTGATCATATATTTACTTTTTTTTCTAGGCTTGGAAACAAAGAAACCTTCACGATTCCTAGCCATCATTGGCAATTGGATGCGCGTATTCTGCGCCCGGTACTGGATATACGTGGTCGTGATCATGCTGTTCGTTATCGGCATCACGGGCGAACGAATGACCATCTTCCGCATTACGTATATGGCCCTGTTCCTGACGTTTATATTGATGTTCCAGGTAGGTTTATTTTCATTTATTCGAAATTTGTTTGTAAAAATATGAAATATATTTCGGTGTGCAGTATTTGCTGAACGACAAGGCCTGAAGCTATTTAATGGGGTATATTCTGTATGGGTTGGTTTGTCTCTCCTAATCTCGAATATCGGCTTTGGTTGGGCGGAATTTTTCCCAAACAAGTTGATTAATGGCGGCCAGAATATATGCTTAGCGCCCCTCATAGACTGCCCCGATCGACCGAGATAAAACTCTAATAAATATTGTTGGTTTAATTATTTTTACTATTATGTATGTATAGAGTAAGCAACTACACAACAGCGAGATTGGATGCGCCGATAAAATACAGGCATATACAGAGTTGCCGGAACATTGACGTCAATAAAAATTTTGGATCCTTAGTGTCGTGGTGTATCCAAATGATCTTGGGAATGATAAAATGGTCAAACAACATTTTTTTTAAAGCGGAAAATGAAGACATCGTTCACCTAACGTAATTTTTTTTACTTTAGACAAAAATTTCATAACTTTCATCGTAGTTACGAAGCTGATTCTTTTTTACATAAAAGTACAACTCATCCAATTTTTGTTGCAAAAAGTCTCGATAAAGTGTCCTGCTTTGTTGATCGCGTTAAAAATTCTCCAATCATTCAGAAAAAAATCATAACTCGAAAACTGTGAAAAGTCGCGGAACATACATGGGGGTGATTCGGATACCCCACGAAACGAGAGACTTAAAAATGTTTTTCTAGTTGTTTTTTTTTTAAATAAAAAAGCTTCTTTACCTATATTCATATCCAGACGTTAGAGTAAAGGTTAATCAATAATTACAAAGATGAGGCTTAAATAACTCTTAAACACTTTTATTTCATTCTGTTTCAGATAAGTTGGTACTGGTGGCGCAGATTCATGTATACTTTCTGGATCATTGTCATAGTATACTCAATGATAAACTTAATACTCATATACATTTACCAGTTCGACAATAGCTCGAAACTGATTGAAGACTATTTGGGAATAAACAAACGATTGTAGGTACCTTGTACGTTTGTGTGATGAATCGTTCGACTAGAGCGGTCTTTATAATTGAGCTAATGATCAAAGACCTCCTTAACAATAACAGGGAGAGATTTTATTGAAGATTAACAAAATTGTTCTGCCTATAAAGAAATCACAAATTGAAACTGACAATCGAGAACCAATCTCATGATAGATAAGATGAATCTCTTTCAATGATTTTCATTACCTTTTACAAGATAACATATAGTTTTGTATATCAAATACTTACTTTATATCTAAAACTAGGATAGTTTTCATGATATGATGTAATTTATGCCTGAATATTTAATTATTTATATACATTTGCAGGCAAAACGACTTAGGTCTAGAGCCCTATCACCCGGCAGATTTGTTCGTCAAACTTCTAACACCGACGTGCTTCTTGATAATCACCATAATGCAAGTGCATTACTTCCACAAGGATTTCATGAGTCTCTCGGACCCTGTTACAAGGTAAAATATTTTGCTTAATACAAAATTATTTAAACTGAAATCTGTAACAATTTATGCTTGCTGAATTTCGAGCCCTAAACCACATTTAAAAATAATGTCACATTCGTCGTCAGATATTTTACATAAACTAATCTGAGATATAACCCTGACAACATTTATTAATAAAGTACCGGTTAATGAAGCATACCTTATATTATACATAGCATAACCATGTAAACTTAAGAAATCGTCAAATTAATATCTATATTGACCAATGTAAAATATTTACTTTGCTAATTTCAGAACAAATAGTATTAGGGATATGACTCGCAGCCGACGTGGAACCCACTCCGCAGCTCATTCGGGTCAATCTCCTCATCCTACTTTTAAAGAAGGGGTACGTATATTAGCAAACCGTATACTTATATTGAAATAGATGATGCAACCTGGAATGATGAAAAATGGATTCTGTCGACCGAAGGGCCCGTAGACGACAAAGTGACGACAAACTTACTTCTTCGAGACTGCATAGTCTCGAACATCGTCGGAAAGTTGCTAGTCTATCGGTTTTTTACAGATTGCACTTTGGAGAGTGTGCGAATGCTCTTTTTCAGCTGATCGAAGAACCTTCCCCCTGTCTCCACCGGTCAACCAGACGCAGACAGAATTTCACCCGTTTGCCGCAGAGCCGAACTAAACGATTTGATAGCTAATTTTTGGTTCGTGTTGCCAAAGAGTGGAACGATTTGCCTGCGTCTGTTTTTCCAGACAAATATTACCCTGGAGCTTTCAAGTATAGAGTGAATAGGTACCTCTTGGACAGGCGTGTATGATCCTCGTCTCCATCGTCACTTTCCATCAGGTGAGATGGAAGACAAACGCCTGCTAATTATTAATAAAAATAAAAATAAACCTCGTCGACAACAGCTACCTACCGACCTCTGTTGTGCGCCGCCGCAAGCGGCAGTTGTGGCATTACTCGACGCTTTAATCTATTTTTGCTTTAATTGTCAAGTTCTTCGAAGTTTGTTATTAAATAAATCTATTTAAAAATTGCGTCGTTCATACTTGATACATCAATTTGGATTTTAAATTATTATCATACCTTTGCTTGACATATTAAATCAAATCGTGGAATCGAAAGGTACGACGCCAATTTCTAAACCAGACACAAAAATGAAAAAAATGAACCACGATGCTAATGACAAACGTTACTAATTTGAATTGAACATACATTCTTATCAAGTAAAACCCGCAATTTAAATTTATATTTATTGTTATTATTATAGGGTTATTTCAAACTTAAGAAACTTAAGAAAATATCTCCATTCTGTCGTCCAACATTATAAATCTCAATTCTACAATTTAATATTGCACTATTAACCATTTTTGTTTTCTGCTGACACGTGTTACTGCGGCAACGGTCGCAAGCAGACTGGATCTGACTGTGTTAAAAATCAGGTTTGGATCACACCCAGTTAGATGAACTTGCGGCTTTGTGTATTAAACCGTTTAGTTGTAATTGTTTCATTGAAACATTTTATTTATCAACAATATTGTCACATTGCAAGTAAGCCGCATCTAGCCAAGGGGGGTCTATGATATTTATAGTTTTGGGTAACATATAGTCCATCACGATGACCTACTACAGGTTAGAGTATTAACGATTCTTCCTATCATTTTCTAGGAAGCTTGATGTTCAAAGTTGGTAAAAAAGCTGCGTCAATACCACTACGACCCTTAAGTAAGCAGAGCTTGTGTTATGAACGACTAGACAGTGAACTGAGGGAACCCAGAATAAGCTTACAAATATAAAACAACAAGAACCGAAAACAAACATCTGTGTTCATCGCAGATATAATGACGCCACTCGGCTGGTCAGTATTCATGTATACATTATATTTATCGAATAATGTTTAAATTCTAGCCAGCGGAAACCGAAGAAGCAAAGCATTCTAAAGCCGACGACGCGAAAAGCCTAGTCGTTGACACAGAGATGTCTTCTTATAGTACAATGAAAAGGTACGTAGTATTATGTTAAACCTACCGATATTGCGAAATCGGGAAATTTGATAATTTTTTTTTTATTACATACTTAAATAGTTTATCAGTAGTAAAGTAATATTGCAGCAGTAACAGTGTGTTGGCAATCAATAGTTTTCTAGATACAGCGAAAGTTTCAGGGGCTGCTGCGAGTAGGTGAAAACCAAAAACTGTAGGGTGTTTGGATAAAATATATAACATCTACGTAGATAATGCGTTTACACGCATATGTCATTATAAAAATTGTTATATTTAATGTCAGTAATTTATAGTATTAAAAATGTAACATAATTTATTAAGTATAAGTTTGTTTGCTTCTTTTTTAAAGTTTTTAAATCTATTTAATTTCGATATTAAATTTAAAACATTTTTTGGGTGAAAATAACTTATATTTTCTAAATAAAGGATAAAAACTTGCATTTTTAAATGCTGTCAAATACCTAATTGCTTAGTTGCGTCTGTCTGGGTACTAGTAGCAATAAATTTACAATAGCCTGTCTTGTAACTTGTCGTCATAAGTTTGCGGGGTATTTGTATGGGATCGTGAGTTTTTAAATAAAGCAGCTTCTAAAACTGATGAATCAGCTCCGCGAGTTCTTATATGTAGTGGTAGATAATACTGAAGATTATGATGATACACAATTACCCAAGATGAATCTATATAATTTACTTTGCAAGATCGGAATCTATTTTTATGTTTAATATTAATATTAAGAGCCGTAAACAATATGGGATTGCTTTCTGTAATATTCTGGCATGGTTACTTCGATTTTAATAACGCCAATTACATTTGTCATACTTATCTTATTTTCAGGAAACAATCTCGCTACACAGAAAGCGGAGTTACCGAACGACCTTCGACAGCGATTCGAACATACTTGATAAGTTTCTTCAAAACTGCCAAAGAGACTTTACTTGGCTACACGAATAAAGTGTGCCTCTATTTGGAAATACACTTAATTAAGATTATATTCTTCTCTATCATGCTGTTGTGTGTTATGAACGTAAGTAAATCTTTTTAATAAACACAGTATGTACGAGTATTTTACAAGACTTTACAACTTACATGAAAAACTGTTTTAACTCCTTTGTAATATTCCATGTGTCTGCTATTATTCTTGGGATTTTTAATTGTGTATAAGATTTCATTAAAAAAAGCTGATTTTGCGTTTTTACAGGGGTAGACTGAATTAATATGATCCTAGGAAATTTTTCTAGGTTCCGTTACTATATGAATTAAAAAAATACTATAACTTTACTGTGTAAGTTCATAAGATGTCTAGTTCCCAAATCAGTTTAAGTATTATCCTAGTGACAAATAAATTAATACGACGGACAAATAAAGTTACAGGTTACATTTACAGGTTTGCGCCATGCACGTCCCGCTCATATTTATTGTGTCTGTGGCATTACTACTGAAGTCCAGAAAACAAAAGGCCATGGTTCTTTTTATCTCCACGATAATATCCATTTATTTGATGGCAAAGATGGTTTATCAAATAGAGTACATCAATCATTCCTTTTTTGATATCAATTGTACTGTGGTAAGTTATGTTTCAACTATGTTTATTG
Organism: Marasmarcha lunaedactyla; assembly: GCA_923062675.1. NCBI lineage: Eukaryota > Metazoa > Arthropoda > Insecta > Lepidoptera > Pterophoridae > Marasmarcha > Marasmarcha lunaedactyla. The sequence goes on along the minus strand of OV281346.1, from coordinate 10,657,460 downwards.
AGTTACCTACTCTTATAAAATTTTATTTTCCAAGTCAACAGGGTGAAATTTTTTTTAATGAAAAAAATTTTACGCTTTTTATGCTACATAAAGCCAGCCGCTACTTTTTGTATCAAGAGTCGAATATTTTTTTCGATATTTTCGCTATATGGTTTTTTTGAAGTTGCTTAGAAATGTTTAATGAACGGTGAATAAGTGCCCAAAAAATTTAACTGCAAATGTATTTGTTACAGTATGGGGCAAATAATACATTAAATTATACCACATATAACGGTGCCGAATGGCTTGGATTTACCAAGGCGTCTAAAGCAAAACCTTTAGTTTCTGTTCTTAAAGGATACATCGGGCTTATAGCGGCTTTCGTGTTTTATTCCTTGATTAGTTACAGGCAACAGATATACAGGTAAGGCAGGTCCTTAGCGTTTGGTGCGTGATCCCCAGTCGCTCTTTTTGGTTTCCTCGTCTATGCAAATTACTTATAATAATTTGTGGTCGTCCTGAGTTTCATTCTCAAAGTGTTTATTTATAAATTTTTTTAGACAACTTGGCATATTGCCTAGAAATAAGAATAAGTTGATATTCCCAAATATAAGAAGGGAAGATGCGGACAAAGATATCTTACACTGCTTAAAGTATTTGGTTAATTACTGTTTCTACAAGTTTGGAGTAGAGGTAAGTTTATTTTACCTTATTGTAATACTACTGGTAATCTAATGAAATGAGACTCTTTCAAAATTCAAACTATCTTACCTTCTAAATTGATAGATTTACATAAAATACCATAAGTTTCAATAATAACAAGAAATCAAAAAGCTATAATTACGTATTATATATGTCTTAATATTCTAACACGAAGTAAAAGTTCTTGTAATCAAGCAATTTATTTGTATTTTTTTGAATAAATAAAATGTACTGTTATCTTTCTACAGTAAAGCTGTTAAATATATTGTTGTACATTATTTTTATTTATTTATTTATACCTTTATTATTTGAGTTAATATGTATTAATGTGTCCCAATCACTTCCAGTTAACCCTTATATCCCTGATCGCCGTGATCGGATCTCGTATGGACGTGTACTCAGTTTTCTACTCGGGCTGGTTACTGGTCCTTGTTGCAATAAAAAGAGAGCGGCAATCTAGAATTTGGGGCACTTTCACGGGTTGCGTCGTGATATTAGTACCCTTTCAATATGTACTGGCTTTGGGATTCATGCCGCAATTTTGTTTTGAATACCCTTGGAGTGGGAATGAACCGGTAATTATAATTTTTCAATTGTAATTTACTGGTTTATTATTTGCAAGAGAAAATAGACATGATGAAGATGAGAATATACGTGTGTGAACACTGTAAACTTAAACATTGTGGTTCAAAATAAACAAATGTAACATATTCATAGCAAAAGTTACTAGGTTTTTTTTTAAAGTAGCTAAAGTGTTGTATGGTTATATTAGTTGGGGAACAAGTAACGATCTAATTTTCTATCTTTCATTTTTTGATGTTCCCTAAACACACTCTCACAAACCGTTACAATTTTTTTATATTTTTTTTATTAGCAAGTAAAGAACATTCGTACCTGGTTGTTCCTGCCATATCCGACGGAACCGCCGAAAGCCGCTAAACTGATCTTCGATTATATTTTACTTTTAATGGCGTCCCGTCAAATGAGGGTTTTCACTATTGAAAAAACTGCAGGAGAAGATTACCCGGGAGGGTCCAATCAGGAAGATGTCGGTTTAAACTGGGAAACGCCTAGTTTTGTTAATCCTGTACCGGATTTCCTTATTTCTATTGGGTAATGTATAATAAATAGTTATTTTTGGAATTTTTGTTTAATAAATTGTCGGAAAAAATACTTTGTTAGAATTGTAAGAATCAAATACCTTTTTTTTTAGTGAATTAAGATAAATCATATTGAAGTATGTCATATTTGCCCCAGATTTATTTTTTCGCGCGGTACGAAAAAGCCTATACCAGAATTTTCGTTATATAATTTACATTTATTCTGCCCGTACCTATATTTTTCATATTAATAAATAATAGCGTCTAAGTAAAAGCAAAAGTCATTATTGACATTTTAGCCACTGACATTGACTGACAAAAAACATGGACATACATTTTGTTTACGCCGGGCCTGGAGTAATTTTCTATGGACTGTGACAGTTCTCCGTTCCATTTAAGTCACATTTGCTTTATTAATTCTCACTTATTGACTAAAGTATTAAAGATATTTCAACTAGATATAATTTTTGTTTTATTCTTTGTTTGTTTTTTCTTTTCAGAACATGGTTAGACGTTATTAAGCGTATGATATTCCTCGGCATGTTATGGGTTACTCTAGCCATCATGTTTTTGACCGGCACAAACAGAGTAAATCTATTTTCAATGGGATATTTGATTGGTTCCTTTATCTTTCTGTGGCAGGGGACCGATTTCTATTTGAGACCAAAACATACAATTTTACAATGGTGAGAACATGTGTTTATTTTCTTTTTTGTTTTTTCTTTATGTGTAGAATGTTTCGCCTTTGTCGGAACTTCTAACTGCAGGCCGTTTCACAAATCAATTAGTTACAACATTTTCAGTTATTATTCCTTGTCACTTATATTATTAATCAGCATTTGTTTTACTTAATGGATCAACAACACGTGACCGGCAACCCATGTTCCAAACCATCACGTATCAAATCTAATCAAAAGTTTGCAATGTTTTTTTCATCGACATACTATTTTGATGTACAACAATAGTACTTACTTGCCACGTGATGAACTAGAACAGATTAGATTTAATTTTTTTCTTCTAAAACTAGTATATTAACCTCATGCAAATTAACATCATACATATTTAGTATATTTTGTAGTTACCTGCGAGCAATTACGTATCTTATCAGATTTGATATATATTTATATAGACATTTGATAAACACATTATCAACTTGAAATAAGACAAGTAATTGCTAGCAGCTAACGTCGCGAAATAAATACCACTACAATGAAACCATGAACTTTCCCAAATTATTGCAATAATTTATTTTTGTAGGTGGTCCTGGCTGCTATACTACAACGTGTTTGTCGTAGTTATAAAGGCCTTGCTTCAAATCCCGGGGTGTATATTTAGTACGTTGCTACAAGAACACGCCTGCTGGCTGGTCCAATTATTGGGCATTGGATGTGTCGATAAATTCTCTGGTGGTAATATTGCCAGCTTTATTAAGATGAAGTATCTTAAGGTAATTCTTAAGTAATGTATTTTTATAATTTCAACTTTACTTAGCAAATTTGATCTAATTTAAAACTGAACCTTTAATCTCTAGGTTTTGCCGTTTGTGTGCAAGGCAGAAAATATAAATAGTCAAGATTTTTTTCCTCTCTCTACTAATTCTAGTTAAGTCTACATAATTTTAATAAAAAAAAAAGAAATTGGCCTACTGAATATTAGCCATAAGTCTGATGTATCGCAAAAAGTCATAACAAATCAATGATGTATTTTATTATATTGTACCTAACTTATCCGATTTTATTCTTAACTCCAGGAAGCAACTTGTACTGTACCTCAAGAGGACATAGGTCTTGCTTGGGACGGCGTTTGTTTCGCATTTCTAATATTACAAAGACGGCTGTTCAGAAGTTACTACTTCTATAGAGTTATAGATGAAAGCAAAGCAACCACTATGCTTGCATCTAGGTAAGTATTGTGAAATATTTATTTTGTCCAAAATGCAGAATAATTTTCTTTTTGATATATTTTCTACGATAATGTATTTATTAACAGAGGAGCAGATTTGATAGAGGAACTTAGACTTAAACAAATGAAAGTGCAAGAGAACCAAGAAATAAGGATCTTAGAAAAGATCAAAATAAAGATGGAACGGATAAAAGCAAATCAGAAGAAAATTCAAGGAGTTGTTAGCAAAGAAGCACCGCATCATGACGCTGGTAAGATTTAATTACGGTTTAATAAAACTATAATTAATTATTTTAGTAATTATTGGCAAATATATTGATAAAAATTCTCAATTAATGCAACCCTTAAGACGATGAGGATGATGAAGATATGACACAACCAGAAGAAACTGAGCGAGTGCCTTTAATAAGAGCCGACACTGATGGTTCTGGGCGAGGCTACCACACTCCTGAAAGTCCAGCTTCCCCTAAAGGCTTCCACACTCCGATCAGCGAACCTTCCGCGCCTCCGTCTCCTTCCCGCCAATCTCATCCTATAAATCCTTTACCACCCTTGCCTATTCTTCCACCAACAAGTTCTATCGGTGGACCTCCATCGCCTTCTTCCGCGTTGATGACGCATTCTCTAGACGCTTATCTCGAGCCGCGTCGCATATCTTTTGAGTCGCCTCCTAACTCGGAACTGATCCAACGAGCCCAAACTCCCGAGGAATCCTACCCCGTGTTTTCGCCTCCTCCTATTCGTCGCAGACATACGGTAGCCAGCCCAAATGTGACGCATCGGGCTTCGATAATTTCGCAATCGAGTAGAGGAGACAGAAGCTCACATCATGCGTGTAACTATTTACGTTATACTTTTATATAACTTTGGTATTATGGCTCGGTTAAAACTATGGGTCAACAAAATTAAAAATATCTTATGTCATACGGTAACAAATAATAATAATATATTTGTAACCAAAAAATATACAAAACACAGTACATAGTTTAAGGCTTATGACAATTTAAACTTAAATCTGAAGGTTATAGAGGTCACAGTGAGAGAATACCCCTGACTCCGAAACTAGTGTAGCTGTGCTATTAGAGATTAGTTAGTTACAAAGACTATAAATTACAAACTGTAACTATATATTGCAGCATATCCGAATAGATGTAAAACATTGTCACTAAAACTTTGATCCTCAGTAACGTTATTTTGAAAACCAGAAGCAATATTAGTATCAGTGAAGTAGACCAGCATATTTATATTTTTTGGAAAAATCAAAAGGAAAATTAATAAAGTGTGGAAGAAAAACTGAACACATTTAAACCATAGTTTTAACCGACTCTAATTATTAAACAATTGCAGCACAACTGGATGTGAACCACTTCTGTGAATAATTGTACAGCAAATTATCGATTTTTTTTCTCTTATTCCAAATTGTATTGGCAACTAGATACAATTTTTTTATTTTTTTTTCCTAGGAGTCAGTGATAAAGGTTCAGTTAGGCGTCGCGAGTTTGCAACAAGACACGAAGGTATTGTTACGAGTTGCTTCAAATTGTTTATTGGGTTTGGTGCTGGCTGTTTCCGTACTTACTACTTTCCACTTTCACAGACCTTTTCAAGAATTTTAAAAGTTAATTGGTAACAGGTCATTCTCGGTTGAATAGTTAAAAATAAAATTCTTGCTACAAAAATAAAGGAATTATAAGTTCAGGATTAAGATTGGTGAAATGTAGCACTTTTATTCTGTCCAAAGTTATGCTAATGAGGGATGATGAATGAAACATGACAGACTAATGAAACATGAATTGTGCTATTTTTATATTACTGATGCTTTCATACAAATAAACCCTGGCTGAGGGAACGCAAATACAGAGTACTTAAGTCTCGATCAAGTTATCAGCTGGTCAAATACTCTATTTATGAAGATTAACTTAAAAATAAATGGACATTTAATATAATATAGGTTTGACCTTTCATTGAGGGCACAATATGTCCAGAGCGTCATTATCACTTCTCGTTTGCCAACTACCTTTAATTTTCCCCTACTATTTGTGCTAAAACTCTACAAAACTTCTATAGCTTGAAATGTGACAATTCGCTTTTCAAAGCAATTAATTACTTGTATACAGTTTGAACTAATACGCCAAAATGTGCCTTATGTCTGTGGCGTAGATTGCAAGTTGTGGTGTTGAGTTATGACTTTTTCTTGTAGCAAGCGAGAGGTCAAAGGTTGTGCAGCCAGCAAGCCATCAGCAGGGTAACGTTGAGTCTGGAACTTTCCTAACATTCTTCGTAATATGGCCATATTACTAATACTGCGCTTTGGTTATGGGTATTTAGGCAAGTGACGGTTGATCGGCGGAAGCTGTCTTTCGTTTTTTTGTGAAGCTCATTCCATTGTAAATATACTTCTAAATATTGTATAAATTGTACATAACAAAGACAGAATGCGCCCCCACTCGCTTATTTTTCTTTACACACGGTTGGGCTCTTTGCACGCTTCGCATTTATATTCATGTGCTTTGTGTTTGACTGAATTATTCTTGCATATTGTTTGTGTCTAGTTTAAACAATTTTTTTTCAGATGTCGGATTTAAGTGTGTGCTTTTCTTGTTTATATTTAACATACTAGTTCGATGTTATCATTTATGTACCTATTGAATGTTTTGCACAATCTACAATTTGTAAAAAAAATTACTGCATGTGATTATAAAACGTTATATTTAAAACGTTATTAATCATGAATTATTTTCACATATTTTTATATCAATTTTTTTTATGTATGGTGCTTAATTAATTCCCACGTTGTAAATAAAATTATTAAAAATATCTTGTTCACAAAAAAAATTATTAAATTAGTCTCTTTTGTAATGCCGTCCACGTAGATTGTATTGGGTGGAAAGACGATTTTACCCTCTGAGGCTGTGAATTAACTTTATAATAATTGCCATACATGGACTTAAAATTACTTCTTACATTGCCAAGCAAAAGCATTATTACACGCCTTTTTAGTTTGCCTATTAAATTTATGACTTTTCATTATCTGCTTAAAACATTATTATGAACAAGATATTTTTACGACATGGTTCCTAAGACCAAAAGTAAAGCCATCGTTTTGTAAACAGCTGTGCGTTCCGGGGACTACTACATGTTCGATGAATTTGATGATACCGAACTACCTCTCGGTGATGATGAAGAAGATGTACCTAAGAATCTGGGTATAAGCCATGTAAGTATAAAAACTTATTTAAAATACAGTTTGTCTTACTTGGCTGGGTGTTTTTTTGGGGTAGACAATATAGATCGCATTTTATTACAGAACGCAATTTGAACAATAATTTAATCGGGTATATCCATAAGAGACTAATTAAAATTCCACAATTCCTTTATTGTTTTATGTTGGTTGAAGTGGGTTCTGTACATACGGGCCTGACTAAAATTCAGTTACTGCTGAAGGACCTTTTTATGTGTTTCTTGTTTGTAGGGGAATGACATAGAAAAGCTATGCCCATACTTTCTTGCCGTTGACATACACGCGATACCTTAATTTTGATTAAACATAAGCACAAGTAATTTGGTGGTGGTGCTACTGAATATTTAAAGCTCAAGTTTTGGCAATGGTATGCTTGCTCATGCTTTCCTCAGTACCTGCTGAAAGAAAATTTTATTCAATGTAAGGCTGCTTTTTGAGGCCATATTGACCGTGTTAAGCTTTTTTTGTGACGATTGAACCATAAGCATGTAGTATCTTGGATGAGAAGCATGACGACGAATTGTAAGATTTGTAGTACCATCAAATGTCACTAAAATAATCCTTTAGGTTCGGGTTTCTTGGTTTTGAAATATATTTTGCTAACTAATATGGAAATGGTTCTTTGATAGTCATTATTACTATGCATTACCTAGCATTATTATCTTACTATGAATGTCTTAATGAAGTATCTAGAAAAAAAATTCAAAAATAAAACTTAAACCAAGACTGTCACAGAACAATATCAAAATTTAGACGGAATGACCTTGTATAGTAAATAGTTATTGAAATTTAAACTCAATAATGATAATCCATCGCAAAATAATGTCCGCACGATGTAGAAGTGTTCATAAAAACAACAAAACCAAACTATACAAGGTCATTCGCCCTGCTGACACCGCAATATGCTTAGCTGCTGGTGAAGGTGTTCATGGATAACAACAAGCCTGGGAATTTGGCTTTGCAACGGCGAAGATCAGCCCCGGTCGCCATCAGCTCCGACCGTCCCGTGCTTAGCGACCATCCGTATTCTGATCCTAATCAGGTAATTGCATTGGTTACGTAAGATGAATAATCGTAGGTTAAATACTTATTTATAAAAACAGCGTGATCTAAATTAGGGGTTAAAACGTTTTAGGGCATTTTCCGAATATTATCATGGTTCTTATTTATTCGAAAATTCTAAGAAGAATGGTTAATTTAAATAGGTATATTAAAGTGAGCACACAAATTCTGTCGGATCCATTTTACAGCTTTCTGATACAAAATAACGTCTTAACGTCAAGATGATTTCCGTTTAACTTTTGTTTAATTTCAATTTGTGCATTTACTTAAATAGAACGTTGATAGGTACCCAGGGATATCACAGTCATACGTGGCTATATAGTTTTGCTTATTATAATATTGATGCGTTGTGTGGACTAGATACAGTCCCTTTAAATAAAATTAGTTTTTAAATTCAAACAAGAATTCTTGTTTTTACGTGAGGTAATAATAAATAGAAGTTTTTATTGAATGCACTTATTGTCTAGACAGATTATGTAGTTTTTAGATCTATTTGAATGATATAGTAATATATTAAGTATTTAAAAAAAAACTTAGTTTCTTAAATGTTGTTTGGTGTGTAGATTATGCATAATAATTGTCGCAAAAAGTACAGGATATTTAAAAGAATCCAATTTTCTTGTAGATTTAATAGCCCGTAATCGCATCGTTCAGCAAATCACAAACCAAACAATTTGTAGCTTTAAATGTTTTTGCATCTGGATTTGATAAAAAACCATTCTTGGTTCTGGAGTGATGATAAGAATCCCAAGGGGAAAAGAACTACTCCAGAACCGAGCATAGCAAAAATTTGGACTCTTTTGTATTTATCCATAATATTTTGCGACCAATATATTTTTATGTGTTAGAATGACTTGTCTAGCAAAATCAGGGAAAATAAATTTCCTATTAATTGTACCTCAAATTCTTAGGAAATTTATTTTTCCTCTCCTCCATTAACATGGAGTAATAACCCATACCTTTTGTGTTTCGTTTTGTTTTGGGAGGTACTTTATCTAAAATACTAACCTCTATATTCAAACCGAGCAAGAGACACCATCCGTCATTGGGGTGATGTATAAGTATAATAACACGACTCGTCATGAGGGCTTCAAAAGTTCAAATATGTCATGACAGCCTTAATAATTCCACTGCAGGGACATCAGCCTCTCACCCAACCAAGCGATGGTTTTAGTATTGTATTTATAGTCCACCACGCCTACCTACTGCGAGTTGGCAGATTTGTACACATACCTTCGAAATAATAACTTAGGTATGTGGGTTTCCTCACGGTGTTTTCCTTCACCGTTGGGGCAGTCGGCTTTATGTACTTAAGCTGCAAAAACTCATTGGTACATTTGGCAGTCACGGGGATCGAACCCGGGACCTCAAAATTGAGAAGCCAGCGCCGTAACCACTGCGCTAACGACACTCTTCATATTCATTTGTTGCTCGGCTGCTTTTTATAGTTTCTTTTAAATATTTTTGTTACTTATGATATATTTGTAATGCCTGGATTCTATCATCGCTTTATTTGATTAAAATATCTACCAATGCAATATAAAACAAATTTTTAATTTTAATATACTTACTTAAAAAAATTATTTAAGTTTTGATAATCATTATAGTATATAGTATATATTGTTATAATCACCTATCCTTATAAATAAACTAAAACATTATCGTTTTATTCTGTTTATGCAAAGGAAACTTGTTTACTTTCAGAGCACAAACTTCGGTTTGTTTGTTACTTAGTAAAGAACTCTTGCTAACTTATTCTACATAATGTTTATCGCAAAATTAATATCAAATTCCATTACAAAGCAATGCTCCGTTAGTAATAACTAAACTCCATTAATTCGAAATCAAATTAATGTTTATTTTATGCAATGTCAAACAGTATGGAACTCCGGAGCGGCGAGGGTTAGCGTCTACCTCCGAAAGAGACATGCCGATGTCGGAAATAGAACTTATTGATGGTAAGTATTGTTTTTTCTCTTCTATGTCTCCTGTACACCCCGTTTCACATTGTGTGTAAGGGGGGTCAACTTACCTAAAATTGTAAGAGGTTTAGAAAAAAAAACCAGAAGAAATATAATCTAAATAGCCTATAATAGGTGTGTTTTTGTGTGGTTACGGATTTAATTAATAATATAATATTGTCACAATCCCGTAAGACATGTCGGGACATTGCACCTAGTACAACAATGGTTACAATTCAATGATGCCAACGTTACGGTAATTAATTTTGTTTTAAGCAATAATAGAAAATTCAAACACTACTAATTCTCGGAACCGACTATTATTTAATTTAGTTTAACTTACGTTTTTTGTCTTTAACACACCTGAAAGCAGTTTTTAAGGAAAATGTGTAATTGGAGTTACTTTTATTTTGAAATAATGTTTCTTAATGTTGATTTTGGGATCATAGTAGTTTAAATTTATAAATGTATGTATATTCTGGGTTCGCTCCCAGTTCCCTATATGGTCATCCAGAACACAAGCTCCGCGGGCGTAGAGTTGGTGTGTTTGTATGGGGATTTATTATTATTACAATTATTTCTTTATTTCTATGTTTAAAGAAAAAGAAACCTGGGTCGACAAAATCCTCCGGGTACTAGGAGTGATCATCAATCTAATCCGAGGTTTAACTTTAACCCTGGCATTATACCTTATGAGGTTTTCACGCGATTACCGCTATGTATCCAGGACGCTCTCTTATGAGAAGAAGTGTTTAAAGGTAAGACTGAATAGAATAAATATAAGATTTGCTTAAATTTCGTTATTAGCCTTGCTGTTATACAAAAAATATATTTCTTGAATTACAGTCACGTTTTAAGAGAATCATCGCGTCTATTCTAGTTTAAAACAAACAGTGAATTATTTAGAAGTCCCCTTGGTGTAGCAGCTCGTATTCAATATCAAAGGCTCCAGGATCGAACACACAATATACGAGAGGCCTTTTGTATCAAACTCAGTACCTAATATAATTTTGTAAATTTTGCAGGAAAAGCCAGGTTTTGGCATAGGTATTCGAGAAGGAACGCACATGATTTGGGAACCTTTGCCCAACACACAAGGTGCAGGCCACCAGCATGATACCGGGTATGTATGACTATTATTTATTTTGTAAACTTGTAGAATTTACACTTAGCAGTAGTGGTTTGAGGCGGAATAAAGACAAAGTGCGTAGAGAATTATATTTATGAGGTGGAGGTAACAATATCTGTAACTAACAGCTTCTTAAAATGTTATTGAAATGAAAACTATCTTGACATGAATATTTAACAAACAAAAGATTTACCGATCAATAATTTACTTATTCACACTTTGAAAATATTTATGATTCAAAAAGAGAATAAATAATATCGTTATATTCACCTACCGCTGGTCTTAGATGCATGTATTTATAACATGACAGAATATGTTGTAAAATTCATTAGCTCCAATGTAAGCATATAAGATATTGTAGTTTAGCATAATCACAGAAAGTTGCTAATATTATCGCAATAATATTAGTTTGCTATTCCTGCGATATTCATGCCTTTAGCAATAGAACCTCCCTGAAGATTTAAGTAACAAAAGAAACATGACACATTCGTAGCCTTTAAATTAGTTTAATTAGTTAAGTTTGCAAAACTTAGTTTAGTTTAGTGAGTAGTGAATTGTAAATTGTTTTTGCATGCTGCGTAGTGATTCTACCGTTGAAAAGGGCTCTGATAATCATCTTCATGTGCCAGAAATGGGGTTAGTATTTTATAAATGTGTATGACACTAAGAAATTTTCCAACTTTAACAACCTCCATAAAGTAACATGATTACTAACGATATAAATGTGTACTTGATGATTTTCTTACGCGTTTTTTTTTTTTAATAACCAGTATACGTGATTTAATTCCTCTTTTCTTCTTTGTGCCTAAATTAATTTACTCAATCAAGAATTATACAAAACCTTTTAATACTAAACCAATTAAAAAATAAATAAAAATCCATTACGAACCTTCAAAAATAAAAATCTATTCACACAGTCGCAAACTAAGCGATATAAGCGTACCCGAGATTCGGATCCTAGCGCCAAGCATGGAGCGCGGCTTGGACGGGTCGCCCCTCCCCGCTCGCGTGCCCCGCCCAGCCTCGGCCGACCGCTCCGTCGAGGCAGACTCGTCCGACGACACGTCCGAACACGAGAGCGCGTTTAGCTTGGAGTCTTATGGAAGGTTGTTTTGGGCATGGTTTTCGTTTGTCTGCGTCTGTTGCATGATTTGCTTGCTGTATTTTATGCTTGCTTTTTCATCTGAGATGTCTTGTTATTTTATATATTCAAGATTATTTTAAAAGGTAAGGCTGAAAACTGAGCGGATCATTTTTTTAAACTTTAACTGTAACTGAGCATAAAGTATTCACGAAACACCTATTGTTATGAATTGCTTGGTCATAAGAACAATCTTGACGTTCATTATTTATGTATTTACACACTTCGCTGCTATAGTATAAATAACATGTAGTAGCGTCTGATTAATGCTCTTCATGATCTGCTCAAGTATTCAATAAGTGATTATTATGTAAGTAAAAGTATATTGAAATTGGATAAAACTAGGATATAAAAAGTAAGCAATATGCTAGCCCGACACGTATGCCTATTTGCTCAATAAAATAATCCTCACATTATACGTAGTCGTTAATTTATCTCACAGTTAATTAAGCTTATTGTTTGTCTGTGCTTTTAAAAAGTAAGTAAAACAGATGTAAAAGTAAAAAGTAAAAGTAAAAACAAATTTATTGTTCTCACACAGTACACACTATGACACATAGTTAAAATTACATAAAAAAAGAAAAGAAAAAAACAAGTTGAATAGAAAAAAACTAAAAGAAACATTATGTATTTAAAATCCAATGTGCACTGCAGTAACAAAAGGTCACACAACTCAGCTAGTGCTTTGTAGCTAGGGGCAACAAAGCGCTGATTTTCAGTTGTGGCCTAAACAAAGTGCGCTGAAACTATGCACACAATATTATTTTGGTGCTACTTAATTAATATGAAGGTACTTAAGATAAGGAAATACATATTATATAAATAAAAATAAGTAAATAGTATAATATGAAATACATGCTATTGAAATAAAAGTATAGTATGTAAAAAATGATATTGAGAAAGTAATTCTTAATATTTTGACAATTTAGTTCTAAAACTACTTGTTGAGCTACAGAATGTCTTTTTTACCAAACAAAAAATATTTATATCGTTTTATAAATGTGACTTTTAATAGATGTCTTCGTATTACATGAAAAATATTATTTAAAATTATTAGGAAATCCGTACCAAAAGATACGCGTTTAGGTACTTCAAATGATTACAGATTGTTTTAAAGTTAGAAAGCAAAATGTAAAATTTTTGGCACAATGTTTACGAAAATTGCTATCATTGTCACATATTATGAAGAATCACAGAAATGAAGTTTCAATTATCATCGTCTCTATAAAATTCAAGGATGTTATATCTTAATAAAAATCTGCATTTCCAGAGTAACTCCCCCCGGAAACAACTCGATGTTTGACACGGAACGGTCAGTGTTCGTGCAGTTCAGCTACGCGCTGTGGTACTCCGTGTTGGCGCACACTGATGTCGTGTGCTTTATCATGGTGTTTATTAACCAGGTAATCAGGCAATAATGGATATGGCGTACACGATATAGGAGAAGCTTAAGATATTTTATCTTATTACTATTCATTAAAAATATTTTTTTATCTGTTGAATCTATTTTCTATTTTAATCGCGAATCGGAACAAATACTCTTTTTACTCTACTTGTTTATTTGACAGTGACCTTTCATTCTTATTGTGGCACTAAATGATGCCAATCTATGAAGTGAGGCCTCTGAACACCAAGACTGATTGCTTTTTCTACTGAAATACCTCCTGATGCATAATATACTGACTGGATTCTAAATTTCAGATACAATCGGCAACGATACTCTCGATTCCACTGCCGTTGATGGTGTTTCTGTGGGGGACCTTGTCAATACCGCGTCCTACGAAAACTTTCTGGGTCACACTCATTGCTTATACCGAAGTAAGTAATCGTTTGTTAACTTTTCTAAGACGTCAGTTCATGTTATTACTGATACAATTGAATTTCGTTGTATTAACTTGAACGTCATAATCACGTGATCCATGTTATATGTTTTTGAATGCCCATTTAGCACACACTCTTGGATAAATAAACAAAATTACTTTTTTCAAAATGCACCGAGTGATCATCAAATTATAAATATCGCACACATCCCGATTTATAACCGGGCCGTGCTATTCCAGTCCTAGCTACATTAAAACCGCCCCGCCAGTTGTTCTGCGCACAAATCCTACAATATTCAGAAGACAATAACTATAATAAAAATTTAATTTCCAACAGGTAATCGTGCTCATCAAGAGTATGTTCCAATTCGAGATACTGCCGTGGAATCAGAAAGCGGTGCCAGCAAATACACCATTCACAGCTCCGCGGATCATCGGTATAGAGAGGAAGCATAACTATGCGTTATACGATCTTCTATTGCTGCTGATTATATTCCTGCACAGGTAACGAATATTTTTGTAATATACTGTTACGGAAATACTTTCAAGACTGAGTTCGTTTTTTTTATAAGAGGGACGTGTTTGCGGATTTCCTGTGTGAAGAAAAAATTCAGATTCTAATTAATAAACTTACCGAATATCACTTTTTTATAATATGTTTTGTGAGTAATATCAAATAATTTGATTGACTTTCAACCTCTATGTTAGGTCATCAAGTAGCATCATTTACTAACGTCTTTTTCAATGATTCAATATATATCAGTTATAAAGAAACCATTGTAGAGTTGTTCATTTCAGTACACACAAACTTTGCATTGTGATTTTAAAAATGTGTGACGTCATATGAATAGAAAATTCATTTAATATTAAATATTGCACACAAAAACTGAACTGTTCAAATTGTTTTCTCAAAAATAAAAAATATAAATATACCGCGAAATTGCTTTACACACCCAATTCTTTGCTGTAAGTTGAATTTCGAGATTACACGAGTCGTGTAGATTGTGTCTGCTTGAATTACCTAAGTGAAATTATTAGTAAATTTGTGAAATGACTAAGTAAATATGTGAAAAGCCCCAAACTATAATAAACAAAATTATTTACAATATTTTTCTTACAGACTATTATTTGAATACTCCATCAATATTGCTACATTTCTCTACTGTATAATAACATTATTATTTCAAGATTCATGTTAAAATCTCTCGGCCTTTGGAAAGAGGCGACCCCAGAGTTTGAACTTCGTGAAGACAATGATTACGAACCGACAGCCGAAGATACGCAACTCATTATGGAAGGCAAAAGGCAAGAGGTTGGCAAGAAATACTTGAAGCTACATGACCAGACCGGAGCGTGAGTACTGTTTTGTGTTTATTTTTTACTGATTAAATATGTTTACTTTCGTTAAAAAGTCCAATTCGTGACAACTAGTTTATAGTGAATTTAATGGTCACTGCGCAGAATTGAAACTTAGTGGGTACGAAATAAGAAACAAATCTAATTAGTATCTTTTATTTTTTGTCAATAAAATTATGGAATTTTATGTATTAATCATACATTATTTTATCTAAATGTAAGAGTTTATTTTATTGTCAAGTTTATTAGCACAGTTCATTGCGCTACCTATAACCAAAATCGCTGTAAACATACAAAGCATATTTGGGCTCAGCTAGTGGTCATCGGCTGGTGAATCGGTTTTACTATGTGCAAGCCACGATCGAGTACGTAGTACGGGAACTGAAAACCACGTACTCGGACCCGCGGGTCGCTATGTACGTCGGCTACCGGTTCCGCAAGGCCACCCGGCGGAAAACCACGATAATTGACCAGCCGCAGCTCTTGAAGGAGTTGCAGAGATACGTTACAGACAGTTTGCGACAACCCGGGTATTTGTTTCTTCTAATGCAGTAGTTTATCAGTTTCTGTTTTGGGTAGTTATTGTATTTTTTTAAGTCCAGAAGTTATTAGTCCAGGATGTTGTACTGTGTAAAATCATTGGTAAGTTTAAAATGTAATGTATCTAGAAAGTAGCTTGCGTAGGGTAATTTGACTATTTAACAGGTTATGAAATCTTGAGTAAGTACGATAATAAATAATGATCCTATAAGTAGGTACTGTATAATTGGCGTCCAAGTAGGTATATTAGTTAGTTCAAGAAATGGCATTTTAATTTGATCCTTGAGATAGTTATGGTAAGTTTTGTAGAATATAACTTTATTTTTATAATCACTTCCGAGTATACGTTAGTAAGGTGTTCAGGAATTACTACCAATGGGTAGTCCAGAGGTAGAGCACCCTACTTTAAACTGAAAGCTAAGTAAAAGTAAAGGAGACTGCATTTTATTAGGCAATCACATCGTAGGTCAAATACATATTAAAACATTTATAATCTTTTTTTATCGATTACAATTTCCTTAAAAATAATAATAATTAAAGCTGTTGTAAAAATTACCACGATTTATAATTTTACCAGGCAACTGTACATAATTAGGTGCATTGTACAAACGTCAATCTTAAAAACTTCCCCAGTCGTGAACCACCGATGGAGCAAGAACTCTCAGAATCGGCTGAGCGTTGGAGGTCCAGTACGGAACAACAACGCTTGCATATAACTGACCAGGCCATTAACTCAGATGACTCGGTACCAGGGCCTTCTAAGACTCCGCCGGATGAGGAGAAGAAAGAAGTGGAGGAAGAACAAGAGTAAGTTATTAATTCTTTTTTGCGCTGTAAAATTTTAATTCTAACTTAACTAATACAATATAAAATTGGCGGTCGTGTAAAATATGATAACTCAAATCAGTTGAAAATGTGTAGGTAAAACAAATTGAATAACATTGAGGTTCTCATATTTTTTGGGTGACTAATAACTGAGCTGCGAGTGTTGCAGCTGTCGGTGCGTAACAGCCTGGAGAAAATACAATAAAAATTAATCGATATTCCAATCCTACTAATATTAAAACTGTGAAAGTTTGAATGTAAACTTAGTCACGCAAAACCGGGTGACTGGTTTTGTGCATTTATTACATCTTTTGTAATTTTTATTCCGAAAAACGGGAACGCGCATATATACTTCATGAAACCAACTTACAAATATTACTTTGTAATTAATTATTCACATGTTTACAATTTTACATACATTTTTAAGAATTACTTAATTGAGTATCATTCATTCAGAAAAATGTCTGTTCCCAAGGAATTTGAGAGTGAATCCGTGGTCAGAATCTAGTATAAAAATTACCGATTTCCGTGAGGACGGGTACCATTTAACACTGGATCCCGTTCTCGTTTGCCGGATACGAAAATAGTAAAAAATTGCAATCACATTATGCAAACTATTTATTTATTCATTTAGATGCACAATACAGATTACAATTCTTACAAATATACTTAAAAATAATTAGAACTTAGATCAAAATTGCACCAATAATGCGCATACAGATAGGTAAGTATAATGTTTTTTCTTCTATAAAATAGGAAAAATAATTAATTACTTTCTGTATCGTACAAATCGGAAATCGGTAAACCGCGACACAAACCCCCCAAGTTGATAATGATCACTCACTCCTTATAGCTAATTAACCAATAATTATGTACTGACCTATATTTCACGTAGGTATTTTCTCTAAGTACATAGGTGTTAGTCCGTCAGTTAATGTAAGGGCGTGGGGGCTCCCCTTGGAGGGACAAAAATCGTACTTTTGTAAGTACAATGGGTCGTTATTATGGGATTAGAAAATATGGTCCACGTTACACCTAGCTTCCAGAAGCTTCTCACACACAAATTCAAAATACAAATATCTATCAACTTCGTTTAAACGCAACTATAACTCGCGTTTAAAACACTTTATAATAATAATAATAATAATAATTTATTTCAGAACGTAAATCCATATGTGGTTAGTAACAATTCTTAATATCTATGTTAGTGACACGTAAAATAAAATGCAATAAATGCTTTAACCAGCGCGGGCGCTATAGATAATTAAAACTGTAAGAAAAAATGAGAATGCGTCCTACCACGCGGCGATCCAAACTCAGTCTCTAACAGAACTATTTAAATATTATTTTATGGAACTTCCCCACGGCAGCGAAGCAGGCGACAGCCCGGCCGTTCCAACATTTCGCGACAAGTGCGGGTAGGTCTTAACATTTTTGTCTTCAATTTATAAATTACCTACATAAAACCTATGCATGCGTTCAAAGATTTAAATCAATAGATGTGCCTCTTCGGTACAAAGAACGTACGAAATTAGGTTTCCACTCAAAGTTGTGCATGCACAAGTGTTGTCTCAGTATCCAACGAGCGCTTGTCGTGAGTGGTACAGTGCAACGACTTAATGTGCACAGGGTTTTTTCTTAAAATTTATTGTTTAAGATTGAATTATGCCGTCGTGTTCATTTCGGGGGTATAAAAATATAAGCCGAAACACAAACAAGGGTAAAGGTGTTACTTTTAATGTATAAGTAACTAATTACAAATTATTTTATGTTTTATTGGCGTTACTCGTCTGTGTTGCACGGCAGCATGGCCGCGAGACGCGGAGGGGGCGGAGAAGCGTCCTGCTGCCAAAGAATAAGGAATTAGATACAAATAGAAAGGCCAACGCATTAGCTACTTTTACTTATAAGTAACAAAATAGAAAGATTGTTGAACTAAAGATTTTGTGAACCTTGGGCTTTTTAGTTGTTTTTTGGCAAGGCAGTTTTACTTTTTATGTTGTTTCATTTTCTTTTTATGTTGTTTAATTTTCTTTAACTTCTTCCTGTTTGTAGTACCTAAAAAAATACACTGATATATTAACTAAATCAATTGTTTATAACTATCACGGTTGTTTCACAGTTTTAAAATTTATAAGATCCCACATAAAAGAAAAACCAACTCACTACTTCAATAGCGAAAACGAACAAAGTACCATGAAATTACGTATATTCTTTGCACAGTAATGTATTCCAAATATTAAATGAACTTTCTAAAAAACAGCCACCACTTTTAACCTTAGGGTTTTAATGATAAAGGTGATAATGTAAGACTACACTACTTACTTAAAAAACACATATAACAAAACGCCAAAAATTTTATAAGCTTTTTGCAGGCAATTGACGCGTAAGTTATAAAGCTATTATCTGTATGTTAAAATAAATGATTTTTAAATGTTTACTTGTATTTATTTCTGTGTCTATAAACCTGTTAAACTTTTTAGGCGTATTTTCCAGCGTAAGATCTTTGTCACATCTGATTTATATTCTTTGACGATTGATGACGTGAACTTGCTGTGTTTGTGTAAATGAGCATGACAACTCCATGACACGTGCGGGCAAATCTATTGATTTAAATCTATGCATGCGTTCTATTCCGAACACTTACTTATTACACTTTATTAAATAAAAAAATAACTTTAGGTCACTTATATATTACACTGTTTATTGAAGATTCTTTTACAATGTATTAAATAAATATTGGAAATCACAAATAATTTAGTCTAATGTATTTGATAAGACATTATTGGTTACTTGTAGTTTGGGACTAGGAATATCGGATTAATTGGACGTCATCTCCGGATACCTACATCAAAATTTCATAAAGTGAGTGAAGAAATTATGCGAATGGTTTGTGTTAAAGGGGCTGAATATATTGAGAATCAGAGGGAGCGTATCCTAGATATTGTGTAGGTGGGTGCAACCATGGTATAAGGTAGAAGAGAACACAGTTAGGCCGAACACAAAGAAGCAGGTCAAACCAAGTACGTCACAACAGCTCCCCAACTATTCCTTTCGTCCACGTGACCATGAATCTAGACAAAAGACTTTTCATAGTGCATCCTCGTCCAGATCACAGTATAAAAATTAAGAAAAATCAAGGAAGCCCTTCAAAAAAGATGGTCAATTCAAGAAAAAGCAATTTGACCAATGACTATCCCACACCCCAACCGAAATTTTATAGAGGCTGCCTTCGAGCGTATCGGAGGCAGTGGCAGTCGTTGCGGGCTCCGCAGGCCCTTTTCAGAATGATAGCGGGAATGCGACTGCCATTCACCTCAAAACCAACCCTTGTTCAACCATCACAGAAAGTCCTAAGCCAGTTCGAAACACCTCAATCAACGGACATGTCACAACAGATAAAGAAGCTTTTGGATCAAGCTGTGTTGGAGGTTCCTGACCAGAAGCAGCTAGGCCCAAGTTATTTTCAACCATGTTTCTCATGAAGAAAAGCGACGGTTCATTTAGGCCAATTTTCAACCTGAAGCGACTGAATCAATTTATAAAACCAAAGCCATTCAAACTGATTTCACACTTCCGCGTGCCTCAGTTCCTTCAGCAAAACGACTGGATGGTGAAGCTAGATCTATCATCGGGTTAGTTCCATGTTCGGAATGCGCCGAGTCATCGACGGTTCCTGCAACTCGTGTACCAACGACGAGTGTACCAAATGACGTGCTTACCATTTGGGCTGTCTTGCGCCCCCAAGAACTTTGCAGCTCTTTCGAATTGAGTTGCCCAGTATCTAAGGAACCAAGGCATACGAGTCATAGTGTACTTAGATGACTATTTACTCGCGAACCAGTCACGCACGCTTCTAGAAGGTTAAGTGAAAATGGCGATGGATACACTAGCAGAACTGGGATGGACAATACATTTTTCGAAGTCCATAATCGAGCCTGTACATGAAGTCGAGTTCTTGGGCATACTGTGGAACACGAGTTACAACCTCAAGTCTTTACCCGAAAAAAAAAAGAAAATCATTCAGAGAATCTCCTGCAAGGCAATAGACAAGGGATATGTATCACTAAAAGGAGCGCAAGTAATATTGGGAACTCTGAATTTTGCCAATTTTGTGATACCCAGAGGAAGGCTGCACTGCCGTCAACTACAGCGATTTGCTCCATCACTGCCCATCTCAAATCAACCAATCAATCAAATGCACATCTCAATATACCACAAGAGGTAACACAAGTGGATAAGCATAGTAGAAGAGCGGGAAGTATCAAGCAAACTATTCCCAACGAAAATTCACCACGGATCATGCCGTTTACGGGTGGGGGGCGCAAATGAACGACCAGTTAATATCAGGCAGGTGGACGTCCAAGCAGAAAATATGGCATTGCAACCACAAAGAAATGTTTGCCATAATAGCGGCAATTACGCATTTCAAGTGGCAACTAAGAGATCGCCACCTGATTGTTTAGTCCGACAACCGAACAGTAGTATCCTACATTCAGAAAGAAGGGGGAACCAAGTCGACAGGCTTGCTCGGTCTGACCCATCATCTTTTGAATCTGTTAGACAATTGGAACATCACAGTCACGGTACAGTACCTACCAGGCAGGTTCAACGACGTTGCGGACAGGTTATGAAGAGGAAAGCAAGCGGCCGAATGGCACTTGCTTCAGCCTGCAACAGCGGAAATATTCAATAGGTGCGGAGTTCCTTGCATCGACCTATTTGCCACAAAACATACAAGTGTGGTAGAAAGGTATGTTTCAAAGACTTCTCAGCAGAATTCTGCAACGCATTCAGCCGCACATGGAACTACCATCTAGCATGAGTCTTCCCACCACCGAGCCTACTGCCTCGAGTTCTACACCATCTGAACTCGGCACAAGGGGCATTTCTGGTAGTAGCACCGATGTGGGATAAAGCGTTTTGGTTACCAGATCTCCGTCTTCGGTCAGTATGCAAACCCATGAAAATGTACAACCTAGCCCAGGTATTAGTAGACCAGAGTACCGGCCTCCCACCGCCTCAAGTACAAAACATGCAGTTATTTGTTTGGAAAATTGTGGGTGGGGTGACATTACAAAGTACTGGTCGAATTCCGAACGAGCCTTGCTCGGATCGAGCTGGAGGAAATCTACCTTGAAAATTTATTTAGTATTTAAAGCATTTAAATTTAATAGATTTAAAGCAACCCACTGAAGCCACCTACCTGGGGGACCCAAGTGACTTGATTACCTGGCTGCAACAAAACCCACCGTCTAATGAAACTCTATTTGAAGCATCACGCAGGTCAGCATGTCTACTATTTTTTAGTTCAGGTCGACGGGTCCATGACCTCACGCTCTTGAAAGTATGTAAAAGTTGATGCCGTTGATCACGTCATTTTGTTCCCAGTTTTTGGATCCAAACTGATACAGCATTATATAGGCAGTCAGGCTGGAAACTATTAGAACATAATAATAAGAATACATGTCCCGTATTCTGGCTAAGAAAAGTAATTGAACTTGGTGAGAAGAGACGCACTACTGAGTGTATTATTATTATTTGTTCTACTGAGTGTAACGGCGCCCTGTTCGTTACTATTAAAGGAACCCACTGTAGCAGCATCACGTGCTGTTATTGGTTATTGGTAATTGGTTCAAATCCATTCTGAAACAAGCAGAGATACCTGCCGCAGCTGGCTCTGTGCGCTCAGCCGTTGCGTCCCTAAACTGGTATGAAAACTTTCCAATAGACGAGATTTTAAATCGTGGAAATTGGCGTAATCAAAATAACTTTTCGAGGTATTATCGTAAACAAATTATAGGCAAATCACAATCCCAACATAATCTTTCTGTAAATTTTGAACCAATCTAAGTGTATTTGATTTCATTACTTAGAATCAGAACTGCAATGTACCTAAGAGTACTGTTAACATAATACTGCAACTAAATTAATGATTAGTTCTTGTATAATTGTTGATTTGAATAAATATATTGTTCTAAAACTATCGCTTTCCTATAGTGGTATTAGTAATAACTTGTTACATCTATATAGTGTTATATAGAGTAAATCATCACTTTCATAATTAAAAATGCAGTTATTACCTAAACATATTTCATAATTCTCACATAGCGCCGTTATTCACCAGGAGTTATAAACACGTCTCTCACAGATGCTGTGCATCGTCACATGCCGATAATGGTATAAGTTTTACACAACAATAAAACTTGTGTTATTGAGCAGAGACGATGCACAACATCCTAGTAATGGCTCCTGGTGAGAGACTTTTATGAGGACAAATTGGCTGCCAAGCCACCTCCTGGGAAATATCTCTATAGGTGGCGCTGACAACAGTGACAGCAGCGCCACACTTCTAATTGCTGAACGCTGTTTGGCCAATACACGACCGGAAGTATACAACGCCCTCTCACAGATGCTGTGCATCGTCTCTGCTCAATAATACAAGTTTTGTTGTTGTGTAAAACTTGTACCATTTTTAATAGTCAGAGCATAACTTTTTAACTGGAAGAAAACACATGTAGGTCCAGATTTTTCCTAGCTAAATTATTATAAAATCGAGCCAAACGTTCTAGGGAGTTGACGAAAGTTACATTATTTTATATGTGTGAAGAACAAAGAGGCCAGTGACGTTCGACCTATTTGTGTTTTATTTGGTATTGAAAAAAACTTTTGCAAATAAATCAGGAGAATACATTTGTGAATGAAATATTTTATACAGAGAGATATACAAGATAAAAATATTCACGGCGTGCTTTGAGAGATTGAGTATTGAATTTAGCAAGTCTTCCAAGATATTTAGACTAAGGATGACCTAGATGTTCGCGGTAACATAATATTCATAGAAGTTTCTTCTGCATATGTTCTATGTGGTCTACGTTATAATATAGACTCCAGATAGGGCTTCCGTACTCTAGGATGCTTTTTACCAGTGTTGAAGTGAAGAGGTATACGGTACGGCAGGGTTTTTTTTTAGATGATCGTACAGATCCAAGAAGTTGGTTGCGCTTTGTAACATGTAGACAGGGAGCTCGACACGACAGCTTATCATTTAAAATTATACCGTAACGATTAACTTTAATTTGTTTTAATATTTATTAATTTAAATATAAAATATAAATTTATTAATTTGGTACTTATGGCACCGCTTGAGAAAAACAACATTTATATATTTTTTTATGCTGATTGTAAATATATTCTTCAATTATCAACAGCAAAATAAATGGTTTTTGTTACAGTAGCCACAAGCCTGTAATAACTGTGACGACAACTCAAGAAAACCCCTACATGCATTATCCAACGCTGATTTGTCTTGCGTAAGTATATTAATTTCTCTTACATAAATACTGTGAAAAGATGGGAATAAAATGTGTTATCAATCGATGTACTTGCATGTGCTTAAAACCTAAATATTACTATACAATATTTGGTCTACGCGCCTGTGCTTTATTACGAGGCAATAATAAATCGTACACACGAACGTTTAAGCTCGTTTTCGTCTGCAACAATCGGCGCATAGAAAGGGTAGGTAATTCTTAATAAGAAAATTTTATCTGTAACATAGAAACAGTTGAGTAATTTCTGTTCGTAATATGCAATATTCCAAGCATTACATTTATTTAAATAAAGAATATCGTTTCAGTTTAAGAAGCGTACAGCTTACCTCGCTTTGGTCGCACAAACTGTTGGTAGAACTAATTAATAAATAATTACAGAGTGAAGCGCTACATGCAACCAACGAAGCGATTTTTCGAGAAAATGTTGGAGCCCGGCGCCCGCGTCACCGCAGACATATACGCGTACATGTTCTTGTGCGATTTCTTCAACTTTCTCGTCGTCATATTCGGATTCGCTGCTTTTGGAGTATGTATTTTTATTTTTTTTTTTATTTTAAGTGATTGTAGTAAAATATGTTTTGAGAATATTGTTGTTGTCAGAGACTTATCTACTTGCAACACTTTATTTTGAATGTTTTCTAATAACGTCTGTAATTCATATTCGTACTAGTACAGTCAAAGTGACTGTCTTTCTAACACTGAGCCTGGTCTAACTTTATTGGATGTTTTTTTTCACTTTAACATACACTTAAGTAAAAATAAAAATTATACACTTAATTTTAATTTTTCAATTTGTTTTGATTAAATGTGGCTAAAGTAATACAAATAATGCAAAATGTAATGAAGAGATTATAAGGAACAATGTTACCCAAGTCGCCAACTTAACTTTGGTCTACCATTTTTTTCTTGATTTGGCATACATCAAAGCAGAGTACAGATTAATTATTAAAGATTATTTTAACTTTTTGTCAACTTTTCCACCAAAAACCTAAAAAACATTACTACAATCTAGACTGACAAAGATTTGGAAAATTGTCTAATACGGCTAAAGTTACCCAGATTAACTGTATTTAAAGTTTATAAATGTTTATATATCTAGTCCTGTATTGTAGTAGGCATTTCCTTCATAAATTTATGAAAAATTAAAAATATTCTTCTCCGTACATTCAAGTAAAGAATAGTCTATTGATTATTTATTACAACTGTATTTTACCAGTACTGAGGAGTTACCTAAACTTGGCAGATTATTTAATTGTAATTTGTTACGAAATTTTAAATAATCCTTTAATAAGGTTTTTTTTTCATTTCAGACACACCAAGGAGACGGTGGTGTCCAAGCTTATTTAGAAGAAAACAAAGTGCCGATTCCTTTCCTCGTGATGTTGATACTCCAATTCGTGCTGATCATCGTAGACAGAGCACTTTACCTGAGGAAGTTCATACTCGGCAAGATACTGTTCCAGTATGCTTTGATCATCGGAGTCCACGTGTGGATGTTTTTTGTCCTGCCTTTTATTACAGAGAGGTAAGTTTGGGATAAAATATCTTTATTTTTATTAGCAATCATTGTTTTTGAAGAAATATTTAATCAAGAATTAAGGTATTGGTATTTAAATACGATTATTTATGTAGCTCAGGAAGTAATCTTAATCTACGTAATAAAACAAGGAGAACGTTTCGTTATGTCTTGTGTACGAATCCTAAATAGACATACATTTATGATATGAACTATAAAATATTTTGTTGAGTCATAGCAAACATCCATGCACGTTTATTTGAGGTTCAAGTCTCTCCCAGTTTATTGTATTATCATCATACTTATTTGCTTCCTACTCTACTATACAGCGGGGGTTTTAGAATGTAAGTTTTTAAGATATGTGTTATATAATAGAATTAAAACATAATTTCTCCATTGTAGTCATTGTTTATCGCACTCCCAAATAAATATGCATTGTTGCAAGTATTACCGATTTCCCAACGTATTTAAACAAAAAATTCTAACCTCAAAACCTTAATTTCAGAACGTTCAACAGTTTGCTGCCTCCGCCCATGTGGTATATGGTTAAGTGTATATATTTGCTGCTATCTGCTTATCAAATCCGGTGTGGATATCCAAGACGCATTATCGGCAATTTCCTTTGCAAATCTTATACGTTCCTGAACATGCTGTTGTTCAGAGGGTGAGTTAATAATATGTTTATGATACAAGGTACATAATATCGACATAATTTTCCAAACAAAAAAGTATATAAATTAAAGCCGTGCAAGTATTTTCTACTTGCCTGTGCATGCAGTATTTTAAATTTTTGAGTATATAAAAAACGTGTTGATAAACATATATGTCTCATAGTAAATCTCTGTCAACAATGAGTCATTGCGACATTGACTCTTATAGCAATGTTGGTAAAAATATTTTGATTACTCATGGCTTTTACGAGATCGGAACCCACGTCTTTTCCTAGCCGTGTTATCCAACCACTTACGTACCGAGACACTCAACGAATCAAATCAGTCGTAACCTTAACACGTTGAAAATCAGTACTTTCAATTAAACAAAATCAAAAAAGTATCTAACAAGAAACTTTTACATCTAGATTCATGGCGGTACCATTCTTGTTCGAGCTGCGCACTCTGATGGACTGGATTTGGACGGACACCTCAATGACTCTGATGGACTGGCTCAAGATGGAAGACATCTTCGCTAGTGTTTTCTTACTCAAGGTAAGGAACATTGTTTTTTTTATTTCATCACTTGTTAGTTTAAAATCGCATGAAAAGCTGACAGAAATCTCTAGTTACTAACTAACACGTCCACATCGCTGTGATTTTCTGGTTAGATATTTTGATTTAAGGTGCGTCTAATTTATAATTAATTACAATATTTGATAACATGGACATGGTCTCAGAGATATTGATAAAATCATGTTTGTTTGTAATATAAACATATATCCTATTTTGGTTAAGCATTATAATTACTAAGCGACGTCATCCGCGTTACTTTTGATGAAATTCCTGGATTAAATATGGCTATGTTACTCCAGCAAAATGTAGCTTGTTAGTAGAAAGAATGTTTTACGAGGGTGGATTGAACAGTTCGCGGCCTAAATAAGAAAACACAGGAATAATGCAATTTTTTTATATTTATTTTTCTACATACTCTCCTCCTAGGTCACAGCACTTAGTCCAGCGGTCCTCCAAAGCCTTGATCCCATTTAAATAAAAAAAGGCATATACGGCCACTTTGACCTCCTCATTGGTCGAAAATTTCATTCCATCTAAGTGATTTTTTTAGTTTTGGAAGTCAGAAGGTGCCAACTCAGGTGAATAAGGGGGATGAGGAAGCAATTCGAAACCACAATTCACTATTTGAGCTATCGATTCTGCAGATGTGTGAACACGAGCATTGTCCTCATGAAACAAAACTTTCTTGGTCTTTTAGACTTTATTTCTTTGCGTAAACGACGTAATAGTGTGCAGTAGTGTGCAGAATTTATAGTTTGACCTCTTTCTAAGTAATGAACCAAGATGACACCCTTAGAATCCCAGAAAACCGATGCCCTTCCCTTCGGTCGGAGATCCGGGTCTCTTCCATTGTTTGGATTGTTGTTTGGATTCCGGAGTATAGTGATGAACCCATGTTTCGTCCATAGTAACAAACGCTCTAAACAGTCTCTAGAAATCGTAAGCGGAGTTCGTTTCTGTTCAACTGAAAGGAGCCGCGGAACCCATCTTGCAGACACCTTGTGGAACCCTAATTCGTTAACGATCATGTTTTGTGTACGTTCATATGAAATCCCTATATTTGCTGCTATCTCAGATACCTTCAGCCTTCTGTCTCCCATGATAGATCACATATTTTTTCGATGTTTTCCGAAGTCGTAGCTGTAGAAGGCCGTCCAGAGCGGGGTCATCTTTGATGCTCTCTCGTCCACGTTTAAATTCAGGTGTCCACTTTTTTATCATTGTATACGACGGAGCAGACGTTCCTTAAGTAGCCACCATATCTTCATGAATCTGATTTGGAGTTAAGTGTTTCTTGTGGAGGTATTTGATCACGGCACGGTGCACTAAACTATCCATTTTCAAAATTAATGAACCTTACTCTCACTTAATGTTCAATTAAATAAATAATTACGCATGTATCTCAGAGAAAAATTGCACAGAGTCTAGGTTGAATATGAGGATAGTTTTATAATAATATGACAACACTATCTATGTTAGGCCGCGAAATGTTCAATCCACCCTCGTATCTTACCTCTTTATTAGTGGACTTCTATACTGTTATTATAATCCGTCCCGCCCAGTGTTCTCGCTACATGGAGTCAGAGTTCCCTCAACCGCGGGGCGCTAAGAAATCGAACACTTCGAAGTACGTACTCGGCGGTGGCGTGCTGGCATTCGTTATCGCTATCATTTGGTTCCCGCTTGTTTTCTTCGCCTTTGGCAACTCGGTAAGATCATTTAATTGTTTTACAGATTAATTTTGTGTTGGATGCTAAAAATTAAAATTATAAACTTTTAAATTTGAAAATAATTTATCAAGCTTTGTTAATAAAAATTAAGTTCCAAAATAATCGTATTAAGTTTGGCTTGTGTAGTAATTATCTCAAGTTTTTTATTTATTTGATTTCAATTCAACCCGTATAAGTAGTATTCTTAATTTTTATCATACTTACAAAAAAAATCTGATTATGCCTGAAATTTCACTCTCTAAAAAATCTAAGCTCTTATTTAAACTCGACAAGTACAAATCATAACATTTTTCAATGATCATGTAACTTTCCAGGTTGGAGAACCGAACCCGCCCTCTGACATCACCGTTAAGATCCGCATCGGGCCTTTCCTGCCAGTGTACCAGATGTCAGCACAGTCGCATAATATTGCTGTGTAAGTCGTTTTGGTTTTTAATGTTCTAAGGCATACTTAACTTAACTTGAGTTTGTTACAAATTGTGCAAACAAAGCTCAAGCAGCCCTTTTGTTGTTTTGTAATTTTATAACTAAAATTACTTCATATTATCTTCACAGACACAAAATTGACCATTTTCTATCACTTGTATTTTAATCAACTTCCCCAGATTCTCCGAGGGCGACTACTCTCTGCTGAGCAATCTATACGCGCGCGATCGGAACGCTCAAACCTTCCTTTCCAACTACATGTACAATGACGTGGCTGTCATCACGATAAACCCTAACTCCACCAGCAAATGGCAGATCTCTCCTCCCGAGTTGGAGCGATTGGAGCGAGAAGCGGCTTCCAGTACGTATGCTTTTGAAGGTTTAAGTCGTGGTGAAAGATTAAAACTCGATATACGATAAGATTTTGTCTTTTTACATGACGTGTTGTTTATTCGTTTTCTATTCTATTCGAAAATTTAAGTAGAAATCTGAACAACAATTCGAATGAAATATTTTCAAGAGACTGATCTAATATTCGAAATAACCTTGAGCCCGTGATTGTCTGTATACCTCAAATTAAAATCAAATTCAAACTTATAACAAAATAATATAAATAATAGTGTACGCCTTAACCAATCCAGAGAGAAACTCTTAAAATTTGGCTGCGTCATCCAATTAATACTGCTAAAATACAAATCCGGCAACCGTAGAAGAGTTTCCCGAAGTGATTCTTTATGCAAACTATAGATTCAGATAGTTTCGATTTTAATAACTATAAAAATGTTCTCGTCTGAAAATCTAAACAACAACACATGTTTACCATCCCAAAGAATTCAAAGGCGAAGTCTCTCAAGAACATACATGGGGTTTCAATAGATAGACATTCTAGAATCATATCAGCGCAACGTTATTAGAAACATCCTCTGTATAATTTAGTCTTTTAATTAGAATAACATTTAATTAAAATCATACCAACAATTCCAGAGGACGATATACTCGTAAAATTCACGTACGTGCTAACGCATCCGAGTAACACGGCGCAAAATCCACCGACCATGGAGGATAGCCGGGAAGTGACGCTCCACGCCAACATCGGCGGCAATAGAAACCCGGAACGTAGGAATCTTTATAAAATGTTAATTGGGAAAGCAGAAGAGGATACTTGGTAAGTGATATATAAAGTGTGTTTCATTAAATGGTTGTGGCTGGGTTTAGAGGTGGGCGGATCAGCAAACACCATTATGATGGTTGATAAACGAGTGCTGATCATTGATACGGCTTGTTATTTGTTTAATGTAGCATAATCTGTTTAGTTTTTAAAAAAAATCACTTATTTTTTTCAGGCTAAACGTAAGAACCCTGTTTCCGAAGTTTGTGAAGGTTTTCAACAAAGGCCAGCTGAAGCCCGCTTCCCAATTAATGCCGCCTTTAAGTCCAACAGGTAAATAAGCTTTACGTTATTCTAATTTTTCTTCTTTAATTTTTTTGGATGCGATACTTTCTTTATGTGGCACGTAGTTGGTTAATTATTGTTCGTAAATTATTTCTTTTGTTTTTTTTTTTCAATTCATTATAAAAAACAAATACTTATTTCTATGCTTAAAACAATGTAACATAAACTTAATAAAGTTTTACCGTACATCGCTTAGAAACGGACATCGTCGGTAGATAATTCCTTAATAAATTTTTAAATGCAGATAAATATTTTTGTTCATGTAAAAATAATGACATTCAGCATAATCGTATAATAGATAATTTTGCATATACTGACAAACCGTTCTAATCAAAATATCAAATAAACTATAAACGTGTTGCCTGACATACAGTTTTTAAATATTTTTTCTATCTTGAAATATGCTTATAATATCAATACTTAAAAAACTCAACTAAACGTAACTCCCGTACAAATTAATTTCAGAGGACAAACAATACGACAGTGACGCAAAGTTGTACCGCGACGTGCAGCTGCGACTCGAGCGACACGGCGACGCCATGTATTGGAGAGTTAGAGAATCTTGCCAACCTAAGGTAGATAATGTTGGATAGTTTTATTATTAAGTTTTTAAGCTTTCCATTGCAGGAACCTTACTTGATGGCGCTAGTAGTCGTGCATTTGATTAGAATTCTACTCACCACTTTTTTCTTTGGTAACGAAACAATCCTTAAAAAACGACTTTTTATATTATGTTTTAGGATATATATTCCCTATACTTAATTTACTGGTATTGGTATAACAGCTGGTACATGGTTACTTTAGTAAGTAAGTAGTTTAACAAAAACAAGGAAATATTTTAGCACTAACCTTCATACCAAAACAATTTTTGTGCCAATTGAAAACGCTGCCATCGAGTGCACCAAGGACGAAAGTTGACGTAATATGCATGCAGTCGTATTTTTAGGGATGCAACTTCGATGTCAAAAACATCGCTGTTAGGGTGTTACCACACCAATCGATCGACGTCGATTAAAGTCGTGTAAAAAACGTGGGTGATAAGAACGATTCATCGATGTTTTTATTTATCATCACAGAAAGGACATAGTGTGGTCAGGGTCATTCAAAATAGCACAACATAATTAGGTACAACATTTACATTGACTTCGGGCAACAAATTGTGTCCATGGCTCAAACTGCTTCAAAGAGGTTGGGAATCATCTCGAAGGTCCGACGGTACTTCAGCCCTGAACAGCTACTTAATTTGTATACAGCTCAAGTTCGATCTTGTATGGAGTACTGTAGCCACCTTTGGGATGGTTCTGCAAATTACCAACTAGAAGCAATGGACGCAGTTGACCGAAGAGTCCGAAACATTATTAACAACTTTGACCTCACCACCATAAAACTGCAAAGCCTCGACCATCGTCGGAAAGTTGCCAGTTTAGCAGTCTTCTACAGATTACATTTTGGAGAGTGCGTGAATGCTCCTTTTGATCAGCTACTAGACGCAGGCAGGCCTTCCATCCCTTCATGGTAGATATCCCAAGAAGTCGAACCAAACGCTTCGATAGTTCCTTTTTGGTGCGGGTCGCCAAGGTGTGGAACGAACTGCCTGCGTCTGTTTTTCCAGAAAACTAGTCCTAGTTCTTTCAAGCTTCGAGTGAATAGGTATCTCGTGGATAGACGTGTAACACCTTCGTCTACATCGTCATTTTCCATCAGGTGAGATAGAAGACAAACGTCTAATCCTTTTTCAATAAAAAAAAAACATGTTTCATAGCAAATTATACATATTTCAGGTACCTAGGAACATTAACATAAGTTATTTATTTACTGCTTCATTAAGTGAGCATAGTAAGGTGACATAATACATTTACGGGATGGACATTTCGATTAAGTAAAATAACGGAAGATAGGTGTCAAGCTCCTAAGGCACGGACCTCAAAAATATTGTTCTCGGTCCCCGGATTTTATTTGTCAAATGTTTAGTAACTACGTGAAACGAAACGAATACAAATTAAAGTATAAAAACACGCATCATTCTATCTGTTTTATGTCGGTGAACAATAGAATGGAGCCTGTGTGAGTAAATGTATCTTTGGTAGTATCAGGGCCATTTTTCAGATACAAAATGTAAAAACACATGGCGTAATAATATAAGACCCAACGAAGAGTTAGAATTTTATGTCGTCTTAATTTGTTACATTGTCCAATCTCAAATATTAGTAACATCGCTTCATTACAACGCGTCTTATAGCCAGTACAGCATACTTGTATTATGTCAGTGCATTGTAGTCACAAGATAAAATCTTAACTCAGCAATATACATTTTTCCAATAGTATTCAACTTATTACCGTCCATTATAATCCCCTATATAATCATTGTATAGGGGATATCTCACTTATCAATGTTATGTTACAATACAATGTTAAGGTCCAATTGTTATAACGTAATAAATTTACTTACTACATTTCCGATATTTCAGGACGCGCTACAAGCCCTGCCGCTGAACAATTGCGATATGCTCGTCATGTACACCTTCAACGATAAGCTGTTCCCGGAAACACTCAACCTTATATCTGGAAGCGGGTAAGTTCGGTCGGAGCACCACGCTAAATAATTATTGTGTCAGATTTGCCATATTTTAGTAAAGAAACATGTTTAATTTTATTTTTTTTCTCGCAATTTTACATTACTATGTAGGAAAACATTTTAATAGGTAATAATGCTCTTTATTGCACAACATACAATTACAAGAGATAGCAAAAAAATAAAACCTAAAACAAAGAAGATTATATAGAACTTACAAAAGGAATTGATTTCTTCTAAACAACCTTAGGTTTGACATAGGAAACCTTGTACAATACTATGTAATATTGTACAAAGTTTACAAAACAAATTTTTTAAAGTTATTGGATTATCATAGTCAGCATTTCGAACGATCTTACGCTGAATTCCTCAGACACTACTAGCTATTGTCCCTTCAAAATCGCAGAAGACAATTTGACCTGGTCTTTCTTTACAAATTATTAAACCACAATCTAGTGTCTTCCAGAATGTCCGGTCCTCACGAAAACTAATTTATTCCTCCTCAAAGCCGTAAAAACTCCATCAATAATATTCAATATAATTAATTAATTTATATGATAAAGAATTTTTCCATTTAGACCTTATTAATAATAATTCTTTGAATTTTTCAACAGCCAGGTAATTTAAATATTGCAAATATAAAATTGCATATGTTTAATTTTCTATGTTAAGTTAATACAAAAAAATAAGTTAATACAAATATTGTTATAAAAACACACACGTTCGGGAGTTGTAAATTTATTTCGTAACTAGTAAACTGTCTGGTCTTTTTTAAAATATTTTTTTATAAACTTAATTAAATTTAATGACCGTTTGATGCCAAATAAATAGAAAAAAAATAATAATCCTCCCCCACGTCAGATTGGGTGAGTCAAGTCCACCCATGAACACCTCATGTTATTAATAGACGTGCCCTTAAATAAATTCTGTGATGGTCATGACGTCACATATGGCATCAATTATAACATTTATATAAATTAACATTTGGTTTTAATTAATTTCAAACACGAAGTGAGACATAAATGCAAGAACTGTAATATAATTTAATAAAATAATTGATTCCATTCTAGTATAATCGGACTGTACACCACATTCGTGTTCCTGGCGGCGCGAGTGCTGCGCGGCTTCTTCTCTGGGATCTACACCAAGATCATGTTCGACGACCTGCCCAACGCGGACAGGGTGCTGCAGCTCTGTCTTGACATTTATTTGGTAAGTTTCTACGCGCATTGGAAAAATTGGTTTTGGGTAGCTGTTTTATTTATTACTAGAAGTTTTATTAGATGTCACGTGACGTAGTATGCGATTACCATAAATAAAACTTTTCCTATCCAGCTAGGTGCGTATGTAGCGATGGGAAAACGGCTTACAATTTTTAAACGTTTCAACGTTGTAATTTTCTAAAAAAGCGTGCTTCTAAAGTGCTTTAAAGAGTAAATAGCTTGTAGGTATAGATGTTTTCTGCTTGTGTTTCCAAGAAAATTTCTGATAATCAATGAAATTCCCTATGTACTCGACAGGCTTAGGACTGTCTGAAATTATGAAAATAATTTGACTATGCAAATTACATTCGATGTCAACAAATAAGAGTAAGCGCAAACTATTCGCACACATGTAGGAACCCTTTCGTAATAAAAAGCGTACCGAATGAAAAAGGCGCAAAGCAAAAAAGCCAGCTTTGTTGGTTAAAATAATACACGAATATTATTTTATTTAAATCAAGACTAATAATTTTTTTACTTACCGTACGCGCGAGAGTGAGTATAGACGGCACTAGTGTGCGAGCGAGAGAACATGATAAGCACCGCCATTTTCAATTCCTTTCTTTAATGAACTATGTTATATAATATCGAATGAACGTATCCTACGAGACCTATATAACGTAACGAGCACTATAACTTTCAAATAGATGGCATGAGTCGTCAATAAAACTATTGTAAACAATTAATCGTTATCGTCTTAAAATAAAAAGCGTGCTTGAGCGCTTATGTTGAAAAGCATGCTTTTTAAGTGCTTTTCGTTTAAATGACCACCTCTATGCATATTATCATAGAAACAGCTGAACCACAATCAAATTTTCTGATGTCTATACTGATGAAAGCGCTACTGAACAAAAATCACCGTTACATTAAGCTGTGTATTGTACCTTGCTGTAAAATAATCACTTGTTGTAGAACACCTATCGTAGCTTTATGATATTTTTAACTGTGACTCACCAATTTATTTCATCACAGGTGCGAGAGGCTCTCGAACTTTCCCTGGAAGAGGATCTGTTTGCCAAGTTGGTGTTCCTCTACCGGTCTCCGGAAACTATGATAAAGTGGAGTCGGCCCAAAGAAGAAGAGGAACCCAGAGCCGTAGAACACCACCATCAAGATTAAAGACATGTCTGAAGTAACATACAAGACGGAGTAAAACTATCACAGACCGATATTCACTTTAAATCTAGTCATCTCGAGCAAGGTCTATGTGTAGTTTAGTTTAAATATTAATCGTTTATATAAACATGTGTTCAACAGGCAAATAATGAAATTAGACGAAAACTATCTCTATATGATGTTTGCAGACAAACTCGATCTAAGGGAAGCCGTATTTGCCTTGAAAAGTAATCTTAACAATTTTAAAATATAGAGAGGATATTATAAGTGTTTAGAAATCTTTTTAGAAATATGTTCTAATTTCATTTGAACCATGTTACAATGGTTTAATTTTGGTTTCTGAACGAACTAACTCATTTTGACACTATTCCATAAGAACTTGAATGCCTTACTATGGTTGAAATAAAATGATTATATTGACCAGTTTTAACCGAATATAAATCGTAGGTACACAAATACCGAAATGTTACCTTGTTACGTACGTCCATAATTAAAGACTATGTGGATACGGATTATGATTTACATTTATATACATAGTTGTACAGTAGCTTAAGTTATAATTTAAGAGTAACATTCATGGTGTATTTTTCTACATTGACCACAATCTTTATATAACTTTTTAAATATTTGTATATACAAGATATAAATTATTATCGTTCGTCTAGGAAATGGAACAATGGTTTGTAGAGTAGAAAATGAATTTATGTAATTAGCACATATCAATTTTAAATCACTAGTTACTTATGTAAAGTTCTACCCTTCTTTGTAGATGCTCTCTGAATTTTATATGCCGAAATCAAGTGTTTATTAGGTGTGATATTTTTAATCATAAGCTTTTAAATCATGGTTACCATAACTTATTTTACCTATGAACGTTATCTCAATGCATGTCTTGTGAAGAGACATTTAAAAGGAAATCGAAAATATGTTCAGCTTTGCCTAATTTTTAGATAAATTAACGACATAACATCAATCGATTTCAAAACCAAATCTTGAAAAAAAGAATAAACACCCTGTTGCTTCTGACTTTGTTATAACTTCAAACATATAATTTAGTAATATCCAAATTAACTTAGATAATTATAAGGAATCAAATATGTAGTTAGGTATCTTTGATCCTTATAGCTTATCACATATCTACAATACTCAGGAGGCCTGGCAATGATGTTAAAAATCTATTATTTAATGTGATTGTTATGTTTGTAAATAATCTATATAATTTATGTTTCTTATATACCTCTATAATTATAAATGCTGCATTTTTTGTACCAGATACGGCCGTGAAATGCTTGCTTTGGGTTTTATATTATTAAGGACATCACAAATTATCTTCCACAAAATTTTACAAGAACGAGCGCGGCTTATGTACTCATTCCGTATTTATGAGCGCAAGGCGCAATATCAACTACAACAAAATTTCATAGTTACATCAGACTAGACAATAATAAAATTGAACACTTATTAAATATTCGTAAATCAAAGTTCATTGTTCCTTATTTTACATGTTATGGGCATTCGAATCTATATTTTTATTAACCGAATCTCTCTGAGGCTTCAAAGGGGCACTCGCGTCTCTATATTGGAATATATCACAAGCATAGTGCTCACCCTTAAAAACGACTCCTTAACAAAACTTTTAAGATTGTTATCTAGAAAGAAATAGCTTATACACGCAATATTATTAGAAGAGCTTTTGACATAATTAACACTTCACTTCAGAATCCTTCAAATTTATTTTATTTTATTCTCAACGGAAAACTTGTAGTTAATACATATAATGGTAATTATATAAATATTTAAAGCATTTCACAAGTTTTCACTTACAAATACTTGATTAATTGAGATGTAAGAATACATAAGGATTGCTCGACATTAATATTTACGAAAAAATTATATCAGCTAGACAGATTTAAGAAAAAAAGATCTTGTAAATGTCGCTTGCACACTAGAAATACCTTGATTATAAATCCACAGTTGACTCATACAGCTTCCCATAACTAAAGAAATCTATGGAGAAAACAAGCCTTCTACCTCAGCTATATTCTAGTTTCTAGGCTACATCTATGTACCTTTAACGAATCTCAGTTCATAGTGGTCTTTAAAAAATTCTCTTTCAATAAGCTTGAACATACTAAATCCTGTGACAGTTTCACAATTATTTCTAAGAACAAATATATAAAAATAAACAATAAACGTATTCCAGAAGTTCCCTCGGGATTGTCAGCTATTCGGTTGAAACCATGCGGGACTCTTAAACGTTCCGGTAATAATAATAAAATACAGTAACTATATAAGTGTTAACTGCTTGTTCATAACGGTCATGTTCTGGAAAGAGTATTTTTTGGGCTGCTTTCTTTCATTATAGGGTAAGTGACCCAATTATTGGCACTTTAAGGCATAGGCATGGAACACATTGATTTATTGTGGGTATTTAAACATACTAGGTCGATATTTCCATAAGCTAAGCACTCCATATATAATATATTATTATAATCCTACGCCAAAGAGACACATATTTACCAAATTTTGTGAAGAGAATAGATAATGTAATATTTTTGGGGATATTCAATTACTGTCACCCTTAATCCTAATTATTGACATGGATTATACTAAATATTGGCACCCTATAATTTGTCAATATTTCTCAAATAAAACAATATTATTAAGTGAAAATTATTCAATGTATTTATTTTTTACTGTAATTTACATTTACATTTCGTCATCAGAGTCAGTCAAAAGTTTTAAAATATCTGTTTCTGTAAAAAAAATTTTGGTTGTTCTACCTCTTGAGGTAGAAGGAACATTATAATCTATATGTTCTGGTGTATTGTCTACTTTTCCTTTCTTTCCCTTTCCTCCTTTACCCTTTACTGGCAATGGTTTTTTGTCTTTTTGTGAAAGTTTTTTTTGTTCTCGTTCTAATCTCCTCTTCTTAATACCTTCTTCTTTTTGCTCTTTTGCCATCTTTTTTTCTGTTTCTTTTCTTTGCCATTCTTCGGAAGTTAATACAAAAGATGTTCTTTCTGAATTCTTGGTTCCCTTTCGTATCGGGGTCTTTGGTAGGATGAGAATGTCATTGAGCTTAACTGGTGTTAAATTAAGCTTACACGGAGTTTTGGGGGTCCAGCTAGGATATATCATATTTTCTGTCAATACCGAACTTTGTATATTTATTTTATTGCTTGGAGTTGGAGGTTCATTTAGTACATCGGGACTATTAACGATCTGTGTTTCTACTGTTTCAGAATCTTTATCATATTCTATGCCTTCCTTACTTACATGTAGATGCGGTGAGACATCAGTTGGTTGTGGTGGAATTTTCAAATCGGAAGGCAAATTAGGCTCAAAAGATCTGTGGGTACTGTGAACTTCAACTTCGTGAGAAATTGTGAGATGAGAAGTTTCACAATCAGATTCCGACAGATCACTTGCCATAACTACCGGCATATTTTCTATATCCAGCTGTTGTTCTTGTAACAAAGAGTTCATGGGAATATCGTTGCTTGTTTCAATTGTTGCAGCATCTAAAACATCTCCAAAAAAATGCCAAAGATTCTGTAAAAGTTTGGACGCGTCATGAATCGTTTGTTCTTCTTTTCTATTAAGTTTGTTTATAGTGTCCCAAGATACAATGTTTATAAAATCATTTCTGGTTATTGGTTTCGGATGTTGTGGGTCATTTTCCGAAGTCTTATTGGTTGGAAGAGTTTGGCTTGTCTGTTTTCCTTTCGAATCTCCTAAACATTTAGTGTAATCCAATGCGTCAGCATTCCATGGTTGCAGCCCACAAGCTCTAAACCCATTTTTAATTGTATCCGGCTTTAACGAAACTTCTATTGCAGTTTTAAGAATTGGTACAAATTCTGTTTTCGTCAATGCTTGTGCAGGATGGTCACGCCTCCATCGAAGGACACATTGTTTCCATGCACACTTCAAGGGGAAAAATGCAGCTACATCAGCAGGCTGTAAAATTCTAGTGCAGTTAGGGTAGAGAGCAATCAGTATAATTCCTAGATCGGAACAAAGTTCACTGACTTGCAGCGTCAGATGCGTCTTATGTCCATCAACGAATAAGATTACTGGAAATATTTTTCCTTCTTTTACAAGATATGGATGAAGTACATTTTTGATGTAATCATAAAACAATTCTGCCTTCATCCAGCCATTGTCGCTTAACCCGATGCCCCATTCCTTTGGGACTTTAGATGCTATTTCTCCAGGAAGACGCTTATATGGTAAAATTACCATAGGGGGGGTAGTGTCTCCGTTCGCACAAATCGTGAACATTACTGTTATGGCAGATTTTGCTTGACCTCTGTCAATTTCATAAATGTTTTTATCACCTTTCAATGCTAAAACCACGCCTGTTTTTGGACACAGCAAAAAATTCGTTTCATCTCCGTTAAAGACTCTACTGGGGTCTGAAAGAATATCAAAATATTCATTGTCCTTTAAATACTTTTCAATGCCATTGAACCATCCTCTTATATCTTTTTCCGAAACGACGGAGCTTGCGGCTGTAACCGATTCGGGTGTACGAATGGAAATTTCTGGATGCCTTTTCAAAAATAATTTAAGCCACTTTTCTCCCGGGCAGTTATCCGTGAAACAACTAGATCTATTAGACTTTTTTATAAATACTGAGACACTATGCTGAATATCTTCTTTCCGCCGAGGAAATCCTTTCTTAGAGCTTTGGACTATCCAATTAACTATATCTTTTTCTTCTGATTCAGTGAGAACCGTAGAAGGTCCAGGACGGGGATTTATTTTATCAGGGTTATTTATACGAAACTGTATAGTCGACCTAGGTACCTGAAACTGTTTGGCCGCTTGTTTTTTGCTCATCCCGCTATTAACTGCATTTATAGCCTTCTTTAAATTCTCTGCGTCATACTGCATTCTTTTTTCTTTAGGTTTTACTTTCGTTTTAGGCTTCATCTTCAAGTTCTTCTTTTCTGAAAAAATATTTGAAAAATATCCATATATTGGCATATCAGTTACCTAATTATTAGCACTGTGACAATAGTTGGATTTAGAGTTATTGGCACTATGCCAATTTTTGGAAAATCATTATTTATCTTGTAAATTTGATAGTAAATGTAATGTATAGTAGGAATAGAGTCCATAAAATGTATAAAATCGTTTAATACAAAATATAAGTACCGACCAATCATTGGCATACCATGCCAATAATAAGACAATGAGTTATTTGACAACCATATATTGGCACCCCATGCTAAACGGATTTATTGCAAATTTACAACGATAAAAATTATTTCCTTCTAACCTAAAAATCATAAATAACATTGGAAAATTACAATGAACAAGGTTCAAACTAAGTAAAAACAAATATGAATTAATAATGAAGCAGCTTACCTTATCAAAATAACAACAAAATCTTTTTCCGATGGCGGTAAAAATTTGAATGACAGTTTCGATCGCGAAGCAAAACGAAATGACAGATTGAGTGTTGCCATATAAAAATGCAATATTTCTACTAAATATTTACGGCTACTAACACTGTCTTGGTAGAAAATTCACCTTATTATTTATAATAAAACATGTACATGCCAATAATTGGGGAGGTGCCAAGAATTGGCATAGTTACCCTATTACAAAATAAATTAGTTTAGACAATGCAAATTGTTATGACTTATACTCATTCAAAGAAACTTATTCTAAGAATACTTTCCTATTGTGATTGTTATTTTAAGATGCATTTAAGTGTTGTAATTTGTGATAATTAAATTTGGAATAAAACACTCTTAAAATGTTAAAGATTTTTTATTTGAAATCCTGTGTTACATTAAAGTTACAACTTAAATATCTAAGGCAGAACATAACATTCTCTAGTTTACTACCATAAGTCTGGGAGCTATGTTCATGGACATTAGTTCTTGGAACAGTAACTTAGCTGCATAAGGCAGTCTCACTTGAGAAATTTGAGTTTTATTTTTACATCCCTTACATTCAAAGGTGTTATTACGTAAATTAGCAATAGCAATCAAACCACAGAAATTACACACGTGGATGCGGTAAGGATCAGAAACCTCAAACAAACGTTCCCTCAGGAACTGTGCAGCACCGTGCGCAATCTGACAATCGCGCTCCATTTCACCAAAACGCAACCCTCCATCTCTAGCTCTTCCTTCCATGGGCTGTCTTACTAGAATCTGTACAGGACCCCTAGCTCTAGAATGAATTTTATCGTCGACCATATGCTTAAGACGTTGATAGTAAGTGGGGCCCAAAAACACTTGCGCGTTTATTTTGCGCCCTGTGTGGCCATTGTACATAACTTCGTTACCACGAAGATGGTAACCATACTCTTGCAGAAGTGATGAAATTTTTTGCACGTTTACGGCGTCATTAAAAGGTGTCGCGTCACCAATTTCACCTTTGTTAGAAGATACTTTTCCTTGAATACATTCAATCAAGTGACCAATTGTCATACGAGATGGAATAGCGTGAGGGTTAATAATGATGTCAGGTGTAAGCCCTTCACAAGTAAAAGGCATGTCTTCTTGTCGATATTGAATTCCGCAAGTTCCTTTTTGACCATGCCGAGATGCGAATTTATCTCCAATTTGCGGAATGCGTACAGATCGCACACGGATTTTACAAAACTTATACCCTTCACTGTTGAGAGTTAACATTACTTGATCAACAATACCAGTTTCACTGTTTCGCAAGAAAGTTGAGGCATCCCGTTTGCTGAAACGTTTTGTAGTTCCCTCTAACTCATCATCATTCTCTGGCAATGTAATTGTTTTCCCTATAACAACATCATCACCAGACACTCTGATACCAGGCGCAATGATGCCATCATCATCAAGTTTGTCATACAGGGCATTTCTCATACCTTGACAAGTTTGCCTAGTTGGCTTCTCAAACTGTTCTTCTTGATCACCAATTCTTTTTGATTCAGAATCCTTGTAAGAACGATAGAAAACAGATCTAAAGAATCCTCTCTCAACAGCAGATGCATTTAAAATAACACTATCTTCTTGATTATATCCAGTGTAACATAAAATTGCAACAATTGAATTGATTCCAGCAGGCAGCTCTCTAAATCTCAAGTATTCCATTGACCTAGTAGTTACCAATGGTTTATGTGGGTAGTAAAGTACATGAGCAAGTGTATCCATTCTCACATGGAAATTAGTAATGTATACTCCCATAGCTTGCTTACCCATAGCACTCTGATATGTGTTTCTAGGACTTTGGTTGTGATCAGGGAAGGGAATAATTGAAGCACACACACCCAATATCATAGCTGGATGAATTTCACAATGTGTATAGGTAGAACAATAGGCTTGTGCATTGAATTCCTTTGCATGACTCAGATCTTCCGGAGTCATAGCAATCATAACTGTTTCTTCTTCTAAAGTATCTATGTACTCCACTACTCCACTAGCCACAAGATTTTGCCACCCATAATTATTGTAATCTCTTTCTTTGAGGTTATCAATGTGTTTTTTCTTGAGCAGTAGAACACCATTACCAACAATCAACAATGGGCGACAGATTCTTCCAGCGTCGGTATAAATTCTAATTTCTCTATCCCTTATATCTCTGATCATACTGACTTCTGAAACAATAATGTCCATCTGTCTTCTAAGTTTTCGAAGAGTGGCCATCAGCTGTTCTGGATCTCTATGAATACCAACCCAACAACCATTGACAAATATCTTTGTTGCATCTGCAATAGCTGATGGTACAATTTCTTCCAAATTTTCCATAGACCACTCTTCTAAGAACTCCAGAATTGGTGATGGCTGGCTTCCTACAGAAATGTAAGCCATCAGTGCTAAGTTTTTGACAAGACCTACAGCAGCTCCTTCTGGTGTCTCTGCAGGACATATCATTCCCCACAAGGTATTATGTAACTGACGAGGTTTTGCTAATTTACCATCACGGCCAATGGGTGAGTTAACTCGACGCAAATGAGACAGTGTTGAAGCAAAAGTCAACCTGTTTAATACTTGTGACACACCCGCACGAGCTTGATGCGCTTTCTTCTGGTCACCCCAATTGCCAGTAGCGAGTGAGTATCTTAAACCATCAGTAATGATTTTAGTTTTAATAGCTAATTCCAAATTGAAATCTTTTCCTCTGTCAATGAATTTTTGGGCATACATTCTTACTTCTTTGAGAAGATTCTTAAATAGACCTCTAAATAGATATGCCAATAGAGGTCCAGCCAAATCTAAACGTTTATTTCCATAATGATCTCTGTCATCTAACTCACGTCTGCCTAAAGCTGCTAATAACAATCTATGCACCATATAACCTAAAAAGTATGCTTTCTTTGTCTCACAAAAGTCAGACACACCAACATGAGGCAACATTTCTTTTTGCAAAATTTCTTTAGCATATTTTATACGTTTATCTTTAGTAACACCAGGGCGGGCCCCTCTTGCACCAATGAAATTAAGTGCCACATTTTGTTCTTGGACAACAAATGCCTCATCAAGGGAAGGCTTTACCATTTCCATCATTTCTGGGTCTTCAAAATCATAAATAATGTGCTCCAAGATATCTCTATCTGCTACAAATCCCAAAGCCCTAAACACAATCATAATTGGTATCTCCTGTTTTATGTAAGGAACAATAGCAATGATTCTTTGTCCAATGGCTGACTTTTTAATGCTTTGTCCTCCTCTAGCCATCATGTTAACCCACAATGTAGATGTAGGTCTCGAGCTGTGTTCAAGACAAGACCTTATTTCTGTTTTATATGCATATTTGCCATCTTTCATACTAAAGACATACACAGTATTGGTTGCCATTTTTTCTTGAGCTATCAAGACTTTTTCGGAACCATTAATTATAAAGTAACCACCAGGATCTAGTGGACACTCATTCAATTCAGTTAAATCTCTGTCTGTCAAATTACTTAACAAGCAGTAGGTTGAACGCAGCATAATAGGAATTTTCCCAATGAAAGTTTTTTGATGTTGAGTCTCAATAGGATCTTCATTTTCTTTCACTATTGTCTTAGTTATATCAACATAAAGCGGGGCAGAATAAGTGAGGTTGCGAAGACGTGCTTCGTTGGGCATCATTGGCGAAGGTGCTCCATCCTTTTCCCAATGAGTAGGTTTAGACAAGTAAATTTGATCAAATTTCAATAGATATTTAGGAGGTGTTTCTATTTCTCCGGACGCATGTTGCGCTTCAGCTTGTAGCTCTATTGCTGGAGAGTCTTCCACAATACGTTGCACAGACATTTGAATAAATTCATCAAAACTATCAAGTTGCTGGCGTACCAAACCTTTCTCATCGAAATAAGCGTTGATAACAATCCAACAGGCTTCTTGCCAAAGTTCGGATGTAATTTCAACCTCTTCTTCTTCTTCAAACTGATCATCTTCGGTGTCATACATTTTGCGATATTAAAAACAGTTACTGAACGAATACGAAACGGACAATACGGGTAATTTGTAGTCAG
Organism: Marasmarcha lunaedactyla; assembly: GCA_923062675.1. Taxonomy (NCBI): domain Eukaryota; kingdom Metazoa; phylum Arthropoda; class Insecta; order Lepidoptera; family Pterophoridae; genus Marasmarcha; species Marasmarcha lunaedactyla. The sequence continues at coordinate 10,612,610 of OV281346.1, read as the reverse complement.
TGTAAAACTTAAGAAGTTTTATCATATATTGTCAATAGAACCAAAACAATTCACTGAAAACAGCCACAACGCACACACGACTACCGCAATGGCGTCGGTGTCGTTGATTTTTTTTATCAGTGTTGTGTAGTGTCACTAAACATTATAAATCCAAAGATATACATAGCACTGATTTTTAGGAAATGAGAACATTTATTAAATAAACATAAAAATTTAAGAATTTTGTTATCCATATCTGGAAGTTAAGTGAAAGTTTTTAAAGTTGATAGTATATAAACCAAGGTAATAAAAATTCGATTGAAAGTAGTTGATAGATGGATGTATAACTAGTGTATGTGCAAATGAAGTTGAAAAAAAAAAGAAATGTTTTGCTTTTCATTTTGCTTCACTTTTTGTTTGACTGACTGAATTAGTAATAGCAAAATGGATATAAATGTTGGCTTATAAAGCTTTCCGACTATTTTGTCACATAGTTGTTTTAAATTAATAATTGTTTTTAAAGAGCCACAATTATGGATCCAACTAGACGAACCAACTCTGAAGATCAACGTTGCATACTCGGTCTACAAGATTTAAAAATTTCGGGCAAAGACGAGAATGATACTGAGCAGGCGCAAGGAACAACTTCATCAAATATAAATTCTATAGGTAAATCACGACCTGTAGGGGCTATTGAAAGTTTTGTCCTAGATAATACTCAAAATACACGCCAAGATTACAGCTTTTACGAAAGATCAAATGTCATAGCAGCCTCTAAGTTTGCGACCCCTAAACGTGTAGAAACTATTTGTTCATCTAATAAGCGAGACATAAACACAACTGCCTTACCTTCAAGCCCGACTTGTTCAATAGACAGTATATCGCAACGATCGCTCAGTTATCAAACGGATGATTTATACGAGATTCCTGCTACACCAAGTGGACCCGCTGTGTATGAAAACGTAGATTATTACAGTACTGCACTGCCACCATATTATCACGCGCCCCCGCCGCCGCCTCCTGCAGCATATTATGATACTCGCCACTCCCGAGCTCAGCCACAAGTTCCTGTAGCAAAGCAAAAGCCACCCACTGCACTATATGAAAATATGTTGTGTGGTGATCAGGATAAAACAAATGATCATAAATTACAGAGGCCCAATCATGACAAACATTTTTTGCAGCAAGGATCACTTCCAGGCCCACAAGTGCCTACAACCAATACAATAAGGAGCATCTCTCAACCACATCTCATGAACAATAAAGCAAAGATAGAAAAAGCCCCTCCACCACCACCACCACCATACTCCAATAACCATCATGATGTTCATAGTGGTGATTATACTATAATGAAGTCAGCTCCACCTAAGTATACAGATGTAAGTGCTTTGTTAAAAAATGATACTGTAACTTTTGACAACAAGGTTACTACAATACCTTCTAGTGCTATTTATGCCTCTATTGCCCCTAGTGCTCAAAGACCTAAAGCTAATATTGCTACTGAAGTACAGATTGCTACAGGAGCACCAAGATTTTTCCATCCTAAGCCTAACCTATCAAACAATATTAATAAAGACAAAATGCCTACAATGAATGGGGGTCCACCTAAGACTGCTATTAGTAATAAAATGCATATTATGGATGAAACAAATGGTTCCGACTATGTGTGTATGACTGGTGGGGCTCCTAATTTAGCATTGACTACAGCTAACAGAACAGACAGTGTTTCTATAGCATCGGACTCAGTATCATCTAGAAACTTAGCTACAAGTTTGAATCCTTTATGTTCTCCATCACAATCTCCTGCTCCAAGTCCTACTCCTAGTTCTGTGTCACAATTATCTGGGGGATCTCGTGGTTCTGGAGGAAGGGGTAAGAGTTTGCTACCATACAGCATAACTCCCCCTCGCCCCCCTGGCCCTAGTGAGGCTCAAAGGAAAATTGAGGAGCTTACAAGGCAATTAGAAGAAGAAATGGAAAGACAAGATGAAGAAGGAGAATACTTTGGTAAGACAAAATCCTTTTAAATTGTTAAATCTTATTTTATTATACCTGTGCTGTACAGCCTGTGTGTACATAGTGCTGTAAAACTATAGTCAAAGAATTAGCTTCACTGTTTTATCATTGAAAACACTACTGTTTATATGTATTTTAATCCCATACACAGGTATTTGTCACACATGTGGGGCTGGAGTGACAGGTGCTGGGCAGGCTTGCCAAGCTATGGGCAACCTTTACCACACCAACTGTTTTATTTGCTGCTCTTGTGGTCGAGCACTAAGAGGCAAAGCTTTCTATAATGTCCATGGAAAAGTATATTGCGAAGAAGATTACTTGGTAAGTGTAAAATGGCTTTTTACAATTTATAATATTCAGTAAATTTTTGTGATATTTGACATTCGTTGCTTACAACAATTGTACATATCTAGCATACAAAATTTAGTCAGAGAAGCTCAGATAGTGTTTAAAAATAACATTTTGAAATTATTCTACATAAATATGTTTCCTGGATTATCCAGCATTAACTACAATTATTTTCTATTTTGATTGCCATGGTTTTCAAATATTGTTCAGTTTGCTTTCTATACAACTAAGTTTTTAAAAAAAATACAAAACATGTATTGAAATACAAGTTTTGCTCAATTTCAGTACTCTGGTTTCCAACAAACAGCTGAAAAATGTGCGATTTGTGGGCATCTCATTATGGAAATGGTAAGATTTAAATATTTTGCAACTACTATTGAGTCTCTTGTCATAAATAAATGCATAGAGATTTATTTATCAGGGAATGCATTGACCTTCTTATCTCTTATGCTTTGTTCTATAATGTATAAACATTGTAGTCTGTATTGAATCACTCTGTTATCACAATATTTATTAGAAGTTTTGTAGGAACACTCATTGTGCTGCTGTACTTTGTAGATACATACATTGATCATACATCAAGATTTATAAATGACACATGTAGTTTGTAGAAACAACTGCTTTTTCTTTCTTGTTAACATTGTATAAATAGATAGCTATTGTATAAATAAAATGTGCGATTTATTTTGATGTGGCACACAACCCTTGCTGCCTAGCCAGAATGGATTGACATCTAAAGATCTTGATTATTTGAAATAAATTGTTCTTTTTTTCTGTACGATGCATATCTGGCACTGATTTGTAAAACTAGGTCTGGCCAGAAACAGGAGATATTGAATTCTTACAAATACAAAACGTAATATTTCGACCGTGACAGGACTCGAACCTGCAATCTTCGGATCCGAAGTCCGACGCCTTATCCATTAGGCCACACGGTCGCTTGCATGACGAAGCGAAATAAACGATGTCCTTCAAGCTGTAATCCTCATATTTGAAATCTCAATGAAAACAAATTTTGACAATGCTAAAAAATAGTCATTAAATAGTCATACATGTAAAAAAAATAGTCGTATTATAGTTTCGGCGTTATAGCTATAGGTTGGTGAGGATTATGGCTTGAACTTCAAGCTGTAATCCTCACCTCTCGTGCAAGCAAACGGTAAGGTCTATCGACTTGGTTTAGGTTCAAAAAAATAGTCATGAAATAGTAATAACGACATGCCAAATCTCAGAAATAGTCGATGAAAGATTCCAGAGATATAAACGGACCCTGGTTAGGATTATGGCTTGAACATTTGAAATCTTCAAATTTCTCCGCAACGCCTACGACTTTCAGTTAAAAGTTTGTGCCAAAAAATAGTGATGAAATAGTCATAGGAAACCAAAATAATTTTGAGCTGATTTCATTTGAAAATAAAAACTTTTTATTTTCCTTACATTTCTACGGATGTACATTCGCGTACAAAATTAGCTGTACACACGTACTGCAGAAGGGGCGGGCAGCCCTCAAGAGAAAAAGGTTGTTTGCTTTTTTGAGTGTGGTGTATTCACGTATTATGATATTGTTAGAAAACTAACGAGTAAGTATGTCACTTGATTTATAGATTTTGTTAAGTTGTATTGTTGATTGTGCTCAAAACAAAGATACGGTACGTAGCAGTTACCTACATAAACATACATAAATTCATGCTCCCTTATATTTCACTCAGTTTTGTTAAACTTATATAATTTGTAATATGAATTTAAGTGTGATATAGTATAGTTGATGTGCCTTTTCATTATTTACTTAAAAGTAAATAATATTATCGTCGCACTTATTTCGACGCAAATTATGCCACCGAGATTATTTACAATCTCGGTGGCGAGTGAACGATAGTAGCGCACTTTTGTTTCTCGGAATCGGACAAATAGCGCTATTCTTGTCTCCAACTCAAATGCATCGTATTTGCAAGATTTCAATTGTAATTAATATGGATACAAATTATAAACGTTTGTTTTTTTTGTATAAGTATTTTGTATTACCTACTACATTTTTGTCGTTTCACGTGTAATGGTACCTAAGGTATTAACTTAGTAGTAGCGTTAACTTAATACGAGGGTAGATTGAAAAGTTCGCGGCCTAACATAGATAGCGATGTCATATTATTATAAAACTACCCTCATATGAAACCTAGACTCTTTGTCAGTCTCTGTGCAATTTTTCTCGGAGATACATGCGTAATTATTTATTTTATTGAACATTAAGTGACAGTAAGTTTCATTAATTTTGAAAATGGATAGTTTAGAGCACCGTGCCGTGATCAAATACCTCCACAAGAAACACTTAACTCCAAAGCAGATTCATGAAGATATGGTGGCTACTTTAGAAACATCTCCGTCGTATACAATGATAAAACAAAGGACAGCTGAATTTAAACGTGGACGAGAGAGCATCAAAGATGACGCCCGCTGTGGTCGGCCTTCTACAGCTACGACTTCAGAAAACATCGATAAAATATCTAATCTCGTCATGGGAGACAGAAGATTGAAGGTATCTGAGATAGCTGAAGCTCTAGGGATTTCATATGAACGTAGTGAAAACATGATCGTTAACAAATTAGGGTTGCACAAGGTGTGTGCATGATGGGTTCCGCGGCTCCTTTCAGTAGAACAGAAACAAACTCGGCTCACGATTTCTAGAGACTGTTTAGAGCTTTTTCAAGCTGATCCAAACGAATTTTTGACAAGATTTGTTACTATGGACGAAACGTGGGTTCATCACTTTACTCCTGAATCCAAACAACAATCCGAACAATGGAAGAGACCCGGATCTCCGACCCCCAAGAAAGCCAAGGTGTGTTTTTCAATAAACAAGGTAATGGCATCGGTTTTCTGGGATTCTAAGGGTGTCATCTTGGTTGATTTCTTAGAATGAGGTCAACTATAAATTCTGCATACTACTGCACACTATTACGTCGTTTACGCGAAGAAATAAAGTCTAAAAGACCAGGATTGTTGACCAAGAAAGTTTTGTTTCATCTGGAAAATTCTCGTGTTTACACATCTGCTGAATCGATGGCTCAAATAGTGAACTGTGGTTTCGAATTGCTTCCTCATCCCCCTTATTCACCTGACTTGGCACCTTCTGACTTCCACCTATTTCCAAAGCTAAAAAAACACTAAGGTGGAATGACACTTTCTACCAATGAGGAGGTCAAAGTGGCCGTAGATGCCTTTTTTTGAAGACCTTGACGAGATCTTCTATTTAAATGGGATCAACGCTTTGGAGGACCACTGGGCTAAGTGCTGTGAACTAAGAGGAGAGTATGTAGAAAAATAAATATGAAAAATTGCATTATTCCTGTGTTTTCTTATTTAGGCCGGGAACTTTTCAATCCACCCTCGTAGTAACGTACCTAAGGTATTAACGACTTTTATTCCACCAATGAATTCCACATTCTATTGCTGATTACAAAAAAAAAACGTGTAACTCATAATCGACGTAAGGTACTTACTTTCCTGTACCCGTAGAACGACACATTTATTCATACTTACAACCAGGGCACGGAAACCCGTCCAAAAAAATCCAAATCGTTGTCGCGTACCTACAACAAATCACCTTTTCATTTCCGGTTTTTAACTGGTAAATTAGGGTTAATAAGTTCTATTACCTATTAAAAACAGATTTCAGAGCCCTGTCTACAAATAATTTACAGTACAAACCAAAAGAGCGTAATTTTTTACTAAGTAAAGAGAAATAATGACTTTGTAAGCGACTGTACATCCAGACAAATGTATGGAAAATAAAAAGTTTTTATTTTCAAATTAAATAAGCTCAAAATTATTTCGTACGACTATTTCATCACTATTTTTTGGCACAAACTTTAAACTGAAAGTCGTAGGCGTTCCGGAGAAATTTGAAGGTTTCAAATGTTCAAGCCATAATCCTCACTTCTGAGGATCTCCTCACACTCGACTATTTCTGAGATATCGTTATCACTATTTCATGACTATTTTTTGGAACCTAAACCAAGTCGATAGACCTTACCGTTTGCTTGCACGAGAGGTGAGGATTACAGCTTGACGTTCAAGCCATAATCCTCACCAACCTATAGCTATAACGCCGAAACTATAATACGACTATTTTTTTTACATGTATGACTATTTATCACTATTTCATGACAATTTTTTAGCATTGTCAAAATTCGTTTTCTTTGCGATTTCAAATATGAGGATTGCAGCTTGAAGGACACAATAAACGGTCTCTTTGCTGACTGATTCTAATTGGAATGGTTTCACACTGCATTAGTGAAAATATTGATCTAAAGGTCTATTTTTTGTTTGCATTGCCTCTAAATGTAATCTATGGTGCATATGCTTTGAATCAAGGTGTAGATAGGTGAGAAGCTCCTGACGCACGGACCTAGTAAATTTTTGTCTCCGTCGCCTGATTACTTAGTCGTGTAAATAACCAGGGCAATACAACTAGTAATCCGAAAGCACTAGGCTATTTTAGGTTCAGTTATAAAAATTCTATACTTGCTTATTTTTTTGCCAGTCGGTACAGATCACTATCGTTGTTAAATGATCATGACAGGCGATTCTATATACCTGACTCATAGAGCGCTGAACATTAGAAAAATTATCTAAAGAGCTTATAACTTTTTTTTTGTCTTATCCTGTCATTGCATTTTGAGCTATCCAAATTATTTGTGGCTCAATTCTTTAGATGAAGCCAAAATTGAGAATATGAACTTAAAGTAAAATTTAAATAAAGTTCTATTGTTTCTGAGAAAGTTTACACCATTAAACAATGGTCAATCCTAGTTTGTATTATCGTTGTCCAGTGCTGCGGTAGGGCCTCTAAACCTACCGCTACTTTTTCGTCTACTTTTCGTCTTTTTTGACCTGAAGATTTTGATGAAATCATTTACATGAACGCAAATGACACAAACGTAAAAAAAATTTTTGATACTCTATAGCAATAATAGAAACGTGAACTCTATTAAGTTGAATTTTCTTTTGTGGGTATTGAGAGGATAAAAATCCCAAAAACCATACACCAATGATCTGATATGTGTAACATACACTATAACATTTTAATATAGTTTTACTGTTATTCAATAGAGGTCTTAGGTACGTGCCAGATGAGGTTAAAAAGAAGTCTTACAAATTCTTTATATTTTGTTCCTTATATAATGTAAGTAAAATGTTCAACTCAAATTTTCTTATCATCTATTATTTTTTACCTAAGGAGTTCTTCCTTTTTGGGTTTGAAAACAATATGCGAAAAATCAAACATTATAGTATTTTTGAAACCTCAAAGTCCAACGCAACGTGAATTACACGCGATGCAGCATTTCTCTTGTTCGCGCGCCACGTCATTGCCTCGTTGTCTGTTTCTCAGTTTCATTCATGTAAAGTTTCATAATATACTTGAATTTGTGTTTGTCCAAACTGAGTATCCGAATTACTCGAGTATATCGTGTAAGATTGCCATCAATCTTTGGCTTTTTAAATTATTAAGTTATTCGCAAGCTCAAAATTTACTTTGTTGATCACTGAAATTGATTTTCTCGGGCAGTTATTTGGCCTTTTTCCTCTAAATTTGTAACTTATCGTATCTCCTACCTGTAAGTTTTTCATGTATTTTAAAATAAAAGAAACGGAAAGAAATGGTATATAAAAAAGGTGTAGAAAATTATTTGCGAAAAAAAATAGTTTTATGACTATTTTTATAAGGGATTCAGATGAGATATAGTGTGTCACTTTTAGTCAAGTTGCCATCAGTTATTAATATAATTTTTCATAGTTCTTTTTTTTTACCTTTGTAGTCAATAGGTCTTGTTTAAAGAAATTTAATTTCTTACACAATATTATGACTTATGTATGTGATGATTTCCGTCACAGATCCTTCAAGCGATGGGCAAGTCATACCACCCAGGGTGCTTTAGGTGTTGTGTGTGCAACGAATGCTTGGACGGCGTGCCTTTCACTGTGGACGTCGATAACAAGATATACTGCGTGAATGACTACCATCGCATGTTCGCGCCCAAGTGTGCTAGTTGCGGTAAAGGTACGTAATAATCATAAAGAATATCGTATCATAAGTTGATATTTCAGAATAATTAGCAGGCACAGGATTTCTTTCAGCATTTTCAATCATTAATTCAAGCAAAACATACGAAAGTATAAAAAGTAAGATACTTTGTGAATTTGGCAGAGAGGTAGACCATGTTGCAGTATTTTATTTACATTTGATGGTGGAGGCGCCGGGTAGTAAATAAATTGTTTCAGATTCCTCAAATAAAGAAGAAAGCGTAAAGTCAAAAATAAAAGGTTCAAGATGGCCCATAATGTACAAAAATATATGGGAAACGGAAATGTTGCAGTACGTGATTTTGTATCACAATTTGAAATGGTCGCGGCAATAAATAGATATGACGAAGAAACAAAAATCATTGTATTGGAAGCGTATTTGGATGGTCCAGCGTTGTACTTTTATAGAAAAATCATTAGTTCATGCGAAACATACGAAAGTATAAAAAGTAAGATACTTTGTGGATTTGGCAGAGAGGTAGACCATGTTGCAGTATTTTATTCACGAAAGCAACAAGCTGATGAAGATATACTGACACATTTTTACGCTTTGGACATGTGTGCAACTAAGGCCGGTACGATCATTACAGATAATATATTTGTGAACCATTTCTCGAAAAATTTTAATTATGGTAACAAATGCCGATTGGCTTCCCAAATGTATGAAAACAAAACGGCATTGAAGAAAACAATCGTACAAATGCAGGATATTTTTGCTAATAAACAAGAAGCGAATTTGAACCTCCCAATAAACACCCAAGCAATACACCAAACACCAATCAATATAGACGGCGGGAATACGAGAGGAAGATTTACCAATAACAATCAACCGATCCCCATATTTTTTGAGAAGGAGGATACCGGATCAGGGTGATGCACCAATGCATCCAATGCGTCCAGATGTGATGAACCTGGAGTACAATCGGCGTCAATCGGACAACTGGAGACACAATTAATGCCGACTAGTCAAGAAAATATTTCTTTAAGTGAGTTTTCCCCATCTATTAATGTAATAATCAAAAATAATAACATTTCAGCTTTACTTGATACAGGGGCATCTGCAGTCTCTGTCATTTCCCAACAAGTATGTAATCAATTACATATAATAATACATAATGTGCGAAATATAAAAATCCGAGCCGTTAATGGTAATCGAATAGATATAATAGGTAAAGTAAAATTATGCTTGGAAATTGAACATGTTTTTTATGTGCAAAATTGTTATGTAATTGATATTGATATTGATCCTCTTCTCCCGGACCTCCGAAAGGTGTTGACGTGCCTAAGCCTCTGCTACTAAGTTATTTTTCAATTAATTAAAGTAATTTGTGAGTTTAATAAAAACAAAAAAAAATAGGAGTGCATAAACTGTGAGAAGCTATTTCCATCCAAGCGATTATTCCTGGTACGAGCTTCTGGTACGTGCTCCTGGTACGAGCTCCTGGTATGTACTCCTGGTACGAGCTCCTGGTATGTACTCCTGGTATCTGTGACGTTGGAACATATCACCTCGACCAACCTTGAGCTCTCAGAACTGCGCACACGCCGCCATTTTGGATTGCAGACGTAGCTCCACCCCCATTATACACCGCCATCTTGGACAGTCACGCTTAGCTCCATCCCCTATGATTCAAGACTGAATACCTCTTTAAACTACTATGATCTTAGTAAGACTGTGAATTGTCGATACCAGCCCGCGATCTAGAGTACGCTTACACGTCGTCTTTGGGGATAGTGTGTATGTCCTTGCAGGATATTTTGGTACGAACTCCTGGTACATTTTGCAAGGCCGGATCTCCTGGTGGATGTGACGTCAGAACGAATCGGTATCACTAATTCTGCACTCTATTGTCTGCTCATATGCCACAATTTGCATTGTGAATGTAGCCACGCCCCCTTTGTACTCCGCCACATTGGTATCCTAGTGAGCAGGGAACTAACGATTTTAACGAGGAAGAATTTAAACAAAGAATAGTTGATTTAGAAACACAAGCAAAGCAAGATAGGTTTTATATTACTATATTGGAGAGTAAACTTGAAGAAATAGAAATTGATAACCGAAAGTCTTGCTTCGAAATAAAAAATGTCCCAAAAAAGTTTAATGAAAACAAAGAAGATCTTATAGAGATGGTACTCCATCTCACCAAGTCTCTGGACTGTAACATGTCTAAACTCGACATCAATGATATATATAGAGTGGGAACAAAGTCTGGCAACAACATAAGCTCTACAGTTATTGTCAAAACTAACTCAACGCTGTTAAAGAATAGTATCCTGGAATCGGTCAAATATTTTAATATCAAGCAGAAAATCAAATCAAATCAAATCAATCAAGTTTTTGTGGTTGTACATTTAGTTCCAATTGTATCTACCCCGTTTGAAGTGGGTGTGCAAATTTTCGGGACATATGAGAAACAAATTATGATATTAAAATTCAAATTTTACAATACAAAAAATCATGTCAATGAAATAGCTGAAGTCATAATTAGTTTTCTATGTATGTGTCACAATAGGTAATACAAAATGTCCGACATTACAGATTGAATTATAAATAATATCAAATTACAGAAATGTCATGTTTTAAAATAAAAAAATTCGAAGATTTCTTGTCATGTAACCATTTAAACTAAGCTATTTGCCAAACATCTGGGATTTAAAACGAATGAAGACACCCCAGTATATACGTCTTAGCATCTTACTCCAAGAGGTGCGCGCTTGTATTTTCTAGCGCGAGACCTGGCTAAGTCAAAAATTTACAAATTCTGCTGGACCTCATATGGAAAGATATATGTGCGAGAAAATAAACACTCTCCAATTGTGAAAATTATCAATGAAACTCGAATACAAAAACTCCTGAAAGACCAGCATGAAGTACCGAGTGCTATTTGACTATTCACTGTCAAGTTGAGAGTCCGAGGTAATGATCTCTGCGCGTTACTAAATACTTTATTATTGTATTTTTACTCATCTCTACCTAAATTTGTTTCCTCATTTTGTTTACTGTACCTTTTACTACTATTGAAAACCCTAATCAGACTCAAAATTGTAACACATACTAAAACTGAAACCGACATCTTATTAATCTACTCAAATACATATCAGTCGAACACAAACAACCTAACACATACTCTCTCCACACAACAATCATCCGTCAAATCTCTACACTCAAAAATTATAAAAATAATAAATATTTCTTACTCAAAAAATTAAATTAACGTTAAATTAAAATTAACAATAAAATCCTTAATTAAAATAAAGCAGACCCGAACTCATGAAAGAATTATCTCTACATAGCGCTACTCTTGTAATGACGTAGTTTTTTATAACTATTGAACTAAATGGATAACTCTTTGCACAACCTAAATGTGATAGATAATATCGAGATTACAAATGCGATAGAGTGTAATTGTGCTGAACTTTCGTCTTATAAGCAAATTAAAAAAAGTTACCTTACTATAATATGCCAAAACATACGTAGCATATATCGTAACTTTGATGACTTCCTGGTAACATTGTCTAACATACTTTTCCATGTTGATGTCTTGGTTATAACTGAATGTAGACTTATCTCTAACAAGCATATACCTCAACTTGATAATTATAACTTCTACTTCACCTCGTACCAACTAAACCGAAATGACGGGGTAGTTGTACCTATATATAAAAAAATCCATTCTGTCTAAAGTTACAGAAATAAGACTTACTCATGCTTCCTGTCTACAACTGGAAATATTTGATAACACTATATTATGTATTTACCGATCCCCGTCTAATAAAAATGCTACAGAATTATAAACTCTCTTTTATCACACTTAGATACCCAAACTGCACGGAAAAGTATTGTTATTACTGGAGACATCAATATAAATATTGCGCCAAAACTAGACGAACCTATCTATGAATACAATAATAGAGTAAACTATTTAAGTACACTCTCTGGATATGGTATTCTTGCTGGTCACACTCTACTTACAATAGGAAAAAGCTGTTTAGATCACTTTATGTTAAAAATGAACAAAAACAAATTCTCTGCATTCATAGCAGTTTTACAAACCTCTGTAATAGACCATCTTACTACTTTTAGGTCATTATCTAAACAAAAATGTATCACTAAATAACTAAACACATATAACTAAACTGAAAACTAAAATTGATTATATAAAAGCTCTTCAAGATCTTCAGCAAAAAGACCTAACTGAATTATCGTATTGCAGTGATCATACAATTCTATCATACCGCCTGATAAATTTAATTTCTGCATGTATAAAAGACAACACCACAATCATACGTATACCAAAAAATCAACGTAGTATTAAGCCATGGATGGGTCCGTATTGGGATGCATAAACTTAATTGGCATATTATAAGGCCGCATAACGTTTTTTGGCATACTGTTTGTTTCGCATAACGTTCATATAAAATAATTCATAAGGCATACTTTATTTCCCCATAACTTCATTTATAATAATAATATATTAGCATAAAATGTTCATGCATAAATGGATTTACAATAACGATTACTAATCATAACATTTATTGACATCTCACACTATGGCATAAAGTTTACAAGTCATACATACAGAATACCATAATTTGCCAAAAATAAATGAACTATAAAATTAATAACTAATAAATTAATAATTTTTGGCATGACCTACATACTGACTAACCTGCCTCTCATCTCATAATGCCAACTTTGCAAAAATCCAAAAGCTCGCAAAATGTCAACTTCTCAGAATGCCAACTTCTCAGAAAGCCAATTTCAACTTCTGACAACAATGACAACTTCTGAAGGGACAACGTGCTGTTTGTTTGAACTAAATTGAACCAAAGTCGCTTTTCGTGAAAAGCTGGAAATGGTACTTAATTAGGTCCTGGCGCTTCGCCGGGTGCTGCCGCACCACGCTCGCTTCGCTCGCTCCGCTCGTGCGTGTGAACTACATACAAACCTAACCTAACCCAATTTAACGGGTGCGTCTCATTTCGTAGTCTGTCCCTTCAGAAGTTAATAATTAATTAATAATTCAAGAAATTTATATTTTGAGAAATTGGCATTATGCGAAGTTGGCATTTCGAGAAGTAGGAATTCTGAGAAGTTGTAATTTTGCGAGTGGTTGGCAGTTTGCGAAGTTGGCATTCTGAGATGAGACTCTAACCAGCTCCTCCTCGCTGCGCTCGACGTCGTACGTAATATTATTTATTGTTACTTTCAAGACTCAACATAAAGTAGGTACATATGATCTGTACTTGATAAATTAGGCACCAAGCATAAATGATGCTGTATACAATTATGATAAAGAAAATTAGAGTAAGTGAAACTTATGGCAATGAACCATTCTGCGTGTATAATATTCTGCTTATCTCAATTTATGCGAAAAAACTTTATGCTGAAACTGTTATGCCAAACTACGTTATGATAAAAAAAATTATGCGACCGAAATGGCTCCCGCCATGGATCACTCCTGGCATTTTACGCTGCATTAAAAATCGGAATAACCTTACCTAATAACCTGTAATAGCCTTATTGAAAAGCTCAGGCGACAATATGAAAAGAATTTACTAGCAAAGTCAGTCAAGGATAGTAAACTATTATGGAAAAATGTAAAACATGTAACCAATTGTAGTGACTCACGGGATACTTATCAAGAACTCATCAGGGTTAAAAGTAGGCCTACGGAGTCAGCCTACTTTATAAATAACTTCTTCGCAAGTATCGGAAAACAGTTAGCAGAAATTATACACCCTAACCCCAAATTGCACCAAAATTGCACCACTACTAACATTATGGAACAGGTTAACTCTTTTGTACTCCTTGAAAGTGATACAGCTGAAGTTAAAAGAACTCTCATGGACTTAAGGTCTGATAGTGCCCCTGGATGGGATAATATATCTGTCGCTTTCCTGAAACTCGCGGAAAAATAACTTTTCCCCATTATTACTCATCTTTTTAATCTTTGTCTTCAGCAGGGTGTTTTCCTGTTCCATTAAAAAGGTCTGGTATCACTCCAGTGTACAAGAGTGGAGACCGAGACGATGTTAGTAACTACAGGCCTATCTCAGTACTTCCGGCCATTTCGAAAATTCTAGAAAAACTTAAACTCCAGGCTCATTAACTACCTAAACAAATATAAACTACTGTCTCAATCACAATATGGCTTTAGAAAGGGAAAATCCAGGGAAGATGTCGTAATTGCACTCTCTAAACTAATAGTTGAGCAGGTCGATAGAGAGAATAAATGTCTATCAGTGTTTCTTGATCTGAAAAAGGCCTTCGACACCGTCTCTGTCCCTATTCTTGTACAAAAACTGCAAAAAGTCGGAATAACGGGATCTGCGCTTTCTCTCTTCCGAAGTTATCTATCCGAGAGGACTCAAAAGGTCCGGTTAAATGGATATTCCAGTGGAGATGCTGCGGTGTCTTATGGCGTGCCGCAGGGCAGCGTATTGGGACCTACACTATTTTTTATTTACAATAACGATCTCTGTAACTTGAAAGTAAACAACTCAGATTTTTTATTACGCTGACGATACTACGGTGGTTTTCCTGGCCCCTCTTATTTAATTTATTTAACCAGTGAAGCTGATTAAATAAATTCCTATATACATTTCATCCTTAAATAACGACCCTACTTAAATCAGGACAATATACATTATTCGGGATTACTCTCAGAAGACCGATAGGAATATATATACTTGATCAGGTTTAAATGACGACAACTTATTATACCAAAAATTATAGCCACTAAACCTGATGAAAATCAGCCAAGATCCCGGCTGGTTAATTAATATCTAAATCAAATAAAGTTACTATTATTTCTCATACAATTCATGAATAATCAACAACCTCATATTAATTATTTACGTTTCACAATTCAACACAATTCCAATAATCAATATTAATAAATTAATAAACAATTGTTGTTATAACCCATTGAATACAATCAAAGTATAAATATAATCATTCAATAAGAAATAGATACATTAATATCCCAATAAAAGTCAATTCAGTTAATCCTACTTATATTAAAATTAATACTAAGATTAACCAAATTACATTATCATTCAGCTGGCAAAACAAACACGTTTGACATGAACTGTCATATTAACTTTAAACTTTATCTGAATGATTAAAAGTTTATTTAAAAGTTTGTAACTTTCTAAAGTTTTTTTACCTACCTAAATCTTAAGATTTTACCTGCCTAACTATTATTGGATAAACCTACCTATGAATAGATCATAAAATTGGATCCAGAGTATTTTATTTAACCCCTAATGATACCTATAAATTAGTTATTTTTATTTTACACCGCAACGCAGAGAACTTTGTCGATGTATTGAGATACATCTGACAAAAATCGTATACCAATAACATTTAAAATATATTTCCTATTCAATCACAACCCTTTTACTATTTTACCCCACTGAGGATCCTTTTCTACATCCGCGTGTTGACCCACAGACAGCAATACCACAATATCACATATACTCGTAAAATTTGGCCGCATTGCTAAATCGGCTACCATTTTCTCTCTTATGGAGATTATTAGGCGTGGCTCAAATTAAAGTGCACATTATTAATAGTGTTATTTTAGTCTTTGAAAATTTACTTCTTTAGAGCATTGGCACCACACGTATATCTATGACTCGTAAATAAAAATTTTACGTGGTAAATACGTGCTGCGTGTACCTGCCGCCCCTTAGAGGTTCCTCTCCGGGTATCTAAAACTATTTTATTATTTATTAGATAAATTATATATATAGAGACCCTTTTGCTACTATATATAGAAACCTTTTCTATAAATAAATAGAGGGACAAAACTTACTTGAAGAAATATCTTCTTGGTTGTTCGGCCTCAATGGTGTCCCTAGCTGTCTCACTGACACCGGTTGGAGTTTGGGTAATTCCTATTGGGTGCGTTGGATGCATCGCCTCGATCCGGTATCCTCCTTCTCAAAACATATGGGGATCGGTTGATTGTTATTGGTAAATCTTCCTCTCGTATTCCCGCCGTCTATATTGATTGGTGTTTGGTGTATTGCTTGGGTGTTTATTGGGAGGTTCAAATTCGCTTCTTGTTTATTAGCAAAAATATCCTGCATTTGTACGATAGTTTTCTTCGATGCCGTTTTGTTTTCATAAATTTGGGAAGCTAATCGGCATTTGTTAACATAATTACAATTTTTAGGAAATGGTTCACAAATATATTATCTGTAATGATCGTACCGGCTTTAGTTGCACACATGTCCAAAGCGTAAAAATACGTCAGTATATCTTCATCATCTTGTTGCTTTCGTGAATAAAATACTGCAACATGGTCTACCTCTCTGCCAAATTCACAAAGTACTTTTTATACTTTCGTATGTTTCGCATGAATGAATGATTTTTCTATAAAAGTACAACGCTGGACCATCCAAATACGCTTCTAATACAATTTTTTTTGTTTCTTCGTCATATCTATTTATTGCCGCGACCATTTCAAATTGTGATACAAAATCACGTACTGCAACATTTCCGTTTCCCATATATTTTTGTACATTATGGGCCATCTTGAACCTTTTATTTTTGACTTTACGCTTTCTTCTTTATTTGAGGAATCTGAAAAAAATTTATTTACTACCCGACGCCTCCACCATCAAATGTACCGGGTACAAAGATGGTTTATTCCTACTACTAGGAGGGCTTCCTAATTAAATGAGAACAACCACTTTACTTAATTAACTTTATATATTTTTAGAATAGAGAGACTTAAGTAATTCATTTAGTTATTATTAATTGGTATTATCGGGGCCGCTGCCCGCGATAGAATGCAATGTTACATATTCTATCAAATTACAAATAATGACTCACTTGTAAGTTGCCAGTTGTAGTGGTCAGCAAGTTTGTTTGTGCGATAACCTCTTTTATTATATACGGCACAAGCAAACGTTGCAGTAGTTAATCTAATGACCAGTTAGAATTTTAGCTCACCTGTTTATATCTTTTAATGTATGGAGGATACACATCAAGAAAAAGTTAATAGTTGTTGCTTCTTGATCACTCGAAGATACTATAATGCTTATAATCAAGTTAAAACAAAGCTAATGCTAATAAATAATTAACGCAAAATAGCGGGGAACAGGCAAGCGACTGCTTTCCTAACAGTATGGAATAATTATAAGAATGTTGACGTATCACCGGCCGTCCGATCAGATTTCCGGTTCATTTCATCCAATAATTACAACATTGAAATTTCCAGGTATAACCCCAGTTGAAGGCACGGACGAGACTGTGCGCGTGGTCTCCATGGACCGCGACTTCCACGTGGACTGCTACATGTGCGGCGTGTGCGGCATGCAGCTCACCGACGAGCCCGACAAGCGCTGCTACCCACTCGCAGGTTAGTGAACTTGAGTTTCGTCAAAGCTTGCGGGGTGGATTTTTAGGTTTTGAAGACTAGATTTCTTATCGGTTTAATTACGTGCTTTCACACAATTTTTTATAGAAATTATCATATGTAAAATATTCTAGTTTCATGTGTGTCATGTATACTATTATAGCCCCTAAGAAATCATTAAAATAAAGTTACTAAATATTCTAGATAAGTATGGTTGATGTGTATGTGAAAGGATGTGATACAGCCAGGTTAAAGTTTAGGCGTTCTCATGGAGAGGTGTACTTACCGCAGTAGATTGTGACGGTATCTCTGTAAATCAACGTATAATATCTTTGTTACAGGAAAACTAATGTGTCGTGGCTGTCATTTGGCCACTATAGGTGCCACGCCAGGAACTGGCACCTCCCCTGCTCTTCACCTCTCCCCTGCTTCCTATCAGTACATGGGATGAATATACCATTTCATCTTATTAATACTAGATACTGAAGAAGCATATGCTCAGCCCTGTACTCAACAGAATTATACATTTTGCTATGATATAAGAAATAATGCTATTATTTTTATAAGTCCAGAAATAGTCTTGCTCATACTTCCATTTAGCCAACAAGCAAAGCAGACTGAGACATCTAGTAACATCAATGGTCTCTTGTTCAAAAAATATAATTCACCTAAGTAGTGATAAAACATTGTTTTAGCCAGTAGTTTAATGTCTATTTATAATGATCAAGTTTGCCCTTTTTAATGCATTTAGTTTATCAATACGCTTACAAATGTATATGTTCTTAAATGTTAATTTTATTAATCAATGAGAGGCTGGATGCAGTTATATGTTTAAAATAATTTATTATATCACCTAATCATAATTATGTTTCATACTTTATTATTAAGATCATCTTAATTTTTGCATAAATATCCAATAAGTCTTCCTTCTACAATTTGTCCTTTTCTTTTACATAAAGTAGGTCACAAAACATTTTTCTTGAACAAACAAATTGTATTACAATAAAGTAGTGTAAACCTAATTTGGTCGGAAGTTTAAAAATATTTACTGATAATTTCTAGCAGAATAATTAATAAAGAAAAAATTATAATCTTGATGAATGTTTTCAATAATATAATTAGCAGTCCTAAAAATAACGAATTTTACGCTGTATCAAAACAATCTCCTTCATTACGAATATATTGCTTGCATAATGTGCTTTGTTTTAATTATAAGTAGATGTAATATTAAAGGTAACATGCTAGGATAGTGTAAAGATATTTAAAACATTTAAGTTTACTTTTTCAATATGTTAGATGGAACAGATGTAGCTTTTATTGTTTTTGATGTGATTGTTAAGAAATGTATTGTGATTATCTGGAACCAGCTAGTGGTGTTTGCCAGCATCACATTGTGATATTGGTATATATTTAAAATTTTTATTCAATGCCCTCATGTGTTTCTTTGTTATGTATTAAGACATGCCATATACATCAGTGAATATAACATTGGAATTGAAAGTAATTAATGAAATTATTTACATTTTCAGTATTGGGATTGAACCAATTATGATGATAATTGTTGTATGTTAAGGTGCTCCCACACAGCAGTTATATAATGTTATACAACATTGTGTAACACGATAACATTTTATAACAGCGTGTAACATAAACTACAACATGTCAAGAAATGTTATATGTTATAAATGTTCCCACACTGGTTGAACTCATTGTATAACATTATGTTACAATCAGTTTGGGCTTTGGCAGTTTCCGCTAACGTCCCACTGAGGCTCTGATGATGTTATACAACAAAAGGACTATTTTGTTATATCATGTTGTAATCAGTTGTAAAGCATTTTGTTAAATTAAGTTGTATTTCGTTATAATTTGTTAAAAAGGTTAGACAACATATGTTAGGTAACAGTCTCTAACATTATATAACTGCTGTGTGGGAGCACCTTTATGATACAGTTTTATATTTGGAAGGGTGCATTTACTAATTATAATTTATGAAGACACATAGCAGCACACCTGGTTCAATTTTTCGTCAACTAGCAAAATTAAATTACACAATATTTACATTCCAGATTTGTGCTGTTAAATTGTGTACTTAATGTATAATTAGAATCATGTTATTATTATATCTGTACATTTTGATTGAAATGTGATTACTTTTTCATTAACTATAAGATTGTTAAGGACTTTCTTTTGATATTTTACATTAAACCATTCCAATTAATGAAAATTGTTTTAATGCTAATAACACTGCACCAGTAATAACCCTTATTATATATAATACCCTTAGAATATTTGATATTTCATGGAAGGTAGTAAGTAATAAGTGGTAGTACAAAATATTTATTTTTTATAAACACTTCAACAAGCTTTACTTCACTAATACTAATTACAATTTTTTTATTTTATCTTTTAATTGTCTCATTTCTGTTTTGTATCTTCTCATTTCATCCATGACTTGACCTTGTTTAGTTTTCATTTGACATTTGCTTTCATAATATCTGTCTTGAAAATTGCCTTTTCTTTCTTGGATAATCTCTTTTATTCTTTCTTTAGTAGGAACAGGTTTTATCAAACCAAATGATGTCAATTTCTTAATTGCGTATGTAGTTCCACCTGAAATATTGATAAAAATAATAAACAAACAACGGGTAATCAAGTAGACTCCTACTGAATCATTAGAGAAAATTTTATGATATTATGAGATTATCGTCATTTAAAAGATACATGACTTAGTGTAGTATTGGTAGCAGCTAAAGCATGATTATGAAATGTTTGCCAATAATTTGATGATTAAAAAAAACTTATATAAAAATCCAAAACATTATCTATCAGCAATAATCTTTAACCCCTTCAATGCAAAGCATTAGAAACTCAATACGCTCTCGCATACTGGCTCATCGAAACAAGGTCTACATTCATGTACCGCTTCCGGGATAACTCCTAAAAAAAAAATCTTACTCTACAAACTGCTGATGAGTTAATTCGTTGGACAAAATCACTCTTCTAAAGCTACTGTCGAGTTAACTCATAAATAAGTGTAACTCATAAAACTGTATAGTTAATATTAAATACTTGAGGGCAGTATTGCCATAATCGAAATGGTCAACTGTACATCATAAATAACATGCAGGTTCCGTCTATGATGGAAGCTAATCTTATTTGGACTTTATTCTGATAATTCAACAACTCCACTTAAATATAATACCTATACAAATGTAAATTTTTGGGAACTTCCTGGTACCTATGCCTGAAATAAACAAATCACAAGATAGAGCTAGGATGAAGCTTGCTGAAAGCGAACCTGTAACGCACGAAAAATGTTAGAATCTTGGTACTCTCATGTCAAAGATAGGCATGTAATTGACTCAAAACTAATCAACAATTATCAATTTAACTACCAAGGTTGTATGAAAAAGAAAATAATTTCTCAGGCTTAGTTTCCTTATAAACATAGATGCCTACGTTTAAAATGTAACTACGGGTTAACTCCTCACCAGTACTAAAATAGATTTTTAGATGTCGAGTTATCTCGTTGATAGTATATGAGATGCATACATCTAAAACTAAATATTATTACTGGCAACATGTGATATATATATAAGTATCGGTAGGTATTCGGAAAAAGTACAGCACTGTTCGGTCCACCCCAGTATGACGGATCACATTGTGTTTTATGGCGTCAGTATGTGACAGTAGATTTTATTCAACAAGATAACTCACTAGTATATGATTACAGTTTGTGGCAAACGAGATATCTCAAAGTCAGCATTGAAAGGGTTAAAAGAAGTAACATGAGAGCTATAGTATAGTTAGTACCAATAGTGACAGCATATCGAAGAGGAGTAACAAGTTTGTAACATGCTAATGCAAGAGCAAAGTAACCAGCTCTTGATTCTCGTAGGGGATCCAACCACTTGTCATTAACATTCATTGATTCCAAAATACCTATAACATCTAATCCACTGAAACAAATTAAGATAAATTCATAAATTATGAAAATTAATCTAGCTTTCAAACTAGCAAAAGTATTGATGCATACTCTACAATAACAATACCTTCTTACAGCATAGTAGAAGCCTCCAATCCATATAGCAGACGTCGTAAAATGCACCGGTAGAAGAACGTACCAGTAGTCTCTATACATCTGCTTAAATCTTTTTACAAGACCCACTTTAGGAGGTTCTTCTGGAGTACCTGGCATATCAATGGGAGGTTGTGTTCCCTTTTGCCTATTCGGTATAAATACATGATTTTGGTATTTAGTTATTACGTTTTTCCGAGTGGCAATTTCAGGATTATTCTTTGAATAACATATTCCACTAGTTACTGCACGCAATTGAGTTGTTTTACCAATGTACAATTTCGATTGTTTGGTTATGTTAATGACGTAATTGCTATTCCTAAAGATAGTTCTTATAGATAACGCCATTTTATGGCTTTGGTTTCATGAATATTTAAATACTACTGTATCATTTTTATAAATTGAAAAAAATATTTTTCTTTAGAACGTGTTTACGAATGTTAATTGTTGTGACACCTGACTGACAGTTTCTGTAGTAGTATTTACAATTCATCCTATATTAGGATAGGCAAGGAGCTGAGCCGTACAGCCTGTTCTTGTATAATTTAATCTTTAGCATTTTGATTTACAAGGCATTAATGCCAAATCTTTTATATTTATCTTATAAAAGGCATAAAGCCAATTCTTGAATGGTCTATAAAAAGGCACCTGGGCCAAATCTTTGTTTGTAAAATAATCTTCTTCTTTTCCTTTTTTTGTAAGGCTAGATAGCCAATTATTCTTTCTCTTCTTATATTAATTTCGTCATATAAGTGATAGGTAGTCATTTCAGGAAGGTATCATTAAAGTCTTTGATTTGTTTCTTTGTCTATATATCTCCAAAAGAGGAAATTAAATAGTCATAAACAGGCTTAAAACAAGTCCACGTTTTTAAAATTTCTTGTAATGAGCGCGGGATATTTTGCTCATAAATCTCCATTAAATAATCAATAAGTAGGATGCGATTTAAACCGAAGCTAGGGCAATCGAAAAATATATGACGAAGGCTTTGAAAACTGTTTACATCGCATTCTGTGCATAGAGGTGAGGTAACTATTTTCATTCGATAAAGGTGAGCATTAAATCTGCAGTGGCTGATCTGAAAAACCTTCGTGAAGAAGAACTGACAAGAAAGCTCACAGGTATATGTGTTTCAAAATAAATCTACAATGTCTCGTTATGTCTATACAAAATTATTCTTAGCTTTCTGCATCTGTTATCTGGGCCAGTCTCCCTCCCCACAAACACTTAAACGGCACCCGTTCACGAGGTTAACCTGGAATCCAGCCATCCTTAATATTGAAGGTTATTTTTTGAACCTGTTATACTTTGTGTTTCTCATTTGTGTACGACTGTGTAACATTAGGTAAAAAATTTGGCAAAGAAGCTCATACATTTCCGGGTCCAAGGAGATAACAACATGAAAGGTGAGTATATTTCGTTAATTAAGGTTGTCTGGAAGGGATCGCTGCTAGCGATAAGGCCGCCTTTGCCCACTTTAGTTTTAAGTTTTCTATTGTAAAATTAAACTCTCTTTTTTTGTGATATATAAAGTGCTTTTATTATTATTAAATTTTCACCGAAAAGAAAACCTTTTGCTTTCTGGGAGTTTTGATATAATCTATTTAATATTTATACACAGATGCACATTTCAGAATATAGTACTTACCAAAAATCATCGTGTAAGGAGGTTTGTTGGGTCCGGTCGGCTTGTACAAGCACTGTAATATGGTAACTTAAGGACGAAGTTGCAATGTTCTAATTAGTGTTGAAAATTACCTCGGAAGTTTCCTATTAGAAGGTAAGTTTCGCGAAAGTTACCTGAAAGTTTCCAATTCTAGAAGTTTTCAAAAAATATTTTTTTACTTAAACTTGTAATGAATTCGTATACCCTGCAATTAAAAAAATATAACTTCACTCAGAAACATGCTTATTTCTATGTACCTAATTTGTTTTCGTATAAGTCTGTAGTATAAATAGTTCGTTTTAAAAATCTTATGTTTTGGGATTCTTAATAAGTATTAGGTACATCGTTTAGTCTTTTTTATGTGTTATAAGTAGGTAGGTATTCTGGGGTCGGTACCCGGGATGGACCTAATCTAACCTAGGGAGGTCTTCCTAATCCACAAAGGAAATATAACACAATTTTATTTTAAGTAACTTTTATTTAAGATGAATCTATTTTAAAAGAAAATACAATGATAATTATTAGACTATTTTGGGGACGAAGCCCGCAATAGAATTCCGTAAGGAATCCTGTCAAGGAATGATCTAGAACAATCTTCGATATTCTCTATATTTTACATTTTACAAATAAAAATCAAATAATGACAGACTTATAAGTTGCCAGTCATAAATGTCGGCAAGTTTGTTTGTGCAATAACCTCTTTTAATAAATACGGCACAAGCAAACGTTGCAATCGCCCCTCTTGTTTAATTTATTTAATTAGTGAAGCTGATTAAATAAATTCCTATATACATTTCATTCTTAAATAACGACCCTACTTAAATCAGGACCATATACATTAATTGGGATTACTCTCAGATGAGCCCCCTACCGATAGGAATATACACACTTGATCATGTTTAAATTACAAAATCTTATTACACCAAAAATGATCTTATTGTATTTATTCTCCATCAATAGAGCCTTAGCCACAAAACCTGATGAAAATCAGCCAAGATCCCGGCTGGTTAATTAATATCTAAATAAAACAATGTAAATTATTTTAATTTCTCATACAATTCATGAATAATCAACAACCATTAATCATTTACGTTACACAATCATACGCAAGTTCAAATAACCAATATTTATTATTAAATTAATCAACAATTGTTAAAATAACCCATTGAATACAATCAAATTATAATTATAATTAATTGATAAGTAATAAATATATTAATATCCCAATAAAAGTAAATTTAATTAATCCCATTTATATTAAAATTAATACTAAATTAATCAAATTATATTATCAAACATTATCATTCAGTTGGCAAAACAAACACGTTTGACATGAACTGTCATATTAACTTTAAACTTTTCTGAATGATTAAAAGTTTATTTGAAAGTTTGTAACTTTCGAAAATTTAAACATTACCTACCTAAATATTAAGATTTTACCTGCCTAACTATTACCGGACAAACTTACCTATGAATAGATCATAAAATCGGATCCAAAGTATTTTACTTAACCCAGAATGATATCTATAAATTAAAGGATTTAATATTTCACAACGCAATGCAGAGAACTTTTTCAAAATGCACCGAAATACACCTGACAAAATTCTATACCAATAACGTTTAAAAACCATTACCTATTCCATCACAACCCTTTTACTATTTTAACCCACTGAGGATCCTATTCTACATCCGCGTGTTGACCCAGAGACATCAATATCACAATATTATATATACTCGTAAACTTTGGCCGCATAGCTAAATCGGCTATCACCTTCTCTCTTATGGAGATTATTAGGCGTGGCTCAAATTAAACGTGCACATTATCTATAGTGTTATTTTAGTCTTTGAAAATTGACTTCTTTAGAGCATTGGCACCACACGTATAACTATGATTCGTAAATAAAATGTAACGCGGTAAATACGTGCCGCGTGTACCTGCCGCTCCTTAGAGGTTTCTCTTCGGGTATTTAAAATTAATTTATTAAATCATTAAATAAAATACCCTCTTATCTCAATATATAATATATGAAAACCTTTTCCTTATTTTCTTTTATCTGCATCGTCCATCCATTGCATCTCCTTTTTGGTGATGCTGTTTGGATCGGCTTTGCAGGATATATCATCTCGGAACATTGCGTTGTGAAGTGTACATAGAATTTGAGAAAAAAAAAATTAGTTTCTTATATTATTCTAAAACCCCAACGAAATTCTAACCGTTGCATATCTACAAATGAACGATATACATATTTGTACACCTAAATGTGTACTTTTACTCTATTAATTCTAAGAATAAAGAAATTATAATATTATTATAATATTTCAAGAAATAAATGTATATACAAAAACTTTGTTTTATATATATAAATATAGACATAGTTTTATCATTAGTTTTACTTTATCGTATATTATATGGTTTCAATCTATTCACATGTACAATTAGTTCTTGGTTATTTTGTATTTTTTTTACAAGATAATTGTCACATCCTATATATCGTAATACTCGAAATAAACCTTTATATGGTCGACTAAGTTTTCGACTTTTACCTGATATTCTTTTTGGACAATGTAACAAAACTAATTGTCCTACACGAAGTTTAATATTAGAAGCTTTTTTATCATACGATCTTTTTTGTACTAAACGAGCTTTCCTTAAATTTTCTCTGGCTTGATTCACTGCACTTATATAAGTATCTTTTTTTTTGTTGAACGGTCATATTACAGTTAGGATTCAACCTTTCATCAAACGGAACTTCAGGTTCTCTACCAAACATTAAATAATAAGGAGAAACTTTAGTTGAAGCTTGTTTTGAACAGTTATAAGCATATATTATAAAAGGTAAAATTTGGCACCAATCCCTTTGACTTTGGTTTACATATTTAGCTAATGAATATGAAATGGTTTGATTCAATTTTTCTACTAAACCTAATGTTTGATGGTGCATAGTGGTAGCTAAGGAATGTTTTATATTATATTGCCTTAATAAAGACTTAATTAACCTTGACGTAAACATGGAACCTTTATCTGACAATACTTCACATACCGTCCCGAACTTTGTTAAAATTTCATTAATAAAGAAATTATATACTATTTGAGCTGTCACTCGTGGGACTGCTTTGCAAATAGCATATTTTGAAATACAATCTATACATGTTATTATATATTTATTACCATCTACTGAACGATTAAAAGGACCTAGTACATCAATTTCTATCTTTTGAAATAAACGATCCGTTACTATAGGGCGTAATGGCACTATCTTATTATATATTTTCTTTTCTTGACAAGGTATACAACTCTTAATATATTTCTCGATTTCATTAGATGCGTTCGGCATAAAATATTTTGCCCTGAACTTTGCTAAAGTTTTCATCATCCCGAAATGGCCTCCCGTATGTACGTCATCATGTAATTGTCTCATGCCCAATACCCAATTTAATACCCAAATACAATTAAATTAGATACCCGGCGCCTCCACCATCTGGGGTCGGTACCCGGGATGGACCTAATCTAACCTAGGGAGGTCTTCCTAATCCACAAAGGAAATATAACACAATTTTATTTTAAGTAACTTTTATTTAAGATGAATCTATTTTAAAAGAAAATACAATGATAATTATTAGACTATTTTGGGGACGAAGCCCGCAATAGAATTCCGTAAGGAATCCTGTCAAGGAATGATCTAGAACAATCTTCGATATTCTCTATATTTTACATTTTACAAATAAAAATCAAATAATGACAGACTTATAAGTTGCCAGTCATAAATGTCGGCAAGTTTGTTTGTGCAATAACCTCTTTTAATAAATACGGCACAAGCAAACGTTGCAGTATCTACTATCTACTACTTAGGTCTCTAGCTGGCAGCGTGAAACTTCGGAAAACTTACCTTGGAAATTGAACTCGTCACGCAAGCCGGCAGCGTCATGCGCGTAAATATATACTTATTATGACCGCACACACATACAAATTGCATATATCTACAATTGCAAACAAAGCCCAGCATCACACACGTCGTTTCACCACCATTTTTAGCTTGTGTGGCACAGTATGGTCGCTAAAATTCGCAAGCCGTTAAATAACAAGAAGACAAAAGCGTTTAAATAAGCTGTTGCATATTTGTAGGTAAAAATCATCATTTTTGAAAGTTACTTAAATTACCTTATTTTGGAAAATTTCAGGAAACTTTCCGGTAAGTTACCTCGAAACTTTAGTTTCTTACCGAAACTTTCGGTACTTTTCAACTCTAGTTCTAATTTGTGTTTGACATTTGCCAAATCTGTCAAAAGATCAATCGAGGCAAAAAAATGTGTAAGAGATGAGAGTCAGCAATATTTTATTGTTGCCGTTTATGTAAAATATTAAATAAATACGTGATCATTGTAAAAAGACCACAGGATTTCATTTCGCACCCAACAATTGCAAACCAACTAGGTCCGGTGTACTCCATCCTCTTCACACAAAACAATCGAGTAAAGGAGAAACATAATGTCCAAGTGGAAAGTTTAAGTTTTAATATTCTGGAAAATACACAAAAGTACAGGTTAATTCCTTTCAAGACTTTTTTGCATTTGTAGTTGTGTACGGGAAGCACATAAATATGTAAACCTTTTATATTTTTTAATAATTTTTATAGCCAGGTACTTCATATGGAACTAATAATATATTAAAATAGTGAATAT
The DNA here is from genome assembly GCA_923062675.1 of Marasmarcha lunaedactyla. Taxonomy (NCBI): domain Eukaryota; kingdom Metazoa; phylum Arthropoda; class Insecta; order Lepidoptera; family Pterophoridae; genus Marasmarcha; species Marasmarcha lunaedactyla. Next base: position 10,584,388 of record OV281346.1, on the reverse strand, counting down.
TATTAATATTGAACATAATTTTTAATTCTAAATTTCTTCAACTTCAGACATTTCGCACTCATTCTCATCCTCACTTTCATCCGATGAATCATTTGTGTTAACTATAATTTGTACTGATATTATATCTAAAGCCTCATCCGTGCCTTGAAATTTATTTTCCTCTTTAATAACATGTAGACAAACATTTTTACCATTCCTCTACAGTTATGATATTAAATTTTTCCTCAGCTAATGTCATTATAGCACTCATATTCATTGTGACATTTTTTTAAGACGTAATTTTTCACTATCCCACATTTATTTTCAATAGGATTAAACTGAGTGTGATATGGTGGTAAACGGAGCACAGCATGATCGTGCTGTCGTAATATTTCGTCTACCTATATACTCTATAAATCTCGCCTTATTTTTTAGAATCAGTTCATATAACAGAGGCTTAAGCATGTTCGATGAATGGTCAATATTTCTAAACGTCAGCCAGTCAATCATTTGCTGTTTTTTGGAATAATTCTAATTGGTGGCATGATTTTGAATTGAATTATGATAGGGTGCATTATCAACAACAAGAACACTATTAGGTTTAAGGTTGGGTATTAATTGCGCTTGGTTCCACTTCGAATAATCATCATAATTATTATGGCAATCACTACTTTTTTGGGTTGGCTTTAATCATGAACAAGGCATTCGGTACCAAACCTTCCATTGCGCTGGCATGAACGATGATCAAGCGGTTGCCCTTTTGATACATGTTGCTTTAAACCAGAAGTGCTTCCATCTGACCAAGACTTTGAGAGGGTATGTTATGTATGTATATAAGTTTCGTCGGTAAAAACAGTTGGTCGATCGTGTTCACGATATTCTGCAAATTTTTATGAGATAGTTAATTCGCAAGTTTCAAATTTCATGCTTTTCCATTAGCAGTTTCTTTCCGTTGGTTTCCATTTAAAACCTAATGAGATGACGTGTTTTCGTAATGTGCTAACACAACCTTTATAATCTATTTCTTCTTAAAAATTTGCATGTAGTATTTTTTTTGTTGGAATTTCTTTATTTGTAATGTGAAAGTTGTGAATCGTTCTCCGGATTATTTGTTGATCAAAATCATCTATTATAATCCTAGGCTTCCGATTTAGTTTCTTTTGAGGTAATTTAAAGGTTGGTCCCTGTTGGCTTGATAAAGCAACTAATTGAGCGGGAGTCATAATACTTTTATTTTTATTTTTTTTTATTAATAATTTTTATTTTAATTATTTTTTTATTAAAAAGCAGGCGTTTGTCTTCCATCTCACCTGATGGAAAGTGACGATGAAGACGAGGATCATACACGCCTGTCCAAGAGGTACCTATTCACTCTACACTTGAAGGCTCCAGGGTTATATTTGTCTGGAAAAACAGACGCAGGCAAATCGTTCCACTCTTTGGCAACACGAACCAAAAATGAGCTATCGAACCGTTTAATTCGGCTCTTCGGCACGCTAACCACAAACGAGTGAAACTTCTGTCTGCGTCTGGTTGACCGGTGGAGAAAGGGTGAAGGTAGGTTCGATCAGCTGAAAAAGAGCACTCGCATACCCTCCAAAGTGCAATCTGTAAAAAACCGATAGACTAGCAACTTTTCGACGATGTTCGAGACTTTGCAGTCTCGAAGAAGTAAGTTTGTCGTCACTTATGAGTCTACTGGCTCTTCGGTCGACAGAATCCAACGCTTCAAGATGGTATTTTGCGGAATCGAACCTGAGTTGTGTACAGGTTGAGCAGCTGTTCGGAGTTGAAGTACCGCCGGACCTTTGCGATGACTCCCAATTTTTTGGAAACTGACTGTGCTATGGTTTCAATCTGTTGACTGAAATTAAGTTTTGACGTGATGGTCATGCCAAGAAGCCCTAGTTGGTTTTGTGATCGGTACAGATACACTTTGGAAAGTGGGCGTCAAGTTGAATGTGCTCTTTTTACCGGAGAAGATACACGCCTGGATTTTGGAAGGGTTGAACTTGACAAGGTTGGCTTCACCCCAATCGGAAACCCTACATAGTGTCAAATCAACCCGTTCGATCATCGACTCTCTCTGAAATTGGATCTGGTTTGGACTCGCTCGCGCATTGGACACATATCTCTCAACAACAGTGCTGTCATCGGCGTAACCAATAATGCTTTCCGATAAAAAAAGGTCATTAATGTGCAGCAGGAATAATGTTGCAGAGAGAACAGATCCATGAGGTACGACAGCGTTGATCGCCATTAGGTCCGATGAGAAGGCATCGATGACAACTCGAATTGACCCTTCCCTCAGGAAATCAGAAATCCAGTCGCAAAGTCCAGATGGTATGCCATACGCAGGAAGCTTGCTCAAGAGGGTTTCGTGCCATACCCGGTCAAAGGCCTTGGAGATACCGCTATTGCCTCTCCGTGCCCTTCCAAGGCCATGCTCCATAGATGCGTGACGTACACTAAAAGGTCTCCTGTTGAGCGTCCTCCGCGGAAACCATATTGGTTGGCACTGAGTAGCTCATTGGTCTCTAGGTACGTCAGGAGACGATGGTTCAATACACGTTCCATAATTTTGCAAAGTGATTGCAATAGGTCTATAATTGACTGGGTCGACTCGACTGCCCTTTTTGGTACGGGCTGTACGTTTGCAAACTTCCATGATTTTGGAACTTTTCCAGTCCTTAGAGAGAGTCGATATAGGCGTGTCAAAACAGGAGGTAACTCGGCTGCACAGTGCTTTAGAACCACAGCGGGAATGCCATCCGGACCACTGGCTTTATTCACGTCTAGATTTAGTAAGCATTTAATATGTAATGTGTAATGTAACGTGGGTGGGCTTTTACCTTTGGAATCTAGACGTGAACATTCCGCGAAGAGATTTGCGAACAAGTCTGCCTTCTCTTTTGCGTTATGGGCCAAAGACCCGTCAGGCCTTTGCAGTGGTGGCAGTGATGGGCGACAGAAGCTCATCTCAACCGACTTGGCAAGGGACCAGAAAGCTTTACTCCCCGTGGGATAGGATGCTAACTTGTCCCCGATACAGCCAATGTGGTAGAAACGAACGCTTCTGTTCACCTTTTTGCAGAACTTGGCAGCAGCATTGTACACCTTCTTCTTAGCTGGGAGATCCAGAGCTTTGCTTCTGCGAGCGCTAGCTCATGCTTGGTATGCTACATGCTTTCGCTTTTCAGCTAGGAGGCAACCAGCATTAAACCATGGGCGGGCTTTGGACTCCAGGGATACATCAGAGAACGGTATAAAGTACTCCATACCTTGATATATCGCACTGGAGACAGCATCAGCACAGCATGATGGTAATACTGCTCGGATTTCTATTGCATTCATTTTCGAAATATGTGTACAAATTATACAATAAGGTCTTTAGTTTGAGAAGTCAAAGGCTTACCTCGACCATGTGTCAACATCGAAACCTTTTTTAATTAACGACTGTACAATAATAACACTGAAAACTAAATAATATACCATAAGAACAGACCACAAATAAAATGAATTCATTCATTTATTAACTAAAACCAAATAGTCTGACCTCACAACAATTAGGAATGTTTATAATATAATTATTATTTATTTGACATTCACCATTAATATAATTTCTATATTTTCTTCTTCAAAATGTAACGAACCTCTTTTTTCTCGCTGTACAAGGAAATTTAAATTTCAAGTTTAGAATCCTGTGAATATGCAAATACTACTTACTACAAATGCAAAAACGTCTTGAAAGTAATTTATCTGTAGGGTAGGGTAGTAGAAAATGAACCACAAAAAGTTTGAACACTCATAACCTCAGAACTATTGACTATAAGTTTGTCATTTTTATTGTGTCGTGTATAAATTTTAATTAACTATTAAAACTTAGTTTATAACAACTAACTCCTCAGCAAGAACTCAAAATTTATTTAACCTTTTTTTTAAAGTAAGCTTTAGTCACTGTGCACTACCTATGCGGGTACAATGAACTGGGTGGTAGGATGGACCAAGCAATATACAATGAACCATGGAATAGGGCAGCAAGGAATCAATTGCGACCAACACCAATTATGGCAATTAAAACGAGTGGAAATTTTTCTTATCTTTATTAAGGAACAATATTGTACAAAATATTAACAGTATTAATGCTTTATCGTACAACAAAGACCTATGGAAACTAATAACACAAAATGTTTTTGTATCAGTTTTATTTAGGGACATTTTAACGACTCCGACTCAACTCTGAATAACAAAACTATGTAAATTAACTGGAAAAAGGACTCCAAACATTAATATCTACAAAAAGCGTGACGAAATACAAAAAGAACATAAAATTATAAGCTTTATCAAAACTATGTGAATTGCAGTTTAAATTGAGAAAATTATAACGTCTTTAGAAGAAATAAGATCTAAAATTCTTTAAAATTCACATAAAATTGTCATAATCACAGACTTTTTTTAAGCTTATAAATCAACACAAAATATAAACTTCTATTTCTTAACTTAATAACTGCACCTAATGTTTTCTTGAAAAAAAAATAACAAAAATCATAAACTTCGTTCCATACGGAATAATAACAGAAAAATAACACTTACCGCAGTCTTATTTATCTATCTAAAAAGGTCAACATAGAATTAAAAATTCTTTTAAAAATGCAGTCTTTAATGCAGTCTTACATTTGGCAAAAACACAAATGTCAGTTTTACAAAACAAATATGGAATAACGTCTATTGTATAAATACAAAAAATGTATAAGACATGACTACAGGAAACTTTAGGGTCGTTTTACGACGGCTGGTTCCTTGAACTCGAGGAGGTGGCAAAATATTAGGTCTTTACGTATGAAATTGCCGTTTTTCACGAAATAAATGAAGCGTAATTTTTTTACATATTTTTTATTTCTTTTAATCAAAATAATCACCCATGCAATCAATGCATCTTTGCCAACGCATTGGTAGCTTATTGATGCCTTTCTTGAAGAAATCAGCTGGACAGGAGGCAACAAATTCTTCAAAGGCATTTTGTACTGCCTCTCGGGTATTGAATTTTTTTCCCGCCAAGAAGTTATCCAAATTCTGGAAAAAGTAGAAGTCTGTAGGCGCAAGGTCTGGTGAGTACGGCGGATGACGGAGAACTTCCAACCCCAACTCTTGTAGCTTGGAGACCGTCCGCTGTGCAGTATGAGGTCGCGCGTTGTCGTGCAGGAGCAGTGGAGCCGAACGATTGACCAAAGCTGGTTGGAGACGTGCGAGCTTCTCCATCATTGTGTTCAGTTCTTCACCAAACAGTGACCATCACTTTTCTAGGGGTAAGTTTTCGTTTAGGGCATTGTTTGGGTGCTGAACCAGGGTCCAACCAACTTGCTGAGCGCTTACGATTGTCAAACAGGATCCATTTCTCGTCACAAGTAACAATGCGGTTCAGAATTCCTTCATTTGTATGCCTGCTGAGTAGTGCAAGGCACGTCTCCACGCGTACTTCGCGCTGGCGGTCATTGAGTTCGTGGGGTACCCATTTGTCAAGCTTTTTTACCTTGCCAATTTGACGCAAATGGACCAATATTGTTTTGATGCTAACGTCGAAAGCTGCTGCTAATTCAGCCGTGGATTGAGTTTCATCAGCTTCCACAATTGCCTTTAATTCGTCATTGTCGACCAAAGTTTTCGGACGAACACGGGGTTCATTTTTCAGGTCAAAATTTCCAGAACGGAAGCGGGTAAACCAATAACGGGTGGTGCGTTCGTTTGTAGTGTTCGCTCCGTAAACGTCGTTGATGTTGCGTGCCGCTTGTGCCGCTTTGCTGCCACGACGGTTTACTCGAATTTTTAACTTATCCATGATGACGAAAAATGTTAGAATGCGTTGAAAACAAAACACTAACTATTAAACAAATGATGATTTTAGAAAAAGAATTCCATTTTTGTCAAATAAAATTAATTTGAATTATCAGTCGAAAAAAAAAAAATTTTCATTTGAAATGGCCAGTACGGCAAAACGGCAGTTTCATAGGTAAAGACCTATTATATTTTATACCTTGTGCTTTTACTCCAGCAGTTTCTAAGTCTATCGGATCAAGAAACTTTTGTTGCACTTTGCTCTTTAATTTCAAGAAAGAAACGAAGAAATCGCTGTCATCCTCTTCGTCATCGAGTTTTTCTAATATTTTGGCTACATAGTAAACTTTCGTGCTTTTGGAAATGAACTTCACAATCACATATTTTCCTACTTGTGGGTCTCTTTTTAGGGGTGAAAGTTGATCAAAACTCTTTCATCGAGGTCACTAATAAAATTTTCCCCTCCATAAGAGGATCCAGAAGCAACAAATTATTCATTATCAGATGTCTCAGTGTAATTTTTATGAAATGTTTTTTTTGGCTTTTTTTTTTTACGAATAGAATTTGCTTTACTTTTTTTACTGATTTCTTAACTTCTTTCTTTGAACTCTTCTTCTTCTCTTCTCTTGCGTTTTTCTCTGGTGTATCTGTGGCAATAATACTCCTTCCGGGTTTCCTTTTTACTCATTTACGAGGACCTGCTTTAGAGTGAGGTCTAAACACTTTTGAAGATATAAAAGTTTTGGATGTCAATGGTGTTTGCATGTCTAAGATTTTTTTTTCGAACTGGATTAATTTATGGCCCTATGGGCTTTTTAAATTTCACCGGACTTTGTAGTTCAGCGCTGACGGCGCTTAGCTGGAACTTAAACTACTCCTACATACGATATGCTTAGTCCGAGGTCCGTACCCAAGAGTTTACGGACCTCGGCTTAGGACGTCGTATATTGAAACTACCACTGGTTCGGAAGGATAATCTACTGCCAACGAACCAGCAAGAAACTCAGTAGGAATGCGTACGACGCCTTAGCCTGACCCACCGGTGGGTTAGGCGATTCGAATGCCGCATTGTCCTATTTCTAACTGGAACACCGGCGTTCCTTGTTGTAATATCGTCGTCGGGATCTGTTAAGACGTTACGCGGTCGCCTATAACAAACCACCGCGTCTGGGTTGGCTGTGTATTCAGATGACTTATTGACCAGCAGATTGAAATGGCGGGAGCATTATCGAAGTGGCGTCAACTTCATGAGTGGAGCAATGGTGGGCAGCTCGAGATGCTTTTGCAGATCTAAGTTGCGGACGATCTAAGGCGGGGCCCCGGCGCATTTGCGTAAGAACCTATTTTAAATAACCTGCAAGTGATGGAAGTTCAACTTGCTGGCGTGAGCGAAAGCCACACTGGCATATGTCATGATGGGGCGGATGCAAGTTTTGTAAATTGTAAGCTTATTTCTAAGTGACATTTTACTCTTCTTGCAAATTAGAGGGTGCAGCCTACCCATGACGAAGGCGGCTCGGTCCCGGACGCGTTTTAAGTGATCCGCGAATGTTGTTCTACTATCTAAAGTGACTCCTAAATATTTGACTTCTTTAGCCCTTGGGATCGGAGTACCAAACAGGGTGATCTGACCTAATCTTTTGGAGGGTTTCCTAGAGCAGGTTGAGAGAATGAAGTACACTGCTGCACTTTTTTCTGGGTTTACTTCTATTCTCCATTTCCTAAACCAACCGCATAATGCTTTGGCTGCGGATTGTAGTATTCTAGTTAACCTACGTAGATTCCTGCAAAGAGCGCTAGGTTTACTTTCTCCGTCCTTGGTATATCACTATACTATTTCCATTTCTTCATTTTTTTATTGAAAAAGGATTAGACGTTTGTCTTCTATCTCACCTGACAGAAAGTGACGATGAAGACGAAGGTGTTACACGTCTATCCACGAGATACCTATTCACTCGACGCTTGAAAGAACTAGGATAATAGTTTTCTGGAAAACAGAGGCAGGCAGTTCATTCCACACCTTGGCGACCCGCACCAAAAAGGGACTATCGAATCTTTTGGTTTCACTTCTTGGGATATCTACCATAAAGGGATGGAAGGCCTGTCTGCGTCTAGTAGTCCGATGTAAGAAGTGTGTGGATTCAACCTGATCAAAAAGAGCATTCGCGCACTCTCCAAAATATAATCTGTAGAAGACTGCTAAACTGGCATTTTTCCGACGATGGTCGAGGCTTCGGAGTTTTTTGGTGGTGAGGTCAAAATTGTTAATAATTTTTCGGGCTCTTCGGTCAACTGCATCCATCGTTTCTAGTTGGTACTGCAACGTTTGCTTGTGCCGTATTTAATAAAAGAGGTTATTGCACAAACAAACATGCCGACATTTATGACTGGCAACTTATAAGTCTGTCATTATTTTATTTTATTTGTAAATTGTAAAATAGATGGAATATGGAAGATTGTTCCATGGCATTCCATTGCGGGCTTCGTCTCCAAAAATAGTCTAATAATTATTGATTGTGTTATTATAAAATAGATTCATCATTAATAAAAGTGGTTTAAAGTTATATGTGTTTTCCCTTTGTTAATTAGGAAGACCTCCCTAGGGTAGACTTGGTCCATCTAGGGTCCCGGACCGCTAGAGTACTTTGCAGAACCATCCCAAAGGTGGCTACAGTACTCCATACAAGATCGAACTTGAGCTGTGTACAAATTAAGTAGCTCTTCAGGGCTGAAGTACTGTCGGACCTTCGAGATGATTCCCAACTTCTTTGAAGCAGTTTGAGCCATGGACACAATCTGTTGCCCGAAGTTTAGTTGGCACGACATAGTTACGCCCAGAAGCCCTAGGTGGTCGGTTAAGGGTACAGAAACATTTTGGAAAGTGGGCGTTAGGTCGAAACTCCGCTTTTTTGCGGAGAATAAACACGCCTGTGTTTTTGACGGGTTAAATTTGACCAAGTTGGACTCGCCCCAATCGGACACGGAAAATCAGATATCCAGTCGCAGAGCCCTTTAGGTACTCCGTATGCTGGAAGCTTACTCAAGAGACCATTATGCCAGACCCTATCAAAAGCTTTGGAAATGTCTAAGGATACAGCTATAGCTTCACCGTGACCTTCCAAGGCTTCGCTCCATAAGTGAGTGGCATACACAAGAAGATCTCCAGTCGAGCGTGCATTGCGAAAACCATATTGGTTATCACTAAGGAGCTCGTGGACTCAAGCTATGCCAGGAGAAACTGATAGGGATGGAGCTATATCGATAAACGTAACACGATAACAGACCCGATATTTTTTTACAAAATGTAAGAAAATAAAACTACTGCCGGATACTTATGTACAAATATATTAACTAATATTATATTTCATTACAAGATGTTACACGTATTAATTCTTGATTGATAATGCCAACTACTTTAAAATTTTAGAAGCTGTTGTAAAATAAGTAGGTATAGGTAGGTACTCGACAATGAAACGAAATAATTAAAACGACAGGTAATCTTTATTTATTTATTTTAATCAAAATCTGATTGCTCTCTGATGAGCTCTCCCCACCATTTATTATAAGTACCTGTACTTGTATATTATCGAATGCCACATGAATTCCCAATCCGACGCTATAATGTTTTGGGTTCTTTTCACAATTTTTTCCCACTTTTCGGCAGTTACTTCCGCACATGCATTTTTTAATAAATCTAACATCTTGTTTGCCGTAAAAGGGGGATGGATATTGTTTCGAGCGGCGTGTCCTTTAATTTGTGCCCATATTAGTTCTATAGCATTGTACTGGCAATGATACGGCGGAAGTCGAAGAACCCAATGACCACATTCAGCAGCTATTTCGTAGATAGCATATCTTTTTTCGATTTTAAAATATTCACTAATTGTACTTTTAATAAAGTACTATCCACATTTTCGCCATGACGTTGGAGCCAGTCAATTATCGCTTGTTTTTTATTGGCCTGCTTCGGCATTTAATCAATTTGTCTGGAGTGATATGTAGCGTTGTCTATAATAATTATGGACGGTTCTTCCAGAGATTGCACCATTTCTTTAAACCATCCTTCGTAAATCTCCGCGTTTATTTCTTCGTGGTAGTTCACTGTTTTCTTGGATTTAAAGGCCAGTAAAGCATCTGACACGAATCCTTTCGTAGACCCTGCAAGGCATAATGATAAGGCGTTCACCTTTGCCCATTGGCACTGAAATTGTGGTAGCGGCGGTGTCGTCAGTCCAGTTCTTAGATACTGTGTGGTTTGCATTTAACCAAGTCTCGTCAGTGAAAATAACATTTGACCAATCTGATATCTTTTTGGCTTCGCTCAAAAATTCGCAGCGAGCCATAGCAATGTCGTGAAGCTCCATCAATATTTTACGTTTGAGCGATTTTTTATAAAAAAAATCCAATTTCTTTCAAAACTAAGCTTATTGACGATTTTTGGCCATGGAACAAACCACATTCACGTAAAGAAACAACAAGTTATTTAAGTGTTGGAATTTCTTTGCGCAATTAATACTTATATATATGACGGCGAATAGCATCAGCGTTGAAGTTGTCTACCGATGTCACACGACGTGGTTGGCGTTTTTTCTTCGGCGTACGAAGCTTATTTTCCTGCATGCCGCTTGTACCGTAGGCTTCGGTAGTAGTTTTTGAAACAGTAGGTCCACTAATTCCTAATGCGGCCGCAACACGCCCTCGCACTTGCGACAATGGTAATAGCGGGCCACTATTTGATACTCTGCTTCAAAGTAATTACGAACCTTGATCACCAGTTCTCTCGCCTGCCTTTTCTTATATTTGACATTTGACATTTTTTTATATTTTTGATATTTGACAGCTGGGCAGCAATCAACAAGGAGGAATACAAAATACACAACGTAACGTATGGATAATGTGAAAAAACTCAGCGAACAGAAATGTAGTGACTAGCACGACCGTCTTGTAGCGAGTGACAGATTAAAAAAAACACAAAATGGCGGTGGGCCATTGAGTGTTCCCACCTTGAAAACCACACCACACACTTTTTCCTGTCGGAGCTAGAACTTTTTGGGGCCGTTTTACCGTGGTTGTTGAGGTTTCTTCTAGGTTGAAAATCCTGTTGCCGTTGCCAAATGATGGGTATCGTTGCAATACTTGTCTTAAGTTGTTGAAAAAACCTAACCCAAGATGAAGGCATTTTTATGTTGTTGATTTTTACCGTTTCATACGCAACTTTCCGCACATCCTTTCATGAAAGCCCATAAAACAATTCTGAACAAACAACTATATAGCTTTTCAATTCTCGTTCTTGGTCTTCGGTGAAAATGCAGTAAACTTCATAATTAGGCATACAGATAAGAATTGTCCGTGTTCACGCGTTTATTTAAATTTGCATGGGAATGGCGCTGCAATCCTTATAGTCCTTCCATTCCTACTCTGTGTCCCTTTCCCTTTCCTACAAGCAGCACTACTAATAGGTGCGAAAGGGATGGATGGCGTGATAATCGCAAATGCAGCGATGCCGAGCTGCGCATACGTTGCGAAGACGACGTGAACTGTCATGATGTTCGAATAAGAAACGCACGCTACGCAAAGCTTTCTGTTTAAATAACCTTTTTTTAACCATTACAGCTTTGAGATAGTTATTTTACTATTTTCTTATTACACAGCTATTTATTAACTCATAATTAGTCCTCAAATAGTCAATCAATTGCTGATTGCATTATTTAAACCGCTTATTTCAACAAATATTCCGCACCCGACCATATTGCATAGTCAATTATTTTTATTCAAATACCATATTACTCAGAATTATAGTTCTTTTACACCTTAAGTATCCTTAAAAACGCTACTTAAGCATACAAATTGCATACAATCCGCTATTTTTATGCCTTTTGATTAAACCAAGATAAGTTTCCTCGCATCGTTTTATATCTACCGCCAATTTCGTACATCAAAATTTCTAGAAAACGATTTGCAAACTGCCTGTTGTGCCCTGAACATAAATTATAGAATAGTAATCTATTCTTTATACCTTCATATTCGTCACATATTTTTTATAAGCCTTTTTCTTAATTGTTTTGTTCACTGATTGGCATCTTAAACAATGGAATCTAAAATTAAACTATTGCAAGCTAAAAACAAAGTTATTTCTGAACGTTTTAGTAGGTTGTATGACACTTGCAAAGGATGATGGGCAAATTGGGCCCACCTCCAATAATAATGGTTTATATATTTAATTAAAGCTCATTATTCAAAGGTTCATTACCAGTGACGCGCATGGCAGAATATACTGTGTGGCCCGAGTTTTTCGATTTATAAGATTTTATCGATTTTTTTCAACACGTTTTTCTAGTAACTAAACTTTTTTATGTGTATACATATTTAAGCCAATAATAAAATAAGTCCAAAAATACGAATATTTATCAATATAGCGTATATTTTTAACTTTATCAAAAAAAAATTTGACACTATTCTAGGTTTGCACTGTAGGTAACCGCAGATGGTCACCAAACAATTATTCTTGTTGCGGCACACGTTAGAAGGCTCGCTTATCAGTCAGGTACCTGAGCCGCGTCTTTCACCTGTATGCACTATCACCTGCATCATCAGTCATCCGCTATCCGACTAAAATCTGGAAAAAAATGGAGCGTAATAATTGTGTTATGTATCGTCGTGGTTCCTACAATAGAAGATACCAGCAACATTTTCCCGGAGTGAATTTACCTCAAGACGAACCAGAGTTCTCAAACTTTATACAAGAGCATGCTCAGTTGGAGGTAAGCAGTCAGGTGTTAATAGTACCTATTATCTGTAAAGTGTGGAGGTGTGCATGTGTTAAGTTAGCTTGTAGGTAATGTATGGTTTGGGCAGCTTGTACCTACATAAAAATGTTTGGGTGCTTTACTTGCCATAAACTACGCCGAGGCTGTCCATAGTTTCATGAGAACAATGGTTTTAACATCAAAGTTCGATATTTTTTTTGGTACAGTGTTGACAATGTGAACCTCTATAAATCTTAACGTGCGTAGTTTTGTTTTATAATTATTGTGTGTTGGCAGTTATTACAGCCTGATTCAAACTTTATGACTTCTCGGAAGTCAGCTGCAGTCAGGCAACGCTTTGATGTGCGACCGCCACGTTCAGTCGTACTCAGTGCATCATCTCGCACGATGTTCCGAGAAGTTATGAAGTTTGAATAGGGCTGCATATACATATAGTAATATAACAAAATAGTTGTTATGATATCGTAAGTATGGAAGTAAACTCTTGTGAAAGAATAGTTGTTATTATAAGGAATTTGTTGCTTATTTTTAAGCAGGTGACCAGAACAATTTTTTTGTTTCAGGTTGTATTTGACAACACAAGAAGAGTATGCTATCGGTGCTGGCAAAGAAGTATAAATGAAGTGAACGCAATCCAAACAAGTTTGAATCAACAAATACAAGCACCCAATGTACCGCCAACGCAAACTATTCCACGATATTCGCGAGCACCGAACACAAGTAGGCATTGCATGTATAACAATTGCCAAAACATAAACCGTCTCAGAATACCAGAATCAGTAAAAACGTATATATTACTAACACACAGGATTATGTTCCCGATAATTTAAGAGTCTGCCAACAACATTTAAATACGAATGAATGGGACGATTTACCTGGAAACTGCAATGTGTCGTATGATCTTAATACTGAAGAGTGGCAATCGATTTGTGAAGTTTTGCGAACAGCTGCCCTAAGGGATGTCAGACTAGACTTTGAAGTTATTCGAGGCATATCAGATGCCGAAATGTTTTTTTGGACTGGTCGCTACATAGCAGAATTTAATGCTATTCTTCAACAATGCGAATCATTAAATAGATTACGAACCCCGAGAACAGCCCTAGGAGTTTATCTTAGTAAACTTCGCACAGGAGAGCCAGACGAACGAATGGCGACCCTATTCAACATATCTCGACGCACGCAGGAGAGGCTGTTAAAATCGGTTAGAACTTGTTTTATTAATTATTATGTTCCACAACACTTGGGCTTTGACCATTTAAACAGAGAGGACGTGCTGAATAGAAACTTGTTTGTCCCAAAAGGATTATTTGGGAACGAAAGTAACACGAAAGCTATTTTAATATTTGATGGCACATATATTTATATAAATAAAAGCACGAAATATTTATTTCAAAGGCAGACATACAGTCTGCACATATACGTGAACCTGCTGAAACCTTTCCTGATAGTTTGCACCGATGGATACATAGTGGACGTCTTAGGACCCTTTGCAGCTACAAAATCGGACGCTAATATTATGAGTGATATCATTGCTAATATAGAACATCCCCTGTTGTGGTTTCTAGAGCCAAATGACGTATGCATACTCGACCGAGGCTTTCGTAACACTCTGCCGGATATTGAGTCGTGTGGTTTAGAGGCGCATGAACCTGCTACAAAGGATAGACACGAGACTCAACTCACTACAACTCAAGCCAACAAATCACGTTTGGTGACAATCTGCCTTTGGGTTGTGGATGTAGTGAACGAGCGTTTTAAACGCGACTTTAAACTACTTCGACAAGATTACAACAACCGCGCTCTTCCTAGTATGATAGTAGATTTTAAAATCGGAGCAGCGATAACTAATCATTTTCACGTGCCGATTGCGAATAATGATGATGCAGAAACCATATTGGAACTCATCAGTCATTCTATGAACAGACCAAACATTTTATACCAGTACGTGGATGATAATAATCTGAATAGAAGAAGACAAGCTTTTCAACGAATCGACGCAAACCCGCCGGAACTAGAAGACTTTCCTGCCCTATCGGAACAAGACTTAAAACTTTTGTCTTTAGGAACCTATCACCTTAAGCTGGCTAGGTCATATTGCGCGGAACACCTTCGTAATGGCATCTATACATTGGAAGTTTGTAGAGAAAATCAGATGTTTGAATTTCCTTAGTTGCCAGAGAACAGTACTATGTGGTTACTTGGAGGCCGTATTCAGTCCCGACATGTTCGGGTTAGGACTTACTATACTTACGTATTGATAGATCCTAGTCAGCATGGAAGCCATACTATTGTCGAGCATTACTGCACTTGCTTGACAGGGAGGCGCACAATAAGTACTTTCGCTCACGTTGTATCTATTTTGTGGTATTTAGGATACGGCAGACATCATCAGTTGGACACTCCAGCCGCTTTTTTAAATGAAGTGATCGTCGATTAGTTTAAGTGTAGTAGTGAAGGAAAGGCCGATCTTTCTTAAAAATAAATAGGTCCAGTACGATGTTTTTTTATTGTAAATAAACGATATTTGAAAAAATGTTGTGTAATTTAGTTTACATACAAAAAAATAGTTGGAAAACCTAAAAAATTACAACTTTTTCTAAAACAAATAGCTTCGGTCACACAGCGAATCTTTGCATGCGCTTTGCTGATAACGAATGCGTGGATGCACCCTTGAATTTAAATATACATTTCATTTTTATTGGAGGTGGGCCCACGCTTTATACATTTCTGCCCATCATCCTTTATTTTGACCGCAACTATTGGAACTCGAAAGATCGAGAGTTATATGGCAGACAGTGAAATTATCAAGCTTTACTTGCGTTTGATGATATTTTTACAAAAATAAAGAGATGTCGTTCTAGGTTGGAAGAAAGTGCTAATAAGCCTATTTCGTCATCCCACACGGAATCCGCGTCTAAACCCTCCATAAAATTGCCCCCAATTAATATACAGAGTTTCAAAGGTAAGATTGAAAATTGGCCCGTATTTTATGAATCGTTTAAAGCCAACATACATTGTAATCCCGACTTAACCGATTCTCAACGGATTCAATACTTAATGGTTAAAATACTTAATGCTTTACTGATTGGAGATGCTCTTAAAATCACATCTGGCGTAATTCCGTGCGGTGCAAACTATTCCTCTATTTGGGAAAACTTTGTGAAGAAGTATCAAGATAAAAGAGCCCTAGGTTCTTATTATGTGTCGTCGTTACTCAATATAAAAACTTCTTCAAATAATGCCGCGTCTTTAAACACCTTTATAGAAACTTTCGACGCCGCTGCCGCCGCTTTAACTCAATTACAAATCGACAATGTGCATGATTTTATTCTATTAAATTTAGCGTTACGAAAGGTTGACTCGAGTACTATGCAAGCTTTCGAGATGACAGAGATAAAGATATTCCTTTGTATAAAAATTTTGTCTAATTTATTAAAAGTCAGGTAAAGATACTGGATCGTACTAATAGTAATTTAGGTTGCGTCTTCTTCTAATATTAAGAATATCGCTGTTAAAACTAATAATTACCGCCCGCACAATTACAGTCCATTCATTTGTTACTCGTAATAACAATAATAGTCGGTTGACCTGTTCTATGTGTAATACTTCCGAACATTATCAACTTTACTCCTGTTCTGCGTTTCAATCCATTCTGACAAAAAATAGGTTGGAATTGATAAAATCAAAGCAATGATGTGTTAATTGTTAAGGTTTACCTCACTCAGTTTTTAATTGTAACTCAAACATCATTCCTTGTTACATTGGACACAAATGGGACTCGAACCCAGGGTGCTCCGGAGAGTACGGCAGGTACGCAGTACGCAGGCCGCGCGCTTGCCACTGCGCAGTCGGACACGCTGCCTCCTATTACGGTATCCACGGCCGTATTGCTTTGCGCTCGCGTTCCTGTCGCTGTAAATGTACCGCCCTGTACCAAGCTATATTGTAATAAACTATGTCAAGAAATTATTTTGTCTACTGCTTCTGTTTACGATCGCAATTGTAATAATAACGCGTTCTGTTAGATGTCTCATTGATAACGCTTCGCAGAACCATTTGATAACAATAGACTGTTGAAAAAAAGTTGGTTTAGATATTATTCCGCTTTCCAATTCATTTTTAAAAGGAGTAGGTTTAACCTCTTGCCCTATTAAAGGTTACGTACATATAATAGTTAGCTTAAAAATTAATAAATATTCTTTTAATATAACCGCTTTGGTTGTTGATTGCCTTACTGATCGACTTCCGGTTGAGTATATGGACACTTCCGTTATAAGACATTTAATAGATATCCCGCTTGCTGATCCACTGTGGCACATGCCAGGTGAGATAGAGTTAGTACTAGGAGCAAAATTATTCCCATTCATTATTTTAAGTGGAAAAATAATAGCACCACCTGCACCGTCCGCTATAGAAACTGTGTTTGGTTATGTATTGATGGTCAGTGTACCTTCCGATACCGCGGATGAATCCTCTGACCGGACTATCCCGCAATGCAAACCTACCGCTTCATTCTTAACTTGTAATAATATTAATGATTCCCTCTCCAAGTTCTGGGAGTTAGAGGAAATTCCACCAAGAAAATACTTGAGCTCTGCCGCGCAAGAATGCGAATAAATGTATGTGTCAACAGTAACACGCGCCGACTCGGGTTACTGTGTCGCTTTGCCATTCTGTAAGGAACCTAGTTCCCTCGGGAACTCCCGCGCTATAGCTTACCGCTGTCTACTGGCGTTAGAGCGTAAGCTATAGGATCCAGATTTGCGAGCTAGTTACAACGCCGTAATCAAGGACTACATAAATAGTAACTACTTGTACGAAATACCGCCTGAATTCGACAATCCCGATGAAGGTTACATCATTCCTCATCACCCGGTAGTTAGACAGGATAAGCGAACTACCAAGCTAAGGGTTGTTTTAGACGCTAGTGCTAAATGCCACAACGACATTTCCCTCAATGATATTCTCCACGCTGGTACAAATCTACAAGCTGATTGGTTTTTATTGTTACTTAACTTTCGACTCTTTCCGGTAGCTGTTACTGCAGACATTAAACAAATGTACCTACAAATTTCCGTAATTAAAGATCATCATAAATATCAAAAAATACTTTACCGGTTTGGTCCGTCGGAACCAATACGTACATTTCAATTCAGTAGAGTTACGTTTGGCCTTAAGTCTAGTCCTTACATTGCAATGCATACCGTACATCAGCTGTGCGACGATGAACGCAATAATTTCCCGCTCGCGGCTGCTATAGGTAAGAAGGAACTATATATGGACGATTTAGCTACATCCATAATAAATGACGCCGTTAAAATTTCCGCTCAATTTATTAATATGTTTAAATCAGGAGGCTGCGACCTGGTCAAATGGTCAAGTAACTCTGAAAGGGTACTCGAAAGTATCCCTGAACCGCTTCGACTCACCGAGCCAGTCGAGTTTGACAAAACTTGAATGGCAACCTAATAATGACACATTTGTTTTTAAAATTTATAATGATAACCGCGCCTGTACAAAGCGCACAATAGTATCACTAATCGCCCGATTATGGGACGTACTTGGATTTGCCGCACCAGTTGTACTTTTCGCTAAACTTCTTATAAAAGATCTTTGGTTAATAAAAATCGGTTGGGATGATTTGGGGGTACCAAATAATATCACGGACTTATTTACTAAATTCAGGAAGCAGTTATCACTTTTAGCTAATTTAAAAATACCACGGCACTTATCTGTTACTCAAGTCTGTAGCTCAATAAACATAGTTGCATTTTCTGACGCTAGTCTGAAAGCCTACGGCTGCGTTGTATACTTACATGTAACAGACCCTACCGGCAACATTCACGTCCGCCTAGTCTGTGCTAAATCTAAGTGGCGCCGGTGAAGGTTGTTTCTCTCGCGCGTTTAGAACTGTGCGCTACAGTACTGATGGCTAAGTTAACTAAATTAGTTAACGATACTTATTCCACTCGTACCTCAATAAAAAACGTCTATGCATTTTCAGACTCTACAATTGCACTTTCATGGATTCATTCATCTCCTCATCGATGGAATATATTCGTTAGTAATAGTATAGCCAAATGCCATGAACATCTGGAGCCTAAACATTTCTACCATGTAGCAGGCGTACAGAATCCAGGCGATTGCATTTCCAGAGGATGATTACCAGAGCAACTGCTTACGCACAAGTTATGGTGGAATGGCCCAGCTTGGCTCAGTAATCCTATCGCCTGGCCTATCAAATTGTTTGAACCTGAAAGTTCTGATAATTTACCTGAATACAACAGCAAGCCTCTTAATACAACCGCCGCTCTACCTATAGATTCGCTGCTCTGTAATCTCGCTCATAAAATATCTTCCTGGAATAAATTACTACGAATTATTGTTAAGATTTTGAGATTCACACGGTCCACGCTTTAAACATATAACTGCCGCTCATTTAAATACCGCTGAAAAATACTTACTTCTTATCGTTCAGGCTGCTCATTTCACGCACGTTATTAAAACCATTAAAAAGGGCTTTTTACCTTCTGGTCCATTACACAAATTAGATTTATTTATTGACAATGACGGTATTTTAAGAATAGGAGAAGATTATCAAACGCTAACTTACCATTTGAGTCAAAACATCCCGCATTGCTACCTAGACGCGATCATGTTACTAACATATTAATTGATCATTTTCATCGAATTTATTGTCATACAGGAGCTACTCTCCTGAGCTCATGAATACGACAAAGATATTGGATAATATCCGCTAGATTGGTTACTAGGCAGCGTGCCATCACAGCCAAGTCCGAAAATGGCAGATCTTCCCACTTTTCAAGTTCAAGAAACTCAGGCCTTCGTCCACACGGGCGTCGATTACGCTGGCCCTCTAGGTATTACGCTTTGTAGACGTCGTGGACAACAAAGTCAGAAAGCTTACATTTGTTTATTCATCTGCCTTGTGACTAAAGCCGTGCACATAGAGTTAGCCTCAACCGTTATCTATCAACCGAATCTTTACTTAATGCCTTTAAGCGATTTATATCGAGACGGGGTCCCGTTTCGTGCTTATATTCCGACAACGGGACTAATTTCGTTGGCGCCAAGGCGCAATTAGATGAAATTTAAAATTTCTTATATTCTGAATTTAATAATACGCTATTTAGCGAACTTTCTAATCGTCGCATTGAATGGTAAATGATTCCACCCCGCGCTCCCCGGTTTGGAGGCATTTGGGAGTCTAACATTAAGTCTCTTAAAACGCATCTCTACCGCATAATAGGTGCGCAGCTTCTTACTTACGACGAGCTTTCAACCGTTCTAACTCAAATAGAGACCATTTTAAATTCGCGACCGCTTTGTATCTTGCAAGAGGAACCACATCCAGAACCATTGACACCCGCTCATTTTATTATGGCTTCACCCTTACAATACTTACCTCTAACGCCGTCTTCCACTACACCGTTAGCGGCGCGTAAACAGCTGCTCGATCAAATGGTTTATTCCTATTGGAAGGGATGGCACTTAGAGTACCTGAACAATCTGCAAATTAGGCAAAAATGGTTTGCAAATTCGGAATGTATCAAATCCGGGACTGTGGTTATTATTCATGATGACAATCTACCGCCTTTGCGTTGGCCTTTAGGCAAAACTGAGAAAACTTACCCTGGCTCGGATGGTAATCTCGTGTTGCATTAGTTAAAACTCAAAATGGTTCGCTAAAGCGACCTTTTGTTAAATTAAGGCGTTTACCGTGTCAATAATAAAATTATAACTAAAATAGTTCTTAGCTAGTAATTTTTTCAAATTTACCGCTTCTTAATTTTGTTTGTACCGCTTAATATATAGTCATTCAAATTAAAAATGTTAAGTTTCAGCATTCGCTTAGAATCAATTAATCCTCTACTTCGTCTTCCTTTTGAGAAACCTTAAGTTTCTCAAGGCGGGGGAGGATGTTCACGCGTTCATTTAAATTTGTATGGGAATGGCGCTGCAATCCTTATAGTCCATCCATTCCTACTCCGTGTCCCTTTCCCTTTCCTACGAGAACACTACTAATAGGTGCGAAAGGGATGGATGGCGTGATAATCGCGAATGCAGCGATGCCGAGCTGCGCATACGCTGCGAAGACGACGTGATGTGTCATATACTTCAATGTTCGAATAAGAAACCGCACGCTACGCACCGCTTTCTGTTTAAAAAGCCTTTTCTATCAAATTGAACATTATGTGATTTAACTATATGTTGTAAAGTGTACCTAACAATGTTCGACAGACAAAGTGCACATAGTTTATTAACTACGTAACACATCCTGAAGGAGTTGCCGCCGCCCGCTGGATGTCACGCTGACATCCAGATACGTGCATTACGAGTGACACCAGGTTAGTGCTGCTTTTCTTAAGTGCCTATCCTTCCATCCGCATTTATCCAAACTCCAGCGACCCCGCACGCCATACTCATTAAATACGCGCGTCCCCAGTCCGTGAGGTATTTTAATGAATATCTTCTTCTTGTTGCCTTCCCAAAATTAATTAGTTGTAACCGCACACCTAGGTATTTCTAACTTTTACGTTATGTAGCTTAAGCCTTACGCGTGCGATTTAAACAGAAATATTCTAAAACAAGCGTAATAGAACACAAAATCTAAGAAATATAAGAAAAAACAATATTGCCTAAATAAAGTAATACAAAACAGTACTTACTAGATTTTTTTCAAGTTTTTAAGTGTTTGATTAAGAAAACACAAAAGCACTGCTTGCGCGCAAGTATGTGTCGGTAGCTTGCCGGCGACTGAGGATAGGGAATTAGGGAAGTGAGTCGACACCGGCCTTTAATGAAGGAGTTGCACGGTTTGGCAATGTCGCGTACTTGAGATACTTATGGTGGATCATTGTGTCAGACTGATTCACTGTCTACTACCCTATTCTTGTTATACAGAGTAAGAAAATAAAATAAACGAGTAAACGATTGTGTGATGTCAATCAGTCAGTCCCCCCTAAATGAGGGATTTCCCTTAATCAAATAATGGAAAAAATAGTTTCCTTTACCTCGATAGATGGCACTAAGAAAATCTGGTCCGTATTTATAGTATAAGATAGGAAGGCTGTTTTCGAAAGCGGAGTTTATAAAATACGATAAATGCCTATTTCATTGCTCAAACAATCAAAGAAATGTAGCATAATACTAAATAAATATTTACGTAAAACCAGACTATATGGCGTATTAATCGTAATCAAGGGGAATTGGACGACAGTGGAGTGAAAACATAATATCAGCTTTGGGCCTTTTAATTTCACCGGACTTTGTAGCTTAGCGCTGACGGCACTTATCTGGCCGAATCTCAAACTGCTCCTACATACCATACGCCTAAGGGAACCCGAGAGGGCACGGACCTCGACTTAGGACGTCGTAAGACCATTGTATATTTTGACCATGTTCAGCGATTATTCGCTGACTTTATAGTTGAGAGTGCTATTCACAGTTGATATGTAGAGGGTGTTAGTGCTTTCTGTACTCGGTGTACATCGTCGGGCTAAGCTATCGGCTAGGGTTTCAAGTTTTTCGGAGTCATCGAAGGCGGGAGTCATGGGCGGAGGCCTAAGGAGCAGAGGCATCGATGACGCGGTAGATTCCAACTTGATAGAGTTCGCCAAGCTCCAGTAAGCCAGATGCGAAGGCGAAATCTCTTCAAGAAGCGCGTCCCAGTTGTTAGATGCAGTTCACGTATCGATTTAACATATCGCTGTAGGGCCCTTATACGGATGCGGTTTGCCTCGGTCGGATCTTAATCCTACACCCGTATAGCTGTGTTCTTTGCTCTCAACAACTTCGTCACATCCTCAGGCAGGATCCAGTGGCGATCATTTGCCACCGGAACCTGCCTGGAAGATGCACTGATAGAAGTTCGAAGGTGGTTAGTGAAAGCACCGATCGCAGCATTGGTCTCCTCGATGGATGACAACGAATCGAGAATCGGGGCTATCGGTTGCCTCAAGGGCTGTCGTTAGTTTGAGCCAACCGATGTTTGACCTCCTCGTTTGAGGAAAGGGGTCACTTGGGATACCTAGCTGCATGACTACCGGTCGGTGATCCGAAGTAAGCCGGTGGATGACTTCTACCGAGTGTACCGTTAAGTTAACACTTTGTAGGATTGCTATAGGTACTAGTTGATTCAACAAATGTTTACCTGCAAAATATTCATAATTAAATTAACTATCCACTAAAATTTGTCTCAAAATGAAATAATGCTTCATTGCGATGAGACGCTAAACATTTTACAGAAAACAGCAAAATTTCGGTGCGTTAATATGTCAATTAAACAATAAGTTGAAAGCTGCTTAAAAAGTGCTCGCGCGGCGTTTTACTCACCCACACGCAAAATATTTAGAAATATGTATAAAATATTGGCTTTCTATTTTGACAGCCATAATAATCACCTTTAAAGAATTTGTTCTGGTGCGTTACCCCAGCTGAAAAATTGCTTCTAAATGTTATGTGAGTCGGACGCACAATTAGATCATCATCTGTTGTAAATTGTGCGTCCCAGTCATAACACCCTAGAAGCAACTTTCCAGCTGAGGTAACACACACGATTTGTTCTGGTTTAAGGAAAGGAACAGCCAGTGAAATTACTTGAACAAAGACAATTCCATCAGGAGTCTACGATCGGCAACACATCATTAGTCAATTATACAATAATCACACTTTTAGCAAGCCTTTCCACCAATGGTAGTCGGTCACTTTCTCCCCTTGATGAACACCGTGATTAGGAAAGGCACGCACATCTTCCTTCTTTTCGGGCTACCTACCATTATTCTGATTTTTTAAGGTTTCTTTAATATTAAAATGCAATATAACTTTGCAAAACACTTTATTCAGGCAGTACAATCAGTAAGAAAGATTGGCAAATAATATCCGTCATCTCCAACAGCACCCAACTGTGATATATGCAAATCTCGTAGTTCCACTGTTCCGAAATAATAATCTGAAAACTTTTTCAAAATGTTTGATCCATCAAATGATTGCCTTTTATTGTGTTTTCTGGCGTCGGATACGGAAGATAAGTCTCGATACTTAGAATTCATCAATGTGACATGCAGATTAATATTGGTGCGTCCATGATCCTTACCCATATACCCTGTGAAAGCAAAGACAAAAGACTAAGAAAAAAATTAAGTATTTGAGAAATTAACGTTCAATTTCTTAAATAAGTACTTTATTTAGGTTAATAAATGAATATAGATCGTGTTTTTATTCCTAAAGTTAATTCAAAAAGTGTCTACAAGTTCAGTCAAAAAGAAATAAGTGTTCGGTTTTAAAAAGAATCTAGTTCTGACTGATATTTCTGAACAAATTAAATAACCATGTAGTAGTAGTCACTTGTATGGTTTAATGTGAACGAGATCACACGACAAGGTCTGAAGTATAATGATTAAACTCCATAATGCAAGTATAGTTTAAGTAAACAACTCCATTTCCAGTACATAATAAATCCAAATTTTTAAAGCTTACTCACACTCGGCGAAGAGTATTCTATAACTTATGGAAATCTTAAGAACTCGTAAAGCTGCTTAACAACTTAGAAAAAACTTATGGTGAAAAATATTACACGGAAGTTCTTTGAGGAGTTATAACAGTATAGATGAAAATTACCTTGAAATTAATACAGAATGTCAGGTAAATTCTTGGGACCCGTCCCAGGTGCTGATACTAAATGCATCATGGGAAAACAGCAGAGTAATAATAGGTCTTTACCTATGAAACTGCCGTTTTGCCGTACTGGCCATTTCAAATGAAAATATTTTTTTTTGACTGATAATTCTAATTTCAAATTAATTTTATTTGACAAACATGGAATTCTTTTTCTAAAATCGTCATTTGTTTAATAGTTAGTGTTTTGTTTTCAACGCATTCGAACATTTTTCGTCATCATGGATAAGTTAAAAATTCGAGTAATTATGGAGTATGAGTACCGTCGTGGCAGCAAAGCGGCACAAGCGGCACGCAACATCAACCACGTTTACGGAGCGAACACTACAAACGAACGCACCACCCGTTATTGGTTTACCCGCTTCCGTTCTGGAAATTTTGACCTGAAAAATGAACCCCGTGGTCGTCCGAAAACTTTGGTCGACAATGACGAATTAAAGGCAATTGTGGAAGCTGATGAAACTCAATCCACGGCTGAATTAGCAGCAGCTTTCGACGTTAGCATCAAAACAATATTGGTCCATTTGCGTCAAATTGGCAAGGTAAAAAAGCTTGACAAATGGGTACCCCACGAACTCAATGACCGTCAGCGCGAAGTACGCGTGGAGACGTGCCTTGCACTGCTCAGCAGGCATACAAATGAAGGAATTCTGAACCGCATTGTTACTTGTGACGAGAAATGGATCCTGTTTGACAATCGTAAGCGCTCAGCAAGTTGGTTGGACCCTGGTTCAGCACCCAAATAATGCCCTAAACGATAACTTACCCCTAGAAAAGTGATGGTCACTGTTTGGTGGTCGAACGCGGGTGTAATTCATCACAGCTTCTTGCCAAACGGGACAAGCATTACTGCAGATGTGTACTGTGAAGAACTGAACACAATGATGGAGAAGCTCGCACGTCTCCAACCAGCTTTGGTCAATCGTTCGGCTCCACTGCTCCTGCACGACAACGCGCGACCTTATACTGCACAGCAGACGGTCTCCAAGCCACAAGAGTTGGGGTTGGAAGTTCTCCGTCATCCGCCGTACTCACCAGACCTTGTGCCTACAGACTTCTACTTTTTCCAGAATTTGGATAACTTCTTGGCGGGAAAAAAATTCAATACCCGAGAGGTAGTACAAAATGCCTTTGAAGAATTTGTTGCCTCCCGTTCAGCTGATTTCTTCAAGAAAGGCATCAATAAGCTACCAATGCGTTGGCAAAGATGCATTGATTGCATGGGTGATTATTTTAAAAAATTACGCTTCATTTATTTCGTGAAAAACGGCAATTTCATAGGTAAAGACCTAATATTATTAGAATACTTTAAGACCATTTAAGCTTTGATGTGGTTCTTAATATGTGCACATCTGTTCAATATACCTGATTTTCTAAAATATTCTACAATGCCATCAGCTAACTTCTGTAGGACTCCTTTCGATGCTTCAGAAACTTCAGATACCAGTCCATACAGTACATTTACTTCACTCGGATTGGTATCCATATATGATATACCTTGTAGTTTCAGCATCAATGGTAATTGTCCGTGGAGAATGGGCCTGCAATTAAGCAAATAATAATTTGGAGATTGAGGTTGCCTAGTATGATCTTAGATCTTTATATCTCATTAACCAAATATAATGAGTTCTTTACTCACATCACAACTTTTTCCTTAGCTTCAGCCATTAACTTACATGCGTACTTTTGTTCTTCATCACCCTTAAGACACATAACTCCCATAGTTATGTGGAGCTTATCCCTACTTATAAATACTGATTCTTCTATACCTATATCGGGACATTCTCGTAAAACATCTTCCTGTGGAGCAGTTGAATAATAATAATAACAAACCCCCAGAAAAACACACCAAAAAAGCTCAAAAGTGGCTCAAAAGTAAGCAGAGCTTGTGTTATGGATGACCATACAGCGAACTGGGGGGAACCGAGAATAAACATACATATACAACGTTGATAAAAGCGAGAGGCATTTAATGAAACCACATATACTATGAGTGCCTACTCTTAATCCGAAACTATTAAAAAAAAGTTTACGAGAAGTATACGAAAAAACATTTTTCAAAGAACTTAAATAGCTTAATAATTAAGTTAAAATGTAAACATCCTTTGTTGAGTAGCCTGCCGCCACCTGCGTAACAAATTGGCAACGTAGCATTTGATTAGCATAGCGCGTGCGGCGGCGGGCTCACCGGCTCGCACACCTACCTACACAGCGGAGCGCCCGGGTTTGATGTGGATGATAATGTAAACATGTGTTGTAGGTAACGTTGGAAGGTATTATCAATGAAAATAATAAACAAAAATAATTAATTGTAACACTTACACATTAATCTTCAATTGTTCGAAATGTCCGCCGTTTGCAATGGTACACAAATTATAACGACGTATAATATTGTAATTTAACCGTGCAATAAGGTCACTGTTTGTGGTTAAACTTTTTAATTTATTAAACGCTAAAATAATCCGGTTTTTAAGTTCCTCTACGGTATTCACGTCTATCGCGTACACTTCACTTTTCACAAACCCCCAGATATAAAAATCCATTGGAGTGAGTGGAGTGCCATCGTACTGGTCCAAATCGACTAATCCACTTCCGTCCAAACATTTCGGTGAGTAGCTCTCTGGAAGACATCACTGAATGTGGAGGAGCTCCGTCCAATTGGTACCATAAATGCCGATAAATGGCTAAGGGTAGTTCTTCGGTATATTCAGCAACGGGACCGGATAATATCTCCAAAAATTTTGCCGCGTTAAGGGTGCCGTCAATAAAAATTACCCACACATTAACAGAGAAGCGGTACTGATGCTCTGACTCCCGAATCATGCGTGGATTTTCAACACTCCAATATCTGAGTCTTTGTTGGTTCCATATGCCATTGCGTGTAAATGTGCTCTCGTCGATCCACATGACATTTAATTAAAAATTCGGGTCGTCAGTAACTTTGTCAAGTATCCACTGGCAGTGAGTACGCCTGACTGGCAAATCCCTTCTTAAAAGGGCTTGAATTTTTTTAAATTTGTATGGTTTGCGTTTATTCCTTTTTAAAATGTTATGCACGGTTCTATGGCAAACTCTAAACTGGCGTGCGGCTCTATGCAGACTCGATGTGGGGTTGCGGTCAAAATAGTCAAGAATCTGTTGCTCGCGCGTAGTAGGTATCTGCTGCGGTGGGACTCCCTCCTGATGCGCTGCTAATGGTTTATTTTCCCGTGCCCGTTGTACTGCCAATACTATGGTGCGAGCGTTCCTAGGGCACGCGCAGCTGTCTCCATACCTTTCTCGGTAAGTTCGCAGAGCTAGAGCTGCGTTTCCGTGGGATTCCCCATAGATTAAAATCATGTCAGTGTATTCTGACGCCGTGTATGTAGCACGAGGCATTGTGGATGTCTTACGTACTTACAAAATAATTAAAAACTACTCACAAAACTAAACCTAAAATACTCATTTACATGTCCTATCACAATAAAAACTTAACATTAGTAAATGGGACGCGTGAGCGACAATAATCTGTGCTTGTCCTTTACCTTAAACTTGTCAAAATTTTTTAGTATCTCCGGACTGGTCATTGGTATGGAATTAAAATGAGTTGCTCTCTGTTTTAACCTTGCTGCAATGACAATTTCATTAATACATTTTCTTGCCGCTTTAACACTCTGAAAATTGAATTAAGGTAAAACATACTGTTACTTACTGAAGTTTTTTTCTAAAATTAAATACATAGATATTACTAACATGGTGTGGCTGATAGGGTAATTCACATTTTAATGCTTCTGGGTAAAAATACTGGCAAATCTACTTACAGTACACCATACATCTTAATGTTTCCTACATGAAGTTTACTTCGGATTTTTCCTGCATATTATCCGGACAAGAGAAAATAAAGCTTTTCCAGTGAACTTGAGGCAAGGTTGGACTTTTCTTATATCTAATCAAGTTGGCAGACAATTGTTTTAGTAATGCAAAACTACATTACAATATACATGTACTGTATTATGGTAAAATAGTAGAGTGGTTTTGCATTACCTTACCTAATAATCTACCTACCTTTTAGTTTCTCATGTGAATGTTTTGTTTTTTGGCTTAAAGCTAATGAAGGTCACTGTCTCTGATGGCTTTCATTCAAGAAATATGACTTGCTTTTTTACCATAACAAATTAGTTCAAAACTCACCTCCATAGAAGAACCTATTATTTGAAAAACATCTTTCTTATTTAATGACACAATCTTAATACAGCATTCAGTGTCACATTCAATTCTTTTTATATTTCTTCTTTTGGCTCCAATTACATTTCCAATGTAATATCTGCAACAAATACTTTACTGAAACATGTAGGACATAGTACTACATGCATACAGTTGTGGTTTTATGAAAAAAATAATTATGATAATAGGTAATATAATCTGTGCAATATGAGATGATTGATTATCTCATTATGTTAAGTAGTAGGTATGTGTTATTTTCAAAATTATGTATGGTAGCAATAGATAATAAGTATAATTTCCACTGTGACACTTTCATAATTATAATAATTTATGCATTAAGCAAAATGGATTCTCTATATTCAAGGACCTACTTTTTAAGGGTATATTTATATTTAAAAAACACACTTAGCTACACAAATATGAGAAGAATATCTAGACTTATCAATGCATTGAATGTGAATGTCTTCCATGTTGACTTCACTGTCCCCATCTGCACCAATCAACATTATATCTGTAAAATTAAAATCTTCACTGCACTTTATACATTGTTTAAGAAAATATTCACAACATCAATCTTCATTTTTTTTATGACTAATTTAAATTAAAGATGTAAATATAAATTTTGTCGATTTTGTACAATATTGCTTACCACCAATATAAAATTTGCAGACTCTGCTTTAAATCAAGGAACATATACTACGGCGAGATCTTGCTACTTGCTTTAGATCCTTCTGAGGTATGCAATTTTCTTTCTTATCAAAAATACTTGTGTTTGCAAGTTTAACTTATTTTTTTCAGAAATAATTTGCAACACGAGGATTGTAGTAGATAGATACTCACAACACAAAGACACAAACCGTACGCACATGCAAATGACATTCTAAAACTGACAAACAATATGGAAAAAATTAGTTATCGTTATCCTGTAACAAAATAATTATATCTATAAGCAAGCATTAAGCACTGCGTACTTACTTTCCCGCTAAGTTGGCATTACATAAATGTGGATTTATTTACATTTAACGATTCCATATTTTTCTTGGACTTTAATACTTATAGTTTTTTAGAATACCTTTATTTTATTCACGCATCTCATTTGAAATTAATATTAGTTCAAATAAGTTTTCCGTTGTTTGAAACACCTTAAAGAATTCATTCCCATATCATCCAATTTTTTATTAACTTTGGTGTAGTTTATTTGATTACGCATTTCTCTTTTAGCTGATTTTCTTGTTTGATAAGAAAAATCATTTGTAATTCATCTTTAATATTACTTATTAGAGTTTTTGATTATTTTAATTTTCTCTCATCAGCAGATTGTATAAAGACAAGATGTAAAAACTGAAATTAATGCAAATAAAATCTATCGAAAAAAGTATAGTATTACCAGCAACACCATAAATCTCAATTAAGCCAACATAACAGAGTCATCTTTATCTGTGGTTTGGTACTTTTTGGATGTAAGGGGAAATCACCGCCATGGTAGCGTGTTTTGCTGCGTTCCGTTTGCCGATTACAGCGCTCGCAGCGCTAAAAGTGCTCAAAACCGTTCCGATTCGTTTGAGCGCGCTAAAAGTGTTATTAGTGCTATTGCAATCGGAACGGTAAATATCGCGCTAACATTCTAACTGTTCGTCGCTTAAGTCTAAAGTTACAATTTCATTAAGATCTTTGACCCTGAATGAAGCAGGAGCCATTTTTTAACATTATTACAAAAAAAAATGAATAAGCAAGCATTTAACATCTTTAATCGACTAATAAAAACATCAACAAAGTAACGTCATGTGTCAGTTTTGACAGGCCGCTCACAGGGACCATGCTCCGTAGCTTGGGCACTGTGAGCGGGAAGATGGCGGCGTTTATGACGTCATTGATGACGTATCGATATCGCTGTGAGCGCGCTCACGGGCAATCGGAACGGGTATATGAGCGCTGTAATCGGCAAACGGAACGCAGCACAACTTTGTACACGTTTTGCAATAAAACATATTACTACAAATACAAATCTGAGAGGTGCGGTCAGCCCTCCCCTGACAATGAACGAAGATAAACCGAGTTTCGTATTTGTGGATCTGTAACTTAACAAAGGGATAACCAGGAGAAAACACAATAATGGCATGAACATTATTTCTTAAATATTATTATGTCCTGCAATGTAGTATAGTGTATAAAGCTTTTTCTCTAAAAAAAAAGTGTAATAAGTTCCAGAAGTTAAAAACAATTTAAAGCGCGTAAAATCTCTGAAATCTGTGAAACCTTGCTAAAATAATTTTTTTAAATTGATTTTTAACAAATAGCTAACCTAACGCTAGCATAGCACTAGTCAGTGCACGTAAAAATCAGGAAAAAAGAACGTTTGATATGCGCCAATAAAAACTGTAAACGTTTATATAACTTGTGTGTTAATTTAAATTTTCTTTCTGTTATGCAAACAATGGTATACATAAATCGAATTCAAGAGAAGAAGCGGATATATTGTAATTTTTATTGATGTAATGTTTAGCCATAAAAATAACTGTTGCCAAGTTTCCTGCACGTCTGGCCGGCAGTAGTATACGTATTCCATGACGATGGCAGCCTACTTGATAGGGACGCCACGCCTTAGTTGTAGGACCACCTCTGGACCGTTTTTTCCTCAGTTTTCAATTTCATAGAAAGTTGACTTAGGTTCTACGGCTCTAAAGTACTCCGTTTCTAATAAAGTTTAAAATTATTTTTATAATAAAATTGAGTGGAACTTCTAGTTACCTGTAAAAGTATATAATTTCCTTGGTATCCTTATTATATTTCTTGGTATGAATTTCACCATTATTTATCAAATATGTGAATTTCGTAAATAGGTATGTTTTAACCCATTAATCGCCAGAGAATCCAACAAAGAAAGTGCCCCTAGCGCCAGACACGTTTTATCCTGCGTACCTATGCTTTAGTGATGGGGCACATCATGTGGATAACATGTTTTGACAAAGAAATACAATGATCTACGTTAATGTTTACTTTGTTTTATTTGACGATCCTGACTTAAATTACATAATAAACAAAACTGAAATTAATTCATCCAATAAATCACGAATGTGTACCTACACTATACCATAGACTATGCTATCATAAATAAGTATCGATATTTCTTGAATAGTTATCGTTTTTGTAATCACTATTGTTGTAAATCTGCAACTCGCGCTATACTTGCAAACATTTTCAAAATAAATAGTGAGGGGTATTATTTCAGCTCGTTTATAACTTTTGGTTACATTGTTAATTTAATTCTTAATCAGAGCTATGCGTAATACTACTTCACTTTCATTACAACTATTTAAATAATTTATAAATCTAAATATATAATATTCTTGGTACGTAAATCCATATAATAAATGGGTAGCCTATTTACAGCATTTGAATGTTATTTTATTCTTTTATTTCTTATAAACAGCATTGTTATCACAAAAAATTAAAAAAATGGTTGGACGTCAACGTCTCGCCAGTCATGTGTTCTCGGATATCAGTACTTCGAATGTAAAATTGGTGATATTTATTAGAGCATCTGACTATTTTTTTTATCAAGGCTTCATCGGCAAATTTTTAAATAAATTCGTTTAAATCGGCTGAACAATTTAATTGGTATGTGAATCCGGATACAAAATTGTAGAAGGGCTGTAAGATTGGAATTCTTTACGCACCTGCGACTCATCCATTTCCAAGTCATCATTTGATTCAAATTCTTTCGTTTCGTCCACCAAGCCTTCTAAAATTCTAATTAATTCTTCTGCACTCGACATTTTGCTTCGTAACTCCAACACAATTACGCAGTTAAATAGATTGTTGAACTTACCTTACCTACCCACTTTATGATTAATAATATTTAGCATAACACAACTACCCTCACTGTTATCAAGTTGGTTCCGCTAATGACGTCACAAGCGGTTGCGAATCCGCAACTCCGGCGGCAGACACCGTTTAATAACATTGCACCACTTACCATGCGAGTGCTGCCACGATAAAAAAAAATAAAAAGGGAAATTACATGAAAATTCATTATAAATTCCGCTTTGAATCGATGCAAGTTCAAGACCATTGGAAATTATTAATTAAATATTGATTTATAAAGATTTCTTTTTAAATGCGTACTTACTTATTTCCAGAAATCAAAAATCATTGCACCCAAAAGTTAACCCTTTTCGAGATATTCGAATTTACTTTTTATTAAATGCCAGTCGGACGCATATTGATTATATACTTAAGTAAATCCACTTGGTAGGGTTTTTCATTGTTTTTCTGTAGTGTATGAGTTAATTGATACTTATCTATAGTAAAAAAATGTCATTGCAGAAACATATAAAATAAAAGCTTGATAAAAAAAAGATTCCAGTTTCTTTATCCAGGCTTCCAGTGATGTAAGTATGAGCACAAAAAATCTCTCTATGAAAATGATCGTGCAGATATTTTATAAAATATGTGAACTCTTCATTGTGGGAAGCTTGCTGGTGGTCGTTACCAAACATTTACCAAGAATCCGTGCAGACAGCGTTTGATACTTTCATTTGCACGTGCGACAAATGTTTAGTGGGAAATGGGGGTAGGAAGGGCGTGTATCAAGACAGTTAAAGAAAATAGAAAGTTAACACAAATTAACTATTTATATTATTTACAACAATTGATAACAAATGTGGGTTGATAATAACCATCATTGCCAACAGAATGTCGCTGGGAAATGTGTAAATCTCCTAATTCTGTCACGCCGAAGTCATACTCAGAAAACTTTTTCAGTATATTAGTACCATCGAAAGTTTCTCTAGGTTTCCTCGAAGAGGTGGGTATTTCCAGATTCGTTGCTTCACTGGGTATATATTTTCCTGAGGATCGATTTCTGTATTTAGAATTGAGTAGCGTGACGTGAAGTTTTACTTGGTTGCGTCCATGGTCTCTTTCCATAAAACCTGTAAAGGAATGTACCAATTAAAGGAATGTATAGTTTACAGTATGTATTGTGTCTTGAATAACCATGTAGTTTAATTCATGTGCTGCTTTCTCAACGATTGCTTACGCACATTTATCTACTGTAGTAAAAAATTCACTTGAGGTTTAAACCTTTAGTCGAAAAATGTGTATCTGGCATGTTCGAATCCGTACTGGTGCCAACTTACTGGACAACGCCACCGGTTGGTGCGTGAGGGTGACTCCCTATCTCTTCACTCCGGGGACTCTTAAGTCAGATCCTATTTTTGACCAGTTTATCTACACCTATGCTTCCTAAGGCAGTTATATTTGGGGCTTGGAGTAAGCTTTGTCATAGGGGTGACAAGATTGACAGATTAGTGTCCAGTGATTTCCTAAGCTAGACGATGCCGATAAGGATCCAGGCCTATTCTCGACATTCGCATGTGAAGTGAGTACTTGACTTTTGGCCATCTATATAGAAGTAATAATAAAGGCAGTAACGAACACTAAGACTTCTCTTAAAAGTGGTTAATTCTTGATAAAAATATCCTATGGCTAAATGAGCTTGCTACATATTTAATGACAAATATTAGTTTTATAAAGGTAATCGTTATTGTATCAATGTTGTATTGTTTCAAATGTACATGTGTCATTTATATACCTAAATTAATGTAAACTTATTTGAAAAATAAGTATCTACTATCATTGCTACAACATACCTGATTTTTTAAAATATTGCACAAGTTCATCAGCCACTCCCTGCAGTATTCCTCGAGAGCCTGGGTCTTCCTCGTACACGGTTCCATATAGTACATCAATTTCACTGGGATCATCATTCATATACGACAAACCCTTTAATCTTATCTTCAATGGTAAATGCCCTTGCAAAATAGGTCTGGAATTGTTTAAGAAGTAAACTACTTCGAAGTACGTTCAAGTAGTAAGTATGCTTTACGGTAAGATTGTAAAAAAAAATAACGAGAATAATATTATATTTCATTTTGGACAGTTTCAACATGTTTCGGAATTATGAAATTGGAATATATCTATGCGGAATTGTAATCACGTAGCTTTAAAAATACATATGAGTTAAAATTTTGTAAGATATTACAGTTGAAAACTCTTATTGAAAAACCCTATCTTTATTTACCTATTCAAGCTTAAAAATACTGCAAATTCTGTTCACATTCTGTGTCGTATAATCTGTAAAGATGTACCATTGCCAACGTACTGGAATCTTTACAAGCAGTCCAATGATTGGAAAACACAGCGCATACACAAAGAAGATTTCGCGTTCATTCTATAACGGTTTTCGATATTTAAAAAAACACCCCGAAATCGATTTAGTCTGACTAACGTATTATTGCGACACAATATATAAGAAGATATAATTTGCACCATTCCAAAGATTTACTCGTAACTATTTCAAGCAAAAATACATATTGGTGATAATTACAGTACGACGTTCTCCTTTGCTTCTGTCATTAACTTTGATGCAAACAACCTTTCCTCATTATCCATAAGACACATCACACCTAAAGTTATGTGAAGTTTATGAGTTCGTATAAATATAGATTCTTCTATACCCCGATCTGGACATTCTTGCAAAACATTTTCCTGGAAAAATATCAAATTCTATTTAAAAAGAAACAGCTTGTAATTTCTGATGGTTTTTCAGTTAATAAAACCTTTAATAATCAGGAAGGCTTTAAGAATCGGGAACAATTTTTTTGCGAAATTAAAGAAC
Source organism: Marasmarcha lunaedactyla (assembly GCA_923062675.1). Taxonomy (NCBI): domain Eukaryota; kingdom Metazoa; phylum Arthropoda; class Insecta; order Lepidoptera; family Pterophoridae; genus Marasmarcha; species Marasmarcha lunaedactyla. Next base: position 10,549,228 of record OV281346.1, on the reverse strand, counting down.
TTTATTACCTTAAATATCTCGAAACTCTTAGCGATCTCAGGACTATTCATTGGTATAGAAATGAAATGAGTTGGTCTCTGTTTCATTCTTGCAGACATAACAATCATGTTGATACGTCTTATTGCCGCTTTAACATTCTGTAAAAGTTGTGACGTATTTAGTGAGTAAACGTTTAACATTTTCATAAATCTGAAATGGGCACACAATGCACCTTATCGTAAGTACCCTATGTGCACATGGACAGTCTTTATCATACATTTTCTTAAATATTCTATAGTGATTTTGGTTCGCTTCCTGATTCGATCAAACTCTTTATATTCTCAGATTATTTACTATAGTTGAGCCATTACAAACGTGCGAACTGAGTCATAAAATATTACGTCGAAGGGATGTGACAATGCCGCACAACTCGTTATCGATAAACGGATGCCGCTCAGACGCAGGTAGCTATATACGACACAGTGGATACAGTAGTATTCTAAAATATCTGTAAATAACGTGTTATTTTATAACTATATTAGATTAAGTTGTATAACGTTTGATATATTGTGTGTTCTAAAAGCAGATATTTAAAATACATCCTAAAAAATATTTTGCATTATTTCCTTAACCTTTCCCTGATTACCTGCTATTTGACTATCGACAAATCCCTTTATTGTTGTTACACACATCACTAGAAGTGCGAGCGAGAGTTCCGATATGCCTATAAGTGTGAGCGAGAGATCTGATAAAAATGATTTATGACTCAGTTCGCACGTTTGTAATGGCTCAACTATAGCAAATAATCTGAGAATATAATAAGGATATAAGTATTTGATTTGACCTGAACGGTATAACGATACTATCCAAAGTACTGATTGTTATTGCAATATTCAGCAGCAATAGTATCGATACTATCGATAGTGTTTTCGATATTAAGTTTCGTTACTATCATGTTTTCGACATTAAGCTTCGTTACTATCGATAGTAGTGTTGTGTGTCGATAGTATACTATTGCTTTTACTGAACTATTGATAGTCTATCGATAGTGACACAGTACTTGAACAACACTTTTCGAACCAATCTCATTAGGGTTGTGGCTTGTGGTGAGAATTTTTTTCAAAAAGCCATGGTATGGAAAGGGATAGTGAAGATACTTACAGCAACACTAGGACCCAAGATAACAATATCACCAGTTTGACCTTGTTTAGGGATTTTTATATTACATTTACTATCTCTTTCAATTCTACATTTTGTAACTCCTTTTTTGCCTATAATATTGCCAATATAATGTCTGAAAAAGTTGATAATAAAGAATCAAAAAATAGAAAAATGGTCCATTATCACAATTTGCAGAGTAACATAACATAACATTAGAAAGTAATACTCAGTGTAGTTTATGGTTTTCTGAAGTCTTTCTAGTTTATAATTTAGTTTTGTTTATATTGATGTTTATTCTGGGTTCTGGCAACTGGAGTCTGCTACATTGTCAGCCAGAACACAAACTGTATTTCAAATTTTTAAATTTTAAGTCCCCAGACAATCACATAAACTGTATGGCCCCAAAGTAAGCAGATGGATGACCAAACAGCGAACTGAGGGGGAACCCAGAATAAACATACATATATAAATATCAACAACCATAACCCAAGAACAGACATTTACATTAATCACACTAAATAAATACCCCGGCCAGGACTCGGACCTGTGACCTTCGGCGTATGAGGCAGGGTTACTAACCACTACGCTACTCGGTCATCTGCTTACTTTAGTGCCATACAGTTGGTGTATTTGTCTGGGCATTTTATTTACTATTACTAGTTATTTTTGTGTACCATGTATAATAAGGCCCAGAATTCACAACTCAGTTTTAACTACTTGATTTCTGTGCCTGTAAGTCTAAATCTTAAATATAGCACTCTAGATCTAAAATCCATTTACAGCCTAAACACATTTCTATGTTTATTACACAAATATACTACCTAAATATTTGATTAAATTTGTATTTGGAGTAAAACAAAGACTAACTTTCATAAAGAAATTTTGATGATAATGAGAATTTACATAATAAATTCATGCCAAAATCTTTTTTGCAACTTCATATTTTTAAGTTTTTTTATTCATTTCAAAGTATTTCTGATTATCTGGAAAATTAAGTTTCTGCTATTTTATTTTATAAATAGTTATTACTGAGAAACAAAAGATAATAAACAATAAATAGAGAGATCTATTATATGGTCTTCCTTCTATTACTATTCAAAACTTTCATATTAGACTAGCTCATGAGTCCATAAATTAGTTATTTGTCTCTGTCACACATCAAAAAGAGTTTAATATCGCTAGCTAAAGATGGATTTTTTTTTAAAATATTACTATTTAAAAGAATGTTGCTTACATGTAACATCTTTTTATAAAAAATGATACACTTTTTGAAATACAAAAATTTAATTATTGTTTATTAACAAAAATTCAATTTAAAAGTCCTAATGCAATAGCGACTAATAAATAATTGAAAGAAAAAGAGAATAACTAAATATTATCAACATTTATTATGAAATTGTTTTTATATAGTACAAGATAACTTCTCCCCTGGCTCGAACACATGTCGAGTTAAGTCATCCGGCATTTCTTGCGGTAACTTGTCCCATTCTCGAATAACGGCTTCTCTGATCTCTGGCACTGTCTGGGGAGGTGGCAGACAGTTCCAAACAGCTTGCTAAACAGCATCCCACATGTGCTCTATCGAGTTGAAGTCAGGTGAGCCGGCAGGCCAGTCTAACCTGGTAATGTCGTATTCACACAAAGCAGCGTTGATTCGAGCTCGATGTGCTAATTATCGTCAACCAATATGAATCGAGGGCCATGGTTTGTTCTAAATGACCTGACAATTCCATCAAAAGCAATGGTTTGGTACAAAGCTGCTGTCATCCAGCCACGATACGGGATCAACGGCGTTCTAGCTATCATCAATCATTCATACAATCATTATACCGCCCCAAAAGGATAAAGACTTCCCGCCTAATGGTTCCGGTGGCAGTTCTTTGTCTTTCAGTGTTCCCACGTCTTCTCTAGACACACGGAGACATGGGTTGTCCGGATGAATGCTAATTCTGGACTGGTCACGGAGAGACAATTCCGTCAAATGTTTTCATCATCGTCTTCTTCATTTTGGCGTAGTCTAGCCCACTGGAATCTGCATCTCTGTCGTTGCTGTGAGTTCAGGGGTGCTCATCAGAATCTTCTCGGTCGCAATCCAACCTGGTGTAAGCAATTCCTGAGTGTCTGAGTGCTGACTTCTATTCCAGTAGCAGCCCGCAACTCAGCTTTTATTTTAGTGGCATTGATTGTTGGGTCTCGGGCAGTCAGCAATCTGATGTAATGCTTCTGAGCAGCAGTAATAACAGTTGGCCAATCACTGCGAGGTCGATCAGCAAAGTTATCCACGCCATAATAGCTCCGTAACGTATTCACGACACAGGATCGGGATAGACTCAGTCTGTATGCTATTTCTCTCATAGAAAGTCTTTCTCATAAAACTTCTGATAATCCCATCGGCATCTTTTTGTATAAACTCCTTCTTGGAAAAGTCAGAAAAAACACTTGAATCAAGTTGGTCAGATTTCTGAATGAGTGTAAACAAGGATTTAATCTCTTTTTATACAGAAAAATAATTGATATTTTAAAATCTTTTATTAATAAAAGATTTGATTTTTAAATGAAGAATCTTAGAAGAAAAAGAAAAAATTTTTATTCTACTGTAACAAAAAAGATTTCGTATTTTCAAAGTGATATCAAACTTTTTTTGATGTGTGTATGTATGTTATTTGATCTCTGTGTTATTTGATCTCTTACTCTCACAGTTGGCATTAGAAATTCATATCTCGAATTTGGGGATGACAAAGGTGTATAAATGATTAGGTTGGCATATAAATGCCATCTTACTTTGAAACATGAAGACTTGAACTGAATCTGGATTCATCAATTTGTTGTACATCAATGTCCTCATCCACATCATCATCTGCATTATCAAATGCAACATCTAAAAAAAAAGAAGTAACAGTTAAATAGATAATAGCGAGAAAAATAGCTTAGCTTAAAGAGTACAAAAGTTTCATGAAATCAAAATTTTTCTCTTATTAATTTCTGCTCACTTCTAGTGCTTACCTTCTTGATATAAATCATATTCCTGAAATGAATTAGTATTAACACTAGAGTCCATTAAGCGGTAACACCTTCCTTCTATCCATACTAATTCTGGACGTAAAATATCCATGCCTATTTTTTTACCTAAAGCATTTAAAGTAATCGTCAGATAACAAATAAGTCTTGCAAAGGAAATAGTTTGAACTTAAAACCTACAACGAAATGTCAACGTTTCAAAGAAATCGAAACACATAACCGCGTAAATAAATATGCATTAAAAGTTAAAAGTCGCAAATGTCAAAACTCAAAAAACAAGAACGGATATCCCATAGCAGGTAGTCTCCATACAAAAAAAACTAGGAATTATGTCTATGGTTAGAACTGTTTGATTATGACAGCTCCGTTGCTACTTTTCGAGTGAACAATTGTCATATGTCACTTCAATGTGAATGATGAATGATAACACTATGTTCAATCAATGATGTATGGTTTTAGGTTATGTTTCAATGTTTTAATTATGTTAAAACTACTTTCATTATATTAATACTTGAAATTACAGAAATAGTTACTGTGAAGTAACTACAGCTGATTGCAATAAAACGCAAAATTTAATTTAATTGTCAATCAATCAGCTAACACTGCCATTACGGTTTCAATGTTTGACGAGTGAAGAGTTTGCATTGATCAATTTCCGTAACGTAACCTCTCAATTCCCAAATCTAGTAATTAATTTACGTTCATAGTGCTTCACAATGTACAACAAGTGCTGGTAGTCAATAAGAAAGTAGGCGATAGGCCCTCATTTTCCATCATTTTTGAAGAACTGAGATAGGACTTTACATTGGTTACGGTGTCTTTGTGCTAATAGTGTTAACTTACAAAGTTTAAGTGTCGTAGAACTTCGTAAATTGTTTGTAAGCCACAAACATTTTGAGAAGAAATGTTTTCTGAGTTACTCAATAAGAAAAACGGTGTTTAATTGGTGTTACATAATCAACAGAATATTAAAAGGTACTAATGTCTCGCGTCTGGAAAATAAAAATTATGCAATACAAAAATGGCATATAAAAATGTAAAAAAAATTTAGAAACAAAAAAAAATTCATAAATATCAAGGTTTTTATTTATTTTACCTTCTTTATCTTTTAGATTATTAAAATATCTTGTAGAGTAGAAGAGGTGCTGCCACAATGGCATTACGCCAAAATCCAATGTCGTCATTTTAAAATTAAGTAATGAAGGACAATCTAAAGTTTAAAAAAAATTGTTGTCACATTGGAAAAGTTGGTTCCAATAGGTTAAGACAAATTAAACAAAACATTTGTTAAATTGTTTTATTATTCAGTATAATAGAATACTTCACAAATTACTTACTCTAATAATTTTTTTCAAGTAATCTAAAGGGAAACACTCACATGGCATATCAAATTTACAACCTTTAAAACGTTTAAGTATTTCATTGCAAATATTGCAAATATATACACAATATTTATTTCAAAATCGAAAAATTCACTAAACTTTTGCTCGAGCAATTCAATTTTATTTTTTCTAGTATTATTCGTACGCACAGTACAGTAAACAACCATTATAAATAATAAAATACCACGTTTTTACATTAAAATATTTAAACTTGCAACTAACAAAACAAACAACTGGCGTCGCAATATACCTGAGATTGTCAACTGGCTGTGCCTTTTGACAATCTCTTTTGACAAGTCTCGCCACGTACGTGACTAGCGGCCAGTGATCACGCACAGATGCCCCTGCGTAGTGTTGCCGCTCGAACGCTCGTAGCCTTAATACCAACCTTCCCGAGATTAAACTGTTCCTTCAGAACAAAGAACCTGACTTATTCCTTCTCCAGGAGACATGGCTTACTCCAAACCGCTCCAGGGGATACGCTATTCCTAAGTACGCGTTTACTCGCAACGATAGGCCCAACTCCGACGGTTTCGGCGGCACCGCTATATATTACAAAAGAAGCTTCCATTGCTGTCCTCTCCCTACCCCTCCTCTCCTCAACATGGCAGCCACTGTGTGTAGATTGGCTATGACTGGTCATCCGACCATCGTCATAGCTTCAGTCTACATACCATGTGGCTCCAGACCAATCCGCAGCGACTTTGAGGCCATTCTCGCCCTCGGCCATTCAGTCATTATGTTCGGAGACTTTAACTCCAAACATACTGACTGGACGTGCCTATCGACCAACACCAGCGGTATCGCTCTCCTCGACATCACTAACTCCCTTGACTTAGACGTCATATCCCCCATCACTCCCACTCACTATCCCAACAACCCGACCTACTCTCCTGACATCCTCGACTTTGCAATTATCAAGCGAATCAATGTTGATCTAAGGTCTATCGAACCGCTCGATGACCTAGGCTCTGACCATCGCCCCGTTTCCCTCGTGCTAGGACCGCCGAACGATAACGTCTCATCTCCTAAGACCTTTACCAACTGGAAAGGTTTTAAAAATACGTTAGTTTCAGCCTTAGAGGCTCCGAACTCTCCACTCGCGATCTCTCCCGAACAATTAGATAGCCCGGATAAAATCGATTCATTAGTAAATTCTCTCACTGATGCTATCAACTCAGCCATCAGTGACAACGAAAAGGTTGCTAAGCAAGGCAAACCCACGCTTCCCTTAGCCGTTAGCAATCTTATTAAAGCTAAGAACGCGGCTCTCCGGAGAGCCAAGAATTATCCCACGCCCGCCTATAGAACAGCTGCGAATCAGCTTCAACGTAAAGTTAGGTCTTGCCTCGCGGAACTCCGAGACGCTCAGATGAACGATCTCATGGCGAATATCTCTCCGTCCCACCAAGCGTACTATAGCATGGCCCGAGCCTTACGCGTAGACACCGTCTCTCACGTTCCTCCTCTAACTCGTCCCGATGGCACTACTGCCTTCGAAGTCGAAGAGAAAGCCGAATGCTTCGCCGACAGCATTGCCGCACAATGCTCGCCCAGCACGCAACCTGCTGATCCCTCACACATCCAGGCGGTGGAGGACGAAGTCCTTCGCAGAGACTCTCTCCCCATCACCGCCGACCCTGTCACAGTCTCTAATGATGAAATCTTGCTTCTCATTAGAAATCAAAAGTCCAAAAAGGCTCCGGGTGCGGATGGAATTTCCAACCACGCACTTAAGCACCTACCTCAACAGATGCTTACCTTGTTAGCTATCATTTTCAATGCCTGCTTCGACCATAGCTACTTTCCAAAAGCTTGGAAAGAAGCGACAGTCATAGGCATTCCCAAGCCGGGCAAACCTCTGAACGTCCCGGCTAATCACACACCCATCAGCCTCCTCAAGGCAATGTCTAAACTTCTCGAGAGAGTCATACTCTCTCGAATGCGGAACCATCTGTTTCCAACGGATGGCGATCCTCTCATTATTCCCCATCAGTTCGGCTTTCGCGCTAAACACTCCTGCCCTCAGCAAGTCCACCGAATCGTCGAGTAAATACTTGACGGTTTCTATCCGCGTCGTTATAAAACAGTCGCGGTTTTCTTTGACGTAGCCAAGGCTTTCGATAAAGTCTGGCACAGCGGTCTCGTTTATAAACTCTACAAGATAGGCTTACCGGATCGCCTAGTCAGGTTAATAGCGTCGTTTCTCAAAGAGCGTACGTTTCGATTTAAACACGAAGGCACGCTTTCTGCACCTCGTCCCATAAAGGCTGGAGTCCCTCAAGGCTCAGTCCTCGCCCCTCTGCTGTACACCGTGTACACCAACGACATTCCCATCCCGCCGAAAGGCGTCGAACTCGCCCTCTTTGCTGACGACACCGCACTCTATACCAAAGGCCACAGTGTTCGGCACCTTGAAACCAGACTCCAAAAGGCCGTAAACGCCCTTGGTGTATGGTTTCAAAAATGGCGCATCGATGTGAACCCTGAAAAGAGTTCTGCGATGCGCTTCGACCACAAACGCCGTCGTCCCGATGGCGATCCCCACGTTCGAATGTTAGGCATTCCCATCCCCTGGAAGCGCAGTACTAAATACTTAGGCGTCACATTAGATCCGACGCTTTCTTTCAAGCCACACGTCGAAAGAGTTTCGAAACTCGCTCGTCACTATTTAGTCCGCTTAAATAGCATGTTAGGTAGAAAAAGTAAAATGTCCTTCAGAAACAAACGTACACTTTACAAGGTCTGCGTTAGACCCGTCATGACGTATGCCTCGCCAATCTTTGCCCACGCCAAACCCTCCCTCCTGCACAAACTGCAGGTAGTTCAAAACCTCTTTTGCCGCCGGGCCACAGGCGCACCGTGGTACGTGCGTAACGCGGACTTGCATAGAGATCTTGAACTGCCTACAGTACAACAACATCTCAAAACACTCTCTGAAGCGTTTTTCAAACGCCCGAAACCCATCCCAATCCTCTAGTTCGTGATTCAGTCTCATATACTACTCCTGTGTTAGACTCGAAGTTCAAAGTCGCTAGGCCTAGAAATGCGCAAGCGTACTCATCCACCAGACTGTCACGCGATCTCGAGGCCCTTCTGGCCGCAAATTCTAATTCTAACGTAAATTCTAATTCTAACGTAAATCCTAATTCTAACGTAAATGCGAATTAATTCAATTTTATTTTGCAATTTTTTTTAATTTTTGTTTAAATTATTGATTTTCATTTTGAGCACCTTCAGTGCTATGTATTCACCTTCAGTGCTTTGAGCACTTTCAATGCTATGTAATCCCAGCGGGTGACCCCTTCTGGGCCCCGCTAGCGCGGCCTCTTTCTCCAATTGGCCGTCGCTCAGATGAAGGCTGAGTGGCAAAAATGCACGAGCCGACAGGGGGATTTTTAGTGGGTATGGTCCTGGTAGGCGTCGGGACGAGTCCCACATAACTTTGGAATCGCGCCAGAGTATGCGTCAGGGCATTTTTATCCTCCTGCCCTTCCCGCGGAGGGGAACAAAAAAAAAATAATAATAAAGCACTCAATTGTTCCCTGACTACTTGTGTATCAATTATCTCCAACTAGAAGACCTAACAGACCTAACATCCGCATAGTTTTATATTTATTTTTTTTTTTTATTCAGGGAACAAACAGTACAATAAGACAATAAATAATACATATTACAAACACATCAACCAATAAAGTTTCCACTATAAAAGTTAATAATAATAATTAAAAGTTGAAAATATTGTACAGAACTAAAATAATACGTGACATTAAATACATCTAAACAGTCTTAATTGTTAGGCATTGGAAACTACACTAATGATATCCTTTCGGAACCTTTGCGAAGACACGTAAAAAATGTCAATATTTGAGAATAAATAATAATTATTATACAGGTTATATGCTCTAATAAGGAAGTTATTTTTATTATAGTTTGTTTTGGAGTTCGGGGTCCAAAAAGTTTTCTTTTTCCGAGAAGAGAAGCGAGGGCACAACAGATATATGTTTTCCAACAGAACTGGTGAATCAATTTCATTTTTTTAAATCCTTTGTAGAAACATTAAGTCTCTAATATGACGACGGTTCTGCAGACTGATAATTTCACTAGTTGAGGCTGAGTGAGTTAATTTTTGAAAATGAAAAGATTTTCATTTCATCAGCATAAATCAAGCATCTACAGTTGCGAAAAATCTTTACTACGTCATAGATAAAAACTAGGAAAAGTAAAGGTCCAAGATGGGATCCTTGAGGCACGCCAGATGAAATGGGCATGAATGAGGAAACGATTTGATCGTGACAGCCTGACTCCGGTCCCGAAGATAGGATTTGAGCCACCTCAATAAATCCCCATGGATACCAGTGTAGGCATCTACACACCATTTTATAATATCCAATACAATATAACATAACGTATCTCATAACTTACACACATAAATATTTATTTACTATTTTTATTTACATTTATTTAACATTGAATATATTTGTCTATTATGATTATATATTATTTATTTTTATACACAATTACACAATACAGTTATCTAATTAAGTTTATTCATATTTAATCACCTATATTAAATACTACCGGTTTGTCGATGTTCCCTATCGATAAGATATCATCGATACCCAAGTTATCGACTGCGCCTAAACCCTAATGCGCAATTTGTACATAACGTTATATACCGAGGCGCGACCGGCCGCGCACGCGCAGGTATCGTGCGTGCCGCCAGCCAGCCAGTCTTTGCATTGCTCTGACGCGGAGCGCACGCCTCTCGCTTGCCCGTTTTTACTGTCGCGATCTATTTGCCTTATGTATATTGACTTTTCTGCTAATTATTCTTATATATAAACTGTGCCTTTGTTAACTGTTGTGCCTAGTGCTTGTGCTTACTTCCTATTGTGCCTTCTGACTCTTTCTGTGTGTGTAAGTTTATATTATATACTTGTCGGATAATATACGTTGTGAACTTGTAAGTGAACTTTTACTTTATTTACTTCGCCTAACCGAAGCTAACTACAATACCTAACACCATTACCACACCAGTATCATAGAGCTTCTAAATCTACTTCGAATGGAAAATCTTGTCGAACGCTTTGGAGTAGTCGGTATATACCGTATCAGTCTGGAATCCATCGTCCATACCCTTAGATACGAACTGGATAAATTCGCAGAGATTTGTTTCCGTTGAACGCTTACTTATGAATCCATGTTGTTCGGTAACTATAGTTGGTCTCAAGATTTGAAACAACGAGTCGTACACTATTTTCTCGAACATTTTAGCTACCGTGCAAAGTTTGTGAAATATTGGATAGTTTTTAACATCGTGTTTATTACCTGATTTAAAGATAGGAATAACAAATGACTCTTTTCACTTGTTAGGCAAGCGCCCTGTTTGAAGTGATAGATTAAATAAAATATGTAGGGGACAACACAGGGAATCAGAATATTTCTTTAAAAATTGTGGTGGTAAGCCGTCTGGACCGCAGCCCTTATTTATATTGAGATTGTTCAAGTGTTTTTTAACAGTATCCAAAGACAAAGCGACGGAACCCACACTGACACTACTGTTGCTGTTTTGAGATGTATAAACAGAAATATTATTTGACGTTATTTTGCTTCATATATAATAGATTTTAGATTAGCAAATCGCATATTATTTAATAAATTACACTTTTGTTTACTATTTTTTAGTATATTTATATTAAAATCACCTGTTATTAAAATATTCTTGTTTTTATCTTGGGTATTTATTATTCTTAATAATTTGTTAATTGGTTCATCAAAAACATCAAATCACGATCTGCTCTGTATAAGACTATAACTATGTAATTTATTTTTAATAATTCAATTGCACAACATTCTATAAAATATTCTATGGATAAATTTTTTACATCTTAAGATTAAATTCTTATTTTTCGATACTTCAGTAAGCAACAAAATATCAGTATTTGATAAGTTTAGGAAATGTTCTAGGATATCTAATTTATTGCCTACACTTTGCATATTCGGACATATTATTGTTAAGTCTGTATTGTTATTTACTGGTTTTTTGACAGTCTTCGTCAAGGAAGAAGTGAGGTCTACGTTCTTGTTCATTCTGCTTCTTTTCTGGCTTGTAATTCTCGGCGGTGAGTGCGTATTCGGAGCCATTGATGTAGAGTTTATTGTTCTTTATAATAGCGTGGTGTACGTTTCTTCTAGCGTTTTGAAGGTTTTGACGTAATAGGTTTCGTTCCTGTAATTTGTCGCCTTCCATGAAGATTTGTACAGCTAGACCTGTATCTCTAAATTGCTTTGAATTATGTACTATGTATTTTGTCATTCTTTTATTCATAAATTCGATCATGAGTGGTCTGCAAGTTCCTTTTCTTCCTAGGCGTTTTAGGTCTTCTATATAAGGATCTATGTTCAAATCCAAAACATCATTAAAAATTTGTGAGACTCACGAATATAACTCATTTTCTGTTTCGTGTCTTGATTCTGTCAGTCCGTATAGTACTAATTTCCTAGAGTTTTTGATGGAGTATAGCTGTTCTTCTTTATGTTACTTAATATTGCTCTGCTCTTTTATTACTGCGTCCGCAGTTTCCTTGAGTTCGTCTCTTACTATTTTAATTGCGCTATTTAGCTGCTCTTGTATTGTAATTTTTATGGTTTCCAGTATATCAGTTTTTATTTTTTCTAGTTTTGCATCAATTGTTTTATTCTATTGTTGATCTAATAGTTTCTCAAACTTTTCAAACGTTATTGTTTCTTGGTATGTGTCCGTTTTAGTTAAGGTGTTTCCTAGAATATCGTCGCATGAAAGTTTATCTGAATCATTCAAATAGTCTGTGGCTGGATTAATTAAGGTATGGGTTGGTTTAGATCTTAATGTCACATTATTTGACTCATCTTGGATGTCTTCTGAAGGCTGGGGTTTCAATGGTGTGTTTGTGTTGTTAGTTTTTGGAATTTTACACAAACAAGCTTGACACTTCCATTTCTTCTTGTGGTCAGTAGTCATCGTGTTTCGAAAACGTTTTTCTGATACGTTTGCGCATTGCATATCGTAATATTAACTACATAAGGAGCATATTAAGTATTCTCTATAGGGTATATTTTGTAAACAACTTGCACACTGCGCCATCTTGCAGGTTCTAGCTAATTCAAAATCAGAAAACAAACAAATTTAAGATTTATTTAAATCTGATGTCAATAGATGGCGTTAATTGTTGTTGCTGTCTATGAATTTTAGTGATGATAAGCATTTAAAGCATCCTCTATCGGCGAGTAGCAGAAGCTTTTGCAATATGATTTTCCAGATAGTTCAAACATAAATCGATAGATGTCGCTACTGACTATCGACTTCAATAATGATTTGCAATAATTGAGTTGTATAGAATCTTCTAGATGTTTTTTAATTTGCACTTCACTTATACTTAGTTTATATACTTAGTTTATTTTTATCACAGCACTGATTTTCTTGATGTTACAGTGTTTTAATTTTTATTTTTTATTTTTAAACTAGATTTTAAATACTTTCTGTCTTTATTTAGACTACGGTATTATTGTGTTTTTGTTCTCAATTTTAACTTTGTGATAACACTTGTGTTTCACAATTCGTTAGGTCACATTCACTTTTACACATGAGTTGAATTATTGTTTATAGATTTTTACTGTTTTTGACTTGCTTTATTCACATTTAATTATTTTAATTTAATTTTCACACGGAGCTGATATTGACAGTTGCACTGCAGCCCATCCCTCTCTAATCATTGCTAGCTTGGTAACCTTACTCGTATAATTTATATATACTACTGATGTTACTACTACTACTAGATACCTACTAGAATTTTTAGATTAAGTTAACTATTTGAATGATTTTAAAGTTTGACTTTACAAAAAATATAATCTCTGAATTACTTTGAAAATTCTCTTCAAATTCAAATATTTATTTCTGAGCATTCAAATTCAAATTCAAATTCAAATATTTATTTCTCAACATTGACAATTACTTGTTCTTATTGACGTCAAATTGGCATTGACAATCCATCAACCCCTCACGGGATCGTTTAAGCTCGCGCTCGTCCATGGATTCGTCCACTCGTAGTTCATCCTGGCTCCCGCCCAAGCCATCGAATCCAACGAAGGGTTCAACGTCGTTGCAAAACGACAAAAAAGGGCCGAGCCCTTAGACTCATCTGGCGATGAGTCCAAAACTTCGAAAAAGCGGGCCCGCAGTCCATGCCAGCGCCAAATTTAAATTATAATCTCTCCTACCCCGAGGCCAAGCCAACCGGTTGGCATCAGCCTCCTATTTTCATCCGCGATAAAGCGTGTCCACACATAATATGTCAAATTTAAAAATTGCATATACACACGCGAAAAATAGCGAAATCGGTATCTGCGTAGCGACCGTCGCACCAGCCGATCACCGCGCTCTCACCAAGTACTTGAATGAGAAATCCATTAAGTACCACACTTACGCGCTCGAGGAGGAGCGCGTTGTACGCGTCGTCCTTAGAGGCGTACCGGAGGAGATTGAGCAAGAGCTCCTTCTCCAGGATATTAAAGGCCAGGGATTCCAGGTCATTTTCGTCCACCGTATGTTCGTATGCCATGTATGTCGAGTGTTGGTAACACTAGATCACACCCCAGAGGGCAAGGGGATTTTCAACCTTAAAACTATAGCACGACTTTCGGGGATCACCGTCGAAATCTCTTTCAAACGTGGTATACCCAGCCAATGCCATAGATGCCAAGTCTATGACCATACGGCCAGAAATTGCCACGCCAAGCCCAGGTGCGTCAAGTGCCTGGGTGATCATGGCACTGCGCAATACGTCGAACCTCCTGCGTACGTCTTATGTAAGTCGGTTGGCCACACTGCCAATTACCTAGGATGCCTCAGGGCCCCAAAGCCCAACCCCAAAAAGGCGCAGAAGGCAAAGCAAAGGTGTCCACCCTCTTCTCCTGCTGCAAAGCCCAGTCCACCCCATAAACCGCAGCCTCCGCTATGCGACCCCCAAGGTCCTCCACCGCCTCCCAAGAGTGCATGGGTGACCCCACCCACCATGGTGAGGAAACCCATAGCTACCCTCACCCTCCCGCCTTCTCGGGCACAACAGGTCAGGTAAGCACCTGCTTGCATGCCTTCCCCTCCCGCGGCCAGGGACTGTGAAGAGAACTTTCAGACTTCGCGCTTGTAAGCGAATTCGCCGCAAGTTTCGACTTGGGAGAAATCACCACTTTGGCTCGCAAACTACGAGCCGCAAAAGGTTACTTTCAGGCGACGTGCTTCGTCGCGATCGAGTACCAGGCGCCAACGTCCAAAAATTCAATAAATTAACTTTTAAATGGCGTCCTCTAGATTAAAACCTCGGGTACTCACTATCGGCTACTTCAACGCCGATGGTCTTTAACATCAGCGTAATGACATTCATGAACTCCTTCGAGAATTCCAAACCGATATCTTACTTGTGCAGGAAACCTTTTTAAAACCTAGCCACAAGGACCCGAAAATAGTGAACTACAACATCGTTCGTAACGATAGGCTTACCGCCGGCTTACCATAAAGGCGGTACCCTCATCTCCTCATCGGTACAAAATCCAAAATACAAATCCTGTTGTAGAATACCGATGAGCGGCCATCAGCCAATCAAGCTGGCATCCATCTACCAACCACCAGACAAAGCTATACTTCAAAGCGACCTCCAGTCGCTACTCGGTATGAGTCCCTCCGTAATAGTAGCTGGTGAAAGTCACCATTCGAAACATTCAAGTTGGTACTCCGTAGTTACCAACCCAAATGGCCGTCGTCTTCATCATATGTTAGATTCGCTAAGCTGTGATGTAGTGGGTCCTCTAAAACCGACTCACTATTCTTACAACACAAATCAAAGCAATCCTAGGAAGTGTTAACTTGACGGTACACTCAGTAGAAGTCATCCACCAACTTACTTCGGATCACCGACCGGTAGTCATGCAGCTAGGTATCCCAAGTGACCCCGTTCCTTAAACGAGGGCACACATTGATTGGGCCAAAGTAACGGGAGCCCTTAAGGCAACCGACAGCCCCGAATCGTTGCCATCCATCGAGGAGACCAATGCAGCGATCGGTGCTTTCACCAAACACCTTCTAACTGCTATCAGTGCATCTTCCAGGCGGGTTCCGGTGGCGAATGGTTGCGAAATTCTGCCTGAGGATGTGAGGGAGTTGTTGTGAGCAAACCGCAACCGTATGAGGGCCCTACAGCGAGATGCTAAAACTCTCATACGCGAACTGCGGTCTAACAACTGGGACGCGCTTCTTGAAGAAATTTCGCCTTAGCATCTGGCTTACTGGAGCTTGACTCCCACCTTCAATGACTCCGAAAAAGTTGAAACCCTAGCCGATAGCTTAGCCCAACAATGTACACCGAGTACAGAAAGCACCAACGCCGTCCACATAGAAACTGTGAATAGCACAGTCGAACCTAAATGCGGTAACCCACCGACAGACACCCTCCAACCGGTAACGTTGGAAGAGGTACAGAAAATAATTAAAAACTTAATACCGCGGAAAGCTCCAGGTCTAGACGAAATACTAAACAGATAGGCAAAACCGATAGGCAGGGTTGCGCTTTTCTTTGACGTGGCTAAAGCCTTCGACAAGGTCTGGCACAACGGCTTATTATATAAGCTCTTTGAACTAGGCGTGCCAGACAGCCTCGTGCACATCATACGAGACTTTCTCCACTGTCGAACCTTTCGCTACAGATTCGAACGTGCACTCTCCAATCCCCGCCCTGTATTAGCCGGTGTCCTACAAGGCTCGGTACTTTCTCCAACTTTGTTTTCACTACACACTAGTGACATACCAAGGACGGAGAAAGTACACCTAGCGCTCTTCGCAGACGACACCGCGCTATACACATCTGATAGGAATTTACGTACTTAGGTTAACTAGAATACTTCAATCCGCAGCCAACACATTAGGCGCTTGGTTTAGGAAATGCAGAATAGAAGTCAACCCAGACAAAAGTGCAGCAGTGTACTTCTCTCTCTCAACCTGCTCTAGGACAACCTCTAAGAAACCCTCCAAAAGATTTGGTCAGATCACCCTGTTTGGTATTCCGATCCAATGGGATAAAAATTCAAATGTTTAGGAGTCACTTTAGATAGTGGACTTACATTCGCAAATCACATAAAACGCGTCCGGGACCGAGCCGCCTTCGTCATGGGTTGGCTGCACCCTCTAATTTGCAAGAAGAGTAAAATGTCGCTTAAAAATAAGCTTACATTTTACAAAACTTGCATCCGCCCCATCATGACATATGCCAGTGTGGCTTTCGTTCACGCCAGCATGTCGAACCTATTGAGGTTCGTCTTGCTGGTGTGAGCAAGGAGGTTATTGAAAGTTATTCTTGCAGGTTATTCAAAATAGATTCTTACGCAAATGCGTCGGGGCCCCGCCCTATATCCGCAACTTAGATCTGCACAAGGATCTCGAGCTGCCCACCATTGCCGTATTCATGAAGTTGGTATCTAGACGCCACTTTGATAATGCTCCCCACCATCCCAACC
The DNA here is from genome assembly GCA_923062675.1 of Marasmarcha lunaedactyla. Taxonomy (NCBI): domain Eukaryota; kingdom Metazoa; phylum Arthropoda; class Insecta; order Lepidoptera; family Pterophoridae; genus Marasmarcha; species Marasmarcha lunaedactyla. The sequence continues at coordinate 10,532,144 of OV281346.1, read as the reverse complement.
CACTGGTCGATAAGTAATCTGAATTTACAGCCAATCCAGACGCTGTGGTTCGTTATAGGCATCCGCGTAACGTCTTAACAGATCCCGACGATGCTATTACAACAAGGAACGCCGATGTTCCAGTTAAAAATAGGGCAACACGGCATTCGAATCGCCTAACCCACCGGTGTCTAGCCTAACGCATCGTACGCATTCCTACTGAGTTTCTTGCTAGTTCTTTGGCAGTAGATGACCCTTCCGAACCCGTGGTAGTTTCAATATACACCGTCCTAAACCGAGGTCCATGCCCTCTCGGTGCCCTTAGGCATATCGTATGTAGGAGTAGCTTAAGTTCCAGCTAAGCGCCGTCAGCGCTAAGCTACCAAGTCCGGTGAAATTTAAAAGGCCCATAGGGCCATAAATAAACTGTCCATTTCGAAAAAAAAACTAATTTAGTTTGCTTCACAAACTACGTTGTTTCAAACATGGAGTGTGGTGGACAAGTAGACGTTATATATACGGATTTCGAAAAGGCGTTCGATCTTGTCGATCACGCCATCCTTATCAAAAAGCTATACAGGCTAGGAATCCGTGGTGATTTGCTACCTTGTGTTTCATCGTATTTATCGAACCGTTCTCAGGCGGTAGTGGTTGGAGGTTTCAAATCGGACTATGTGAACATTCCCTCAGGCGTCCCTCAAGGATCACACTTAGGGCCTCTTTTTTATAATGCCTATTTGTATAACATTGGTTCTTGCTTCAAACATGCTATCTTATGTACGCCGACGACAAAAAAATATTTTGTACTGTAAAATCTGAATACGACAGTATGTTATTACAGGCCGATCTTGACAACTTATTTAAGTATTATACAGCGAACGCCATTACTGTGAACACTTATAAGTGCAAGTATATATCGTTGACACGTAAAAAGAAACCATTTGTAAGTAATTATCACTTCAATGGTTCAGCGATAAAAAGAACCACAACGATCCGTGACTTGGGAGTATACTTTGATAGCAAAATGTTAATGACCAACCATGTTCATAACGTTGCTAATAAGGCCTTTAACAATCTTGGATTTGTCTTACGATCCTGCAAGCCATTCAAAGATTTAGGAACAATAAAAAAAGTATATCTTGCCTACGTACGAAGTACTTTAGAATAAGCTAGCCCGATTTCGTCACCACAATACGTTACCTATAAACATCGCCTTGAGAAAATAAAAAAAGTATTCACAGACCACCTTAATTATCGCAGTCGCAAGCATCCTGGAACTTACGAGCAAAGTTACAAATTCCACGATATTCTCACTTTATTGGAGCGGCGTGCGCTGATGGACATGATGTTGATGCATAATGTGGTGCAGAATCGTGTGGACTGTACAGAGCTGGTCTCTAAGATTGCCCTTCGTACACCATCTTACCGTACTCGGCATACTTCACTGTTACACGTTGAATTGCATCATGAGTGATGCAGGAGCTAATAACAGAGATAAAATGATCGACATCCTGATTAGGATCTTTCATAGTGCTTATAGTGACAAGCCAAGTGTAATTCTATATGTTTGTTTAAGCCTTCGTAATTTATTTTCGTGATTTGGATATAAACAGTTTTACGTTTAAAAGTTTTGTTTGGAAAAAGGACTGGAAAAACGTATGTTGCAAAATAGTCAGTTATTGTAGAGTCGATGACTAGCGTGGTAGACGGTAATTTAGTTTTTAGAAGCACGTGATCTAAGCAGTTTAAGCCACGTGTAGGTAATTGGTGAGTCATGCGCCTGAATGGTGTATTTGTAGGTAAAGTGTTACTATTCATATCCATTTTTTAACCGTGTTAATTGATTCTAAAGTATTAATACATACCACATATGGAGAGCGGTATTATACATAATACTATCACATCTGACCCAATTTTGTTACTGAGATCAGTCGCATCGCCAATTGCAATTACCTTGACAGAGGAAGATGTATCCGAGTTGACATACACAACTACTCCTTCGCTTTGATTTGAATGCTTTGTTTGTGTATGGAAGGCATTATAGGACGTTATAGATGGTCTATTTGCGCTAAAGAACAGCCTAATCAAGCTTCAGGTAATACAATGATGTCTGGTTTAATGAGTGGCCTTTGTAACAACATTTGGAAGCTTAGTATGTTATTAATAAAAATTAATAGACCTAATATTTTGAGCAACTATAAAAAATCACTATTTATAACAGTATTTTTAAGTTCTTGTATGAATTATTTGTGTAGTTTCTGGTATGCAGGTATAAGAATTAGATATGCTTAATGCTTAGATTATCTATGCTCTTCAAGGTATGTATTACAGAATCCACGGTAAGTAATATAAAAGAACATTATTATAATTATGGTTTAAAAATTTCATAATTATTATACGGCATAAGTATAGTGTTTTTTATAAACATTTATTAAGGCAATTATAAGTATACTTTGATTGAGCATGTAAAGGTGTGAATATTTGTACATAATGTGTGTTTATTAAGAATATTACAGTGCAAAAGTAAGAATACTGTTTTGGAAGAGTGTTTATGGTTCTATTAAAATAAAGTTAGGGATGTAAAATGTGTAAAATCGGTGTATGAATTGAGAGTTTCAAAGTTCATTATAAAAGTATTGGAAACGAATAATGTTTACAATACTTTGTATGCGTATTGTAAATTTAGTATTAGATATAAATAATTGGTAGTGTTTATAAGTAATGTTTGCAGTCAAAAATAATACAAATAATTCTATAAATAATTTCGCAGTAAGTGTTATTAGACCTAAAAGGTTGTACAATAAAAAACTAATATAAAGACAAATAAAAGGGAAAATCACTATAATATAATAGGGTTGTGAGCATAATCAAGTATCACTAAATTAAATATTTTATGTTATTATATTATATTAACAATACTAAAAAGTATTGTTTAGGTACCTACATAAACTGTTTGTAGTATAAAAAGACAAATTCACTCTAACAAATAAACGTGGTATAAGTTTATTCCGTGTTTTATCGCGGTCTTACCTATAAGAGAAAATGGTTCAAATGAAGGGGGAACGGACCCAATACCTTTATAACAAGTTTTATTTAATAAGGTATCTAAGTTCATAATGTTACAGTTGGTGATCATTCAAAATTTATAAAAGGTTGCTTCCTAGGAAGGAAGTTAAAAGTAAAGGTTAGATAAGTAGGTCTCACTAGGTACCAGATACGTAGGTAGGAAGGTATAGGTAGGTCCTGTGGAAAATATGGTTTTGTTTATTGTCATCTAGCGCATTTAGCTAGGGCACCTGTTTACGAAAACGGGCCACTGTATTAGAAAGGTAATAAATAGCTACGTAGGTATTTAGTTAGAGAGTGAACTACCTAGGTAAGTAGGTCTACCTAGATACCTAAGTACGTAGGTAAGTAGTTATCCGGCATATTTAGTTATGGCAGTCCGGTACGGAAACGGGCCACTATATAAGGTAGTGAGATAAAGTCCTTGTTTTCATATAGCTATAAAATGACATCCATTCGTTTTGGTCAATATCACTAAAATGGTACCTAGGTAACATGACAAAACAATTATATTTCAGCAATTTTGAAGAAATTATAATTCCATTTGCTGGTACGTTATATTATTTCAAAATCGCAATTTTTATCCGTACAGTAGCCATATCGTCATATATATGATGCGATCGCTCCGCGCGTGAGCTCTGTACCAATGAAGTTAGCAACCGTGTCCCGCAAACCGCAGGAGTGTACGCAGGAGTAAACTCGTGCGCAACGGCGTTTACCACCGTGTAGAAAATTAAACTCTAAAAAATCAATAAAATTAAAAAAGAGGTAAAGATGAACTCGGGTAATGCAATTATATCTTAATTAATATATTTGCTTCGATCACAAAATGTAGATTCATACAAATATCACACTAAACTATCCCAGAATAGTTCTGTTTAGTGTATAATTGTGATAGTGTATTGTGCAGTGAATAGAAAACCCAATGAGGAGTGTAGATAGTGTTTTTGGTTTTGCTCCAAGAAGTCCGCTTGTTGATAGTAAAGTAACTCTATTACTTAACTATTGACCTTCATCTTCATCGTCTTCATTATCATACATAATATCTTCACCATAAAATAAAAGAACAAGAAATTATATTTACGACGGATCAGGCAATATGGGTTAGTTCCTTACCATTCTTATAAGATAAACGTTAACAAATAATAAATGAATGACATGATTGTGACAGTGACAGTTACATATAGTTTGATTTTTCGTCAACTCTCGAAAAAAATATACTTTTGGGGGTGGAAAATCTTTTTCTAATCTCTAGTTTCCTTTTCCGCAGCGTCTTATAAAGTGATATTTTGTTTTAATGTGTATTTAGTTTGAATGGGCTTTAATTTATCAGAATAATCTGTTCTTTCACAAGATCCTTGCATTATGAACAAGGTAAACGCCATTGTTTTCGTAACACGGGTTAAAATGATTAATTTTGTTGGTTTTGAATTGCGTGAAATATTTAAACAGGCGCCTGACATTATATGTTTTATACATTTACTTGTTTCTAGAGTAATTAGGCCATTGTTAGCTTTATTACGGTCCCATTTAGAGGTAGTTAACGTCGTTTTTTCTATATCTACTTGTTTCGTACTAGCTATAATTTATAGTAGTATATATACAAAATAAGAATATTATGTAACCAAATAATAATTGTTTATCATGTATGCAAGTTTATTAGCCATGTGAATGCAAGTAATTCTTGTTATTATTGGGATCAAACATGTAAGAAAGAAGATTTTATAACTTACAAGCTGTAAAACTTGATTAGCTGTTTGTTATTTATTTAACAATTTGGTAGCATAATTTAATTTATTGGGCTTACTCATTCTTAGATTTTAATGTTCTATTATAAAAATACCTATTTTTTTTAATTTTCTTTTTGGTTCTTGTTTTCAGATATTTGTGGTAATGGTGGAACACAAATAGACTTGGTGGGGAGCTGAATTGGTGAGCTTTATATAGTTCGAATATAGTGTATTTCAAAATAATTAACATGCTTATATAATTTTTTGTATATTGTGTAGTATGATGGATCCTGTAATTGACAATGATTGGTTGTCATGTAAAAATGACCAGCTCGATGAACCTCAAAATGTGGGCAATGTCACCAGAGCCTGGCAATCTCGAGAATTGGGAATTGATCCAACAAACTACCCTCCAAACAAAGCAGTTCTGGAAAATATTGCTGAAGATGTACTTGTTAAGAAGCCTTTAAAAATAAGGGTAACTGTTTATATATTTAAAAAAAATTTATAAAGTATTTATTGCTAGTTTAATAAAGACACAACTTAAAGGACAAAGCTAAATTTAATCATTAGTGGACTTGTGTTATTGATAATTAAAATTTGAATTGTTTCTCTATTGATCTCTTGATTGATTGATCTTTATCTTGAAATTACCATGTTTTGAAATTGAAGTCTGTCTGTTTATAATCTACTTGTACAATCATTTAAAATATATATATATCATTCTTATACTTTTGCTGATTTTTACTGATAGTGGTTTCTATCATGCATATGGTATCTATATAATTTGAATTTGAATTTATTCTATCATATGGTTTAAAAACAAAGTAACAATCAATATTTGCTAATATAACTTGCTAACTAAAATTTACTATTTTATTGGTTGATAATTTTATCCATGTGCTTTCAGTGCTGTGACCTACCAGGTTATCCAAGATCAACATTTTTGATGGTATTTAGTCCTGATGGGTCAGTTAAAACTTTTTGTTATAATCAATGATGTTCTTGACTTACTCACCTAATGTTGAATCGAATCATTTAATTTTTTAGAACAAAACTGGCCTCTACTCATGGAAATCACAATGTATATGTTTCGGAGCTGGCAAGTGGGAAACATGTAAGAATACTAAAAGGCCATCCTCGCACACCTTGGTGTATTGCATTTCATCCGTCACACACACAACTCATTGGATCTGGTTGTTTGGCTGGACAAGTCAGAGTCTGGGATATCTCAAGTGTATGTGTACTTTGTATACATTTAGAAGTTAATCTTTATCATATGATATAGTCAACATTCTTTGATTAAATAGGGGTAGATAGGTGACAAGCCCCTGATGCATGAACTACATAAATCTTATTACTGTCCCTGATTTAACTGAGTTGAAAAAAACAGAGTATTTTGGTCACTATTATCATTATGTTATAGAATATTTAATATATTTATTACAATTATATAAATATTTGCTATTGAACTAACATTTCAATGAAAATTAAAGATCCATGATAGATATTTCATTGCAAATATGCAGCTTGAATGTCATTGGTATTTACAGGGTGGCAGTGAAGTATGGAATGTTAGAAATGAAACAGGTATTGCCTCTTTAGCATTTCATCCAAGAGAACAACTATTGGTAATAGCAACACATAATGAACTTTATTTTTGGGATTGGAGTCAACCAGCCCCATTCACTAAAGTGTCAACTAATAATATCAATGAGAAAGTAAGGTAAATTATTTTAAATTGTAGTAAAATGTATTTCTGGAAGATTTTAGTGATGAAACCTTTAATTTAGGTATATATGTAGTTACTTATTTATCAGATCTTTAAATTAATTTTTAACTGATTTTAACTGACTGATTTTTAATATGGTTGATGAGGGTGATGGCTGGATCCCGCGTTAACTCGTGAACGGGTGCCGTTTGAGGGTGTTCGTCGTTTGGATACTTGGGGGGAGGGAGACTTGCCGAGCTAACAGATGCAGAAAAGAATAATTGTGTATAGACATAAAGAGACTCTGTAAATTTATTTTGAAAAGAATAAACTCGTGAAATTTCTTGCCAGTTCTTCTTCACGAAGGTTTTTTCGAACTGGTGGTAGAATCAAGTTTTATTTGACGTCAATAAGAACAAGGAATTGTCAATGTTGAGAAATAAATATTTCATTTCATTTCAACATGTTGGTTATGTTCCATCAATGAATACTAAAGCTTCTTGTTCATTTATTTCATATTTATTTTCCAGATATGTGGCATTTGATTCCCTAGGGTACAAACTAATAACAGGAATATCACTATGGACACGTTCCAGTGGAGCTACCGGAAACTCAGTTTTACAGCAAAATAATTCCATGCCGCAGTCACACATTCAAACCCTTAGAAGGGCTGAGACTGATGATAACCAGGATGCCAACAGATCACAGGAGAACTCTGGTTCTGCCCAAGATATTATAGTAGACTCCTATCATAATCTTGTACAAAGATATGATAGTCTAGTCAGAAACTACCAGAGATTGTTTATGGTACGACATCAATTGAACAACACACCACCACCTCCAAGTATGGTTAGTATTCCGAGTATTTTTTTCTATTATTTACGTTTTGTCAATTGTTTTAATGCTTGATAGATGCTTTAAAGTGTGTTAATTATATAATTTTATTGTTAACTTGTCCAATCATTTTAAGAAAAGGCTGCATAAAAATGTGTGACCAGTTATGAAAAATGTGTTTCGTATTTCTCATAAATTTTGAAAATGTTTTAGATAATGTGTTTCGTATTTCTCATACATTTTGAAAATGTTTTAGATTGATCGTGGCACAGACCCTATGGAAACAGATACTTCGTCCAATAGCCAAAATTCACATGGCGATGGCCCTTCAACTTCGGGACAACAAAATGACGGTATATAACACTTTGCATAGATAGGTTTATGTTATTTTGTCTTAAAAGTAAGTCTTATGGAAATTCACCATTCTTCTCATACAGATATTAATATGATCCATTGTCGTAGTGCGCTACTTAATATTTTATTGCAAATCTGTCTCATATCAGTGACATTTTTGATATCTTATATTATGATATATTCCCCATTTATTTAATGATATTAAAAGACTGAGGAATGTCTTGGGCGTTAAGGCTTTTTTTATTCTACAGACAATGAAACCCCTGGACCGTCGCACAGACAAGACACAAATGACAGCGGCGACACTGACCCGTCCAACAGTAGATTGCTTAATCTGGACGTTTTGTCATTCGGCAATAACAGTTCTAGGTAATTGTCCAAATCTTCTTTTATCTTGGAGCACTGGTTTTTTTATTCGGCATGTAAAGATCTTATACTAATTCAAAAACCATTTCGAGATATCAGTTTTTTTAAATATATTTTGTTAGTAGTTAGCTCGCAGGTAAAAGCTTATTTTAATGTGAATATGTAAAATAATATGACTTACAGTCAACCCCTTTGTCAAGTCATAAACTGGCACCATTTTTAACTTCTCTTTGGTTAAATCGTCATATCAATGTTTTCAATAAATATCTGTCATCAATAATCCATAGAAAATTATAGAGTTGTTCATTCCAGGTACTAAAACAATTTTTGCAATGCGATATTGGAAAAATAACGACTCACCGTACTAATTTATTTACAAATTAATTTAAAATTAAATACTGTAGAGAAATCAGAAATATTCAAATAGTTTTCCCAAAATCTTAGGTCCTTACATATGAAATTGGCGTTTTGTCGTACCTACTGGCCACTTCGATCTGTGTTATCTCGTCTTTGGCTGAGAATTCCAATTTCAAATTCATACAGCTATTTACTCACGCATTTGTGTTTCGAAAACCGTATTTGTTTTTTCCTCAAAATGGAAAACATGAAATATCGCGTTATTTTCGAGTACGAGTTCCACCGTGGCACCAGTGCTACAGAAACGGCTCGAACTATTAATGCTGTATATGGCGGCGGTATCGCAAAAGAAAACACAGTGCGTTTATGGTTCCAACGTTTTCGTTCTATAAATTTCGACCTGCAGGACAAGTCCCGTGGACAGCTGAAGACCAAAGTTGATAATGAAGAATTGAAGGCTATTGTGGAAGCGGATCCGTCGCAAACCACGTCCGAGTTAGCTGAAGGGTACGGTGTTAGTGACAAAACTGTTATAATCCACTTGCAGCAAATTGGGAAGCTGAAAAAGCTTGAGAGGTGGGTTCATGAATTAAATGCAGCAAACCGACAAACGCGCGTCGACTGCTGCGTTACGTTACTCAACCGGCGCAATAATGAAAGGATTTTAAAGCATTTGGTGCACTCACTGTCGTGTCACTGAGTGTCGTTCACTACAGCCTTCTTGAAGCTTTCGATTACGGAAGATGCCTATTGTCAGTAACTGCAAACCATGAAGGAAAAGCTAGTTGGTTAGCAACCGAGGCTGGTCACTGCTGCTTCAGGACAACGCTAGACCACACACAACAGACGGCTACCAAATTAGAGGAGCTTCAATTGAAATGTCCAAGACATACACCGTACTCCCCGGACCTTGCTCCAACAGATTTCCATTTTTTTCGAAATTTGGACAACTTCTTGCAATAGAAGAAAAAGTTCAACTCCCATGGTGCAGTCAAAAGCGCCTTCAAAGATTTTATTGATTCCCGTCGGAATGATTTTTTTTTTGTGTAGGGACCTATGAGATGGCAAAAGTGCATAGATAGCAATGGTACATAGTTTTTTTTTAAATTTACTTTATGGTCCTCCCTTACAAAACGCCAGTTTCATATGTAATGACCTAATACCTAATTCTGTGAGAGAAAAAATAAAAAAATATATAAGTACTTCAAATTACTATATAAACCGAACGCCTAGCGAAACTGATGACGTTGGAATTTAAAATTTAAGTCACCTCATGCATAATGTCTCCATGTCCATGAATATTTTTTTATATATTTGTTTTTTTTCTGTTATGGCTAACGAATATTTGAAATTATTTACAAAATTTCTATAGAAACTGATATAGATTATTTATGCTCCTAACAATTCGAAAGGTGATCCGTCAGATTATATCCACAGAATGTACATTTAAAGGATGGGTGCCATATTTTAAATCGTATTTTGATGGTAAGTTCTCTATAGCATTAAGATTTGGTTGTACTATCAAAAATTCGTTTACAGGGTGGATTTTTGAAATTGTTGGGTTTAACGAAAACGTTCCTAAGACACCATCCATAACTAATTGAGATATGGATTCACAGATTTTAGAAAAAAATTACACTCAGTGAAAAGATCCTATTGCATGTAGAGAACAAAACACTATGGGACCATTTATGGGGTCGTAGTTTCTTCTGGGTTTCCCCCCAGTTCGCTGTATGGTAGTCCATGACACAAGCTCTGCTTACTTTGGGGCCATACAGTTGGCCATACAGTACTGGAAATGACAGAAATTGCCTAAAACTTTTCCCCTACAATTCGGTAAGAGAGCAAATTTTTTTTATATTTTAACGTTTATTTTGCTGACTGTATATTTTTTCCAAAATCTATTAATGCTGTTCAGAATATCCGAAAAAGTTATGAACGATCTCTTCGGATCATTTTCCTGCAACTATAACGGTAAGGGTACCTGCTCTTACTGTCCCGTCTCAAAAATCCACCCTGTATTAATGCTTTTTTCAGGAACCAACGCTTATCTTCGCCGGAACATTCCGTATTTGGATCAAGATCCTCCGCATTTCAACCACTCGGTGACAGTCCTGGAAGGTCGTTCAGGGTTTTAAACCAAAGCGAAAGGGCCAGGTTGTTGCCTAACCCATTTTCATCATCTAGTAGCCCTAGACAATCTAGAGGTCCCTTTACTACCAGCCCGATGTCATCTTCTAGTACATCACGCACGAGTATTTTTGCGCCAACGAGGCAAGAGTCGCTTGCACGTGACAGACAACGAAGACGAAGCATATCACCCCCGCAGTCAATATTCAATCGACTCGGTAGAACCAGATTTAATGCTGATAACATTTTTTCACCGACCAGGCTAGAATCGTTAAGGCGTGACCTTAGCGAACGCAGGCACAGCATATCTCCTCCACAGACAAATAGTCGACGTGAAAATACTGATCCCAATAATGATAATGCTCAACCTAGAGCCTTTACGTCATCACCTCTTGGAGGTCAAACCTCAAACGTCGACGCAAACGCTGGGGAGCGACCTCCTAGCAGGTCAAATACTAATCCTCAAGTTGATGCTCAAACTATAAACGAGAGTCTCGACTTGATACGTGATATTCTCCGCGATTCTGGGACCAGATTATTAAACTTGATTACTAACATGTCTCTGTCTACGTTAGCCAGTGTAGAACGTAATGTGTCAAGAAGAGGCAACACGTCAAGAGCTCAGTCGGAGGAGACAGAGAGCAGCAGCCGAGCGCGAGCAGCGCGGCCACGTCTTTTCAGCTCCAGTGTAAGACGAGTCTTTCTGTCGTCCAGCTCCGACTCCGACAGCGACCAGTCTCTTGAAGTTAATATATTTAGAACACGTAATTCAACGTTCAATGAAAATAACCCGGACGTTCCAATCAACTCTACAACCAACCAATCACAGTCTGACAGGACCCCGCAACCTTCAAACCGCATGGAATTCGAACTCAATCAAGAGTCTCAAAATGAACACCCATCTCGGGACCCTAATAGTGTCAATGTTTCTCTTTCTAACAGTAGATTCCGAGTACGAACGCAAAATGAACGGCCCAATGAGACTGGACCTTCTAATAGCGAGGCAAACCAAAACGAACCTAGTACTTCAGAAAGTAGGCCTTCGGAGCCCAGACCTTCTACCAGCAGAGATAACTTTTGGTCTGGGGGAAATGTGATTCCTCCGCATGAAGCTTACAGAAAAGTACGAGGGGGTGTTAATGCTTTACAAAAACATACAATGCAATTAACCAATCTTTGGCTTCGTGGAAACCGAGTTACAATGCGTGAATTACGTCTTATGTGGGAGAATTTACGTCGACGTATTTTAATGTTACACAGAGAAACGGGCAGACAAGACTTGCCCAGTTATTACACCCGATCCCTTTTTGAGAGGTGCATGATGCTTACAGAACTCTCCGATTCAGTTTCAAGGACATCACCTAGAAATATAAGAAGTAATCAGCGAAACGAGAGCTCCGGGAGAAGTGAAACTCAAGAGTCGTCGGCAGAAACAAACAATACAAGTTATGAAAACCAAGGTGACAATGATCAAAGCAACGATTCGTCGAGTGCAGCTACTGCTAGACCATCAACTTCCGGTAGGTCTTCACAAACCCGGTCATCCACATTATCTACACCGAGTATGCGGCGAAAAATACAAACAAGTTATCGATGGCGACCCGAAGACGAGTTGCGAAGACGCACTAGAAATCCTCCTTCTAATCGCTTGATGATGAGACCCCGTAGCCACTTTGCTCGCGCCATCGAATTAAGTGCCACTAGGCATGAAATTAGGATGAGAGCTATGCAAGTACTGTCAGTCATGTTTAACATGATGATGATGTGCTTAGAAGAACGAGGTCTCAGTCAACTTATCATAAACATGTTAAGAACGTTGAAAAAAGCCCTAGCCTTAACGTGTCTAATGCTGATGACCAATAGAAATAATGCAAGGGGTTCTGGAAACATTCCCGGACCCCCGATGAATCAACGCTCAGAACCTTTAAATATTGTTCGAATACAAAATGCTGATCATTCTGAGCCAGTTAATGTAGACGACCCGGATGATAACGAAAGTAATTCGCAATCTCAAGCTAGTGCCGCTGGACCATCTGATTCCAAACGTTCCAAACCAAATTTTAAAGAAACTAAAAGTGCAGATACAAGTATGCCTTCAACATCGAAACAAGCCGCGAAAGATTCGCGCCAAAAAGAATCCGCTCCACCCAGCTTAGCATCTCAAAGATGGAGCAATCGGCTGGCTGTGCAGATCGCTGCAGCCAATAGAAATAATTCTGCAACAGCGAGAAACCGGAGGGAATTATATTTAGAAACGAAAAGACTGAAAGCTTTACACCGAACTAATCCTTCTGCTTATCCACTGATGAAAAGGCGGGCTCTGCCACCGATATCGACACACCGAATTCCAGCGCTTCGTATTTTGCCGACTAGAGCGAAAATTCACCGGCCGAATGCGAGAGCCAACGACACCAGTTATAATTCAAATCAGGAACCGGTGGCTGGCCCGTCGAGAGAGCCCGCTGAAAATTCTCCTCGTTTAATGAATGCGTATGAACAAAGGGTGAATTTGATCAGAATAGCGCAAATGCATACGGTGAGGTTGAGGAATGTGACGCGGAATAGGTTTAGAAGGTTGCAGACGATCCGTTTATACTCGCCGTCGTCGTTGCGGGAGATGTACGCATTCCAGGCGGGGGGCGCAGAGGGCTTGCGGGAGGGTGGCGCTGAAAGAGAAGCAGGGGGTGCACGGCGTGGAGTGGTGGCTTACCGGCCGCACATACTGGCGCAGCGCGTAGAACGCGGTGGTGGTGGTGGTGGCGGCGGCGAGGACGCGGGGCTGCACGCCGTGCTCAATAATGTGGCCATGCCACTAATGCAGGTCAACGACTTGCCACTGCCGCAGGACTCGCCGCCCGGCTTGCCGCAGCGGCTCCAGCCAAGGATACATGAATATCTGCAACCGATTATTCTTGCTCAGGTATGACTGAAATTTGATTTAGGTCATGTTAATTTGAGTCATTTATTTTTTAACCAAATGAAAAACGTTTAACTTCTGTTACATTTTATCAAAAAATGTTAAATTTTACCTCTCTCATTAATAACTACTAAATCGATAAAAATATGAAGAATGCTACAATACCTGTAAAACTGTACAAAACTAGTAAAACACTGTGGTACTATTTGTAGTATACACCACTAACTTTCTCAAAGGTTTAATAGAAATAACATATTCACAATAAAAACCCTTAAAGAAAATCTTGTAAATCAAACTTACTTCGTTACCTTTTCAGAACGCCATGGTAGTAGACGACGAGAACCCCGCTGACCCCGGCATCGCGCCCGGGCCGCGGCTGCGGCACATGGCGGGCATGGCGGGGCTGCTGGACGCGGGCATGATCTCCGACCAGCCCCCCACGACCCACCGCATCCAGGCCTGGGACTTCAGCGCCGCCGCTACCCCGCACATTGCTGATAGTTAGTTCATATTGTGCAGAGCTGCAGTTTGGGTCTAAAGTTCCAAAGAGTCACATTTCAGAGTTATGCACAGAAAAAGATTGTAATACCAAAACTTAACAAAAGGGATTTAAAGCCTTTCTATGTGCATTATTACATATCATATACATTAGGCCCAAAATGCCATTCTTGGCTTATTCAGTCATTTAACTTCTAAATAACATATTTTTAACTTACTTTTATTGCACTTATTAAATAATTATAATAATACACTGTATTGCCAGACCAGTTACAAAATTAAAATACACTTAGATTAATAATACAAAAAAAATTATAACGTGGGCGGCCTTATCACTAAAAGAGTGATCTCTTTCAGGCAACCCTGGAATATACTTATTAAATATAGTTATTGTAGAATATTTAACGGTCATGGCTAATTTTAAACTATATAATAATAATAATATCGTATATTGCTTGTACAGACACATCCATATCGCTTACAATGACAGGTTTTAAAGAAAACTTTAAAAGTACACAATTAGTAATGTGTGCTGTACCAGTACAAACGGTCTCAGCTCAGTGTCGGTAATCGCTCCGAGCTCGTGTCCGCTCGTACCTTACTGCTTAGTTACTCTACCTCTAAAGAATAAAAATTCGATTCCTAGTTTTAAAGTCTTTATCGTATCATAGATGCAACTAATGTGATGAAGGATAAATGCTTGAAAAATATTAGACCTAAGTTGGAATAATTGGTTACTATCAAAATTTCGACTATTTACAAAACTAAATCAATGTCTTAAACAAAGTTACATTTATTCAGGTACGAAAAACGTAGTGGTGCAGAAGTGTCGCATTCACAATGACGCCAGCATAGATATCTCAAAAGATGGAAGACTTTTAGTGGCTCTTTTGCCAGTTCCACGGCTGAGAAATGCTAATCATTGGTTGGGTATGTACAAAAACTTGGTATTATTATGTATAATTTTTGCAAGTGTTATGAAAAACTAATCGCGCAGACGTTTTATTTTTTGGCGGTTGGTATATTAGTGAAATACATTACAAAAAACAAAGATTGGTCGGGTTTTTTATCTAACAATATAAGTACAAAAATACTCAAGTGGTTTATGAATAAACAGGCAGTTCAAATAATGGAATGGGCAGTTAGATAAACATTTCGTTAGTTCACAGTAACCTGTAAAACCCGAAAGTTTTTTTGATCAAAAAAGAAAGGAAATGATAAAAAAAAGAGCAGGCTTACGGGCTTAAAGGGGGCGGGGTTTTAGCGTTTAGGGAACTTAACCACACGTTCCCACCGAGAGAAAAGGGTGAGCAGACCGCGGCCCACGGCCCGACAATCATTGTTGGAAAGTCATAGATATTCTAATCACTTAAGTATAGTTGATATTGCGATGTAGAACACGCGTTGTTATTGGTCGGTTGAGTAGCGCGTCACCGCTACAAGCGTGGTTATAAAAAGTATGCGTTTATACAGATTTTGTAATCTACGAGCGCTCTTAGTTGTGTTAGTGACCAATCTGTATACGCGTCAATGCGTATAGATTAGTAGTGACCGTGCGTACGGTTAGCAAACAAAAATTCAATAATTCAAGGTATGGATTTCACTCATTTTTATATTTTAAGTTTTTTTTAAATTCTTATTCAAAATAAAAAAAACAACATCGTTAAGTAATGTTGTAGTAGATTGAAGTTGATGAAATGCAACGGGATGAATGAAAAGAGTAAAGAAATTTATAAACAAGTATAAAAGTCTATGCCATTTTCATATGGTTGACAATCCTGGCAAGTAGATAGGATTTACTTACAGTCTCACATCCGGACCAACTGCAGTGGATTATCCATTCATAAAGACAGACCCTGTATATTAAGTTCGTATGTTGGAGCCATTTCCTTTTCGAAACTTATATTTACTATAAAATTAAGGTATTTAAATAATACAACCGTATCTGTACATCAGTGTATAATATGTGCTATTATATTAAAATGTACAAGAGATACATGTTACCAACTTATTTTCTTAAGATACTGATGATTGAAAAATTTCATCATTTTCCAAAACTTTGTGAATAAACCAACCATCCCAAGGTCTCATAGGCTTAATTTTATCCGGTATCAGGTGCAATCGCGCCGAGACCTCCCAAAATAAAACTACATTTATGTTTGATCCCCTACACAATTCTTATTTTTCCAGGTGTCTACTCTCTCGAATGGTCACGACTCGGGCAATGCCTGCATACGGCTGCTTTGGAACAAAGCGCAGTATCAGTGGCTCTGTCACCCACTGGGCGTCACTTGGCAGTAGGCCTGGGTTCCCGACGGTTCACATCCGCGCCTCACGCTCGGTCCAACGTGTTCGCTTTGCTGTTTAGACTGCAGCGTCCAGGTAATGTTGGATTAAATAGAATATGATACGGTCTTGGAGTAAAGTGTGGTTGTCTTTGGCTTTAAATTTCAATGTATGTGACCTTAAATACGTGGCGTCCATTAACCAATCCCTAATTAAATAATTTATTCACCTACAGATAGTGCAAGCCGAACTGGATTATCACCTATCAAAGAGTTGGAACAAAACTGGGAACACGGATCGACCAGTCTAAACTGCTTAAGATGGGCTCCTCAACCGGGACAGGGTCTGGTCTATGCGAACAATACTGGACAACTCATTATTATGAGCTAAATTAGATATAAAAAACTTAAGTCTTTTATGTTTTTAAGGTACACTTACACAAAGTTTTGAAATCTAAACCCAGTTTATAACTTACTTTTAGAAACTGAGGTAATGGAAATATATTTGAAACGGTTGTAAACTTAGATTACAGTCAAAGTGCAAGTAGCCCTAATATAGAAAATGATCGCCGCAATTTGTCATATTACTTAAGTATCAGCATAATTTGTCTGTGACAAGTAAAAGTTATAAAGTTGTAATTGAATGTCACCATTGCTGAATATTTTATAATATTACGGCATACATTTCAAATATTACAATGTGATTAAAGGTTTTAAGGCTCTGCTATTAAAATCTTGAAATAAAAGAGTTAATTTATGAATTTATGGTAGTGATTGTTCCTATTGACAAGTTAATTAAGTTACTTTACAAAATGATTCACCATTGAACTAGAGATATGAAACTCTTTGATAATCTGAGATTCATTTTTTTAATAGTTTCCTACAGCAAGCAATTTCAAAGTGTTACTAACAAAAGCCATTAGAATGGCACTGATATGTGACTCTGTGAACACAACTGCCACAATTGACTGATTATAGTTCGACTTAAACATACATTAAATATTATACTGCCTACAATAGTACATTTGTGTATTTAATGACTGTTTAAAATTACTGGCTTCTTAATCAAATATAACTATTTATACGATTAGGAATTGATTTTTCAACCGTCGGATAACTATTATCTTGAGAATAACTTTGACACTATAATTTCCACAGAAATTATGTCAAATTCTCAAAATTATTCTACTATACTGAAACTGTCATCCGCACCATGCTATAGTGTAACAAGTTACATAAGCATTGAAAAATCAGCGGCAAGAATAAAAAATCTTTCTATAGAAGAAATAAAAAGTACTTCAAAACCGACTGTTTATAATTGATATATCTGTTGCTATGTCATAATGAACATTTTGCACCTATGTGTTCCAAAAGCAAATCTATGTATAGCACAATTACACGTAATAATACTGACTGTTTCAATTTAACCATATGTATATAGAACGTCTACTGTGACGAAAATATCATGCATTTTCATTGTCATTTGCGTGATATAAGTGCTTTTTATTAATAAGATTTTTAAGTTTATTCAAGCAAGTTTTAAATATAGGTATTGATTGGAATTCTAATTGTCTATTGCCACAATACAACTGTACTGGATTATAGTTAAGTTTTTTAAATATTATTATTTGTAGTTACCAAATAATGTCTACATGTTTTATATAAATTATAAGATATTAACTGTATATATTTTAACAATTACTTCTGTCTGTGTCCGGAAAAGTCCAAAACTGTTAGGC
The DNA here is from genome assembly GCA_923062675.1 of Marasmarcha lunaedactyla. Taxonomy (NCBI): domain Eukaryota; kingdom Metazoa; phylum Arthropoda; class Insecta; order Lepidoptera; family Pterophoridae; genus Marasmarcha; species Marasmarcha lunaedactyla. Next base: position 10,514,178 of record OV281346.1, on the reverse strand, counting down.
TATTTTCACACACACACACACAGCTTCGTATTAACGGCGACCGTTTGTTCGGACGTAGATCTTTCACACTTACACGGTAGCCCCGCTACGTTTAGTTAAAGAAAAAGTATTCATGGAAAAGATATTATGTATGTATAATATTTGCGGCAGAGAAAGAAGGAAAAGGATACATTGGATACTTTGTAGATTACTTACAACAAAATGGCGCGTAACCACGACCGCGCCCGTGTCCGCGTACTTGTAAATGGTTTGGTATAACGCAATTTACCAGTGCACATGCGGCGGCCACCGCGATTCGCACGTCTACAATACGATCACGGCACGGTGTCCTGTTAAAACACAGATTTTAATTCCTACACTTAAAAAGCCCCTCCTTTTGTATCGCAAGTTAAAAATAATCATTTAAAAGGGGGCATTTGCTCAAAAGTAACTATAGAGGTTTCTGGAAATTCGATACATTCCTTTCGGGAGGTTGAAGTAGACAGGGCCGGATTTAGGGGCGGGCAACCGGTGCTGCAGCCCTGGGCCTCCACAAGAATCGGGCCCACACAATTTTGTAACCATTAACACTTTTACAAAGTAAAAACTTACACAAATATGTCCACAAACTATTATTAATTGTTTATAAACGTGTTAATTCTAATAATTTGAGTTTGTTTCGCATTACTAGATTCATTTATTTATTTATTCGGAAGTTAATTCGGGGCCTCCAGACCTCTAAATCCTGCCCTGGAAGTAGACCTAATTTGCTGTAAAAAGTTTATTTAATTATGTATTTTTACAAATTCGACAAATATTTTGCGCAATAACTGACAGCTAAAATTTCAGCACTTCCTTGAAATACAGTAGATAAAAACATATTCATGCTAATTAACATTAAGTTTTAACACAAAAAACTAATTAGTATACGATATATGTATCGAACTTCCTATTATCTAATAATAGTCTTTCAACAGCTTTTTCTTTGGCTCAAATGCAAAGTCAGCTAATCGCAATGCATTCCATAACGAGGCTTTCAAACTAAATGCGTTTGATAAAGAGCAGAAAAAGGGGCTTGTCTAAAGCGACAACTTAGTTTATTTATAACTATGCCATGCAAGCGATTATCGATGTTAAAGGGTAAAGGCGTGAACCACTGTACACTGACTAAGATTTCGTTTCGGTTCACACGGGCATTTTTTTTGTTCTTTATGTTAAAGGGCACCTTTTGAAGAAGAGACTTAGCTTTGATGTTTAGCCAGATAATAGTTGTAATAATTATTATAATACAATACAGTTTAGTAGACGCTTTGTGAATATCGCTATGTGGCGGAGAGCAGCGATAGTTCTGTTAACTTGTAATTTTGTGACATTATCTTGAATAAAAATTTTTTTTCATATTTAATTTTGCTTTTAATATAAAATATAGATTTGTTCCACACTAATATGGCAAATATAGATAAATATGAACTATGTTAAAGCTATGTTTGAAATTCTTTTTTTTTATTTGCTTTATGTTGTAAGTATTTACTATATTTTCCAGAGTAAGTTAAGTTCCGTTACATATAATAGTAGTTAAAACTATCGCTGCTTCCCAATGTAGATGATCTCATAATTATTGACCTAAGCCTTTAATGTAGGTTATACGTAAGAATCACATAACTTTGCGTAAGTCTATAAAGTTTTCATGAAGTTCGAAAACCATAATAGTTATGACTAATACTAAGAATTAATAATAAAATAGTATAGTTACGGTTTTCATAACGTCAGAGACCATTATAGTCGCTATAAACGTAAATGGACGTTACTTTTACGAAATGTGTACGTTCTCTTCACTTGAAATCATTAATATACATAACACAAGATTATTGAATTACTAGTTAGTAAAGAATAATTTTCGTGTGTCAATATACAGAAAGTATTAATAAGATTTATCTAAAAATTATTAGGTATTTGTCATTTTTTTTATTTATTCGTCAAGTTTATTTATAATTTTCATGTTCTTCCAACATATTATTTTAAAATGTACATTGTCTTGAAATATTGGTAATTTAAGTTTAGCTTCAATGCATCTAGATATAACTAATTGGGAATTCCATACTGATAAACTTTTTTACAAATCTAATTTATTTGTAACTTTTTTATTAAACTCTTTAAAATAAATATGTATCATTCAATGGTTACATAAATTAAAAATAGACTGAATGAGTGACCAGGGTAAAGAATATGGAAATTCGAAGGATCTGTTTGTTCAACTATTGAGAGGTGTACAGGCATTTAGCTAGATTAAAGGTAAATTAATGTGCCTAAGTTGGTATTTTGTTTATTTTAGACCTTAAAATAATACAAAATTGGTTTTTTTTACAAAGTTATGAATTGTCATAAATACGTAATAAAGGTAAGTACTGTAGAGTTTTGCGTTTGCCATATAAATATGTATATATTACAGTAACAGTGTAACGTTCTTATTTTAAAATAAAAATGATTGTTGGGACTAAGTATACAGATTTTTATTTATTTTCTGACTATTGTCGATCTGCGGTTTCTGCGGCCCATGCAATAAATTAAACCTTACAATATTCGTTATAAGGCTCCCGCAAAACTCCTGAGTGCTACCTACTTATTTTAACGGCGTGTAAATAATCTTTCTAAACTATCTCATGGACGCTCTTCTTGCTTAATCACTGTGTACAGTCTTAATATAAATGTACAATATGCTTGTGTCTAATAAAAATCATAATAATATACACTTATTTTATTTACACTTATCCAAAACCTTCCCCCTTTCTCCACCGGTCAACCAGACGCAGACAGAAGTTTCACCCGTTTGTGGTTAGCGTGCCGATGAGCCGAATTAAACGGTTCGATAGCTCATTTTTGGTTCGTGTTGCCAAAAAGTGAAACGATTTGCCTGCGTCTGTTTTTCTAGACAAATATAACCCTGGAGCTTTCAAGTGTAGAGTGAATAGGTACCTCTTCATCGTCACTTTCCATCAGGTGAGATGGAAGACAACAGAGTTGAGCTTACTACGGTCGATTAAATTCGATAGTAGTTCACAAAGCTCGGGCTGACTTTCTGGCTACGTACTTGACGCTGGGCGCTTCTTACGTTAGTTAGAGACTCGCTGTGCGGCCGGCTTTGGCCGGTCGTAACGTAGTCAATCCCGCACTCGGTGCACCCCTCGAATAGATACAGATACCTCATATAGATATAGCTACCTCACCTCGGTGGGAGCAGCAACAACAGAGCTGAGCTTACTACGGTCGATTAAATTCGATAGTAGTTCGCAAGGCTCGGGCTGACTTTCTGGCTACGTACTTGACGCTTGGCGCCTGTACGTAGTCAGAGACTCGCTCTGCGGCCGGTCGTAACGTAGTCAATCCCGCACTCGGTGCACCCCTCGAATAGATACAGATACCTCATATAGATACCTCACCTCGGTGGGAGCAGCAACAACAGAGTTGAGCTTACTACGGTCGATTAAATTCGATAGTAGTTCACAAAGCTCGGGCTGACTTTCTGGCTACGTACTTGACGCTGGGCGCTTCTTACGTTAGTTAGAGACTCGCTGTGCGGCCGGCTTTGGCCGGTCGTAACGTAGTCAATCCCGCACTCGGTGCACCCCTCGAATAGATACAGATACCTCATATAGATATAGCTACCTCACCTCGGTGGGAGCAGCAACAACAGAGCTGAGCTTACTACGGTCGATTAAATTCGATAGTAGTTCGCAAGGCTCGGGCTGACTTTCTGGCTACGTACTTGACGCTTGGCGCCTGTACGTAGTCAGAGACTCGCTCTGCGGCCGGTCGTAACGTAGTCAATCCCGCACTCGGTGCACCCCTCGAATAGATACAGATACCTCATATAGATACCTCACCTCGGTGGGAGCAGCAACAACAGAGTTGAGCTTACTACGGTCGATTAAATTCGATAGTAGTTCGCAAGGCTCGGGCTGACTTTCTGGCTACGTACTTGACGCTTGGCGCTTGTTACGTAGTCAAAGACTCGCTCTGCCACCGGCTTCGGCCGGTCGTAACGGAGTCAATCCCGCACTCTCAGTGCAACCCAACCTCGTCAGGTCTACGGCCGGTTTTTGTTGTCAATTTATTGACAACACACACCGTAGTAGACTCGCGTTGAGCAGGTGGATACTTAACGGTGACAACTAAGCCTGCTAGCGTTTTTTTTTTTTTTTTTATAAATCAACTCTATCTCCAACGGCGTAACCGCTGACAATATTTGCTATTTTCGGTATGGGGTTAACCGAATGCTTGTACTGCAATTTTTATTTATTTTTATAATCAAGTAGTAAATGGTTCGACACAATGCCACTATTTGTGGCCGAATATTTTCATTGTCCTTTTCTTTAATTTTCATTTCTTGTTATTTTCAGTTTTATAAATTATTTAATTTTCTTAATTTATTTTACAACTTATAAACCAACAGTTTACTCTACACAAATTACACTTTACAAGGAATACATTATTATTACATTCTTGTTTAATTATATGTTAGACCTAAATATACTCAATATTTGGCAACATATATTTCTTAACTCTTATTTCTTTTTAGTACCTCACTTGCAATTTTTATACAATAATTTAAAAACCTTTCTCTATTTTTACCGATCATTATTTGTGCTATGCTATTTCTTTCAATTTTTGTATCGAGTTTTTGTTCCAATTCGAATCTCTCTCGTGCATTTATTGGGCAATCGAACAGGATGTGGGGGACGGATTCAGGTATGCCAGGTTCGCATATACATGATGGATTCTCTTTACATCTGAAGCGGTTCAGATATTCAGAGAACCCACCATGCCCTGTCATTAAAGAAGTTTGTATGCCCGTTATTTCAATCTTCCTCACTACTCTGTAGGCCTCCACCACGTCAGGGAAAAATATTTTCGTTACCTATGCAGGCTGTTGGACCAGTTTTGTACCTTTCGTTCCATTCATCAAGCGACCGCTTTCGTAAGCATCGCTTGATGAATGAGACGAGGCACTTATCGTCAATTGGTCTGCGTTTACAATTAAGCGCTGCCTCTTTTGCCAGTTCGTCAGCTCTTTCGTTCCCCACCATACCAGCGTGAGCTTTAATCCAGAATAAAGCTACATGTTTATTCTGCTGGGTTAATAGTTTTAAACTTTTCCTGGTGTTATTGGCTAGGGAATGAGAGCTGTTTTGGCAAGTGATGGTTTGGAGCGCAGCCATGCTATCACTGTGTATCGCAAAAGAGGTTTCGCGGCGATGCAGGATCTCCTCGCATGCTTTACTATTTGCCAGGAGCTCCGCCTGAAAGACGGTGCAATATGGCGACAGCTTGAGTTTGACAGCTTTGATTTCAGCTTCCCTATTCCATAAGGATAGAGAAGCACCAACCTTGCCGTCAAACTTGCTGCCGTCAGTGAATATTCTTACGTCGAAGTCGCTATTTGCACTTAGCTGTCCTTCGTCTTTCAGCGTTTTGAACTCCCAGGTTCATCAGTTCAGCGGGATGCGAGGCCTCTACCACAGGGACCCTCTGCTCCACCTCTCTATCTGCCAGTCCCGGCTGGGGCACACCCCGCCTTGCCTCGTACAGCGAAGCGGCTTCGCGAATTCGAAGGTCAAGCGGGAGCATCCCAGCCAAGACCAGCGCCGAGTTTAGTGAAACAGTTTTATAGGCCCTGCATATTTTTTGCGCGAAAACCCTTTGCACTGCGTTTAGTTTTTCCCTAAAGAAAGCTTTAGTCACTGCGGGTGCCCAGGCGCTGGCTGCATACAAAATGATCGGGCCGACTGTGGCGATATAAATGGTTCTTGTTATTTCAGGGTGTAATCCCCAATTGATTTTTGCCGCTCTGATCAACTGTTTGTATACAGCCATCGCCCTAGCGCACACACTATTTAAGTGCGATCTGAAAGTGAGTTTATTATCAATTATATTACCCCCAGTAATTTCACCTCATTCACAGTGGCGATAGGCGTGCCACCCATAGTTAGGCGTGGGTTGTCGTACTTTAGCTTATTAGTTATTGTCATTGAGTTTGTCTTATGTGGTGCAAATTTGAGTTTATTTCGGACCCCCCACTCTCTAACATATTTTAGCGTAGCGTTGGCGCGCGACTCTACCTCCAAAGCAGTATCTCCATCAATTACCAGCACCACATCATCGGCAAAAGCCTGTCCGTAATCGGCTCGTGTTGTAAGTCCCTTTAGAAGGGGATCGAGAATGACGTTCCACAAAATTGGTCCTCCAATCGATCCTTGAACGCATCCTTTCTCCGTGTTCAGACTATATTCTTCCCCGGCGTATGTTAAATTTACTTGGCGATTTTTTAGATAGCTGTCCACTACTCCTCGTAGGTTGCAAGGACACTCTTCTTCTGCCAGACGTACCTTTATTGCAGGCCACCATGCACTATCAAAGGCTCCCTCTATGTCCAAGGATACTACAGTGATTATTTTTTTCTGTTTTAATTTAGATCTTATATGTTCCATTAGGGCATAGAGGGAGTCTTTCGTGCTTCTTTGTGGCATAAATCCGTATTGGCGGTCGCTCATTTGGGGAATTAGGTGGTATCTTATTCGCGTCATGACCATTTTTTCAAATATTTTCCCGAGAACAGGAAGCAATCCAATAGGTCTATAGGATTTGGGGCACGCGTAGTTCTCTTTGCCTGGTTTTTTAAGCGCTATCACTGTAGCCACCTTCCATATCCTTGGGAAGTGATGTAATTCAAGGCACTTATTTATGATTCCCAGAAAGATCTTGGGGTTGTTAAGTATGGCGTGCTTACAGATTTCAGCAGTAAAACCATCTGATCCCGGGGCTTTTTTAGGTTTGAAAGAGTCCATCGCAAGGTTTAGCTCAGTTATGGTGAAAGGAGGATCCTTTTTGTTTTCCATTCTAGGTGACGTTTTAACTTCTTCTGCTTTGGCTCTGACTTCCCTGTGTTCATCGGTATCTTTTGCATCGTCATCTCCGGGGTAGAACGTCTCTGCAAGTAGTTTGGCCGAGTCTTTATTATTCAATGTCTGTCCATTGTTCTCTAGCGGTTGATCTTCTTTACGCTTTCGTGTTCTGCCTATGACCCTATAAATGCCCTCCCACATACCTTCCCCATTCTGCTTTTCACAGAAGTTCTTCCAGCTACTCACTTGTGCTTTTTTGACTTCTGCCTCATACTCCTCTTTCTTTTTAAGGTATTCCTTGACCACAACGGCACGACGGATGGGCGCAGCCCTGGCGACCCTGTTTTTCCGAGTGGATACCTCCTTCTTTAGTTGCTCGAGGTGCTCAGACCACCATGGCAAGGTAAGTGTCTCTGTGTTTTTCTTTTTTGGTATAGTGTCAGTGCATGCTTGTGTTATTATGTTTGTGTATTGTGTTATTGTGTAGTCTAATTGTGTGATGTTTGTGATGTTTGCTATTGTGTTTTGTGTTATGTTACTGTCTTCTGTTAATTGGCTGAGTTTCTTATGAAACTCTGGCCAATTAGCTTTTTTTGTGTTGTAGCGTCTTGTTGTGCGTGTAATACCATTGTGGTCCGCACTTGTAACACCTTCGTCCACCTTCCAGTCCTCAACTCGGTCCAACAGATCCCCCGTGCATGCAGTTATATCAACAGTACTGCTATATCGCTTCCCACCTCTGATAGTATCGAACGTTGGTTTGTTACCAGTGTTTAACAATTGAAGGTCCATCTCATCAAGTGCAGCCAGCAGTTCTTCCCCTCTCTGGTCGGTATTTTTCGAGCCCCACCACATATTTTTGGCATTGGCGTCACCACCAATCAAGAGCCACTTACATTTTAGGGTGTTCTTTATCTTTTTCAGCTGGTTTATGTTAGTATCCATTGGCTGATCAGACTCAAGATAGAGTGACACTAGAGTAGCTCTCCATGCCTTGGTTTTTGCGCCTACCACCACCATGTTTGCTGTTGTAAGTTGTGGGTATTGGATTATATCTATATCGGGATCAAAGACCGCGATAGCTGCCTTGCTGGTGTCATTGCCTGTGTGCTGAAAGACTCGTACTCCCCTGTAGTTTTTCAATTTAGTCGTATTCCCTACGTATGGTTCCTGTAAGAGGGCTATGGTTGCCTTCCGCTTTACACTCTCCATCATAACCTCGTCTGTTGCCAGACGCATCCTTTGCAGATTTGCTTGTATTACGAGGTGTTTATTGTTCCCATTTACAGTGCCTTTAGCAATATGCGACCGAGGATCGGGCCAGTGTGTCCCACCTTCTTCGTATCGGACACAACTGGCTGAAGGCATTGTGGTCGTTCTGTTCGCTTCTTGCTACTGTGCAATTTTTACATTTCGGGGCTATATTTGCTAGGAGGTCAGGGCCCTGCGATCGCAGGTGGGGATCACCACAGTGACTACAGAGATCAGCTGGATCTTTGCAAAATCTCTTTGAGTGCCCGTAACCCAAACATCTCGTACATTGTATGAGAGGGGATTGGTCCTCGACGTGGATTTGTTGAATATCAATATGCAACGTCTCCTCTGCCAATGCCCTTCTCCAAATGATTGGTGACGTGCTAAGGATGATGTGGCATAGATGGGGGTTTCTTGCTCTTCTCCTGTATTTTATCGATATCCTATGATCTTTTGGGTCCAATTCGCTAAATATATTTTTGTTTTGGTTTTCCAATGCCTTCATTATATCTTGATCAGTGTGGGTTGCAAGAACGTTCTTTAATATTAGCAAGGGGTCCTTATTTGCGACTTCTTCACGTATGAGACGTTTTCCTGAGCTTTCCAATTTTTCTTTAATTTTACTCCTTTCTTCTTTAGTTTTACAGCTCATCACTATTTTGCTATTTTTCGCTTTCCGCACTTTCTCAACCCTAATCCACCCTTCTTTTGCTTCCATAGCCTCTTTTATTCATTAAATTCCTTACTTTAGTACAAAATTTAAGAATCCAGTAACCTTTAGGTATTTATTATACACTTGGTGATTTTTTATGTGATTAATTTTAATTAATCTCTTTATCGGAAGGTATTAAGTGGTTCGTACTTTTATTGAGTACGGACAAGGCAAAGTCGTTTAGTGGGTTTAATATAGGTTTATGGTAGAATTTTGTAAAGGCCTGAGAGTTTTAGGTCCACCCAGCCGTTTCTCGGATAACCTACACTGAGCACGTGCTGAGTGCGCTGAACACACTCATGTCAACGCCGCTCGTACCTAGCGTCTGCTTTATCCACCGACTTAGCGTCTGACTCGACGCGGCTCTGTGAGGAGGCCTTTCATGTTACAAACAAGAACCCCGAGTTCGAAGCTTTAAAATTGTTCGTTACAAAAAATATAATCTTTTAGAGTCGATACAGGACATATCATTACGTTATTTTTAAAGATTGGCAAGGATAACATAGGTTGTTTACGATTTGGGGCTGTGGTTTTAATGATGTTTACTATGATTATGTGTACGGATGCAAAAACGATATTTTCTAATTAATTGTCTGGACCCTATGTCCGGTGCATACGGCTAAAGTAATATAATAATATCACAGAGAAAGCTGATTAAGAACTAATTTTGGATCCCAAGAAAATGTGTACCTCGATTTAGTTGGTTTAAGTTCATAGGCTTCTTGTAAAATTTGCCTCATCATAGCCCATATCTTCGCCTAATAAAAGAGACAAGGCTGAATGGTGTGAATTCAATGAACCGAATGAACAACCCTTATTAAATTGCTCATTTAAAAAACAAAAAACTAATAAAACAGGTTTTTGAACATAATATCAGTATTACGTAACGTACAAAACTCTCACCATGACCTTAACGTGACGCTGTATTGATAGTCATGGATGCCAAAGAAGCGGCTGGCGGACAGCCGCGCCGCACGAACGCCGCCCGGATCGTCTCGCGGCACCCAGGATATGGCTGGACTGCTTTGTTTTGGTGATGTTATGGGAGTTAAATAAATCTTTTGTTTCAATTCAAATTATTTATTTATTTATTTAACAATTTATGCACACATATAAGTAACAATAAAAGAAAGAAGAAAAAAAGTAGAATTATATGTACAAAGGTACTGCTTATTTCCTAGGAAATTTCTTCCAGCAGACCTGTGACTGGAGAGTTTCGTATAAAGCAAATAAATTATTAATTATTTTTCTTACACATTTTAAGTCAAGGGAAAATGGAGGAAATGGTTAAAAATACGTAGAGGCCCAATTAATCATAAACGCATCGACAGCGACTGCATCCGGTTCAGGATACCTAGTTACAAATGTGTCACATTTGCAAACAAACATTAAAGCAAAAATCCATAAAATACGTTCCTCGCCAAAGGCCATAGCCAAATGTGTCTAGTTAGAGTATTTAAATGTCGAAATTGAATACTACCCATCCTATTGACGTTACTAATAGCGGTGGTATTATCAATTCGTAATAATATTGCACAATTTCTTTCTTCCCCGGCTGAACTTTTGAAGCCTAAGGAAACGGCTAGTAATTCTAGGTAATTGATATAGTATTCTTTTTCACAATAAAATTTATTGTTTTGGAATACTACGCCCCAGCCTGTTCTGAATGCATCTGTATAATATATCCTATAAATTTGTGAAGTAATTAACAGGAAATGGTATATTTACTTACACTTTTCTACCAGATTAAATCTTCTAACAGTAATTTAGGGAGTTTAATTTTTGCTTCATAGTTGTATTTATTTTGTAGCTAGACAGGATATATTTGAAGAAGGAGCATATTTGAAGTTTCAAAAATTTATTTATTATTATAACGCTGATCGTCACGTACTGTTCGATGTAAAACATAAAGCCTAAAAATGTTACTGACTTTGTCGGTACTAGTCGATTTTTGTCCAAATTCACAAAAAGTGACTCATAACTTCGCGCATAATTTTTGTAAATACCCCCGGAGCAACGGATAATCCATACGGCATGGCCGTAAACTCAAACATATAGTTTTCGTGGAATTCAAAACGTAGGTATTTTTTGTAATTAACAAATATAGGTACGAGTAGGTATGATCTTTCTTATCTATATTAGCTAAGAAACCATTATGGGGAATTAATTTAGAAGCTGTTTTATAAATTTTTCGATAAAGCGAAATTTTAGTTTATAATAAAAAAACATCAGGTACAAGACTACCAGGAATGCATGCGGACAACGTGATATATCTATTATAGATACCACGTGTTTTCTGCATCTTTTCAATAAAGCAAAATTTTAGTTTATAATAAAAAACATCAGGTAGAAGACTGCCAGTAATTTATGCGGGTAACGTGATATATTTATTATAGATAACACGTGTTTTCTGCATCTTTTCAATTTTATTAAGCAAAATTTTAAATTATATTAAAAAACATCAGGTAGAAGACTACCAGTAATTTATGCGGATAACGTGATATATCTTTTCCAGGCTTTGTCAAGCACTTATACGGGCAAGACGCGTGTTACTTTACTCGAGTACTCCAGAGACAGTAAACATTTTTCTAACTTGTGAATTGATTTTAAAAAAAATCTTAAATCTTGTTTCTGTATTTTTTGTCATTAAAATGTTAAAGTGTGCTAAACGCAATGTTTTGTTCAACGATGGTGTTTAGTGTGCGGGCTGCAACAGTGCCCTCGATTTAGGATGTGCCGGGATTACGGAACCTGGTTATAGAAAACTGGGTGCGGACAGACGTGCCAACTGGCGATGCTCCACTTGTAAAACCACGGGTCCCTCATCACCTCAGCCACAGACCAGTGATGTAGTAACTCTCGATTCTATAATGAACGAACTAAAATCAATGAAAAAGCATTTGACATGTCTTCCTGCTCTAGTTGAGGATATTCGGCTTATAAAGTCTGAGATTGCTGACCTGAAGACTGCTCGCGATTATGCGGATCACCAAGTCAAAGAACTCGAGGTTAAACTGGATTGTGCTCAGGGTAGGATTGCCTCACTTGAAAAGGAACGCGATTCTCTCTCTGCACTTAAAAATCAGTTCGCTGACCTTCTCACTGAAAGCGTTGCAGCCGAATGCAGGAACCGACTAAGTAACGTTGAAATCAAAGGTGTTCCCCTGAGAAAGGATGAAAATCTTTTTTCCATCGTGGATAAAGTTGGGATGGCTGTGCGCTACTCTTTTTCCAAGGACCAGATCAATTATATTGCCAGAGTGCCGCTGCGGAATTCTGCCGAAAAGTCAATCGTTGTTAGCTTCATCAATAGATATGTCAAGGACAAATTTATTGCAGCTGCTCGTGCCAAGAGGGGTCTTGCGGCCAGCGACATTGGATTCACTACGACGAGTCGTGTTTTTGTCAACGACCATCTCACACCCGAACACAAGAACCTTCTGACAAAGGTTAAATCACTTGCAAAATCCAAAAACTATAACTACGTTTCGGTGAAACACGGTAAAATACACGTACGCAAATCAAATGACTCCAATGTATTTATCGTACATATTGAAAAGGATTTAAACAAATTAGTTTAAACCAGCGGTTACTCAACTTTGATCCACAAAATTTATTTGTACTTAATTTTCTATTTTATTTCATTTGTATTAATAATTATAATGCAACGTTTAAAATGTTCTCAACCTCTGCCTTACCTACTGCGCATACGCTTCGCCTTTGTTCGCTAATGACGGCCTTTTGTTTGCTAACGAACTCCTTTGTTATTGCTTATCGCAACACCATACAATAGGGTATTACACCATTTTTTAAAAACTGTTTTAAATTAATCCTGAGATCGTAATGAACTAGTAGAAATTTTGTAAATTTTTTTTAAAACCGAAAATCGCCCTAAAATCTGTTTTTTATTTATGATTTTGAATTTTCGCGCGGAAACGCTAGCCGCCATGCTTTTTCATCTCGTGTTCTCGTGACGTCACTCGGTTAGTAAACAATACGACTGCGAAAGACCAAGTAATAAGATTCGTGAAAATAATGAGTTATCATTGGTGTCTTGTGCCTGAATGCAAAAATACAAGTGTAAAAACGCCACAAAAATTATGGATTCAAGTGCCAAGTGATGTAAAAATGAGAAATACTTGGTTGAAACTGGCAAGAAGAGATCCAAAGTCATTGTCCACAAAGACTAGACTGTATTTCTGTGAAGACCACTTTGATGTAAGTATGCGCTATAAATGGTAAATTAACTATCAAATAAACAAAAGAAAACTTCTTGTTAATATTACAAAACAAATGTCATCTTTTGTAATGTATTTATAGGTTATATTATGTAGGTAGGTACCTAGGATAAGTAATGAATTAAAAACTTCATAAATATTATAATCCATATTTCAGCTGGAAAATGATATGGAAAATTATACAGAGTATAAGATAATGGGTTCTGTTAAACGAATTCGGATCAAACCAAACACCGTACCAACTAGATTTGATTGCCAAGCAAAAAGGAAACACAAGTCCACTTCAAGTGAACCTCGGCATGCCTTTATTAAAAGGCAAAGAATGTCTACAATTAAAGAGATTGAGGACACCATACAAAATGAGAATTATGCTATATCATTACCATCTTGTAGTCAAGGTAAGTTATTTTATTTGTAGTTTATGCAATTGTCATAAATTATCATTAGTATCACTAGGACAGATAAATAATCATACTATTTTACTGTTATTTTCAGATATTTTGACACCTGAAATTAAGAAGTGTCATGATAAAGCAGTCCAAGTAGTACAAGCCCAGGAACACAAAGCAATTCAAGTCTGTTGGATGACACACTACAGAAGTAGAAATGTGCAAACTAAAATAAAAACAAAAAACAGCATAACATCACCATTGAAGACAACTGTGTGTACTGCAACATCACCCTTTAAAGTACCTCAGGGAAAGATGTGCAAGCTATGTCTATCAGCCACTAAAAGAAAACTGAATTTTTCTGAAGATAAATATGAGAGTGATGAATCATACACACCATCAATAGCAGGATCGATAGTCGAATACGATTCCTCTCCATATAAAATATGTAGTCAATCAAAAATTACTTCCGATGGTAGTAGCTCACAAGAGGAATACAAAAAAATTGAAAAAGTAAATCTACAGAGTACTTTGTCAAAGATAAAAAGTAAGCCCCGATTATATATTGGTATACCAAAGGAACTGTATTTTCTAATACATTTGATTGAAAAACACACTATCGTTTCTGAAAAAAATATTTTATTATGTTTAATGCGAATAAAATTAAATAGAACATTTGCACAACTTGCTGATGATTTTGATATATCAGTCACTCGAGCTAGCAATGTATTTTTTAACACAATGCCAGAAATTGTAAAAGTTCTTTCGCCATTTGTTAAACAGTTTTCAAGTTACACAATCAAGAAGAACTTACCTATAGCTTTCAGACATAAATATAATAAAGTTACATGCATAATAGACTGCTTGGAAATTGAAATTCAGAAACCAAAAAAAGCCATGCACCAAGCATTAACCTGGTCTGAATACAAAAAAGCTAATACTATTAAATATTTAATATCATGTACACCTGATGGTCTTGTAAATTTTGTGTCTACTGGATATGGAGGAAGAATAAGTGACATAAACTTAGTGGAACACTGCAAATTTTTAGATAGTTTGCCATCTAACACATGCATTTTAGCTGATAGAGGGTTTAAGCACCTTGAACATTTTTTATCTCAAAAAGGTTTTACTTTGCTGAGACCTCCAAGTGTTCCTGCGGGTTCCAAATTAACAAAAGCTGAAACAAGGCAAACCAAACAAATAGCTAGTCTTAGGATTCACGTTGAGAGGGTCATTCGAAGATTAAGAGAGTTTGCAATGTTAAAAATGCATTCAGTCATAAATTTAAATATAATTTGCATGTTAGATTTGTGTATTAGAACAGCTTGTGCCTTGATTAATTTACAAGATGCCCTTATTAAGTAACTGGTGACCTGTTTCAAGTGGTTTTGAAAGATAAAATGCAACTAGCCCATCGCAGTCCACTGCTGGACATAGGCTTCAATAATATAGGCCATAATATATACTTCTTTGTTATTAATTTAGATCTGTTTGGTGTGTTTATTTTTTATGTTTATATTTCGAATGCCAATATTATTTTCATGTATTTTGTTGTGACATTTTTATATTATTCTGTTTTGAGTACTTGAAATTATTAAAACATGTATTTTTCTTTGAAATAACTCTTGTGATTATGTAACCAACATATAAAATGTTATTCTAGTCTAGACTAGCAAAAATAAATCCAAATTTTTCAAAGTTCAATTTAATAGATTCTGTGTTCATTTATAAGTGTCTTTTGAGTTTAAAAATGTTTCATATTAGTCACATTAACCATTCAAGATATACAAAGTATATTGTAATACGTATAGTTTCATTATTTCCATGGTGTTCTTTATAAAGACGATGTTGGTCAACATAAGACAGTTCATTTCAAGGATGGATCACTATTATGAGTCTACTGCACTCAACAGAACTTTTAATATATAAAATTAATTTAATAAAACAATCATTATATCTTTATAAAATGGATGTATTTTGTATTATAAAAACCTACAAAGATAAAAAAAATATTCAAAGTCAAAGTATTTTTATTTCATTGGTAACAAAATATTACTCTTGAAATTGTCAATTATAAACTACTGCTCATTCGCAAGGCAGACTCCCTTTTGAGAAGAACGAGCAAGAAACTCAAAGGGTTGCTCTTTTAAATGCCAACAATAATTTACATCAAATTTGTATGGAGATTGAAGCAACGCCTGTCCAAGCATCTTTGATATGTACTATTCAATATTGTAATATGCCTTTTTAATTAAGGTATTTTTGACGACCATTTTAAACTTGGATAGAGGTAGATCCGAAATAGGAATTTTATGATAAAAGAATAAATCTTAGTACAAAAATTATAAATTATGAGCAGCTGATTCCATTGACAGCCAGTGCTGCCATTAGTTACACATATAAAGTATATTCCTGAAAAGTATATTTTCAGACTTTAACACTTTTATATAAAATTGGAAAAATGTTATTCTTCCAAAAAGCAACTACACTATTTAATAACTTCATGACATATTCATGTTCATATTCAACAGGGATTATAGTGACCTGATTGTTTTTCTTAAAATCACTGCTAGCGACACAGAAATAGCTTTTGTTTCCTTTAGCACAATACATCTGCATTTGAACTTGTGCAAAATATTTCTTTGATATTGAACCATTCTTATCTATATAGTTTTGTGTAGTTTTTTCACTAGACGGACACTTAATTTCAAAAGTAGTCTTGTTATTAATCCCATCAGGCGAGCCAGCAACCATTGGGAATGCCTCAGAAATATATAGACCACATTTTGCTATCTTTATTCCCATTTTCTTTTCCACTGCTATCCTGACTTCATCCTCCAGTTTTTTACCTCTTGATATTGCTGGAGTTTCAGGAACTTTTGCACCAAAAACCATAGCAACCAGAGCACCATCCACAGTTTTGCACTGGCTCACTTCATAGCATTTTGAGGCTGTGATTCTGCCATATCTTAGTTCATGCCACAAGCCACTTTTATGTTGATCTCTAGTTCTACTCTCCAGGGATGATATGGTTTTTTGATTAAAAAGATGAGAAATTTTAGTTAAAAAAATGTCACAGTCTTCATCATTGTATTTCATTATTAGATGATGCAGTGATAAAGTTGCTTTACTGTCAAAATCAGGTTCATGCCTCAAAAACTGGCATTTGTCAATTTTTTTTTTTTACATTCTAAAAGAAATTCATTTAAGACACTGCTATCTTGAACCATCTCCTTTGGTTTTCTTTTTGAGATTTCTTTAGCACACAAAATTTTTATTGATGATCCAACCTTAGCCAGATTCGATTTCCTCCAATAGCATTCAACCGAAGTACACGACGGGGCTTCGGTTCGACGATGTAACCACATTAAAAATGCAACACTGTGCTTGCAGCCGCCTTCTGAAGATGGGCAATCGTGGCACTTGACACTAGTCACAGTCTCTTCTTGTTCGTTTACAACAAGTGTCACTGCATAGGGCTTGGTACGCACTTTATGTTCCGGGCATACCGTACACTTAACCACGCATGTATTTTGAACCCGCTTCAGCTGCACATAGCCTATTGCGTCGTCTCCGTAAGATTCCCTTCCCGACCTGATGACAAAATATAGGTTAGGTTGGAGTGTAACATGAAGGACCCGTTTTATTGTATTGTGTATTGTTATTGTACTTATTATTAGACAAAACTTGATACAATGGTTACTTACATTGCTGTTTTAACATTTCTCAACTCGGCAGAACAGAAATCGGGATTGGAGGCAAAAAATTTCGCCACCATTAAAGTATTAACCATTGGCAGATTTGTACTTTCTGCTTTCACAAAACCGTCTTCCATAGTGAAATAAAGGCTAGAAGTCTACAAACGTGTTAATAACTCGTAAATTTATCAAAATAACAGCGCACAACTTATTTTCAGTAGATTGTTTGCTATCGGAATGACGTCACGGCGGGATCCAATATGGCGAATGGCGTTTTAGACATTTGAAAAACAGATTAGAAAAGACGATTTTTAAAATGGAATTATAAAATTAAAATTGCAATTTTATGAATAAATATCGACGTTTCTTGTTTACTTTTTTCGAAATCTATTATGAACAAACATTTTTATATTTTTCCTTACATAGTGTAAAATACCCTATTTGACGAGCGGCTTGAATATTCTATGCCCATCTCGCTCGCACTGCCGCGAGTTTCTATACACGCTATGTCACCTATTTCTTACTTGTTGGATTTGCTACAGGTTGTTTTTATATTCAATATAATAGTTCTAATAGTTATCAATCTACATTCCGTTGTTCCATTTTTTAGGCCGTTATATTTTGCTAATGTTATTTATTATATTACATACGATGATTGCACAATATTAATGCGCCTATTACGCTATGCGAATGCTTTATTTTTTTCTCTAAGTATGATTTTTAAACATTCAAAAAATTATTATTCTACTTTTTTTATTTGGTTTAATGGCTCCTAATAGTCGTAATTTATTGGTCTATTATCAGAACGTGCGTGGTTTGAGGACTAAAACGCCTGATTCCTATCGCGGTGTCTGCGCGTCGGACTATGATATTATTATTTTAACCGAAACATGGCTACTTGATTCAATTTCGGACAGTGAGTTATTTGACAATCGATATGTAGTGTGGCGCCGTGATCGTAATTATGCTAAAACGGTCCAAAAGTACGGAGGTGGTGTATTAATAGCAACGAGGCGAGAATTATCCGTCACGCCCCAGTTAAATTTCAACTCTTCGGCCGAAGATTTGTGGTTGACACTGCTCTTGAAGGGACGTTCAGGTCAGTATAAACTTAATGTATGTGTTATTTATCTCTGCAATGAAAACCGAGGCTTATCTTTCTCGCAACAGTTAAATAATTTCTGCACTCAATTAGAAAATACTTTCCTCCAAAATCCTAACGATAAGTATTTAATTGTCGGGGACTTCAATCTAGGGAAAATACAATGGCAAACTGATTCTTGTAGCTCAAATATTCCAGTCTCGGTCAACTCGAAGGATGAGGAAACTTTATTTGATGTTTTCAATGTTGTCGATCTTAAACAGTTCAATTTCATTAGAAATAAAATGGGTAGAATTTTAGACTTGGTCCTGAGCCATGAAGTGGTCTCCGTATCTCAGTGCTCGAATCCCTTGGTTCCTATTGATCCCTACCACGAAGTACTAACGATATCTGTAGATTACTTAGAGATTGACACTTTGGAACCTCAACCTCGAATCAAATATCTTTACAATAAGGCTGACTATGATACAATTAATACTAAAATTTCTGAAGTCGATTGGGAAGTGGAGCTACTTTCTCGATCTATGATCTATCTGATTCATTCCCTATTTGGTATTCGTTGCCACTCAAAAAAGCCACTAAGGAAATGAATAAATATCTACGAAAATATAAAATTTATGGTAATAAATCCGATGAAATGTCTTTCTGTGTACTACGCGACAGAGTGAATGCAATGGAAGCAAAGTGTTATAATGAATATATTCAGCACACCGAAAATTGTATTGCCTCTAACCCGAAGCACTTTTGGTCGCATATCAAACTACGTTCTAAATCAAATGCAATGCCCAGTACTTTAACCTTTAACAACAAAGTTATTTATATAATGGTCGCATGATTTGCGAAGCGTTCTCAAGCTACTTTGCCTTGTCATTCTTAATAAATCCTTGCTCCTCCTCTCAGTCACCGGCGGTGGTTGGTGAGCAGAGCCCAGTCTCTGAGGATCCCAGTGTTTCATCGCATATTTCAACTATTGAAATAAACGTTAAAGAGGTCTGTAATTTGCTTCTTAAACTAGACCCTTCTAAGGGAACAGGGCCTGATGATCTGCCTGCACGGTTTCTTATTTCTACAGCTCCATCTATATCTGTTCCCATCACCATCCTGTTCCAGTATTCTATATCGTGTCATTCTGTGCCTGATATCTGGAAGCGTGTTTTCATCACACCAGTTCACAAAAAAGGTATAAAAACTGAAGTTTCGAACTACCGACCGATTTCAAAATTGTCTATAATATCCAAAATCCTTGAAAAAATCATCTTCACTCAATTACACGAGGCCATTAAGAATGAACTATCTCCGGTTCAGCACGGATTTCTGAGGGGACGATCAACCGTTTCAAATTTAGCTGTTCTTAGTGAATTCCTGACAACCGCAATGGACAACGGTGATCAGGTTGACGTTATTTACACCGATTACAGCAAATGTTTTGACCGCATTGATCACACATTGCTGCTACAAAAAATTTACAGATTAGGTGTTCGTGGTAACTTGTTGCGTTGGTTCGCATCCTACATCGACAATCGATCCCAAGCGGCCGTAATAAGTAACTACGTATCTAGCTGGGTTACCATCACTAGCGGCGTACCGCAGGGATCTCTTCTTGGACCACTGTTGTTCCTCATTTTTGTGAACGACATTAATCTCCAACTAACATCTTCTAACTTGTTGTGTTTTGCTGACGACATGAAGTTGTATGCTCGGATCTCGTCACGCGTTGATGCTCAGGCGCTGCAATCCGACTTGACGAGATTAGAGCTTTACTGCAACAACAACAGGTTGGACCTTAATCCTGCAAAATGCCTAGTGACTACCTTCAGTAGAAAGCGTAACCTCGTTAAATACTACTACATGCTGTCAGTCATTGAGTAGGTCTGAAACAGTGAGTGATCTTGGCGTCTACTTTGACAAAAAGCTTATCTTTGAAGAACACATAAATGGCATCATTGCTAAAGCTTCCCGCGCGTTAGGATTTATTATTCGGAGCTCAAGGGACTTTAAATCCGCAAAAACTTTAAAAATTCTTTACTGCACTTTCGTGCGAAGTAATCTAGAATATGCCTCTCAGATATGGAATCCTCGCTACCAAAAATATATCTCTAGGATTGAGCGTATTCAGAAAAGGTTCATGAAGTTTTTGTGCTCCCGAACTAAGCAGCAATATCTAGGTATACCTACTTGCAAATGTGTGAACTCCACCACCTGCCTCCGTTGTTCATTCGCCGCGACATAGGAGACTCCGTCTTTCTTATTAAAATAGCGCAAAGTATCATTGATTGTCCTGATTTGCTTTTTAAACTAAACTTTGTAACTTCCACATTAAATTTGAGAGCAAAAACAACATTTTTAATACCGTTGGCCCACTCGAACTATCGCCAAAACTTATTCCTATGGCGAGCTTGTAACGGCTTCAACAAATTAAGCAATGAATGTGACATTGACGTATTCAACACAAGCATATCCAAGGCGAAGCGCATGCTGAACAATTATTTCTTAAATAAGGCTAAACTGTAATATATATTTATTTAGATATATTATTTTGCACAGGTAGAAGTTGATTTATTTAGATATATTAATTTGCACAGGTAAAAAGATTTAACTTAGTTTTATATAATTTATGGTACTTAATGAATAATTTGGATTCGAGTAACAGTATAATCATTGCCCTAGTGTTTGACTCTAACTTAACCATGTTACATCTATAAGTGTGAACTTGTTCTACCTAGTTTTAAAACTTTAGAAATGCTGTATAATTATCGATTGTAAGTTTGCCATCAAAATAAAATAAAATAAAATAAAATAAAACACGTATTTTCTGCATCGTAAAATGGCTTACCTCATCGGAAGAAATAACGAGTCGCTTTCGTTTATTCTGTATTTTTTTTTTCTAATTTTCAAACTTTTAGTACAACATTTACAACATATTTAATAATAGGTCTTTACCTATGAAACTGCCGTTTTGCCGTACTGGCCATTTCAAATGAAAATATTTTTTTTTGACTGATAATTCTAATTTCAAATTAATTTTATTTGACAAACATGGATTTAATTTTCTAAAATCGTCATTTGTTTAATAGTTAGTGTTTTGTTTTCAACGCATTCGAACATTTTTCGTCATCATGGATAAGTTAAAAATTACCGTCGTGGCAGCAAAGCGGCACAAGCGGCACGCAACATCAACGACGTTTACGGAGCGAACACTACAAACGAACGTACCACCCGTTGTTGGTTTACCCGCTTCCGTTCTGGAAATTTTGACCTGAAAAATGAACCCCGTGGTCGTCCGAAAACTTTGGTCGACAATGACGGATTAAAGGCAATTGTGGAAGCTGATGAAACTCAATCCACGGCTGAATTAGCAGCAGCTTTCGACGTTAGCATCAAAACAATATTGGTCCATTTGCGTCAAATTGGCAAGGTAAAAAAGCTTGACAAATGGGTACCCCACGAACTCAATGACCGCCAGCGCGAAGTACGCGTGGAGACGTGCCTTGCACTGCTCAGCAGGCATGCAAATGAAGGAATTCTGAACCGCATTGTTACTTATGACGAGAAATGGATCCTGTTTAACAATCGTAAGCGCTCAGCAAGTTGGTTGGACCCTGGTTCAGCACCCAAACAATGCCCTAAACGAAAACTTACCCCTAGAAAAGTGATGGTCACTGTTTGGTGGTCGAACGCGGGTGTAATTCATCACAGCTTCTTGCCAAACGGGACAAGCATTACTGCAGATGTGTACTGTGAAGAACTGAACACAATGATGGAGAAGCTCGCACGTCTCCAACCAGCTTTGGTCAATCGTTCGGCTCCACTGCTCCTGCACGACAACGCGCGACCTCATACTGCACAGCAGACGGTCTCCAAGCTACAAGAGTTGGGGTTGGAAGTTCTCCGTCATCCGCCGTACTCACCAGACCTTGCGCCTACAGATTTCTACTTTTTCCAGAATTTGGATAACTTCTTGGCGGGAAAAAAATTCAATACCCGAGAGGCAGTACAAAATGCCTTTGAAGAATTTGTTACCTCCCGTCCAGCTGATTTCTTCAAGAAAGGCATCAATAAGCTACCAATGCGTTGGCAAAGATGCATTTATTGCATGGGTGATTATTTTGATTATTAGAAATAAAAAATATATAAAAAAATTACGCTTCATTTATTTCGTGAAAAACGGCAATTTCATAGGTAAAAACCTAATATTAAACTTTTAAGTTACTGGTTGGTATAAAACGTGTGATTGTTAACATACACGAAAACAGAATGAAGTTTTGCCGGGACCGGGGTTGATCAACTAAACAGACGGAAGTTTTTTGAATAAGTCAAATGACATACTCTAAAACTGTGCGAAGTTACCTAGTACCTTAAAAGGACTACCTGTTTAATTATATACTATCTGAAGAATGAAGCGACGAAATGTAATAATAAAATACTAATTACAAATAAGTTTATTTCAAAAAGGTAACTTCTCATATAATCGTGCAATTAGCTTACCAGTTGTGATATTTAAATTTCAGCGATTATATTATTTACAGCGATTCGCCATACTAAGTTATTGGTACAAGGTACCTAGTAGGAATTTGTGCTCTGGCAAAATATACTTATTATATACCTACTTACGTAAAAACAAAAAATAAATGAAAGAATAATTATCGTACTCTATCTATCAATTTATTCAAATACTTATTTCAACAATACTATGAAAGGAACTAAAAATCACACAATCACGCTTAATTAAAGTGGACCAAATCAATGGTAATATATCCATTGCATCAACAAACACGACCCATGTATTTAAATATACAATACACCACAAAAAAGCGTAATTTTAAACTTTTTTCAAAAGTCAGAGGTCAGTAGCCTTTTTTAGAAAGGTTTTTTTGTATAGATTTGAACTATTTCAATATCACGTTTTATAACACTATGGTTATTTAGTAGGTACATCCAACAAGACTTGACGTTTTCTTTCGAATCCCAAAACCTAGGTAGAGTCATAACATGCTTGCAGGTTTTTAACATAAATATTTTTGTTTACACGAAAACTTCAGAGTTCAACACAATCTATTTATAAGTTAATGGGAAAATAACTTTAAATTTTTTACATAAGTACATTCGTTAAGAATTTGATTATTATATGAAAATGAAAATTACATTTCTATTGTAAATCAGAACATGTAAAAAACAGAATCTGATAATAAGAACACACTGACAGAGCTATGGAAAAATAATTTCACAAAACAATAGTCCAAGTTTTAACAGCGTATTGTAAAATTATATTAGGGACATGTAAAGGGTCTTGCTGTTGTGACTTGATTTGAAAAAGATTAGACGACATCGGTATACGCGGTAAACTCCTCGTTTGGTGTAGAAATTACTTGGAAAACCGAAGTTATCAAGTTAAGATAGGTAAATCATAATTAACACCCATGAAGGAACAGCACACGGATCGGTCATAGGCCCGTTGCACTACCTAACGTACGTAAATAACCTAACTAAATAAGCGAACAAAGACCTTTTGATTGCACAAGAAAATATTCAGCGTGATTTTGATGCATTATGTAAATGGTCACATGACGCAGGACTCGTACTCAACCCCGATAAAACTAAAATGATTCACGTGCATTCTAGTCATAATACGGGATTATTTAACGATGTGAAAGTAACAGCCCATAGTCATGACTGCATGCATAATACTAACCTGTCTTGCCCTATCACTTGCCAAAGTATCGAGCTGGTAAAAATCACACTTATTTGGGATTAACGATAGATAACAGATTTAATTGGAGAAAACACATTGATAAAAATTCTACCACGCTCAGAGCCATAATGGCTAAATTCTACTAAATAAAAAACAAAATACATTTCAGCATATGGCTTGAGTAGTTACGGACGGACCTTTAAAACCTATCTTGATGACATTTATAATTTGCAGTACAGGATACTAAAAATGATTGCACCACCTAAAATAAAACGCAAATACATTGACAACCCAGTAGGTCTTTTTAGGTTTTGTGGTGTGATTCCAATCCACACAAAAGTAAAATATCAAATGTTAACGGAGCAATTCTTTCGAAAAGAAATATTTAATCCAAATAGGTTTTGAGCACTTTTAGCGCTGTGAGCGCTGTAATCGGCAAACGGAACGCAGCAATTCATTACGTAGTTGCGTATGTCTGAGTGATGTTCAAGTTGACTAATGCTGCGTTCCGTTTGCCGATTCGTTTGAGGGCGCTAAAAGTGTTATTAGTGCTATTGCAATCGGAACGGTAAATATCGCGCTAACATTCTGATTGTTCGTCGCTTATGTCTAAAGTTACAATTTCATTAAGATCTTTGACCCTGAATGAAGCAGGAGCCATTTTTTAAATATTATTACAAAAGAAAATTAATAATCAAGCTTTTAAAATCTTTAATCGACTAATAAAAACATCAACCAAGTAACGTCATGTGTCAGTTTTGACAGGCTGCTCACAGCGACCATGCTCCGTAGCTTGGGCACTGTGAGCGGGAAGATGGCGGCGTTTATGACGTCATTGATGACGTATCGATATCGCTGTGAGCGCGCTCACGGGCAATCGGAACGGGTATATGAGCGCTGTAATCGGTAAACGGAATGCAGCATACTACTATTGTTTGTTAAGGTTGCTCCCACTTGGCACATAAAGGATAGATAATAATTGTTGTGAAAAAAAGTATTCTTTTAAAATCGTATTTATGTATGATGTTGTAATTTTATTTTTTATGTCATTAGGTATTGAGTTAATAAGATGTGGTATTATATATTGAGACGTTCTTTTTCCGTAGAAATTATTAAATTTTGGAGTTCTTAATTTTTTATTTACTACCTTCCTGGTTAAGATGGGGTGACTTTTTGGATTTAATATTTCTTTTCGAAAGAATTGCTCCGTTAACATTTGATATTTTACTTTTGTGTGGATTGGAATCACACCACAAAACCTAAAAAGACCTACTGGGTTGTCAATGTATTTGCGTTTTATTTTAGGTGGTACAATCATTTTTAGTATCCTGTACTGCAAATTATAAATGTCATCAAGATAGGTTTTAAAGGTCCGTCCGTAACTACTCAAGCCATATGCTGAAATGTATTTTGTTTTTTATTTAGTAGAATTTAGCCATTATGGCTCTGAGCGTGGTAGAATTTTTATCAATGTGTTTTCTCCAATTAAATCTGTTATCTATCGTTAATCCCAAATAAGTGTGATTTTTACCAGCTCGATACTTTGGCAAGTGATAGGGCAAGACAGGTTAGTATTATGCATGCAGTCATGACTATGGGCTGTTACTTTCACATCGTTAAATAATCCCGTATTATGACTAGAATGCACGTGAATCATTTTAGTTTTATCGGGGTTGAGTACGAGTCCTGCGTCATGTGACCATTTACATAATGCATCAAAATCACGCTGAATATTTTCTTGTGCAATCAAGAGGTCTTTGTTCGCTTATTTAGTTAGGTTATTTACGTACGTTAGGTAGTGCAACGGGCCTATGACCGATCCGTGTGCTGTTCCTTCATGGGTGTTAATTATGATTTACCTATCTTAACTTGATAACTTCGGTTTTCCAAGTAATTTCTACACCAAACGAGGAGTTTACCGCGTATACCGATGTCGTCTAATCTTTTTCAAATCAAGTCACAACAGCAAGACCCTTTACATGTCCCTAATATAATTTTACAATATGCTGTTAAAACTTGGACTATTGTTTTGTGAAATTATTTTTCCATAGCTCTGTCAGTGTGTTCTTATTATCAGATTCTGTTTTTTACATGTTCTGATTTACAATAGAAATGTAATTTTCATTTTCATATAATAATCAAATTCTTAACGAATGTACTTATGTAAAAAATTTAAAGTTATTTTCCCATTAACTTATAAATAGATTGTGTTGAACTCTGAAGTTTTCGTGTAAACAAAAATATTTATGTTAAAAACCTGCAAGCATGTTATGACTCTACCTAGGTTTTGAGATTCGAAAGAAAACGTCAAGTCTTGTTGGATGTACCTACTAAATAACCATAGTGTTATAAAACGTGATATTGAAATAGTTCAAATCTATACAAAAAAAAAACCTTTCTAAAAAAGGTTACTGACCTCTGACTTTTGAAAAAAGTTTAAAATTACGCTTTTTTGTGGTGTATTGTATATTTAAATACATGGGTCGTGTTTGTTGATGCAATGGATATATTACCATTGATTTGGTCCACTTTAATTAAGCGTTTAGTCAACTTAAACATCACTCAGACATACGCAACTACGTAATGAATTGCTGCGTTCCGTTTGCCGATTACAGCGCTCACAGTGCTTAAAGTGCTCAAAACTGTTCCGATTCGTTTGAGCGCGCTAAAAGTGTTATTAGTGCTATTGCAATCGGAATGGTAAATATTTCGCTAACATTCTGATTGTTCGTCGCTTAAGTCTAAAGTTACAATATCATTAAGATCTTTGACCCTGAATGAAGCAGGGGCCATTTTTTTATATTATTACAAAAGAAAATTAATAAACAAGCTTTTAAAATCTTTAATCGACTAATAAAAACATCAAAAAAGTAACGTCATGTGTCAGTTTTGACAGGCCGTTCACAGTGACCATGCTCCGTAGCGGCAAACGGAACGCGCTATTGGTAATCGGTCGCGTCGTCAGTAAACATGCCACACTAAGTCGTAAATTCCTAATTCAATTCGAAATGCACGTGTAACTTAAATTATTGCAAATGCACGGATTTGAAATAATTTAGGTTGTTGTATACTCTATCATTTCTAAACCTTCGTTTTGTTTGAAATTATGCATCCAGTTTTTATCTGTGATAGAGGTTCTGAAAGAATGTTTCCGAAGTTTAAACTCAACACAGCATAATGAAACAAAGGAATTCGTATAAATATCTTATTTTTATTCAGTTTCAATAGAATTTAATTGCAATTATGACGCTGACAAAATAATATAATTACTTACGCAACTATAGTATGAAATGATATAGGGATTTATGAAAAGATTTGACATTTGCTATAAACTCACAATGTATTTTTCGTATAAAACGTTATATTTTTCTATACTTTAGGTATCAATTACATAATGTAACTTTATTTATTTAAACATATATTTTACTATCAGGGTCTTTCTAAGTCATACTTTTTTACTAAAACTGTTTTATTTAAAAGGTCTTTTAGAGTTTGATAAACTGGTACTTAATGAGCCCTCAATTTCAAATAGCTTGTAGGTACAAATTACAGTTAGGTTCATTCATCTAGTGTAGACAAAACATAGATAATCATCTAAAATTAATACAAATATTATTAAAAAACTTACAAATTATTATCGAATTATAAATAGAAAACACTAAAGACAATAAATATTTAAACGATTTATCCGATTTCTTTAAAGATAAAAGACAAATAACCGACTGTGGCGTATATTGACAATTGAACAAGGCATGTCTAATGAGGCTACCTGTACTTGAAGATAAGGTCACCCTGTATACATTTTTTCCATAAAGGGAACCTTTTTACTAGCTAATGTGTGATATAACATTATTCTGATTGTGACCCTTGAACTGTCACTGCCTAAACACATGTCATAAAAACTAAAAAAAATGGTTGTAACAACTTAAAAAAGGTATAAGTCGAACCATTTAAATAAAGCTAAAACCTACAAATTTTATTAAAAACGTTAATTTGCTCGTAGCACAAATATACTTTCCCTGACACATCACAGACCAAATGTTGAATTCGCATGGAATCCGTATCCTTGCGAGTTCGCTTGGCGCCATGCCACCGCCCGTGTGACTTAAAGCATATAAATATGTAGCATCTATAACTAACTTCTGTTGAGAGGAAGTGGTGATGGATGAAATGCAATAGACGTTAGTGGTCCAGCGGCTTGAGCTCCTTGATTTGCTTGATGAGGTAAGCCTTCTCGTCGTTGAACTGCTCGTCCTCCGAGCGGTCCGTGTGGAACTTGCTGAGGAAATCCACCAGCTTGTCCTGGTTCCTTAGAAGAATGTCCAAAATTGGTTTTGGTTTGTTTGGGTTGGCTACGAAGACCTGGAAGGGAGAATATGTTTATTTTAGGTTAAATTCTTAAGGACAGTGAGAGGAAGGTGTGCACTATTTGAAGGTGCAAGAATAATAAAAATAATAATAAATCCCCAGACATAGTGCACCAAAATAAGCAGGGCTTGTGTTATGGATGACCTTACAGCGAACTGGGGGGAACCAAGAATAAACATGCACATATAAATATTTTGATGTAAGAAAGTAAAGTACCTTGGCTGGAAGTGTCTTTGAACAAACAAAATACGGCAATAGCTATAGGACTATGTTCAGGGCTCATTCCACTTAATCGAATTCGAAATCGAATTGAAAACATATAATAAGCACCTAATTGCTTGGAATGTGGTACAGTTGGAGAAGCGCAATGTATATTTTGAGCGTGTCCAGAACGAAGCAGCAACAGAAATCTTCTAGCAATTAGACTTAAATATGTGTGATGTTGGCATACATTTTTCTATGTTTATAACATAATCTATCTAAAAAAGCAAACTAGTCCGATAGGCTTAAAGTTAGAACATTACAGTAAATTTGAGTGCAATTGTACTAATCGAGAGTGGCACGGTTCAACAATTGCGCCAAACTCTCTATAAACCATAACGTATAAAAATAAACTATTTTAAGGTTCATTATTTTTCTGAACATTTCTGTGCACAGCAGGAAGTTTCACAGTTTCTGATTTGAATAAGCTCTTGTCATTTCATAATGTACCTCTAATTCCTATCAAACGCATTCACATAAAATTATTTTTATAACAAAATTGCTTTTCAAAGATATCGTCATAAATCAATTCATAAAATTAATAATAAGGACCAAACAAGGAAGACAATTCGCACAAAAATAAGTCAACCTAGAGGAAAAAGAAACAAATAAATCATAACACCTACGACTGAGTGCCTCCTCCGGAGTGCAACCATGTCTTTGAACTACTATCAAGAAGATTTCAAATTCGATGGCTCATTTAGTATCTAAAGCATCCAGACTCTCACAGTAAAATACTATAAAAATGTGTCGGACCTAATATAACAGGTTATAGGTTATATGGTCACTTTACCTACCAAGAAAACATCGTGTAGACACTTCTCTTATGCTTAATCATACTCACAGCGAAACTGTGACAAGGTGGCAGATACGCATACCTTTAACCATTACTGAACCTAAAATTTTTTTTTTAGAGCATTAGTTAAGGTCCAGAGGTCCTTGGACCGGAGGACCTTGGACTGCATAAGAAGAACTTCGATAATCTAGTTTCTTATTCTAGGAGCCTGAACGAGTTATAATTTCGAATACTGAAGTTTATAATCACTATTTTCACACAAAATCATGTTTACCTAAGATGGTATCTTGAGAGGCATTATTATGTGCACTTGTGTTTTCGACATAACGTAAGTAAGAGTATGAACCGAAACTTAATAAACACCAACCTTAAAAACATGAAAAGCCTCAAACTGGATATTACGTGACTTCTCTTTCAGCATATTCATCATGAGCTTCAGGTTATCCGGGTTGGTGATGTACCGGGTCATGATGGAGAAGTTATGCCGATCCAGCAGTAACTCTCCCAGGAGTTTCAAGCTCTGGCGCCGGGTCACGTAGTTTTCGGAATTAAGCAACCTCTGGTAGTGACCGAACACCTTATCGTAGTTAGCTTCTAGAAACTCGGCACTTAACATTTTGTGTCTTGTTAGCAGCTCCTGTAAAATTTTAATATTGAAAGTTTAATTCATAAGCTTACATCATACAAATAAATTATTATTCTGATGTTTTTGCTACATATTTAAAGGAGCTATCGAAACTTGGTGAAGATTTACAATGATAAAAAATTTGCACCACAAAATAAGTGATAAATTTAATAGGACCCCCAGGCAAAGCGGAGACAAAATCTAAGATCATTAAATTCTCAACACATAAAAATAACGAATCGCTCACAAGAACATTGTATTAACATTGGTAAGAAACGTTTACTAAGTGTTGTGACCTATGCAGGATTCAAATATCCACAACGGGATTCAAATATGCTATATACACGCTGACAGAGCCTGGATAACTAAGCTTTAAATTTTTAAATGACGAGCAAGTAGCGTAGTGGTTAGTTGCCCTGCCCCATAAGCCGGAGGTCCCAGGTTCGAGTCCTGGCCGGGGCATTCATTTGTGTGATGAACATAAATGTTTGTTCGCGGGCCATGGATAAAAAAGGTGTGCTACCAGACTCGTATGGACTCCATCATCAGGGCCGAGTACAGTCGCGGCTGTGCCTCGCCTCGCACTGTCCGAAACGAGACGAACCTTTCGGACAATAAGTGAGTAAAAGCTGTAGTTTTAAAATGTATTTCATAAGGTTTACACCACAAGCACACACAACAAAAACGGTGATTGTTTACCATGGTTTCTAAATAGACCAGGGCTTTGAATGTCTACTAGATCGACATTACTTAGTTCCGCCTATATTACACATTATTTAGTATTTTTCTATAACTTTTGTATAGTGTACATAGAGTAAAGTAAACAAAAGTGAGTTTTCTATACATATATAATCAAACATCCACACCAGTTGAAAGAGCTATGAAAAATACAGAAGGATTAATTATATTATGCCTTTAAAAGGTTATAATTTATAACCTTTTAAAGTGTCATACGTAACAGAGTGTAAAAAATATTAGAAGCTATGTTTAAAATAATAAATAATTTCATATTCAAGAATTTTGACCAGTTACCAAATATACGGTTATATAAATATAGTACGGTTTTCGACGTGGTAAATCCACCAACGATGCAGTACTCGATCTAATCAACTCAGTTATTACAGCACTTGACCAAAGAAAGAGACGGGTTACGGTTTTCCTTGACTTCGCCAAGGCATTCGACACGGTCAGTATCCAACGCCTCTTAGTCAAACTAGAAAACTTAGGAGCAAGAGGCCTTCCCCTAAAACTAGACCATGATTACCTCACTAATAGAACCCAGAGGGTTAAAATAGGAGATTGGATAAGAGACGAAGTCACAGTCTCGATCGGGGTGCCCCAAGGCAGTATTGTCGGCCCTACTACTTTCTTGCCTCTGTCACCTCCAGCTGCGAGGGGGAAAAGTTTATTGTTTTGCCGCTAATACCGCACTCTTTTTTACTGGAGACACGTGGAATGAAGCTTTTCATAATGCTCAATTGGGTTTGGATAGGGTTGTTGATTGGTTAAGTCGCAATGTGTTGACACTTAATGTTGCAAAAACAAAATTTGTACCTTTCGCGCTAACCTTTCGAAACTCCCCCCAGATACACTCAATTTAACAGCCCATAAATGCTCCTATGATGTCTCGACTTGCTCCTGCCCTACTCTCGAAAAGACTAGTAGCATAAAATATTTGGGTGTGATTATAGACCAAACTCTCTCTTTTAAACCACATGTTGACTCTCTTGTGCCCAGGTTGCGGAAGCTTATATATATCTTTAAGGACCTCAAGCATGTAGCTAACCGCCAAACTATCAGAATGGTCTACTTTGCCTTGTGTCAGCCTCTTTTGGAATATTCCCAGATCTAGATGCCAAACTGTTGTCACTGGGTATCTCAAGGGACTGGACTACCACTGTACTGAAAATCTCCTAATTGTACAGAAGTAAAATAAATATACAGGCATATAATAATTATAATCTGCAAACTATCCAATAAAAATTAATAAAATAATAGATATTTATAAATGCTCAGCTTACTACCCATCAGAGCAAATTCGGTATACTTATTAACTATCATCTCACAAACACAACATTAACATAACACACATATTCACACACAAATGCACACACACACACACTAGTACATAAGCATAAGCACACACAATAAATCAGTCACCATCCGTCAACAATTTTATGTCATACCTAGTTAAATTTATTGAATTTTTTCCTGTTTTTTGTCTATTTGCTATTGTTTATCTACATCGATGTACCTTCATACGTGGAGATACACAGTAACCTGTGTTACTGGTGACCTGTAACACAGGTTTTATAAACCTATCATAGGCACCAGCCTCTCACACATAGGAACATTTGTGATAAACCTTAACTCTAGTTTTAATTAATTTTCCTGTTATGAAGAATAAATAAATAAAAAAATATATATATTTTAATATCAAAAATGGAAAGAAATGGATAAACTGGTGTGTGGGGCTTTCTTAGTTCGACAAAATCCGTAGAAACTACAGTAGTTTAACTTTCAGAGATATCCTATAATTTATCTTCTTATGTCCTCCAACTATCTCCGCACTTTCACTTTTCACTTTCACGTTCATAATACACACTTCAAAAAAGTCTAATCAACACACATTATTTCAAATAGTTGAGTTCATTCCAGGCCCTCAATAAGCTTTTATTTCAGTACGTTACGCAAAAAATGACTATGCCTTTATTTTTATAACGTTTTATAATAATTACTAAAATGAAAGTCAGAACCAAATTATGTACATAAATATATAAAAGACATAAAAGCAAATCAAGGAATACGTAACCGCGTGAATCTTTACTGATACAGGCAAGGTTCTCGAACCATAGGTGAATCATTATGCAAAAAGAAATACTTGAGGTAATCTTTATGATTTAAATAGATGACATAGATATTCAGTTGAATTAATTACTTAAAAAAATGTCGAAATCAGAACATATTAAATAATATCACTAAAAATATATTTATGTCAAGTTTATAGTCAAATATTTTATTTTTGTGCTTTTTATTTGCTTGGGTTTATGTGCGAAATTATTTTCTTCGATCGGCAACCCTCAGTAAAAAAAAGACTCGCTCTGTTTTTGTGCAACAAGTGAATGCAGCCTGCTTACTAATGAGATAGCAAACTAACACAATAAATAATTAATTAGAAGTTAATTGTTTATTTTTCCTATTTTTCCCTATTAAATGAAGTAACAAATATTTTTAGATTAAAGAATTTGTGGTGCCTACATGCACGACGACCAATTAGGTGCCCACCTATACGTCAAGGGAATTGCGCTCGTCGAAATGAATGGTGTAGAGAACACATAACATGGGCCCAGGAGCAATGGGATAAAATTTTTATTTTTGCGATGAGTCTCGATTTGTGTTTAAGCCTGATACTATGTACTGTGATAAGAGTGTACCGTCGTCCTGGAAATACTGAGAGGCTGAGGAGCGTTCAAGAAGTTCATCCATAAAACGGTTCAACAGTTATGGTATGGGCGGGTATTATGATGAACAGACGAACGTTGAGGATTTTCTAATGCCTTATGTCCGTCCATTTGCACAAACCCTTGGCTTCGATTTTACGTTGATGCATGATAATGCGCGTTCGCATACAGCTTTACACACCAGTCTCATCGATTCTATGAATAATCGGTGTCAGCAAGTTCTCAAACAACAGATGCGGCCACTCTTTGTATTAAGTTACTCAATTTCTTTTACAATAAATTAATTTTGTTTAACAATTTCTTTAAGTTTATAAAAAGTTTGGTAGCTTAGGCATTGTATCAATATACTTAATATATTTAATTACTCGCAATATTCTTTATATTTGATTTTTTACTTGGATAAGACACTAAAGAATAATAATAAAATACTAACGATTTAATGTGAAAATACATTGTAAAATTCAAATTTGTATATGTAGCTTAGACTTTTTTGATGTGTGTATGTATTAGCAAAGACGGTTGACAACGCAAGGAATAACCTTTATTCCTTCTATTTTTAAGCATTCAAGCTATTTTTGTAATAACCACTTGTGAAGGATTGATGTAAGTAAATTGGTGTTAAAATTAATAAGTAAAAACCTCAAATAAAAAATACTAAATTTTTGTTGGGTTATGGATACTACAAAACTGTATAAAACCTAAGATACCAGAAATATTTTAAAAGCTCATATTTGCTAAAATGTTAGTTTGGGAGTTAAGTGCTAGTACAAACTATTTAAAACCATATATTTAGGGAAGTTCTCTTTGACGAATGTTCTTTTTGAAGTAATTCTTATTATTGTTATTGTTAAAAAAAAAAACAAAATTATACTCTTCATTACTAATGGTGGTCAGTTTAATGGGCATGATAATTTTTTTAATATAAATGTTCTATGAACAAGCTCATAAACTTTTATGCAGTTATTAATTAATTTAAAGCAAAGATTTTTGTTTTAATTGATCCTGGTCTTTTAAGGCCTAGACAGCGAATTAGGCCTGATGAAACCAGGAAATAAGGAATGACCTCGTGACCACAGTATCTGTAAAGACACCTAAACGACGAGTTACAACGTAAAAAATTAATTTAAACGCGATAAAATCCGATTAAATTGTGTTTTATTGAATTTTCTTCAAAAAAATTTAAATATTCTAGTTTTATAAAAAAATTACGGATAGAACTTTTCTTTATTCAAATCTTTTTAAAATATGCTTAGCTATTGGGCTTTCTTTTAAGGTACTACTCATGTCTATCTTGCAAAAATTGTTGAAATTAGCACCTTAAAACTAATATGAGCGAGATTGTTAAAATGTTAAAGCGTTAAATAATACACCGTTTTTCGTTAAACATTTTACTATTAAGTGTCTACCAGTAGGAAAAAGCTGCGTTAATTCTATGTTCACGTGTTATATCTGATTTGATGGACCCTGCCAAACGAAAACCGACCCAATGCACGTAAACAATTAAACCACGTTGAGCGCTCATCGAATGAAATTTACGGGAAAATCGACTTAGTTAGTAATGCAAAAAGGTAGTGTATTATTTTTATCAAGTATGGCAAGGACAATGATTGGGCCCCGATTCTTACCAGAAAATTTAAATGGCCGCAACCATCTAGAATTTTTAATTAATCTGCCAGTGCATGTAAGTGAATCCTGTGCCCCGATATTTGAGACAAAGCGTGAATTATCTTCCAACAAAACGATTGTGAAAATGATGCTAAAAATAACAACAACTGAAGTTAGAAGACGGGCCCGTAGCTCATTTTAATATTCAATAAATTATGTATTTTTTGAAATTCAATGTCAAAGTCAAAGAATAAAATGAAAAAATACTTAATAATCTAGTTATATTTATATAATCTCTCTTACTTTGAATCACTTTACAAAACCAATCAAGCTTTGGCAAAGAAAGCTAAGGCTAATATGGTTTTAAATAGTCTGCAATAGCACTTAACTCTAAAGTCTAACTCAAAAACATCCTGTATATTTAAGCACATGGGTACAAATAAATACAGCTTGATGTTAGGTGCTTTTACCATGAAAACAATAAGTACTCACCTTAAAAGTAGAAAAGGCATCTGAGGCAATATCAAAAGTGGAAACTTCAACATAACGGAAGAAATTATAAAAGTCATCTGAATACAGCATTATCTTAGCGAGGGCTTCATATCTTGCACACTCTCTCAGCATTGTACCACAGTTTGAAGCTATCTCTTGATGTTCATATCTGAAATATAAATACATTATGTTTGGAATTAAGAAAATACATGCAACAAACATATAATTTTTCTAAGCAGTTGAGTTCATTTCAGGCCCTCAATAAGCTTTTGATTTCAGTACTTTACGCGATAAATGACCTTAATTTTTGTAACATTTTATAATAATCACTAAAAAGAAAGTCAGAATCAAATTATGTATATAAATATATAAAAGACATAAAAGCAAATCAAAGAATATGTATCTGCGTGCATCTTTACCGATACAGACAAGGTTCTCGAACCATAGGTTAATAATTATGCAAAAAGAAATACTTGAGGTAATCTTTATGATTTAAAATAGACGACATAGATATTCAGTTGAATTAATTACTTAAAAAATGTCGAAATCATAACATATTAAATAATATCACTAAAAATATATTTATGTCAGCTTTATAGCCAAATATTTTATTTTTGTGCTTTTTATTTGTTTGGGTTTATGTGCGAAATTATTTTCTTTGATCGGTTTTTTATAAGTTTACTCTAATGATGGCTATTTTAACACTAAACATAAAAAATCTAATTAGTATTTAGCTCAGGTGATTATAAAATAAGGTATTTACCTTATTGATTATTATAATAAAAATAATTATAACTGTATATTTTACTGAAACAGAAGTGGCACAAACGGCACAAACTTTTTGAACTTAACCCTTTCCTATATTACCAACAAGACATAAAATATTGTAACACTGTCGACATTTCCTGTTATTATATTACAAGAATACAGTGTTGTTAAAGCAAAAAAAAATTTAACCAATTGTATATACCCTAAATAACCAATGAGATAATTTTGAAATTTATCATCTTATTTTGTTAGCTTAAAATCAAACAATAAGCTTTTAATTGATTCATGGCATTATCAAATTTAAACCAATAGATAGTTTTTAGATATTAAGTTGCTATAAAACCTATAATAAATAATTATACAATTTATATCAAATGCACAGTTTTGTATTACTATTTACAAAATATAATAAATTAATATCAAGCTTTCAGGGTTACAGCATCAATAGAATAAATTAGCTAGTAGCGGTAAATAAGATAGTAGCGGCCTGATTTCACATGGGTAGCAGAGCAATTATGACAAAACTTTATTATGTCCTAGTATCATATCAGATTGTTGCATCAAGCATGTAGATTTGATTTGAATGTAACATTGTATTCATCCCACTTGTAGAACTTTTATTATATTTTAATATAAATGTCTTCAACTATTGTGAACATATTTCACACACATCAGTATGTAAAGTTAATTTGAAGTACCTTTTTTATGTATTTTTTCCTGAAAGAATGACCCCAAAGAAGTATGTTGGGAAAACCATTTTAAATATTTCTAACTTCTGTACAGTATTTAATTTTAAATAAATATTTAAAGAATTTCATGTCACTATGTCACAGAGTAGTTTTCTTTTTAAAATCACAGTACAAAGCTTATTATTTATACCTGAACTGAACAAATCTACAATTTTCTATGGATTCTTGTGACAGTTATTTATTGTTAACCTTGTCATGTAGTTTAACCAAAGAGAGAGAAGGTTGATGCTACTTGATGATGCCATATAGAGGTTAAATGAGAATACCTAATTTAAAAATATCAAATATTTAATTTGCATAATATTGTTAAAAAAAGCCCAATCCCATTACTTTAAGTTACCAACTACAGTTTTTTCAAATAAACACTAAAATTAAAATATCTCAATAATGGTTCAGTTTTGCATATAAGTGTCCATACAAAAAATGTTGCAAATAACCTGTACTATAACCCCTTAAAGGATTATGCTCTAATAAAAAACACCCTGTAGATTGGGGAAACGCATCTCATGCAAAAACTATTTATATCAAAATGAATGAATAATATTTTAAATATATTTTTTTACCCAATTTACATACCCAGACATCAAGGTAAATAGAATTTCTGGTTTGGTGCAAATATACTCCACAGTAGGAGATCGAGTTCCAATTTGGCGTCGTAGCACATTATTGAAAACTTGAGCCACATCCTTTTTTCCTTCAAAGTCTATTCGATTCAAATTCTGAAGAATATAAACACAAGTTTATTGCATGTCCAAACTTCTATGATAATGTAAAATCACATAAAATCCCAACCTGTATCAATAATAGCAGCAGATTTGTATTATACAGCTCTTGGGCCAGCTGTGCAACAATTATATCAGTCTGGGGCTCAGCATCCGAGGTACCATAAAGCATGTTTTTAATTAATAGCTGTAAAAAAAGTGTTAACATTATACTCCAAAATGTAATGAAACCAAAAATATAAATTATATAAATTTACATACCAAGTTCTTGCTAACATCTTCTTGAGCTTTTTCAGCCTTTTTATCACCCCTTTCTAAGGCAGTCACTGCATCTTTTAAAGATCTCACAAGCTCCGCGGGGCTTTTCTGTGACTTACCAAAAAGAGGCATAGTACTGCAGTATAACTCACAGATGTTGCGAACAATGTTGTCTACATATGATTATACCTGAAATCGGGATACGTAACACTAATTAATAAAGTTTAAAGATCTGAAAACCGTAATAACTTGGAACCTTTTGCTATTTTGAAACGAATGAAATGGATCTATGAACGGGCAATTTTAATAGTAATCTGAATACTAAACTATAAGCTTATAACATTTAACACTTTATTACAGTTCTACAAATAGATGTTGAACTATTTTATGTAGTACAATCATTAAATATAATATGAACTCACTAAAAATAATGTAATTTTTCGCAGCAAGACAGTCTGCAGGCGAAACAGCTGTGATGTCAAACAACTTTTTTATAACTATTTTATCAAAGGAACAAACTACAAATTCAAATCAGGTCCACCTCGTCAAAATTTCTTGTGATCCAACATATAATGATCGGAGAAAAATGTTCCTTTTGTAATAAATGGCCAAAATTATCAAATAAAAAAGTAAAATATTCTTTATTTGAAATATTTAAGTCATTTGACTTGTAGTAATATATAACTAACTGAACGCATCATTAGTCGTGCTCGTGTAATTTCAATGTCAAATTGAACCATTACGTCGCTCAAACTGTCCGTCAGCCGCAGCGTCAGCCGTCTTTACAGATTCTGTCAACTGTCACTATTTCAGTTGCGTGCGTTCCGAAAGCCGCTCATAGCACTATTGGCGCTAAACTGCTCATAACCTTAACGATTCGACTAATGCGCGGTTTACATGCATTAAGTAGTTAAGTTGGTAACTAAATTTTAACTAAATTTTAAGTTAGTACATATCACTTGTGTGTCCAAACGGATTAAGTAGTTAAGTTCATAAGTTCAATGAAGATGAGCAGTGAGGAATTCGTCAATTCAGATATGTGGTAAACGTGATTTTGGACAAATTCAGAGAAGAATTTGATTCGGAATTTGATCGAAATTAAAATCTTTGCAAAATTATGTATTTTTCTAAATTTTTTTCCAACCAAGGGTTGGTGTCAGACAATTGTAGGCCATCACGCCAACTGCAGGTTTGCAGACTTACCAACTCAGGGGTGGTGTCAGACAATTGAAGGCCATCACGCCAACTGTGGGTTGGCAGACTAACCAACTCACGGGTGGTGTCGTCAACCGGTCGACGTCGATCGATGGTCGGTCGACTGGTGTGGTAACACCCTTAAATATTCTTCCACAAATTTAAAAATAGAAACCAAACTCTACTCCAACATTTTAAAAAACAAGAGAAAATGCGACATAAGTACGAGCTCTTGCCGCCACCCGCTTTGTCAACTTATGCACTTAACTAAAAAATCACGTCCAAACGTGTTAAGTGAGAAGCCCCACCGACCTATTTATACGAAAAATAGAACGAAACCTAATCACTTGCGTACTAAATTTTAAGTTACCGCTTGTCACTTAACTGACTGTTTACACGCAACTTTTAACTTAAAATTTGGTTACCAACTTAACCATTTAACGCGTGTAAACCAGCCATAAGCGCGCTTAATATTTTTGTTATTTCAATTGAAACGGTAAATAGCGCACTGAAATTTGAATTGTTTCTCGCTTAAATCTGAAGCTTCGTTAACTGACCCGGACTGTATCAGAAGCCATTTTTTCAGATTATTACAACAGAAATTAAGCAAGCTCCTAAAATCTTTAATCGCCAAAATAAAAACATTAACAAAGAATCGTTATGAGTCAGTTTTGACAGATCGCTCTTGGCTGGTTTACACGTAAATAGTTGAGTTGATAGCTAAATTTTTCAGTTAAAAATTACATGTTAACAGTAAATTAAGTGACAAGTGGTAAGTTAAAATTTATACGTTAATGCGTAAAAGTAAACACGTTGAGTAGTTTAG
This sequence comes from Marasmarcha lunaedactyla, assembly GCA_923062675.1. NCBI lineage: Eukaryota > Metazoa > Arthropoda > Insecta > Lepidoptera > Pterophoridae > Marasmarcha > Marasmarcha lunaedactyla. Next base: position 10,474,090 of record OV281346.1, on the reverse strand, counting down.
CTCATACGTTTAATAATCCTTGTGGAATATACGAAGTAAAAGCTTTAGGAATATTCTTCTAGAGATTTTGATTTCAGTAATAAATCCTATTCGCTTATCACAAATGTAAGTACAAAATTGACAAATTCCTTAAGTTGTTGACTGTCCATCTTTATTGAACTTATGAGCTTAACTAGTTAATACGTTTGGACACTTAAGTAAAATGTAGTTAGCTATAGCTACTAATAACTACATAATAGGTGGAAACCGCGCATGAGTAAGCAATGTAATCGGCATTCGAAACGCACCACGTAACGTAGCACGATTCTAGGTTATTAAATTGTGCTCTGTGAGTGAGTAAGATAACATTTATTTAGATACAGGATTTTTATAAAATATATTGTCTAACTATGGCTGAAGCTGCTGGTGAAAAATTATCGAAGAAGTGAGTACCTGTAAAATATTCAGTATGTATGCCTTAATGAGGACATTCACGACGATCAGTGTGGCTCAAAGAAATATTTTGCCGACAACCTGTTTAAAAAGATTTTCGAGCACTTTATCTAAACGGTTTGTTATAATTATATTTTAAGGTTAATTTTAACATTAACTATTTCTTTATTATTTAATTTCCTTTTAGCGAATTGAAACGTAGGCTGAAAGCCGAGCAAAAATTGAAGGATAAAGCTGAAAAAGCGGCGAATCAGCCCCCTATACAAGTATCTGAGAAAAAATCAACTAAAGAAGATGCTGACATTAGTCCTAATGAATATTATAAGCTACGAAGTGCTGCTATTTCTGCTCTTAAAAAAGGGCCTAAGGAGGATCACCCATATCCCCACAAGTTTACTGTGACTATTTCCTTAGAAGAATTTATTGAAAAGTACAACAATTTGAGTGATGGTCAAGTTTTGGAAGATGTTACTTTATCAGTTGCAGGAAGAGTTCACTCAATTAGAGAATCTGGATCTAAATTAATATTTTATGATCTTAGGGGTGAAGGAGTAAAATTACAGGTTAGTTAATTACTTGGGTGGGCTATAGAATAGAGTCGGGGGGGTTTGGGAGTGGTCCCACGAACCCCTTGGTACCATTCCCACGGCGTGGAGACGTATGGTTTTTTTTAAATATTTTTTTATATCCGTGTAATGGAACGCATGCGACATTGTTTTTTTCATTTTTATTAACCTTTAACTTAACCTTTGCTTCGCAATAAAGATTTACTTGAAGTCCTGTTTGCACATATAAACTATAATAAACATAAGATTTTAATTTGCACCAGTAATTATTATAATAAGCAATTTAATAACGTAGATATATTTCACCTCACATTGTCACAATTTAGACAGGCTGTATGTTTTAAATAAAATATAATAGTTTTATATTCTTTAGGTATATTTTACACCTTCTTCCATAGTTTTTTTTATAATTTTATGTTTTGTTTAATACTTCTTCAATTTGCTGCTGATAAGCTGAAATATTTGTACTTTATTGGAAACTTCTTTGGCTTTTGTGTTATTAATTAAACATGCTGATAAGAATTGCATTGTATGGTGAATTATGATTAATTATAAAATTATGCACCATAACATAAAATATTTGTAGTGTTAGATATCTCTTGAAAACTAAACAGAAATGTTGAACATAATTATGATTAAAAATTACATTTCACATTAATCCAGTTATGTGTTGGATTTAAGGTTATGGCTAATGCTAAGATGTATGAATCGGAAGAAAAGTTTGCTGTTGATACTGATAAACTTCGGAGAGGCGATATTATTGGTTGCATTGGTCATCCAGGAAAAACGAAAAAAGGAGAACTGTCTATAATTCCCAAATCCATCAAACTATTGTCACCATGTTTGCATATGCTGCCTCATTTGCACTTTGGTTTGAAAGACAAGGAAACAAGGTTCAGAAAGAGATATTTAGATATCATTCTTAATGAAAAGGTATATTACTTTCCCAGCATTAATAGATATAATACACACCTTTATCTTTAACTTATTATTGAAAAAAACCTTACACAATGTTGCAGGTCAGACAAACCTTTTACACGCGAGCTAAGATTATAGCTTACGTCAGACGGTTCCTTGACAACATGGGATTCCTGGAAATTGAAACTCCGATGATGAATATGATTCCCGGTGGAGCTACAGCCAAACCTTTCATAACACATCACAATGAACTTGATATGGATTTATACATGAGAATAGCACCAGAGTTGTACCATAAAATGTTGGTTGTCGGTGGCTTAGACAGAGTTTATGAAATAGGGAGACAGTTCAGGAATGAGGGTATAGACTTAACTCATAATCCAGAATTTACAACATGTGAGTTTTATATGGCTTATGCAGATTACAATGATCTCATTAACATTACTGAGACTATGATTTCTGGTATGGTCAAGAGTATTCATGGAACATATAAGGTTAGTTTTAAACGATGCTGCTTAAAAAAAAGCTAGCAAAAATAATTATAAAACTGAATTTCCAAACTTTTCAAATTTACTTTTTAGATTAAGTATCATCCAGATGGTCCAGACGGGAAGGAAGTTGAAATTGACTTCACCCCTCCATTTGCAAGGGTTCCCATGATTGCTACTCTTGAAGAAATTTTAAAAGTGAAACTGCCTCCAGCTGATAAACTTGATACACCAGAAGCTAATGCTCAATTGAGCCAACTTTGTGAAAAACATGAGGTAAAATTAATTTGCAGCAAGTATATTTCAACATTAAAGTAAAAATTTTTAAGAAGATTTACATATTGATTTTGATATTTTAGGTTGAATGTCCTCCCCCAAGAACAACAGCAAGACTTCTGGATAAATTAGTCGGTGAATTCCTTGAAGAAAAATGCATTAATCCAACTTTCATCTTAGATCACCCTCAAATTATGAGTCCATTATCCAAATACCACAGAAGTGTTCCTGGCTTGACGGAAAGGTTTGTACTGTGCAAATATAAAATCAAGGCATTACTACAAGTGATTATTACTAAAAGATTTGATTTAAATTTACTAATAGTTTTGTGAAATATCTATTAAGACACAAAATGTGTTTTAAATTAAACAGCAATGTACACAGAATTTTGGTATTATGTAAATAAAACATGGATATCAAAGAGTTTTTGGTTATTTGACCTTAATTTCAACATTACAATTCAATTGAAATACCAATGTTTGTCTTAGAGAATCCTTTGAATCATTTTCATACTTACAGATTTGAATTATTTGTTATGAAAAAAGAGATCTGCAATGCATACACTGAGCTAAACGACCCTGAGACTCAGAGGGAACGCTTCGAGCAGCAATCTAAGGACCGCGCTGCTGGGGATGATGAAGCACCACCCACGGATGAGGCTTTCTGTACGGCTTTAGAGTATGGATTGCCACCTACAGGAGGGTGGGGTGTTGGTATTGATAGACTAACCATGTTCCTCACTGATGCTAATAATATTAAGGTATGCTGTATCTCTATTGTGCCTTAGAATAATTTATTCTTAATTAGTTTTTATGTAAATGTACCCAAAGGTATAAAATTATAACAGTTTTATATAAAAGCTACATAATATACAGTTCATATTTCAACAACAGGCAGAAAATATTATAAATCAACTAAATTGTTTTTCCAGGAAGTACTGTTGTTCCCTGCTATGAAACCTGATGACCCGAATAAACATAATGTGGAAGAAGATGGCATAGAGAAACCAGTTGCTGTGAATGGTTCACAGTGAAAAAATATATTAGAATTTGTATTAAACTAACAACAAATTTCTATTTACAGTGTGGTTTCTTTTGTTCATATGGTCCATGGGCAGTTGAGATCTTTGATCTACATTCAGGTTTTTCCAGAATGTTTATTTATTTGATTGAAAGTGTGTTTAATCCCTACCAATCTTTGTTAATTAAAATGAGTTTTGTTAAGAACTTTTAGGTGGAAGATCTCAGTTGGTTACATACTATATGTACATATATATAGTGGAAAATAATATTTTAAAGTTATTAAAATAGACAAACATATGTGTAGTGTATCCCTAGACAAACCTTGTGTTATGGATGACCATACAGCTAACTCGGGGGACCTAGAATAAACATATACAAAATATCAACAAACATGGCCTGAGAACAAACATCTGTATTCATCACCTTGGACCTCATCAGCCAGGGCTATTACCCAAGCGGCCATCAGTGTATAATCTACATAATACTGTTACATTTGTTCAAAAATAAAATAAACTATAACAATTATTTTTGAGACTAGTATTAACTAACAATATTAAAAATACTGACTAAAAAGTACCTACTTATAATTTGAACAGATAATGTTTTGGAGTTTTAATTTAAGTAGGTTAAACTTGATTTTCATATACAGAGTCCACTTGAGTACACATTAGAATCGTATGCATCTGGATTGAGGTCCCATTTTTTTAATCCTTGCCAAACGAAATAAGACGTATAGGAAAATTAGTTAAAACTTAAAGCAAAGGGCCATGAATATCTTAAACGTGAATTAAAATGGTATGATTAAATAAGTTGGGCCCTCAATCAAGACGCATGCATAATGCCTAAGTCCCAGCAAGTACTGTCTTTGGGTTAATAATTTTTATTTAAGAATTTAGTGAATATTTTCAGAAATACATTACAGATTTATGGCGGTAAGTATATCTAGGGCGCTCAATTTATTATTGTCCGTACTGAGGAATCTGCAAATCATTAATTTATCTGAAGAAATACGTGAATACGACTTTAATATATTTTACTTAGATACCTAGGTGAATTAGTTAAAAATAAATAATGACACTAAAATTAATTGTTAAGAAGTAAATTAAGGTGGAATTTGACTAAAACGTCTGAACTGAGAGCCCAATATTTTCGGGTTTAGGTATTGACTAGGTTCAACCATATAGATTTACGCAAAAAAGAATAAGATTTTTGACTACTTCTTAATTAAATTATAACAATGGTTCGTTCTTCTAAATGTGATACTTTAAAAGAAAATGGATTTTCAACCTTTTCTAGGAAAAAATTTTATAGGGTAGATACGATTCGTTACTTTTATGGACCTTTATGGCTCTAAACCAGGCCCTCCCACAATTTTAAACAACGAAGAAGAAGAGGCTTTATTCAACTGGATCAAAAGTGTATCAGATTTTTTTTTTATCTGATCGGGCGTCCTTTTTTTTAAAATGGGGAGAAATGGTTTAAATTATTTTTAGCCAGACTTCCTACTCTTGCATTCCGTACACCTGACACAGTTACAGCTGCCAGCTCAACCGTATCAGAAAATGACGTTAGAGGATGGTTTCGGAAAATCAAAGACTACTTTGATGAAAATAATTTAGTTCACATACTTTCTGACACAGGGCGTGTGCAAATGCGTAACGGAAATGAAACAAATTTTATTTTGTTTGTACCCAAAAAAGATTAGGGCGTGAGTCTTAGTGAGAATGGGTGGATGAATTCAGATATTTTTTATGAATACATTAAGAACGTGTTACATCCTCATCTAGTTAAAACAAGCAAAATATTTCCAGTCATACTTTTTGTAGACGGTCACAGGTCTCACCTAACTTATGCCGTGAGTGAACTTTGTTCTAATTTGCAGATAATTCTAATTGCACTTTACCCTAATTGTACAAGGCTTTTACAGCCGGATGACGTTGACGCATTCAAGCCTCTAAAACAGAATGGCAAAAAACTGTTTTAGAATGGCGGAGAACGTAGACAGAGAATAGAATAGACAACCTGTTCCCGTATACTAAAAGGAGACAGATATAAAGTACGTAAAATTCCAGGGTTACCATCTTGTGCATAATTTCCCAAATTTTGGTACTTTTTTGGCTTCCTTTTACAGACCTACGATGATGAGATGATTTTTATTTTACATACCTATACTTAATTTTATTAAATGAAAGAACATAGATAGTCCTCCTTCTGGGTCCAGCGCTGACGTAACTTCTAACCTACCTTTAACTTGGCGGAAAATTCGCGAAAATTTGCAATTTTGTAAAATACTTTCGCATTACTTTTTTTGTAAACCTTTGTGAAATTTGATGAAATTTTGTGAGGATGTTATTGAATATATTAGGTATCTATTATTATTATTTGTAGTTGTTTGCCTTATACATTTATTACAAAAAAAACTCACTTAAAATCACAGCACGCAAAAAACTCTCTTGTTTTTATTAAAATGTATATAAATTATGAAAAGTTGACTTATTTCTACAAACATAAGTAAAAATATGTCTCTATTAATGGTTTTTATAATTCATTTGTTTTATTTTTTACAGCCCATACAGTTTCCAAGTAATCACGAAATAAACTGGACGGACTTTCCAAGTTTTTCAGAGTTTTCCAAGTCTGAATTTTGTAACCATATTTTTGGCTTCTATTAGTTTATTTTAAATTAAAAACATAGAAAATGGTTGTAAATATTTATTGTAACATTGTTTTACATTGTTTTATGACATAAAATATGCGAAAATAACAAAATTGTTCAAATTTCATGAGACCAAGATTTATATCAGTTATAACATGTCCGCCACGTACAAAGTAAATGAAACACGTAAAAAAATACCTAAAAATGTTATTATTATCAGTAAAAACTGATGGATAATAAATAGAAATAGATTTGAAAGAAACATCGTAGAAAACGGGCCTTATTTATGCCTAAAATCCAAAAAAATACAACTATTATGACGTCACGTGCGCGAACTTACAAACTACGCAAGTGAAACTTTGATTGAATGGTACCAACATACAGACAATTTATACAATTTCTATCAATCACAGGCAACGAATTCATTCATAGAGACACAAAACAGTTGTAACCATATTTTTGAGTCGGTTACTACCTTGAATAGATCTATTCCAACGCGACTCAGCGGAGGTCGAGATTCATTAGAATAGAAATATTCCAAACCAAATTACTGGGTTAATCAATATTTATTGTCCTTTAAAAAGTATCAATTTAGTGTACATATTTCGAACCTTTTCTTTTTGATCAATCATATTTTTGGTCGTATAATGAATTCTGGTTTTGAGATATTTATTACAAACAGATTTTATGAGCAAACTATAATGATTGTCTATAAAACCTTGTTCATAAAAATGAGCTGATATTTGAGAAAATAATTTTATATTTATGCATTCCTTCAGACATTGGTCTAAAAGGCGATGCAGTGGATATTTTTCATTGAAAATTTTATTTCTTCTAAAAACTTTTTCAGCAAGTTCACAAAGTTTAATTATGTCTGCTGATGGATATAATAGACCGCCTCTATCTTTCTTTAACTGTAGACTTTCAAAACGATCACGACACAAGACAGATACACAATGTGGGCATATGATTTCATTTTTCACCCCTCTGCACACGAAACCAGCTATATATGTTATCACACTTTTACTAAACTCGGTGAGTCTACAGGGGTCGGATAAATAATCGTGGTCATTGTCGATGACCACGGATCTATGTTCAACAGGTTCTTTATTGTTGATCAACCTATTTCGATCTAACGAATTGTTTATAGATATTTATGGCTTTGTGTATGTAAGTATATTAATATCTGTGAGTGGAACTGTGTTCCCTGAGGTAAGGTGTTTAAGTTCACCATGAACAATCAATCTTTTATAAGCGGATTTAAACTGTCTCGCTGAAGGATTATTATTAAATCCACCTTTAGCCCTTATCGAGCTAAAAAAGTATTCGATGTGGTCTTGGCTCAATTTGTATGAACATAAGAAGTTCATATGTTCATTATTTTTAATATTTTCATTGTACAAATGTATTAAACTTTTGATGCATATCATGAAACCTAAAAATCCTGTCTTCCTATTGGAATTTATGATAGGAATATTTTCAATTTTTAAAGATTTTATATATTTGAAAATACCTTCTAGAAATATTTGATGATTCTCAAAATTATTTTTTGAAAGAGGCTGTTTATAACCGTATGAATTCAAGTTTTTAGAGTTCATAATATCAAATAAATCATTAATTAGGCAAATGAATTTTACCGTAGCTTCAGATTGTTTAAAATCTTGTAAATCAAGATTCTGATTGCAGTGTTCGATTGCATCTGCTACCGATGTGCTGAATGTTTGTGCTGCAAGCTTCACCTTCATTATTTGTTTTTTAAAATATAAATGAGCTTTTCTTGCACGATTACCTAAATGAAACCCTTCCAACTCCTGCAGCTCTATTAATTTTTGTATGAAAGTCCAAGATATAATATTGTTATCGTGGTCTCTTAGGTTTAGTTTTTCACCTAATGTGTTTCTAATTAATTTGAGCATATGTGATGGATCAGGGAAAACAGCTATTTGATGATTATTGTATATAAATGTAGTTTTAAAATGCTCTATTTCGAATGAACACCCTAACAGCTTACACATGGAGAAATTTGCAGGACATCCATCAAATGTCAATGAGATAACTCTCACACCAGAGGTCTCAATTAATTCTAGGGCCTGCTTTACTAATGTGGCTTTTTGATCAGCCGTGATCCCATCAATTAAGAAATAGCCTATTGGAATTTTCCATGATCCGTTTACGCAAGTGAGCATAAACACTAACGCCTCCTTTGCTATTGCTTGTTCGGCGTTATCAAGGTCATTGCCGCAATTAACAAATCCCACATAATTACTCCTATCAAATTCAACGCATTTCCGAATAGCCATTTCGTCAAAACATAATGCACCTATAAGTGGTTTTTCAGAATTTTTCGAAAGCATTTTAATGGCTTCAAGTGATTCCTTAGTAAAACCTGGCTCACCATTAACACTTTGGTACCAGCGAGTTAAACTGCTTGGGTGAGGTAAACAGTTATCAAAACTTTTACGTACAAAATTATAAGCACGAGGACTAATAAAATGTAACGTCAGTGCAAATTTACGCAATTCTGGTGAATATTTTTTTTCCGAAGAAGCTCCAACTATACGTTTGAATAAATCTTTTTTCATAGGATCTATTGACGTCAAAGCATCTGCATTTTCTTGATTTATAAGAGATTTGGACTTAAGTACTTCTAAAACGTGTGAAAGTTCAACATTTTTCTTAGCAAGCCGCCAATTCCTCGATCTAAGCGTAGCGATCTGCTTTTTTCTTTTTTCGGCAAGTGCGGATTTTTGACGCAGTTGTAATGCGAGCTTCCTTTTTCTGGGAGACTGCAAAGAAAACCGATATATTCAGATATACATATGTATACTCACGCGTAAATGATTTGATAATCTAAAAATAAGAATATAACCAAGATGTAAAAACTTTAAAAAAATGCTGTCTAAATCACAATATGAACTCTTAAGAGCCATTTAGCTCTATTAACAACTTGTAGTTATTTTTTTAAAAACCCCTTTTCATGTGATTATACCTAAATATTAGAAATAACAAGCATTTACCTCAAAAACAACTTGCGATTTTAGGATTCTACTTGAGGTGCTTGCTTCCTCCATGTCATTTAATGTCTCCTGAAATTATAATAACCATTCAAGTTTGCACTTATAGTTAAAACCCTAGAATCAAAATAAAGAATGATCAGAATTTTACCTTAATAGTATTTACTTCCGCTTGGGAAATGTTACATGGTATATTAGTTTCTCTATTATTATTTATGGATTCCTGTAACAATAAAACATTTAAAATACTTTTTACTTAAATAATATTTTAACACAATAATTAAAATTATAATTAAAATGATTTTTACCATTAAAATGTCTTCTCGTCGGGAAATGTTATTAGATGTGCCAATATTGCTAGTTCTTCCCAAGTCAATCGATGGTTCCTGCAATAATATAATAAGTTCCTGTTTACTGAAATGCTACTTAATATTATAACTTTCATTTTACATGTGGGTAATTTAAAAAAGGCATTGGTTGTTACACTTTTCGAAATTACACTGAGTAGGTATAAAATATCGAAACACTCACATGAACAAAATATTTTGGAGTTGAACCAGGTTGAATAATTTTAAATTTTCCAGTTCTTCGGAAACAATTAGCATCGAAATGTATACAGCACATCTTAGTGTACTTCGTAGCGGTCCAATTTTGACGACCAGTAACATTAATCCATATACTTCTCATAATAGGATCTTTAGGGAAGCTTAAACCAGAAATGTGAAACAAGTTAGCTTTAATTTTATACTAGCAGTGCCCCACAGTGTTACTCGATAATTTAAAAGATTTTTAACTTAAGCTATATATACATTCCTACATTCCCAGTACAAAAAGTAGCGCATGGTTATCTAGTGTGTAAATTATGTTCATGGCAACTTTTATCAAAATCAGTTCAACCGCTTTAACGTGAAAGAATAACGAACATACATACAAACTTTAGCCTTTATTTTATTAGTGTAATAGTCTAATCACGTTCACAAACTCCATAACGACTAACTAATTAAAATTATGTAGGTATTCATTCAACATTTTTTATTTAATATCGGGGATTTTTTTTTTAATAATCTAGCAACCCTAACTAGTAAGTTAACCTACTAAATGCAGAAGCGCATCGTTTATTCGATATGTCTTTCTCTCACACGCGACTTGTATACACACATCTCACTCACTTGACGTTTGAAAATGTTTACTATTTTGACGCATTATATTATTTTGGAAGCAAAAAAGCCGATTAATATTTTCGAAGAAATACAATGCATTCAATGAATTTATTGATAGTTTACGTTAAAATCATGCTAAAACTACTTTCTCTATTCATAGGAAAACAAAAACGTGAACGATTCAGTGATAATTAGACCACTTACCTGTGAAAAGTTATGTTTTCATTTTTGTGCTCGCTTCTATTTTTACACCCTAAAACACAGCAGCTCACCATTTTGGCTAATTCTGTGAAGTATCCACCACACTACTAACAAATGTTTTAATTCGCACAGTTCACTATTTACACAAAAATTCAAAATTTACCGGAGCGCACAAGACAGCTTGAGCTTTGTTTGCCATAGAGGTGTGACTAATATATTCGTAATAGTTATACGTAATAGTTACACGGACCAAATCACATATTAGGTAATATGAACGTTATGATATTAGGTTATTCTATAATAGTCAAATAATAGTGAGTGACGTTCGTCGCGTCACAGGAGAATGCGACGTTGCCAAACTTGCGTGTTATCCATCGCTCGCACTCTTCGCCGGGCCGCGCAGTGCTACGCGGTAGTGTACCAAGGACGTATTCGATCGAACATTATCTATGCGTAGCATACACTTCGCGTTTTGTATGGAAGTTTCATGGATAAGCAGAGTGACAGCATGTAATCGACATCGATTAAATAAAAATTGTTAAAAATGCGCAATATTTTGATAATAATCTGAGTAATAGTAATAACGCCTAATTTTTTAGATAGATTTTATGTTCATTTAGTTTAGTTAGACGTGTTTAATGTTAATGCCTGTTAAAGTATGAAGGCAAATTTAATCACTACTCTTAATCAATATTATATACTCGCTAGCTTTATTAATACATTACTTTTTCGGGTTGAAAAGTAGCGTACCTATGTACTTTTCGTAATCTGAGACCTAATCCAAGAAATCCAGTACCATACCAAACATTAAAATCGGTTCAGCAGTTTGAGCCTGCAAAACAGTTGAACAGTACCTACATATAAACTAATAAATAAGCAAACTTTCGCATATTATAATATAATTCTAATATAAGTATGCGATTCTCTTACACTCGTATAACTAATATACAATCAAACTAATAAAGATTTAATGAATATTGCGTATTATAATAACAACATCGGACGGAAAACTATCCCTATTATTTGACTGTTACCGAATAATAGGCACGATAACCTAATATTGGTAAAGCGTTATATTCGATAATAGAAATACGTCATCATCAACGCGCTCGCTCGCGCCGCCTTTTTCATGCCGGCGTATCCATGTCTTGTGTGTGTGTGTGAACTTTAAGTGAACAATCAAAACAAAAGCACGCAATCTTTATTCCATACGATTATAATAGAGTTTCAAGGACAGTAAAAACTCTTTACGAACCTTTACGAATATAAATAATACTAATACGATTGCAAGAATATCGAAAATCCAATATTGCCTCTTACTGTTACTAAAACTATTTATTTGATATCGCTCTATTGAAACTATATTATTGATAGGTACCTATAAAATCTAATGCATCACTGTATATCGATAAATAAGCAAACTTTCCAATTTATAATATAAGTCTAAAATATGCGATTCTCTTATATAACTATCTCTCGTATAACTAATATACACGCAAACAAATATGGTTAAATGAATATAGCGTATTATTAGAACAACATCGGACGGAAAACTAACCCTATTATTTGACTATTACCAGACTATTACCAAATAATAGGCTTGATAACCTAATATTGGTAAAGCGTTATATTCGATAATAGGAATACGAATATTTGAGCCTAATATAACACCTCTAGTTTGCCAATCGTGCACGATTGGCAAACAAAAAAAACGTATACGCAAATAAGGACAAAAGATAGAATCATCTTCTCGCTCACTCTTGTTTTCTTTGATATAAACGCGTCTCTTTTTCGCTCAAGCTGTCATTTTTATGTCTTCTCTATTTAATACTCCCTCTACGGCGGAGAACAAATCGATCTGTGGCACTAACCAAGACACAATTCGTGCCATTGCTAATATCACAATAGAAAAAAGCATTAAGCCGCAAACTATTATCAACGGGTTTAGAGCAACAGTCCATGGAATGTAGATTCAGTAGACTACAGTAAATGCCTTGGCACTAAAGGCACAAAAATTCATCTCACATCACTCGCAAAAAAGAGAAATTTCTCACGAAAGAAGGCTTTGTTAAATTAGTAGGCAAGAATAAGATTGATTGCATAGAAAAAGGAAAGTTAACATCACAAGAGTCCATTCAATTGATAAAGAGAATCTGGCAGTTCTTCGACACATCTTCAAATATATCTGAACAGCAAAATCTAGACATAGAACCAGAAACCATAAAGTTGCAGACTTTTGTAATTTAAATGTTGAAAATATGCAAATATTTATTAACGATTGCTCAAATAATATTGTTAAATCCGAAAAAATAAAGTCAGTTCCTATTTCAGATGAAATTGTTTTATTCATGTCCATTCATTCATGTTAATAAATGCGAGTTCTTCTGTACCTATAACTAAAGTAATTTCGTTGTACAATAAGTCACCTTATAAATGTGTATGAAGGTATGTGTAGTCTGCCAACCCGGTAGGCGTGAAGCCCTATAATTGTCTGACGCCACCCCTGAGTTGGTAATAGTAGTAAAATAATCCCATGCATCTATACATTTATGTGAAGGTATGTGTAGTCTGCCAACCCGCAGTAGGCGTGATGGCCTATAATTGTCTGACGCCACCCCTGAGTTGGTAATAGTAGTAAAATAATCCCATGCACCTATAAATTTATATGAAGGTGTCGCGGTGACGCGCTACTCAATCGACTAATCACAACGCGTGTTCTACATCGCAATATCAATTTTACTTCAGCGATTAGAATATATGTGACTTCCCGACAATGATTGTCGGCCCGTGGGTCGCGGCCTGTTCACCACAATCACATCTGTGGGAACGTGTGGTTTAGTTCCCTAAAGTGGTGACCCCGAGCAGAGCAACATGAGCAGCCTTCATCATCATCGTCGTCATCATCACTCTCCACACCAACAGCGAAGACTCCACACCAGAACCAGCTTCCAGAGGAAAACACGGGCATAAGCGACCACGACATTGCAGCACCTTGCAAGACCGGTCGTCACCCCTCATCCTCCACCTGCGACTTGTCACAGCACCTGCACCTTCGGCCGGTCAACAAGCAGAGCACTTCTCTCCTGGCCGACGCAGCCGCCAGCCACTACGCACTGACACTGCACCGCCCCGACACACTGGGGAAGTCTGCACCTCGGCATCCTAGGGCAGCCTCGACGCACTGGAGCAACTTGTTCCGAACTCCACGGGACCCGGACCCACACCGAGGATCGTCGGACATGCACCGCCTTAGTCCCGACTCACCGTGGACTACTACGCGGCACCTGGTCCCGACTGTGTTCTACATCGCAATATCAACTTTACTTAAGCGATTAGAATCTAAATGACTTTCCTGTGTATGACTGTGGGAACGCGTGTTAAAGTAAGTGTTAAAGGGGCTAAAAAGTCAAATATTTAAGTCACTTTAGACAGTGGACTCATTCGCGGCTAACATAAATCGCGTTCGGAATCGAGCCACCTTCATCACGGGTAGGCTGCTCCCTCTAATCTGTAAATGTCGCTTAGAAATAAGCGTACACTTTATAAAACTTGCATCCGCCTCATCGTGACATATGCCAGTGTGTTTCTTGGTCACTCCAGCAAGTTGTACGCCGTTCAGACGTCATAATATGTCAGATACAGCCGAAATGAAAAAATATTTTTCTGTTTGATAAATATAAACTAAAAATAGATAATATTAAATATATTGCAGATAAGTTTTCTATTTCACTTCGTTTTCATTAGCGAGAGTTTTCAGCCTACTCCGTGCCGACCGGTTTTCGGTCCGGCAGGGGCACGGCGGCTCGGCTTCTTCCTGTGTCTTTCAGTGAATATTTTGTTACCATGGAGCAGCGATATATGGATGGATCATCTAATAGATCGTCTATTGGATCGTACCGAGATTTATTCTCTCCAGTTTCTCAAGTGAGCGTCCCATATGCGGAACGAGAAAACAATGTGTGTGTTGAGGTTAAAAAGTATGGCGAGCTTTCGGAAGATGAAAAAAATATTTTTTGTGTAGAAGATAAAGAAGTGGAGTTAGGAGAGAATTTAGAGCGATTAATCGGTACTAAAAGACCAAGAGTACAGGGTGACACTTCGGAAAGTGCTGAAAATGAAGAGAAAGAGGGATGGCAGGACACTAGGAAGAGTAAAAAGGGGAAGAAAGAGAATAAACATGATAAGGTGATCACAATAACAAAGAAGGATGATATGCAAGTTTATTTAACTGGGAAAGGTCCATTACCTAAACAGTTTGCGATGGCCCGATTCCTCAAAGAAAATGATATTAATGGTATTGTTCAGGTTAAATACATTAATTCCAATAAACTGAGAATTGAGTTTGATAGTGTGAAAAATGCACAGCTACTTTTTAATTGTGAAAATATAATTACAAGGGGATGGTTAGTACATAAGCCCATGGAAGTAAATCACTCATACGGAGTTACTAGGGATGTGGATGCAGACCTGACAGATGAAGAGATTAAGAATAAAGTTTTGAGTAGTGTTGAAATTTTTTCAGTTAAACGTCTTAAACGTCGAGATAGAGTGGATGGTCACTGGTGCCCGAGTGAGGTTGCTCGCCTTGCATTTAAAGGCTCACACTTGCCTTCTCATGTTTATGTTGATGGATTAAAGATCAAAGTAGAACCTTATGTATTTCCCGTGACACAGTGCTTCAAATGCTGGAAAATAGGTCACGGAATAAGTTTATGTCCTTCCAAAAATTTCATTTGCCCTAAATGTGGAGGTAATCATTCCAACTGTGAAACCTCCTCTTTTACGTGTGTGAACTGTAAAGGGGGTCACATGGCGATGGCAAAAACTTGTCCAACGTACCTTAAAGAGAAGCGCCTCCGAGAATTGATGGCAGAATTCAATTGTACATATAAAAAAGCGATCAACCTTTATATCATCTAAAATTCAAGAGTTAGAAAACAAAAATATTCACCCGCTAAAGAGACAGTTTCCCCCTTTGTACAATAGTTGTTTGGATAATAATGTAGAGATAATAAATGTTCATACTCCATCTTACAAAGAAGTTCTATGCAATAAAATTGATAATGTTGATGTGGAGGTTAAAAAACTACGACAAAGAAAGAAAGAGCAAATAATAAAAGAAAAACCTTTAAAACCAGAGAAGCCTGAAATGAAATGGAGAAATGATGAGGAGAATAATGAAAAGGAAGTTAGTGATAGTGAGGAAGAACAGCTTAAAGATAAAGTTTCATTTATAGAGTTGATAAATAGAGTTAAAAATGTCCTGTTTCTTAAAAACGTATGTTTTAAATCTAAAATTTTTAGTATCATCAAATTAGTTGTGGAATGGTTAGTTATCTATGCTGTGGGTTTAATTTCAGATTGGTCTCTTATTAAAATGTTATTAAATTATATTTCCAATGGCTTCTCCTAAACTAATTAAGTTAAACATTATACAATGGAATGCCCAAAGTATATTGCCTAAATTGAAATCTTTCGAGGAATTGTTGCGTATTGAAAAAGTTCACATTGCTATAGTTAGTGAGACTTGGTTAAACGAAGACAAAATTGTAAAAGTTAACGGTTATAATATTTATAGAAGAGATAGAGTTGATGGTTATGGCGGTTTAATGATTTTAGTTCATAATTCAATTAAGTCTACATCTTTTGCTACTTGTTTAAATAATTTAGGTATTGAAGTGTTACAAGTAAAGGTTTTCAATTGTTTTCCTATACAAAACCTGGTAGCTGTTTATTGTCCAGGTAATGTCAATACTAGGCAGGAGGATTGGGATGAGATTTTAAATTTAAGTACAGAGAAATGTTTGGTTTTGGGTGATTTTAATGGACACCATTTAACATGGTCGACCAAAACAGACGTTAGAGGTAACCAACTTCATTCGGCCTTTTCAAATAGCAATTTTGTGATTTTAAATACTGGTGATATTACTCGTTTAAAACTTGTTGAAGGTATTTTAAAACAATCTGCACCTGACCTTTCCTTGGTAAGTGCGGATATTGGACTTGATTTCACCTGGTCTGTGCTTAATGAGTCCTTGGGCAGTGACCACTTGTTCATTAAAATCTCCAAACGTCAATGTTTAAATACTAGTAACTCAATCAAAAGGAAAAATTTTAAAAAAGCTGATTGGAGTGCTTATACAGAATACTTAAACGAAATATTTACAAACGTTCAACGTACTAGCGATTTGCAAAAAGATTATGAACTTTTTACTCAATATATAAATTTAGCTTCAGATTCCTTTATCCCTTGCTATACAATCGAACAAAACCCTAGCTCTGTGTTTACCCCAAAACCGTATTGGACTCCAGATCTTTCTAAATCAGTTGCGGAGCGTAGACAAGCGTTAGGTAAGTTTAGGAAAAATCCGATACCACAAAATTTAGATAAATTAACTGAAAAAATTGAAATTTCAAAAAAGAAATTGAATCTATCTATAAGAAATGGTTGGAACTCATTTTGTTCATCAATAGATGAGGGCACTACCTCTAGTGACATGTGGTCAAAAATGAGCTGGATGAAGGGTTATAAGAACCCACGACAATATATGGATCCTTTCAGAGTTGAGAAACTTCTATGTTCATTAACCCCTGACTATGCTACTCCTGCAATGCCTCCGCTATCTTCATATGATTCACCTCTCGATGCAGACATCTCTATCCACGAGTTGCGTAAATGTATAAAATCTAAAGATACATCTCCTGGTTGTGATGGTATATCTTACTCGATGCTAAAGCACTTATCTTTAAATGCTCAAGAGTTTCTGGTTGATTTATTTAACGATTTTTTAAAGCATGGGTTTGTTCCAACTCAGTGGCGTGACATTGGCATCATACCAATTCCGAAACCTGGTAGGGAACCAAATAGTGTATCCTCATTGAGACCGATAGCTTTAATATCGTGTTTGTGCAAAATTTTTCACTCGGTTATAAACAATAGACTTGACTGGTATGTGGAAAAACTTAATGTTTTTTCGAATAACACTTTAGGTTTTAGAAAGTGCAAATCCTGTTTAGACAATTTAAGCGTTTTGGTTTCGAGGATACAAGTTGGGTTTTCAAAAGGTTTGCCCACTATGAGCTGTTTCTTAGATATTGATGGCGCTTACAATAACGTGGAAAACACTGTTTTAATATCGACCTTAGATAAACTTAAAGTTGGTCGTAAAATATGTAATTACCTGTGGAATTTTTTGAAAGAAAGAAATCTCAAAATTTTTTTGGATGGAAAAGTTCTTTTTCAGAGATCTACTTGTCGTGGTTTAGCTCAAGGGGATCCATTGTCACCCCTTTTATTTAATTTGGCTACCTTAGAAATTTGCAAGTCCCTAGAAAAAGATATATTTATATCACAGTATGCAGACGATTTTGTTTTTTATTGTTATTATGATGATATAAACCTCGGTGAGAGGAAAATCCAAAAGACTTTGGATAAGATTCATAATATGTTGTTAGATATTGGACTAGAAATTTCACCGTCTAAAAGTAAATTGTGTCTTTTTAAACGAGGTTATAGGAGAGATTTTATTAACATAAATGTTAATGGTCAAGTATTACCTGTTGTTGATTCTGTCAAATATTTAGGTCTTTGGTTGGATCGTAATCTTCGTTGGGGAAAACATATCAACGAAACCAAAGATAAGGTACTAAAATATGTAAATATTTTCAAAGTCTTAGCTGGTTCTGGGTATGGTATTCATGTGAATCATTTGAAGCGGTTATATATAGCGTTAGTCAGAAGTCGTATTGACTATGCCAGTTTTTTGTATGCCAATAGTAGTGCAACTCATCTTTCTAAATTAGATAAGATACAAAATATATGTTTACGTGTGATTGGTGGATTTATCAAAAGTACACCTATACACGTAATGGAGGCGGAATTGGTTTTACCACCATTATCTGTTCGCAGACAATATCTGGCAGGAAAGTTCTATTTGAAATCTAGATCTTTTGATAATATGGTATGTAATGTTCTGGATGAAATGTGTAATTTAGTTCAAAACCGTTTTTGGAATCGAAAAATAAAACCTTTACTTGTAACCATGCATAACTCATTTAAGTCCACAGATATCCAATCCAATAGTAAGCCCGAAATGTATTCACTTGATACATGGGTCACAAATATTGATTTATCTGATTGTTTAAAACCTAATTTAAGCGGAATAGACAAGGCAAAATGTAAGTACACTCGAGCACATATTCAATCTGCATGGACTGATATTTTTGAAAATAGATATACATATTTTTACAAAATTTTTACAGACGGTTCGAAAACAGAGAACGGAAACGGGGGTGCGTTTTTAGATTGGGAAACTAAAGAATCTGTTAAAATACAGATTAATGCAGAAATTTCGATTATGGCCGTAGAAATGATAGCAATTTTAGAAGCATTATCGTACATTCAGAGCATAAATTTTCAAAAATTCGTTATTTTAACAGATTCAAAAAGTACTATTCAACATTTGATTCGATGTACTACCATTTTCCGAGGCTTTCCATTAGCTTATATGATTATAAATATGATAAATAGCTTAAAATTAAGAAAAAAAGATATTGTTATCCAATGGATTCCCTCTCATTCAGGTATCCTGGGAAACGAGGAAGTGGATCGGCTGGCCAAACAGGCCATGACGGAGGGTATTTATTTTCATTGGGTTCCATGGTTCGGTGATGTTCTCTATAAAGTTAAAATTAGGTGCTACGACATTTGGTCTGAATATTTTAATGAAAGATCGCTTTCTAAAGGTATCTGGTATAAAACCATCCAGCCGTCAGTTCCTCGAGTCCCTTGGTTTGAATTGATTAAAATGAGTCGGCAAGACATTGTATTAGCTCTTCGTCTCCGTTCTGGTCATATTCCGTTAAATAGTTTTGCTTACTTGATGCGTAAAATTGATTCTCCAAATTGTAGTCAATGTGGTGTGGTTGAGGATGTTTTTCATATTACTATGGAGTGTGATCGGAATGTGGTACAGAGGCGCCGCCTTAATTTGAAAAATTTCAATATCGGTTTGGTAAACAGTATATTATCATCCCCTATTTCGAAGGAGGCCAAATTGTTATATAATGTAGTGAAAATATGTTTAGATAATAGGTAATATTATATTATTAATTTTATTGATGTGGATTTAGAGAGTCACGATGAGGGTGGCTTTTGTAAAACCCTCTAAGTATAAATAAATATTGATTAAAAAAAAAAAAAAAGTTGTACGCCAGAAATGATTGTCGGGCCGTGGGTCGCGGCCTGTTCACCACAATTACATCTGTGGGAACGTGTGGTTAAGTTCCCTAAAAAGGTATCTGTAAGCTGCCAACCCGCAGTAGGCATGGTGGCGTATAATTGTCTGACGCCACCCCTGAGTTGGTAATAGTAGTAAAATAATCCCATGCACCTATACATTTATATGAAGGTATGTGTAGTCTGCCAACACGCAGTAGGCGTGATGGCCTATAATTGTCTGACGTCACCCCTGAGTTGGTAATAGTAGTAAAATAATCCCATGCATCTATAAATTTATATGAAGATATGTGTAGTTTGACAACCCACAGTAGGCGTGATGGCCTACAGTTGACTGACACCACCCTGAGTTGGGAGAGGCTCTGAGAATACCTCAGAATAAAGAAAGAAATAATAGGAATGTTCTTATTATTATCACGAATTACTTATGCATTTTGAACCAAATAGCCATGTACCATAAAAGAGTAAGTAGATGGCACTTTTATTGGAATTTTTTTTTATATTTTAGTGTATGAATTATGGATTAATAAACAATTATTGCAGGCGGTTGACGACCTCTGACAATTTCATTTTCCAAAAAAATGTCGTGGCCACAGATGTTAGTGAGTCACTAATATCTGTGGCCTCAGTTATAATATCGTTGGCCTAATATCGGTGGTGTATCTGTGGAATGTGTTAATTTTTATGTAAAATAAAAGGAATTTTGTTTGAATTGAATAAAAATTTTATTTACAACAATTTTCTAACGACGCGCTCGTCGCGTCATGGGCCTCCCTGAATGTTTCTTCATGTCGCGCTAGGTGCGTCATGGACCAAGAATCAGTTGAACTATCACATTTAGAAGAACGGACGATATGTTATAATTTAATCAAGAAATAGTTAAAAATCTTATTCTATTTTGCGTAAATCTATATGGTTGAACCTAGTCAATAAAGCCGAAAATATTGGGCTCTCAGTTCAGATCGACTTTAATTTACTTTTTAATAATTAATTTTAGTTACATTACTTATTTTTAACTAATTCACATAGGTAGCACTTGGTACGACTTTTTAAAAAGACAAAATTTATTTGTAAAACACTAATTTTATTATAACGTTAATTAAACTTAGTACTACTTGGTCACAGAGCTAGATGTAACTGACTTAATTCTATGAGACATGAAACAGGGCAAACTTATCTTAAAATAACATCTTGACTTCTATTTGGTTAATGCTAAGAACTAAGAACAAAACTGCAGCGTTTGCGTCTAGGACCTCACGTTCATCGTCGTGGGCGTAATAGCTGAACACATAACTAGGTATCTAAGTAAAATATATTAAAGTCGTATTTACGTATTTCTTCAACTAAATTAATGTTTTGCATTTTGGAATTTCTTATAATATATAGGAAATTATTTACTAAATTCTTAAATAAAAATTATTAACCTAAAGACAGTACTTGCTGGGATTTAGGCTATGCCACTTTATGCACGCGTTTGGATTGAGGGCCCAACTTATTTAATCATAACAGTTTTAATTCACGTTTAAAAAATTCATGGCCCTTAGTTCTAAGTTTTAACTATTTTTAATTAATTTCTCTATAAGTCTTATTTTGTTGGGCAAGGTTTTAAAAAATGGGCCCTCAATCCAGATGCACACATTAGAATCATGTATTTGTTGATATCCCATAACTAGGTGATTCTTTGAGTCAAAACAATTCTCAGAAACATATAATCCAAAATCCAATAACAGACATAAAGAGTATAAAAAAATAATTGGATTCTTTACATTCATTAAAACAATGTCTTAGGTAATTAATGCACACATGTACCTGCATGTATAATGTGAACACAAATTGATCGAAATAGTTCTCATAAATGGCTCGGCTTATAATGTGCCGTTCGACACTAAGGAGCTGCGTTTCCTGCGCCCTGGGCCAATATAGAATACTTATACCTACATGGTGTGATGGCCCAATTTACATTATACCAAATCAACTGCAACATTTCTCACTAATGTACTGTTTGTTAAGGAGTTCTGTTCTATGCATCCAAGACCAGTCAAGTCAAAATACTTGGTGTGACTTCCCAATGTACATTTGACCAATTTGATGAAAACATTTCTCACTAGGGTACTGTTTGATGCTAAGGAGTTCTGATGTGTGCGTCCAGGTCCAGACCAAGATATCTTTGATCACAGCACAGAAATTATCAAAAATACCCAGTGTGTCTTGTCAATATACATAAGTGCAAATTGCAATAGACAAATGATGTATCACATAGTTTCCATAAGGTACTAACATATTTTTTTTAAATAAATGGCTTTTGGTAGGTGTGGCTATAGATTGGCATGGATGCTATTTGCTAGCAGGTTTCTTAGCATCTCAAGTCTAGTACACCCACCTCCAGGTCTATCCTAACCAAGACTGTTTCTTTATCTCTGTGATTGCTAAATTAGAAAAACTTATGTGGTGTGACAACATATACCATTTATATGTTTATTGCTAAATGATCACTTAGATTTTATGCAGATCAAAAGTGATTGGTGTCTAATTGAACATTTAACAAATTCTGGCTAGATTACTTAAGTATTTAAAAGAGATATATAACATTAATCAACACATTGTTAAAGGTGATGTTCCAGCTTTGCATTAATGTACAGCGGTACTTATTTAGACATTGAAATGCCTGTTGAAACTTCACTCATTCATCTTTAGTTATAGATGCATATTTGAATCTATTTGATATAAATCTTTTCATGACAAAATACCTACTTAAATGGATTTTGTAATGGGGTATGATAGTGCTAGATCGGTTAGGATACAGTTTAGACTTACACAACTCAAAATAAACCACAAAATTTTTTTTTTCAGCAAGGGTGTAATATAATACAAAGACCATATAAATAAATTAACACTATATTTATAATGATTTGTTACTCTTCGTCACTTTTTTCTACTTTTAGTGCTTCAGTTGAATTGTAATGTTCTCCTAAGCTGAACATATGTCTATGATATGTAATAATTAAAGGTTTTCCATCAAACTCATTACCCTGTTCAATAGTATCAGGGCCTGTAGCTTGTATTACATGAATAGGACATTTTAAGTAGTTTGACAGAGCTCGTATTTCTAACTGTCCACCCCAGGTTTTAGTTGATTCAATTTTATCACAATAAGTATTAAACTCAGAATCATCTAGCATTTCACATGTTTCTCGGTTAGACATAAAAGGCAGAAATTCATTTTTATTTTTTCTAATATACGTAGCTGTGTTACTGCGTAATTCATTAACAGACAATGGAGTTCTTTCATTTTGTTGTAATTGATGTGAGACAGCTTTGTATAGACAGTCACCATCTGAAGGTATCAAATATATTTTTAGGTTCTTAGCTTTTAGCTTAGCTATTATTGACTGATTTTCAATGTTCCTAGGTCCCAAACGATTTTCTCGTTCTTGTAGTTTAATTAATTCTTGCCTATCTCTTTCCTGCTGCGATTTTTTATCACGACGTTTTTGTGCCTTAGAAATTTTTAATTTTAAAATATCTTGGTCTAAATCAGTAACAGGTCCTTCTTCATTAACGTTATTACAGTGGGATTCTAAAGATTCTAATTCTTTCCGATGCCTTTCTTCGAGTTGTAATTCTAATTTTACAATCTCTGCCGTTAGATCTTTCTTTTTGGTTTTATCATTCTTAGCGACTTTTTTCAGAGCTTGTATTTGAGCTTGAAGTTCCTTTTTTTCTTTTCTATGCCTATTTTCAATTGTGGCTACGTCATCTAGTGTATCCACCATATCAATAAATAAGCCCGCCCGCTAATTAAAATTATTGCAGATTAAAATATAAATGCTATGTATCAACTAATTCGTTCTTATTATTTTATTCTTTACCCTTAGGGGAAGGAAGGCAAAGGGGTACCAACCAACCAATTTGTTTTGCAACTTTACTGTTGGATTTTTTTTAAATATTTTACAGCAATGGATACATGTCCTTAAGCCTATCTTATTTATTATTTCTGCATATACTGTGATGATGATGATGTATTATTATACAATAGAGGTGAAAGTTAGTACAAAACTGAAAGCGAGTTTTTTTACTATCAACAAGCGGACTTCTTGTTACACAGGACACAGTTTACACTTATTTGGTTTTCTATTTAATGCACACGTCTATGAATATTTTCTATTTAATGCACACGTCTGCCCAATACACTATCACCATCATACACTAATCACTTACTTCCGTGCACATAAAAGAAAAATCAAATGAAAAATACAACTTGATCAGTCGAAATGCAGCCATAAAGTCCTTCAGTGACCTTTTTTTATATATATATACGGTATGGATACAAGTTTTTTAGACCCTTCAATGAACGCTGTGCGGTGTTTGACAGCTGTGGGGAAGAATAAGAGGTTAATACACATTCCTAATTCGAGACTCGCCATAAAACGTAAATTAATTTGAATACTAAAGCAGTTATCCTGTAGATATTTTATAGTTTTTCCATAATCAAGAGATCGCGCTCGCGCATGACTTAGATTTTACCATAGATACCGTATTTATCTTTATAATATAGATTTATTTACGGAACTTATGTATTTTACTTTTAATTTTTTTGAAGTAATATTCACTTTATTTATTAAAATTGTAAATAAAAAGTTTAATTAATAAAACAACTGTCTGGCAAAAGTTTTATTTTTCTAAAACATACGCAAGCGCCATCCGGTAGATATAAATAACGCTACAAATACCTATTTGAAAACTGCCTATTGAAAATCCAAAACTCTATTTTGAAAGACATTAAAAAAGAAATGTGACGTAACTTAGATCCTCTTTAGTTTGTATAACAATCACAGCGAATTGAGAAAAATTTAATTACGAACTACAGGCCGACCAAAAAATCTTGAAAATAATGTTTAAGGAACTAAAATAAATCTGATTATGGCAACTATCAATTGACATGTTATTGAAGTCACAGTTATGATATCTTTGATTAAGTTTGATTGATCATTGAACGGTGCACAAATCTTAGGATTTCGTATTGTTTTTATAATTTTTTTAGTAATAGTCGTTGATTGTCGTCACTATCATCATGAATTAGAATAAATCGAATAAAACGATACGCAGTGGAACTAGGGAAGTGATGTATAACGTGTTTCTGCAGTGTTTTGCGGAATATCGAGCTGGACGCTTATTATCAGATTTGGAGGATGTTTATGCCCGTACAGTATTAATGACAGGTTAGTAACAGGGATATGGTGAATATTTAAAACGAAAAGATTTGTAATAACTTATGTGGAGTTTATGGAGGTATGATTACTGTTTTTTCAGTTTCTTGATTTGTTTACATTGCTCTATTTAGTGCTTGTTCACGCAGGTAAGCGCGGGCACGGGCGCAGTGGACGTGGTGAGCTCTTGTTCACGTTGGCTACCAAGCGTTTGCTGTGTGTGACGTGTGTCAGGGGTTGGAAAGACGGACGACGATGTTTTAATTTTTACCGAATCAACCTAAAGTGGGAGATGATAAAAATTAGAATTGGTGTGCACGAAATTAATAAAGAAAGAGAAGGGTATGGTGAATTTCGTACTGTATATAGTAATTTGAGAGAACATCCTTTAAGATTTTTTGGATATACCAGGATGACCGTCAACTTATTAGATTACAGCACTAATCAACTCTTCTGTATTGAACGACATGATGAATTGGTAAACCCGTGCTATCGTTTCTAGCGACAAGTTCAAAATGGTTGAACTTACCTGACGTCGCGAGTGAATGGCGCGCTTCTCCGCTAGTACGACGTGAACACACAAAAACATCTCACGCGTTTGATAATGCCGCGCGCCCGTCGCTAGCTTGCCCGCTACTTAGACCGCACGTGCGTTTCGTACGTGAACACTTGGATATTACATATGATTGATATTTCGCGACCGCGCCCGCGAGTCAACGTGAACAAGCACTTAGAGGTCATGTAAGAATTGATAAGGAGTTATATGTAGATCGGTCGACACAATTCGATACTTTACCATTTCATATTAATTTAGTAGAGTAGTTATTTTTGTACTAATGTATTGTTTGTTAGTTTAGATACCTATTGTTTATTAATAAAGGTACATTATTACTAAAAGTATTAATGTTATCTTCAAGAAAATCAGAAAATACCAATCATAATCAGAGGAATTGCAGATGAAGGCTTTCAAAACAATGGAGTATTTAGAAGACCTGATAAACATCGAAGTGGACGTCTGAAAAAGGAAATTGATGATGTTAATATTTGTGCACTGGGTCAAAAATTTCAATTTTTATACTGTTCAAAAAGAAAACACTGAAAAAAATTCTAGCTATAGTTAAAATAGAGCTAGAATAGATTTTAGCCCCATAGCTACATATCGGGTGTTGGATATCTAGGTGTATGTGATGAATAAATATGTAAAAATTATGTTAGTTGTTTTATTTAAAATTATTAAATTGCTCTCTGGCTGAATTAAAATGCATGAGTGTTGTATGTACGATGATACTGTTGTAGAGATTAAGTTTTTTCAACTCAGAATTGTTAAGGGAAACCAGTTTTGCAGAGTAGTTCATTGTATACTATATTTTAGTTTCGGCTATACATACTGTATACATAGAGTTTATTTTTTATCCATTAATACTTCCCGCAGGATATAATTTAATTATATATGATATTCTTGATAACATTCGTCAGTTCTTTGACATATTAGTTCGTGTTTAATCACATTTGCTATTTTAATAACATGCGTAGGTACTCTACGAGCTAAAGGTTTGCGCGGGCAAAAGTTAGTCGGACAAAATACAATACTCTTATTGTAGATGCCATTTTGACAAACGAATGACTTTCGATAAAGCTGTTGGAGTATCCAATACAAATTCATTCGGTTAGTTTGATTTATAGCGATTTAAAAATTTTTTACTTTGAGAAAAATAGAGGTATTTGGAACCATGATAATGCAAGATCTTCCACAAATAAAAATGTTTAAGCTCTCAGATAATTTTTTTTAAATTTTGCTTTCTAAATAATGACTCAAATATCAAAACCATTTTAAGCATACTAAACGGTGTTACCATATTCCCTATAGGTATTTGAAGTGGCGCCCTCAATTTTTGTCAAGACTTTTTGGTCGCACTATACATTCTGTGTAAAGGGTACTGACCGTTGACAGTCAACTGTTGTGCTGCAAAAACTACCATGAAACAAATTCTACTATAAAATATTTTTTACACTGGTATTAATGTAGTGGCTTTA
Organism: Marasmarcha lunaedactyla; assembly: GCA_923062675.1. Classification (NCBI taxonomy): domain Eukaryota; kingdom Metazoa; phylum Arthropoda; class Insecta; order Lepidoptera; family Pterophoridae; genus Marasmarcha; species Marasmarcha lunaedactyla. The sequence continues at coordinate 10,446,878 of OV281346.1, read as the reverse complement.
AGTATTAGCCTTCCTTTTTTTGTTTTAAATTGGTATTCTCTGAACAGTCTGAAGTTTATGTCACTCGTAGGTAATAATGAATCCTTGCTCAATTCCAACTCCGAAGACGGATTCTGAAGGCGACGGAAGGTGGAATAGCATAGTGAGTTTTTATTTATAATCAGCTAAACAAGAACTCCTTGTGAAACCTAAATCTGGATAATTATTTATAATTTATCGTTCAACTTGTTCATATCTGTAATATTATTCCGTTTTTCCTAATTTTGCAATGAGCATTGTGCCAAGTAGACCGCAAAATATTCTGAATTATAACTCTTGGTTGCACCTAATGAATAATGATCGTTTTGTGATTATTTTAGCATAACAGGTTCCTGTCTGATGCTAAAGGAAAAGATGCTGATGTTATATTTATGGGAGATTCTGTCTTGCAAGCCTTAGAGCATACCGAAGTGTGGAATCAATGGTTTGCTCCTCTCCACTGCCTTAATTTTAGTATTGATGGTGATCAAACTCAGAATGTTTTGTGGCGTATAAAAAATGGTGAACTTGACCATGTAGATCCCAAAGTAAGTAAAATATTGTCAATTAGGCAAGATAGTATTAATAAAATGCATGAAGTTAACCCTTTTTATGATTTTAGGTAATAGTTGTCCATGTTGGATCAAATAATGTGGGAAATTCTGCCCAAGAAATTTGTGAAGGAATATTAGAAATAATCAGAACTATAAGGGACAAGCATCCAAGTGCTTACATTGTTTTACCTGTAAGTAAATATTTTATAAGGTTTAGATATTAATCTAACATAAATAAAGTATATCTTTAATAAAATGCAAAAACATTTTTTTTATTTTGTTTCTTTTTCTGTAAGTATTTATCAAACATTCTTTATTTTATTTTCATTTTTATTCTTAGTATTAATAAGTTATGATTTAATTTGATTGCAAATATTGATTATTTTTAATAATTAGCAATTAGGATCTCCTCAGATTTATCCAAATCAATGTAAAATACTAAATACAAAGAAATAACAATTTCTTTCTACATTTTATAGCTAGATAACCAGCTTGTGTTACCATCCATATATTGGAATTAGTTGGAATTACATTTATTTGTATTTCACTTGAGGCTTCTTAAATTTGTAACAATAAATATATTTTATTTCCTTTAAAGAATTCATTTGTTTACATCAATATGTAAGTAACATGTTAATTTTTTTTGAATGATTATGTACTTTCAGAGCCTACTCCCAAGAGGTCAGCACCCCAATGTTTTGCGGGAGAAGAATGCAAAAATAAATCAACTGTTACGTGAAAAGGTTGCTAACATGAATAAAGTTGAAATGGTAACAATTGATAAAGGTTTTATTCAAGTAGATGGTACTATAAGTCACCATGACATGCATGATTACCTCATACCAACTAATGCTGCTTGTCGTAAGGCTTTCGAACCTATTTATGACTTACTTCAACAAATACTGAATGAAGGAGAACCTGAAAAGGATCTAACTCCATCTGAATGACATGGTTTGCCTTGTGCGCTCTGCACTCTGATGTGCTCTCATGGATTAGATTTCATAATGCAGTGTGGTGGCAGTGTCAGTACTTACATAAGTGGCAATGTGGCCATTAATTGTTTTTTAGCTTATTTAAAGCAATTGTTATGATTGACATTATGTACTTAAAACAGAGAAACCAATACTTTCATAAAAACAAACAACATCCCATTGTTCAGATAAAATCTAAAAATAATTGCAAAATAAACATTGAGAAACCTCTGTTGAAAGAAAGTCTGTTTTTGTTTAGGTATTGGTTTCATATTTCATACTGGCTATCTAGTTTTAAGCTTTAGCAGTTTTAGCACTCCTAATAGCAAAATAGTAACTACTTGAACATTCCATTTTATATTATTTATTATTGGCTGTGTTTATGAAATTGCAGAATTTAGGTTTTTGCCTGTTTATTGTATTATTGTTTATTTTTTTTTTTCTTCACAGCAATCTAGATTTTTGAATTGTGTTTAGGTATTTTTTTTTCACTTGGTTTACATATTTATTATATAAGAAAAACAGTTTTTGTTGTTATTTTGGTGACTTATTTAAGTAGATACTGAATTGTTGATCTCAAATTAAAAGGAATTGTAACATTTGGCTTAAGTTGAAACATAATATATTTTGATAACATTATTTGTATACACATTTATCAAGTAAAAATAAAACTTAATACTCAGGATTTTTCATAAAGCCATATAAATATTTCAATAGCATTTATTGTTGCTGTTGCTGTCACATTGTGGTAGAAATAAGATAATGGATTGTTTAAAGTATAAAGCCAAAGATTGTGAGACACCTCAACCAAAGCTAATCACAAAAAGTTTACTCCCATTGATATTTTAAATAACAATGCAAGTAACATACTTCATAGTTACTCATTGGATATAATAAAAAAAATATTTTTGATACCAAAACACAGTGTTTTATGGTTATTAGGAAAGTTTAAGTGCATTTATTTATGCAAGCATTTTAAGTTTGTGGAGTTGTCTTACCAACATGTATTTACACCACACTAATCTGTGTTCTTTTCTATGTGGCTTAAGAAGCATTATTTATTGTAATGAAAATATTTTACATAAGTAGAAATAAAATAAGTTTACTTGTTACTATTAAGGTACTTTTATAATTACTCAGGTTGCCAAACACTTTGCTTGAATCTCTAATGTTGAAGTGACAATTATCGATGCATTAGTATTTATTTGCATGATGGAGCTTTGAAACAGTGCAATTTTCTATGAAATAAATATACTAAATTATTCAGTTTGTGGTTTCATTGCTTAAACATTATGTGTTATACGGTGCTTAGTTAGTGCATAGTGACAATTACTTATTTCATTGGCATTGGCCTGCTGGGTTAATATTTAAGGCTGTGTATTATTATTTTCTTTTTTATCAATTGGCAAGCATGATTGTAAATAATATAATGATAATACCCCGGAAGTTGTGAAATGTGATGATGAAAATGAGGATGATAGACACATCTGTCCAAGAGATGCTTACTCACTCTTAAACACTTTTCAATGAGATCTTACCATGTTTAATTATATGACACTCATAACTAGAGCTTAGGAACCAAAACAGAGTGGAAATGTAATGGTATTAAATGGAAATAAAAATAAAAGGGTCATAATAAAACTGCAAAAAACATTGCTAGCATTTTATTTAGACTTATTCATCTAAAAACAATGTACATAATGAAGTCACAAGATCAAATAATCACAAAATGCTAACAAGCATATTAAATTAGTTATAACTTTTATTAGTAGTTGTGATGGGTCTAGTATCTCCATGGTCCTTTTGGAGTAACCTCTTGGCCGATGAACATACAAAATTTTCAACTAAAAGAGTTTAAAACTTATTAAAAAGTCTTCTTATGTATAATTTTATTGGTAATATTGCACTGCCTTTTTGAAGTTCAGGATCAAACATGTTAAAGTTACTTTTTTGCAACTGCAGCAGGTATCTTTCAACTGAAGTTGCAGGTAAGAATATTTGCTTAGTTTCACTAGGTATATCTATTGTTCTCGCCTGTAACATATAAAGACAATAAATAAGAAACACAGTTTGGATTAGCACATATATGTAAAATAAAGCTTTGGAATATTTTCTTTTACCAAAAATTGTTTAATAGGCAACTTACATCATGGTTAAAATTTATGATATTTAACACCAAAAATTTTTTTTTAATAAAATGCATATCTTACTTTTTTTAGGTGACTGTGAGCTCTGCTTGCAATATCAAAAGCTACATTATGCATAGCTTCACTGTCTACTCCCCTTAGCACATTTTCTTGACTAACTTTGTACTTCATAAGAATGTCCATAGGTAACATTATTGATCTTTGTTGGTTGCAAATATGGACTGATCTGAAAAAAAACATTCCACACATTAAAGTTATGCAAGAAAGTAATTACATTAGTAAGGGCTTTTAATTTAAGCCATATAAGTCAAACTAGATTATTATTGAATGTGTAAGGAATAGAGCAAGCACAATTTGATAAACTAAAATTACCTTAATATGTTCACTAAGCCCTGAGCTTTCCCCAAATGTGAAGCTACATGATCTGTATGGATGTTTTGTACTGCAGCAATGCTTAGCAATGCATAGTAAACTGATGACACTGAATCTTCAGAATATTTCTCTACATCTTCCAAGTTAGAAAAATATTTACGATTTATTATTTCATTTCTAGAAGTTATCAATCTCTCCAAATTTCTTCTAGTCAATTTATGACAGCAACTAATCTAAAAATGACACAAATTATTTATGAATGATGATTTTTATGATTTCTTATGATTTCTTGAGTGTGCACAAAATATTCATATTAATTTGAACCTTAAACATTTCTTGAGCCACAGGGTTTGCAGGTATGTCTTTCAATGTTACATCTTTTTTGAATATTGTTTTCAGAGTATCTTTCCAAAATTGCAATCTCATGGCAGCAATTTTGGGATCATTGGTTTGATCTTGAATACGAGCTATTTCCACATTAAAGGCCCTTATCACAATAGCTGGTGAGCGGACAGAGCTTGTCATGAGAAGAGTTGCAAGAAAGTTTTCATAGTCATGCTGTCTATCTGTAATAAAAGCTTAGTACCAGTACATGTTAACATCTACAAATAGAAAAACAAAAATATGCAAAGTCTGTATGAAAGAAATGGAAACCAATTCCTTACGTAAATTACCTCACAATATCAGCACAATATTTAATAGAACTTATATTCGAAAAACTTTTACTAGTAAAATGCCTTGCCAAATAGGCAGAAAACCTCAAAGATTTCTTGAGCAACAACATGATAGGTTAAAATCAAAATAACTTATTTATAAATTACGACCGTTTTTTTATTGTTAAAGTCATTGGCAAAACATTATTTTGAAGATTTTGCTCTTCTTCGAAATCATGTTTTGGAGATGTATTTTTCTACTACGTTCTAATCAGACATTTCTTCATAACAATTTTGATTTTTTTTTTTTTTTTTTTTTTTCAGTTTATGGCAATTGCAGTAGCATATTTGCCAGTGTCACGTCTTATTTACATAACAAATACTTAACGAAGCGGAAAACTGATGGGGTCAACGACCTGAAAATAAAAAATAAAAAACTAATTCTAATTAAACACAACTACAGACTACTTATAAGATACTTATAATCTAATTTTATTTACAGAAATAAAAGTAGAAAGAATTGAAGCAACAAAAGGTGAAAGGTTAGCTAACAGAAATGAAACATTAACAGGTAAAATGAAATGACTAGCTAATGAATGAAGAAATGAGGCATGATCATAAAGAGGACAGGAAAAGAAAATGTGATCCAAGTGGCCCTCCTCCAAGCCGCAGTCACACAAGGAGGAGTCCTTTACTCTTAATTTATTTAAAAAAACAGGAGAGCAACAGAAACCCAAACGCAAACGAATAATGATGGAAGAAGGAATTTTGTCAATTTTAAATTTGAAAAACCAGGGCTTTTTTGGAATGAAGGGTTGATGTTTAAATAAAGTTCTTCGAACACCATGTTCCTGCCAAAGCTCATTCCAGGTCTTGTACAAAGACATACCAGGAAGAGCTAACAGGTCATTGGTATATATCTTAAAATTATCATAATCACCATGCAAAATAGCAGATTTGGCCAACTCATCTGCTTTTTCATTGCCTTTAATACCACAGTGACTAGGAATCCAAGCTAAAGTAATTTCAATGTTTTTATTTTTACAGACTAATAATAAATCTTTAATTTTAGATATTAATGGACTGTATGATTTAGATTTAAAGGGGTTACATAAAATAGCCTGAAGACAAGAACGAGCATCAGAGAAAATTACAGAATGTTTTAAATTAAACAGAAGAATGAGACGGAGAGCTTCAAGAATGCCCACACATTCACCCGTGAAAACGGAAGTTTGAGGAGGGCATTTTTTCTTCATACAAATTTTAGATTGAGAGTGATAAACTCCAACACCCACACAACCCAAAGAATCTAATTTGGAAGCATCAGAGAAAAGAGTGGACCAATCAGGAAATTTAGAATGGATAATGTGATTGAAATGAGAATCAGCAAACATGTCGTTTTTATCAATATCTAAATCCAGAAAAACATTAGGGGTAGATAAAATGGAAGCTAAAGAAGATTCATAAAGAGGAAGAATGGGAGAGTGGAATTTAGGGACAGATATTTTGTTGTATTTTTGGAAACTATTAACCAAAAGAGGAATATCTTTATTTTTCCAAAAACAGTTAAACTGAATAAGGTTATTAAGATTAAGGAGCTTAAAGATAAGGGGGTGAAAAGAAAATTGAAAACACCGAAACAAGAAACGATCAGCCAAATATTGAGCACGAAGAGGAATAGGAGGCTCAACACATTCTACCTGTAGGGAGTCTTTAGGGCTATTCTTCATAGCTCCAGTAACAACCCTTAAAGCTTTATATTGAATTTTTCCTAATTTGGCTAGGTCCTTTTTTTTAAGAGGAAAAAGCAAAAACAAACCATAATCTATTAAACTTCTAATAATGGCATTATATAGAAGTTTAAGAGAGTAAGGATGGGCACCCCACCAGCACCCCGATAGACATCTGATTATATTTAAGTTTTTCTCACATCTAGAAATTATATAATCAACATGGAGAGATCCTACCAATTTTGAATCTAGAATCACACCCAAAAATTTTGCATGATTTTTAATAGGGATAATATCATTACCATAATGAAATGTTAAATCTGGTAGGGACCTTTTTCTTGTAAATACAACTGCTACACTTTTGGATGCAGATAATTCTAACCCATTTTCAAAAAGCCAAATCCCTAGGGACATTATAGCTTTGTTTAAGGATTCTGAAGCCACAGAAATATTTTCATTGACTGAATATAATAAAATGTCATCAGCATATTGGAGAATTTTACTTGAGGTGCCACACTTAATATCATGAGCATAAATATTAAAAAGAAGAGGGCTCAACACAGAACCCTGAGGAAGTCCTTTATAAACAAATCTTGAAGCTTTTATTCCTTGACAATCAGTTTTCAGTTGGATCTCTCTTTCACACAATAAATTTTTAATAAATAGTACAAATCTAGGAGAAACCCCAACAGAAGTTAACTTTTTTACAAGAAGGGGAATTTGAACATTATCATAGGCACCAGTGATATCCAAGAAAACACTAGACACAGAATAATTTTTACTAAATGCTGTCCGAATATCTGATGAGAAAATCGCTATGCTGTCCAGAGTACTTCTACCCTTCCGAAACCCATATTGGAAATCTGGAAGGATATTAGTACTTTCAATTAGCCAGTCAAGGCGATTCTTCACAAGATGTTCCCCAATCTTGGTCAAACAAGAAGACATAGCTATAGGTCGAAAAGAAGAAATTAAATTTGGATCCTTATTAGGCTTAGGAATAGGAATGACATATTGAGATTTCCAAGAATATGGAATTATACCAGAATCAATAATGCAATTAAAAAGGCAGAGGAAGTAAGAAAGGATAGAGTCTGGGGCATGTTGCATAAAAGAATATGGGATACCATCCGGGCCAGGAGAGGAGTCATGTAATGATGATAGAACTAGTCTGAGTTCAGACAATGTGAAAGGAGAATCAATAGAATTAGAGGAGGGGAGAGGAGCTGAGTTAAAAGAGGGAATTTCAGATAAAGAGGGACAAAAGGGTGGAGCTAAATTATCAATGAATTTATCAGCCCATGCCTGATCCGGGACAGAAAAGTGATTGGAGTTGGAGAAACTACCTCTAAATCTTTTAATATTTCGCCAAACTTCTGAAACCTGGATATCTGGAGAAACTGAAGAACAAAATCTTCTCCAGCCCTCTCTTTTCTTTTCTCTCAATAATTTTTTAGTTTCTTGCATAATGTCTTTTAAAGACTGGTAATTTTGCGAGGAAATATCATTTGCAAAAGTTAATTCAGCATGTTTTCTTTTTTTAACAGCCTCAGTGCATTCCTTGTCCCACCAAGGTGGGGGAGGGAGCTTGGTTGAAATAGGCTTTTTAAGCGGAAATGATTTGTCTGCACAAGAAACCAAAAGATCAGAAAGAGCTAAGGAACATTCTGAGATATTTTCAGAAGAAATAGGAGGAAGTGATCCAGAAGCCTCAGACAAAAAAATACTAAAAGAGTCCCAGGACACATTGTTCAGGTTGTACTTTAACAAGGGCCACCTGGAAACAGGAGGAGGAGAGTTAACGGAAGAGTTGGAAATAAGTACAGGAAAATGTCTACTTCCATAAGTAGACTTTAGAACAGACCATGAGAAGTCAGGAGAGATTGAAGGAGAACAGAATGAAAGGTCTATACAACTTATATTATCACCAGGACGGGAGCGGAAAGTAGGAGATCCACCATTCAAAATACATAAATTGAGGTTATCAAGTAAACCAACCAAAGCCTGGCCGTTACGATCATTAAAAGAAGATCCCCATAAAGTATGGTGACAATTAAAATCACCTATAACCATGATAGGGGAAGGAAGAGAGGATAGAATGTTATAAAGTTCATAAATCAAGGCTGGAGAAGGATGAGGAATATAAATAGAGCAAAAAGTTATGTTAAAGATACTGATAGCAGAAATTTGAAAACCATCATCATGAGGAGGAATTATGATACAAGAATATTTTAAATGGTTCCGAACCAAAATGGCCGAACCAGCACATCCATCAGAGCGGTCTTCTCTGAGGCATGTAAAGCCTGGTAGAGAAAAGTTAGACTCAGGCTTTAACCATGTCTCAGAAAGAGCAAAAAGGGATATTTTAAATTTATTAGCAAGAAAAATGAGTTCAGATTTCTTGCTAATAATTGATTGACAATTCCATTGTAAAATAGAAAACTTATTTTTCTTTAGTAGCAGATTTGGCTCCATTATTGGAGTTTAAGTTTTGTAAAATAGAAGAGAGTAATGGTGCAACGTGGTCAGGTATAGTAGACATAATAGTAGAAATAAAAGAAGTAAGGGCAGTAAGAAGAGGTTCAATAGAAGAATCTGTAGATTTAAGATCTGAAGGGATAAGGTACGCCATCCCATTACCTGGAGTAGGTTTGGGATCTGAAATAATTTTACTATATGCCTTCCTATCATATCCAGAGTAATGGATGGTAGGGGGAGGCTTTGATTTTGCGAAAACAGTTTTTTTATATGATGTTGTAGTTTTAGAGTAAGATTTTCCAGGCAAACTAATAGCAGCAGAGGCCTCAGCATAAGAGACTGAGTTCTCTGCCATGAACCCTTTGATTTCTTTTTGCCTTGACAACTCAACACAAGATTTGTCATTGGCAAAGTGCGATTCACCACAATTTATGCATTTTGTTTGATCATTAGAGCATGAGTCTCCTAAGTGATCGCCTCCACATTTAAAGCAGCGGGGCTTTGATCTACACTTAGTTTTTGTATGGCCATAACGGCAACATGCAAAACAAAGAATTGTTGGGAATTTATATAGTTCTACGGGAAAACTGTTATAGCATGCAAAAACTTTATCTGGAAGTATCTGACCATCAAAGGTTAGGACGACAGATTGACTTTTGCGCCAAGTGCCATCTGGATTCTTATAATTGAGGCGACGGGCTTTAATGACTCTACCTGATTTGGAAGAGGAGGACACAGAGAAAAGGTCAATAATTTCTTCCTCTGACCATTCAATAGGGACCCCCCTGACAAAACCCATTTTGCAAATTGCAAATTGGGGGATTTGGCAAGAGTATCCTTGTGAACCTAGGAAAGAATTAGACAGGAAATTATTAGCAGAAGAGAAGGTTGAAAATGAAAGGGAAATTCTATTTCGACCAATTTTTTTAATACTTCCCATGACAATATTAGGAATATTCAACTTAAAAAGGAATCGACCAAAGGAAACAGGATGAATAGAAGTTGATAAGGAATCGGAAATTTTCTCTACATGAACTATAAATGGACCAATGTCATGTTCATTGTAAAGATTTCTATAAAAAGAAGTTGGGGAAGATTGGGATAGGACTGAGTCATTTGTTGGAGTAATTTGGGTAGGAGAGAGAGAGGAGGGCACTTGAGGAGGGGATAGTGGAGAGGAATGCGATTTCTGAGCCAAGGGGAGATCAACTTCGCTAGATGACGAAGAATCTCTACACGCCTTTTGTTTTTTTGATTCGTTTTTTTTTGAAATTTTGTTTCTTTTCCGAGGAACTCTAGAATTGAATAATGAACTCGTGAAGTCACTAAATTCTACATCCACGGCATCCACGAACGCCGCAGGTGAAGGAGGGCACGTATTAGAATCCCGGGGTTGGTCCCCGGGATCGGGCGGTTCTTTCATTGTGTACAACTATAAACTATTACAAATTAATTACTTACCAACTCCAAGATAAACTAACTAATTTAACACGACACTATACAAAAATGATGAAATTAATACGATTTTAGGCCTTTGACCACAATAAATATTTAGATTGAAAAAATTTGCAAAAAATTAAACCGACGCGTAAGACGATCGCTGACCAGCTATCAATTTTGATTTGTTTTATTTGATTTGAGGTTATATGATATGTTCTTTTGTTTATTTTTTTATCGATATACTTTTTATGTTCTAAGAGTGAATGAGGGAAAAACTATACTTCCAAAATACTAAATTAAGTGACATTTAATTGATTTCATAAAAAATCAAAACAAACATAATAAAAACACAATATTGAAAAAATACCAGATATAACTTCAAAAAACAATTTTCAAAATATAATATCTTTAAAACTACGCATTTCCGCAGGGAGAGGGTGGTGTCATTTGAAAGGGGTCATTTGAAAAGGAAACAAAACAACCCAATCAGCTCAAAATTCGAGATGCGTATTTCTAATGCTAACCCATTTTATTTCGAAAATTCTGGAATGTATTTAAATAATGTTCCTTGATTAACAGGGGTGGGGTTTTGATCGTAATATTCGTCCACCGCGTAAGAATTTGATTATACTATGCCAGAACTATAGCGGAACTTTCATTGAAAGAAACCTAAGTAAGATACTTGTAACTTGGTGATGGTAAAGCATGCGATGGAACTCGGAATCAGCACACAGAAGTCAGGCAACATCTCGCGGTGTCCATTCCGATAATTTTGCGGTTGTATGTTATTAGTATTTAATGTTGTAGTATGCAAAGCCATATTTAGGACTGTAGCTAAACTTGAATTTAAGATAGACTCGAGTTAGAACGGAAGTAATACGTTACCTGGACTTTTATAAGTAATACATTTTGATTTTTTGATGTCGCAAAACATGTCGATAAGCCTGAAAAAAATTAAGACTGCACATGAAAATATATAAACAAATATTGTACACAAAGGTATATTTTTCTTAATTTATTAGCATTTTTCTAAAATTTCTGTTTACACCTTGGATAAGGTTTTTGGGTGCAGTAACCTCAAAAACTGTACATATTACAATCCTTTGTCGAGCTATCGTAAAAGCTGGCGCAACTTATCTAGATCTTAAGTTGGTATTATACTATTGGGAAAATCATAGATACAGTAGATACAGTAAATTACAGAAAAATACACCAATAATGAGTAAAGGTGCTTAACTCATAGGAAGAAATAAGAAATAATATGAAAACAAGATCGAAGCAAAGTACACTTTAAAAAAAATTATATTTGCCACCGTTTCTCTAACACCTGACCTTATTAAAGATTTTTTTTACTTTATAGCCTGTAAACGAGCTTATGATCCACCTGATGGTAAGTAGTCATGGAAATGATTGCTATTTACAAATAATAATCATATGAGAAAATGATTTTTTTTGTCACAGTGAAATCAACTGCTATTTTTCATACCTGCTCTTTTTCACTCCTGCTGTTTCTAATGATTTATATCATGTGGGAGTGATTTTTCACTAGCCGTGATTTGTCACCGTGATAAATTTGAATGATTTTATAGCAAACATTGTTGCTTTCACGTGCTTTTATTGAACTTGCAATGTATGTATGTAACTACTTAGTTCACTTTGTTCGGGTGAAATCTTGAAACTCAACTTTTAAAGCTCGTTTTTTATAGAAATAACATTATAAAAAAATCTAAGCCCTGTATTATTTGGATCAATTTATTAGAAATAAGCAATTAAATTCCCTTCATACTTTAGTAGGCTTAGGACTGACAATCACACCACCAACAAAAATCATTATCACTGTGATTCTAAAGCAGATATGATATATATAAAAAAAATTATTTGATTTTCACTGTTACTAATGATTTGTTCCGTGTCTAATGGTAAGTGACACCAGTGCCCAAGGACATAATACGACCGTATGCTGTTGGAATAGGGGATTTTTTGACAGCTCTGAAAATTTAAAAATATACACATTTATTTGCTGAGGAGTGGAACGCTGTTCCTGTTCAAAAATGGCAAAATCTAATAGAGCGAAATACTCGCCGTTGCAAATAGCTGTCATCATACGCCGTGAAGAGGTCACTAAATATTACATTTAGTTTCAAATAAAATGTTATTTAATTACTGTGTATTTTTAGTCACATCCATAAAATCCACGACAGCATATAATACCTTAGTGATACTGCAGATAAGGTCCAACGACGCTATCCCTCTGCGCAGTTGGTGTTCCTTGGGGACTTTAATGCCAACCATGGAGAGCGGCTGTACCCGTTCAAGGACACCGACCACGCTGGCAGAGAAACCTATCGGTTCGCAGTAACTCATGGTCTCTCCCAGCTCGTTCACGAACCTACGCGCATTCCTGACGTTGTTGACCATACTGCGTATTGCTTGGACCTTCTGCGGACAACCGATCCAGACAGATACTCGGTGTCCGTATCTCCGCCATTAGGGACATCCGACCACTGTCTGGTGAAATTTGTGTCGCAATACTCGCCAGCCGATACCAGCCCAAAAGGCAATAGGCGAGTATGGCGGTTCAAGTCAGCAGATTGGGATAAGATGCGTCACTTTTTCGCCTCTTATCCTTGGCGGCAAGCTTACTTTACTTCTGATGACCCATCATGCTGTGCTGATGCTGTCTCCAGTGTGATATGTCAAGGTATGGAGTACTTTATACCGTTCTATGATGTATCCCTGGAGTCCAAAGCCCACCCATGGTTTAATGCTGATTGCCTCCTAGCTAAAAAGTGAAAGCATGTAGCATACATAGCCTGGGATAGCGCTCGCAGAAGCAAAGCTATGGATCTCCCAGCTAAGAAGCAGGCGTACAATGCTGCTGCCAAGTCCTGCAAAAAGGTGATCAGAAGCGCTCGTTTCGACCACATTGGCCGTATCGGGGACAAGTTAGCATCCTATCCCACGGGGAGTAAAGCTTTCTGGTCCCTTGCCAAGTCGGTTGAGATGAACTTCTGTTACCCATCACTGCCACCACTGCAAAGCCTGACGGGTCTTTGGCCCACAGCGCAAAAGAGAAGGCAGACTTGTTCGCAAATCTCTTCGCGGAATGTTCACGTCTAGATTCCAAAGGTAAAAGCCCACCCACATTACCCCCATTCGGCCCCAAGATGGAGGCCGTCCAAATTCACCAGAAAGAGGTACACAAATGCTTACTAAATCTAGACGTGAATAAAGCCAGTGGTCCGGAGCCGACCCAGTCAACTACTATATAATAGGTCTACTATTGCAATCACTTCCATAATTTGCAAAATTATGGAACGTATATTGAACCATCGTCTCCTGACGTACCTAGAGACCAATGAGCTCCTCAGTGACAACCAATATGGTTTCCGCGGAGGACGCTCAACAGAAGACCTTCTAGTGTACGTCACGCATCTATGGAGCATGGCCTTGGAAGGGCACGGAGAGGCAAGTGCCGTATCCTTAGATATCTCCAAGGCCTTTGATCGGGTATGGCACGAAGCCCTCTTGAGCAAGCTTCCTGCGTATGGCAAACCATCTGGACTCTGCGACTGGATTTCTGATTTTCGAGTTGTCGTCGATGGCTTCTCATCGGACCTAATGGCGATCAACGCCGGCGTACCTCAGGGATCTGTTCGGTCTGCAACATTATTCCTGCTGCACATTAATGATCTTCTTTTATTGGAAGGCATTATTGGTTACGCCGATGACAGCACTGTTGTAGAGAGATATGTGTCCAATGCGCGAGCGAGTCCAAACCAGAATCAATTTCAGAGAGAGTTGATGATCGAACGGGTTGATTTGACATTATGTAGGGTTTCCGATTGGGGTAAAGCCAACCTTGTCAAGTTCAAAAGTCTCTTCTCCGGTAAAAAGAGCACATTCAACTTGACGCCCACTTTCTAAGGTGTAACTGTACCGATCACAAACCATCTAGGGCTTCTATGCTTGACCATCACGTCGAAACTTAATTTCGGTCAACAGATTGAAACCATGGCACAGTCAGCTTCCAAAAAATTGGGAGTCATCGCAAAGGTCCGGCGGTCCCCAGCCCAGGTTCGATCCTGTATGGAGTACTGCAGCCATCTTTGGCATGATTCCGCTAAGTACTCTGGGGGTACGGGACCCTAGATGGACCTAATCTAACCTAGGGAGGTCTTCTTAATCAACAAAGGAATAACACTTATAACTTGAAATTACTTTTATTTATGATGAATCTATTTTATAATAAAATACAAGGATAATTATTAGACTATTTTGGGGACGAAGCCCGCAATAGAATTCCGTAAAGGAATTCCCTAAAGGAATCCCCTAAAGGGATGCCACGGAACAATCTTCCATATCCTATATATTTTACATTTTACAAATAAAATCAAATAATGACAGACTTATAAGTTGCCAGTCATAAATGTCGGCAAGTTTGTTTGTGCAATAACCTCTTTTATTAAATACGGCACAAGCAAACGTTGCAATAGCCCCTCTTGTTTAATTTATTTAATCAGTGAAGCTGATTAAACAAATTCCTATATACATTTCATTCTTAAATAACGACCCTACTTAAATCAGGACCATATACATTCATCGGGATTACTCTCAGATGAGCCCCCTACCGATAGGAATATATATACTTGATCATGTTTAAATTACAACATCTTATTACACCAAAAATGATCTTATAGTATTTATTCTCCATCAATAGAGCCTGAGCCACAAAACCTGATGAAAATCAGCCAAGATCCCGGCTGGTTAATTTATATCTAAATAAAACAATGTAAGTTATTATAATTTCTCATACAATTCATGAATAATCAACAACCCCATATTAATCATTTACGTTACACAATCATACGCAAATTCAAATAACCAATATTTATTATTAAACTAATCAACAATTGTTAAAATAACCCATTGAATATAATTAAATTATAATTATAATTAATTGATAAGTAATAAATACATTAATATCCCAATAAAAGTAAATTTAATTAATCCTAATTATAATAAAATAAATACTAAATTAATCAAATAATATTATCAAACATTATCATTCAGTTGGCAAAACAAACACGTTTGACATGAACTGTCATATTAACTTTAAACTTTTCTGAATGATTAAAAGTTTATTTGAAAGTTTGTAACTTTCGAAAGTTTAAACATTACCTACCTAAATTTTAAAGATTTTACCTGCCTAACGATTACCGGACAAACCTTCCTATGAATAGATCATAAAATTGGATCCAAAGTATTTTACTTAACCCAGAATTATACCTATAAATTAACGAATTTATATTTCACAACGCAATGCAGAGAACTTTTTCAAAATGCACCGAAATACACCTGACAAAATTCTATACCAATAACGTTTAAAATACATTACCTATTCCATCACAACCCTTTTACTATTTAACCCCACTGAGGATCCTATTCTACATCCGCGTGTTGACCCACAGACAGCAATATCACAATATTATGTATACTCGTAAACTTTGGCCGCATAGGTAAATCGGCTATCACCTCTCTTATGGAGATTATTAGGCGTGGCTCAAATTAAACGTGCACATTATCAATAGTGTTTTTATTTTTTATTTATTTATTTTATTTTATTCTGGCATAAACAGTCATTATATAAAAAACAGTGTTTATAACAAATTACATATTTCTGTAGACAAATAATGCCCAAACTAATTATAATTAAATTTTACAATTTTTCGAGCTCTGCGGCCAAAACTATAAATAATAAGTTTAGTTATTTTTTAAGTATAAGTAAAAGGTAAATATTACATATGTAAAACTAAGTAATATTCTAAGTATAAGTTCATAATGATTACAAAATTAAAGGGAACACAGTTTTTCATGCAAACTTAGTTATTCAAGGCTTTAAACAGTTTCGATTTTATTGAATTTAAAGTGTTATCAAATAAATCAATTTCATAAAAATATTGGTTATACATATTTAAACAGCGAATGGTAAAATTATTTTGTGTATAATTTCTACGATGACGAGGTGGTACAAAAATATTTAAAATTCTGGAGGGGCGTACAGGAAGTCGTGCCTTACAAATGAAGTTTATTTTGGAGAGTAATGTGGGTGAATCCAATTTATTATTAACTAATTTAAACAAGGTAACAATATCAAATTGCTTACGACGATTTTCTAGAGACAAAAGTTTATAGTGAGACAAAGATTCCTTATATGATGATTGCTTACAATTATTGCGATAGTTTAAGATCTTTATAAATTTACGTTGGACTTTTTCTATGCAATCAATATGATGTTTGTAGTAAGGATTCCAAACGGTGCAAGCAAAATCTAATAAGGCCCTAATAAAAGAAAAGTACAAAGTTTTAAGAGTAACAGTTCTCTTAAATGGTTTTGTAATTCTGCATATGAAACCAAGGCTTCGGAATGCCTTTTGTATAATCTGGTCGATGTGATCCACAAATGATAGCCTACAATCCACAATAACACCTAAATCGCGAATGATGCTTACTCTGTTAAGTGTATTGTTATCGAGAGTATAAGGAAAGGAAATTGATGCATTCTTACGAGTGTAAGACATTACGTTGCATTTATCTGCATTTAAAAATAATTGATTTTCTGAGCAATACCTAGATAACGATAGTATAGCTTCTTGTAGTTTGTGACAATCAGATATTTCATGTATAATCCTAAACAGTTTAGTGTCGTCAGCATAAAGTAAATAATGTGTATCATTAAGCGCTGCCCCGATATCATTTATATATAAAGAAAAAAGTACTGGGCCTAGATGTGATCCCTGAGCCACGCCAGATGGGATAGGTAGGTAACTAGAGCAGTAACCTTTCAGGCATACTGCTTGGCTACGATTGCGGATATAAGAACTCAGCCACCTGAGAAGATTTCCGTGGACACCGAGCTTTTCTAACTTGTCAATAAGAATATCGTGATTAATTTTGTCGAAAGCTTTTGAAAAGTCTGTGTACACGACATCCACCTGAAGGCCAGAGTTCATAGCGTTTAATACATAATCAGTAAAGGTGAGTAAATTTGTTTCCACGTTACGAGATTTTATAAAACCATGCTGCTTATCTGTTATATGATGGCTAACTGCAAAAGACAACTGTTTGGTGACTATTTTCTCTAATATCTTTCCAAGGATGCATAGTTTTGAAATGGGCCTATACTGTATAATTTGTTCCTTCAGACAGTTTTTCGGGATAGGAGTAATGAGTGCCTTTTTCCAAATACTTGGAAAAACTCCTGTACTAAGCGATTTTTCATAAATGATGTATATTGGCTCAAGTAACTCTCGGGCACATTTTGAAATTAAAATAGGATGTATCCCATCAGGGCCAGCGACTTTACGAGTGTCAACGTGTAAAAGTTCTTTTAAGATTAATTCTTTATTTAAATACACAGTGTTAATATCAACTGAAGATTCATTGTCGTAGGTGTATATGTTAGAACAATTAGAAGAACTGCTAACAGGGTTAACAAAAACTGAGTGAAAATGCTCATTAAAGGTTTCGCAAATATCCCTACCGTCAGTCAATGTTTGTCCATTATAAGTCATGTTTAGTGGAATCTGACCTGAATTAGTTTTAGATTTAACATAAGACCAGAAAAAGTTAGGATTTTGGTTAATTTTATCCTCAGACAAAGATATATAATACTGGAAGCTCTCACTTTCCATTCTACGTAATCTTTTTCTTAAAAGTGAGAAGACTCTGTAGTCAGCTGGGTTATTATAAATTTTCCATTTTTTATGAAACTTACGCTTTTCACTACTAAGCTTTACTAGTGGCCGAGTGTACCAGGGAGGATATGAGTTGTTGTGGTTATTGGTATAGCTTTTAGGAAGTGTTATTTTAGTCTTTGAAAATTGACTTCTTTAGAACATTGGCACCACACGTATATTGATGATTCGTAAATGAAATGTAACGCGGTAAATACGTGCCGCGTGTACCTGCCGCTCCTTAGAGGTTTCTCTCCGGGTATCTAAAATTAATTTATTAAATCATTAAATAAAATATATATACATGTATATAGAGAGACCCTCTTATCTCAATATATAAAAACCTTTTCCTTATTCATTTTCTTTTATCTGCATCGTCCATCCATTGCATCTCCTTTTTGGTGATGCTGTTTGGATCGGCTTTGCAGGATATATCATCTCGGAACATTGCGTTGTGAAGTGTACATAGAATTTGAGAAAAAAAATATTAGTTTCTTATATTATTCTAAAACCCCAACGAAATTCTAACCGTTGCATATCTACAAATGAACGATATACATACGTGTACACCTAAATGTGTACTTTTACTCTATTAATTCTAAGAATAAAGAAATTATAATAATATTATAATATTTCAAGAAATAAATGTATTTACAAAAACTTTGTTTTATATATATAAATATAGACATAATTTTATCATTAGTTTTATTTTATCGAATATTATATGGTTCCAATCTATTCACATGCACAATCAATTCATGGTTATTTTGTATTTTTTTTACAAGATAATTGTCACATCCTATATATCGCAATACTCGAAATAAACCTTCATATGGTCGACCAAGTTTTCGACTTCCACCCGATATTCTTTCTGGACAATGTAACGAAACCAATTGTCCTACACGATTTATATCCAAATAGTAATACGTTAAACTCGTATAATCCAGACGGTGTGATGAATGCTGTTTTGTGATAATCTTTCTCCGCTATCAATAATTACTAATAGGCAAAGTTTAAATCTAAATCAGCGTAGAATTTCGCCCCAATCATCTATGTTATCATATCTTCGATGATATATAACAGATACGAATCTGTAATTACCTTCTTACTCAGCTTTCTATAATCCACACAAAATCTCCATGTCTGGTTAATCGGCATCAATAATGTCCCAAGCTGTCTTACTGACGCCGGTTGAAGTTTGGGAAACTCCTTCCTCGCCCGTTGGATGAATCACCTTCTAGAGTCTTTCCTTTACTCTTGGTATTCAGATGGCTCTTGCCTTCTATTATCTTTCCGCCATACTCAGTAGCGTATATAGCTGAAATAATCTGAAAAAAAGCAAACCACTACAACAGTACAACAGTACAACAGTACCCGGCGCCTCCACCATCTGGGGTGGTACGGGACCCTAGATGGACCTAATCTAACCTAGGGAGGTCTTCCTAATCAACAAAGGAATAACACTTATTACTTGAAATTACTTTTATTTATGATGAATCTATTTTATAATAAAATACAAGGATAATTATTAGACTATTTTGGGGACGAAGCCCGCAATAGAATTCCGTAAAGGAATTCCCTAAAGGAATCCCCTAAAGAGATGCCACGGAACAATCTTCCATATTCTATATATTTTACATTTTACAAATAAAATCAAATAATGACCGACTTATAAGTTGCCAGTCATAAATGTCGGCAAGTTTGTTTGTGCAATAACCTCTTTTATTAAATACGGCACAAGCAAACGTTGCAGTACCATCTTGAAGCGTTGGATTCTGTAGACATAAGTGACGACAAACTTGCTTCTTCGAGACTGCAAAGTCTCGAACATCGTCGAAAAGTTGATAGTCTATCGGTTTTTTACAGATTGCACTTTGGAGAGTGTGCGAATGCTCTTTTTCAGCTGATCGAACCTTTCCCCTTTCTCCACCGGTCAACTAGACGCAGATGGAAGTTTCACCCGTTTGTGGTTAGCGTGCCGAAGAGCCGAACTAAACGGTTTGATAGCTCATTTTTGGTTCGTGTTGCCAAAGAGTGGAACGATTTGTTTGCGTTTGTTTGTCCAGACAAATATAACCCTGGAGCATTCAAGTGTAGAGTGAAAAGGTACCTCTTGGACAGGCGTGTATGATCCTCGTCTTCATCGTCACTTTCCATCAGGTGAGATCGAAGACAAACGCCTGCTAATTATTAATAAAAAAAAAATATCGCGTGTATTTACATTTTCCATTAGCAGTGACTGTGCAAGAGTGGAACATGAATTAATACTCAAAGTTGTATACACAGGGATGGCAGTAAAAAATGTTCAAATGCTTCAGCTACTTCTCTGTCAGTTGACAACAATTTATCATTAATTTTTAAATTATATTTAGTGTGAGGGTCTTTTGCTTACCCAGTTTCCTGATTAATTGTATTCCATGCAGTTTTTGAAACGTTAGTACTATATTTAATTTTATTGTTAATATAATTAGATTTAGCTACACTGCATACTCTTTTAAATAATTAAGAACCTAAATTATCAATACCATAAATACACTAAAATTTGATACTTTATTTCCAAAGCCAATTTTGCTATATTTAATGTACACTTGTACATTAAATATATTGTTTGCTACACTACGTAATTTGGATTTTGGAATATTTTAAAGATTACGACAGTGAGAACGTTAGTGCGCGCTGCTTAAAAGGTGTGGTCCGGTGGCTGCCGGGCACATTGCGTTACGGGCGCGATTGGGGTAAAAGACTTTGACGACTGTGTCCGTTATACAAATTTTCGAGACACAAATAATTTGTTAAAAACGCACTATACACCTATTTTTATTGATGAAAATATACGACATGTAGGGTTAAAACTCTAACCTCTCCATATGGCCGCTATTTTATGTTTTACATTTTTTTTATAAGTTCAGGTACTTATATTGCAATAACTTTTAAAATAGCAGCGTTATCTTAATACAAAACAAAATTGTAGGACACCTTGAAGTATAGCCCACAAGATCGTGCCTAACATATTTGTACGAGTTCGACCACTTTCAAATAACTAAACGCCAAAACCTTGTTTTGGGGTTAAATTTACTATTTCAGTTTTAAGCATCGTCTACATACCTATACCTACAACCATATTAACATGCTTTTTTGAAACAATCTAAGAAAAAAAGATAGCGAAACCTTATCAAAGGTAATATAAAAACAGATCTTTAGGTAAAAAACTTTTGAAATTATAAATGGCTGAACTTAACTCTTTAATTAAGTGAAGTTCACACCCTTTTCCTCATCATCTCCGACCTGACCACTAGGCTACCACGCGTTATAGAAGTTAGATATTCACTTCACGGTGCGCAAGTACTTAATAAAGGGCGTCTAACACAGAACAAGGAAAAACTGAAAAAATCCTCTTTCTGTTGTTATTTCTACCTACTTTTGTATATTATGCTTAATAAATTGGTAAGAGAAATAAACACTTTTATTTGACACCCACACACTGTGCGATTCAAATGAAATAATACGCAATTTATATGTAGGTACATACACGTTTTTATTAATATGTTCATATGTTGAAACTTATGACACATATCTTAATGCGTCGGGGGTTAAAATATATTATTATAAACATATACATAAAAGAACATATTGATATGTGTAGGTAACAATTTGTTAACGGCAATCTGTAAAATTGATATTGTGTACATTACCTGGGGCCTCCAGTCAATGTATAAAATACAATAAATATTACTGTAACATTATAGGTAATGTATACAATTCCAAGGGATTTTATAGAATACCTACTGGCCGCCCGGTAGTGTATAAAGTAAATAGATCTTGGTCTATATTTATCAATGTTATGTAAGAACCTTTGAACTAAGATACCTATACCTAACTGCTGCACACTGACTTTTCTAAAACTAACAACCAGATTCCTCTGAAAAAATATTCTTTATAAGTAAGAAAGTTATGTTACATTATATCCTATAAGCAGTTGAAACAACAATTGCTACACTCAATAGGTGTTGATCTTTTATAGGAACCATTTCATACCTCGACCTGAACACTTTTTCTTATAATTTAGTTTTATGATATTTTGATTGAATGAAATTAGTATAATTTTAGTTTTTGCACGACATTATTCGTCGGGCGCTCGTCAGCTCAAATTCTCTTTCGGTATTCGAAACCTTTTTTGGCTTTGGTATTTGGCGTAATGCCATTGTGGCAGCGCGAAAGCTCCTCTTCTATTCTACAAGATATGTCAATAATCTAAAAGATAAAGTAGGTAAAATAAAGAAAAGGCTAGTGCATTTATGATTTTTTTTTAACTTTGTTTTATATTTTATAAAAATGATCGAAGGCATCGATTGACGATCGATCGATTGGTCTATTAGAAACTATCGATCGACTATTCCAATCTACCATCAATCGATGTCATCGATCGATTCGTGTGGTAACACCCTTAAGAGCACAACAATATATCCCACTCGAAAAAGATTGTAATGTAAAAAAATTGTATGACTCTAAATAAAGACGTTAACCCTTTCTATGCACTATAGTGAGTGCAAATAGTAGATATATGAATATTAAACTATCACATTTTCAACTTACTTTTAATACAAGAGGCGCCAAAGTACCACGTGCAAGTACATCGTATAAAAGTTGTTTTACATAAGTATGAAGCAATTAACTTACGGCCACAATAAAAACTGTAATCGATTAAAAACAATAAAACATACGTCAAACTACATGCAACTATGCTTAAAATGTCACATTTCAGTAATAGCTATGCGCAAAAAAAGAATTTTATGTAATAATTAATATAGCCATATACGAGTAAATATTACTTCCAAACCTTTCTAAGCACTTTAGTAAGTTTAAATAACAATTCTTGTTTTGATCTGATATTTAACTATTTTATAATATTTTTGCAAGTTGATGAAAACATTAACCGACGGCGCACAATAAAACTGTACATATCGACAGAAAAGATCTTGAACGAATAGAAACATATAATTTACGTCATTGCCCTACAGCAGCTATACTCTAAGTGTGTTCCGCGGAACCCTAGGGTTCCGTGATACCTCTGTCGGGGTTCCGCAAGAATTTAGAAAAAAAAATCAAAACACCTCTCTCTGGTCGCTCCGCGGCTGCGCGGACTCGGCGGCCGCGCGGAGACAAAACCCTATGAACGTTATTTAATTATTTATTTGTATTTGTAGAAACATGTGTTACAATAGCTGGTACAATATCTTATAAGTTTGGTATCAACAATTTTATACTTGTACAACCCGTTCGCTCTAAGTTTTCCGGTCTGTGGAATGCGCGTACCCTCCCCCACGTGACAACAAAGCTTATAATATGTCATAGTTTTACCCAAATATGTACGTACACAGTTTTTATTGTTACAATTAAATAAAAAATATTTTTATATTATGTTTTGCTGACGCTACTTTTCGAACGTCATACCTATCGCCAGCGGCAAACTTAAAAGGAGCGGGTACTATACTTGTGAGCGCGCAGTCTCTTTGATAAAAGCCGCCTCTGAATTAGACGCTATAGTTGTCAACAAGCGACTTTCGACTCTAACTTCAAAGGATAAAGTTGATATTGTTTACAACGCAATTTTTAAATTTCTGTTTTTATTTTTGCTTTTTGTTTATCAAAGGTGCCGACTCGAGTATTTTCGAGAATATTTGAGATCGAGTCTAGGACTAAGTAAAAAAGCGGCGATCGCGCTTCGCCCGTCGTCAGTTGACGATTAGCGTTCGGAGCGATAAGTTACTACCTACTTACAAGCTCGCTAGCGAGAAACTAGTGTTCATTGTTTTACTGCCTGCTGTAGTCTGTTGTCTCAGTTTTATACATTTCTTCACTGTAGGTACTAAATTTAGTCGCTTATACGCAGTAACGATTGTGCATTATTTAAACCCCACTATCCTTGTAACGTGTAACTTGATAAATAAAAAAGAATGGAACGTTGGCTTAAAGGTGTTAAACGTGTTGCAACAACATCTTCTAATGACGCTGAAAAGCGTTCAAAAGCAGTGCGCGCGGAGAATATAGCAATCACCAATCCAGAAGATGATGCCACGACGTCAAGCTCGACGGTTTCAAAGACGAAAAGAAGGAAGTATGATGAATCTTATATCAGTTTCGGATTTGTTGATTCTAACGGCTCACCTCTCTGCATGCTCTGTAGTAAACTGCTTCCTAATAGTTCCATGGCACCTGCCAAATTGCGCCGATATTTAGAAACTGTACACCCCGAGTCTAAAGACAAGAATAAATAATTTTTTGTTCGCAAAAAAGATCAGTTATTAGAAAGTCAAAAAAATATGATGCATGTAACACAAACTATCAACGAAAAGGCCACGGAGGCATCATATTTAGTTAGCTATCGCATTGCACAAGCAGGTGAAGCGCATACTATCGCTGAGAAATTAATAAAACCATGTGTATTAGACATAACAAAATGTATGCTCGATGAAAAATCTGCAAAGCATCTTTCTACTGTTCCGCTATCAAACGATACTGTTTCACGACGAATCCATGATCTGGCAAGCTACGTCAAAGAAGAACTAGTTACACGTCTACAAAATACACGATTCGCCTTGCAAATGGACGAGTCGACTGATGTCGCTGGTTTGGCTATCCTGCTGGTAATTGTGAGATATCCATATAAAAGTTCTTTTGAAGAAGACATGCTTATGTGTTCATCGCTGCTTACAAAAACTACCGGGGAAGAAATTTTTAATAAAATAAATATATTTTTTGAAGAAAATTATCTCAGTTGGAACAATTGCATTGACATTTGTACAGATGGGGCCAAGGCGATGACAGGTAAAACAGCAGGAGCAGTGTCACGAATGAAAAATAAAGCGCCTAACTGTAGTTCCAGTCATTGTATTCTGCATAGACAAGCACTTGCGATGAAGCAAATGCCGTAAAATTTAAAATTAGTTATTGATGAAGCGGTAAAAATAATTAATTTTATCAAATCAGGACCACTACAATCCCGATTGTTCTCATTATTGTGTGAAGATTATGGCAGCAAACATAAAACACTGCTGCTCCATACAGAAGTGCGATGGCTGTCTCGGGGTAAAACTTTAACAAGGCTATTTGAACTTAGAGCCGAGTTACAAATGTTTCTTTCAGCAGATACTTCTTTTAATTTGAAGGACCGTTTGTATGATAAAACTTGGTTGTTCCGATTGTCTTTTATGGCGGATATCTTTCAAAAACTTAACGAATTGAATTTATCGTTGCAAGGTAAACAGACAACAGTGTTTCAGGCCTATAATAAAATAACTGCTTTTAAAAGAAAATTAGATTTTTGGATCATTTGCATTGATAAGAAAGAAATAGAAAGCTTTACGTTACTCAGTGAGTTTGTTAGCAAAAACGACTCAGAAATGTTTGAAGATGATGTGTTTGAAGAATTGGTCCAATATCTCAGTTCGATGCGCGCATCTTTTGAAAAGTATTTTCCTGAAGAACACAATACAAAAATTAAAGTGAATTCATGGATTCATAATCCTTTTTATACCCAACTTGGAAAAGCCTGAAAACATGTCAAACGAGATATATGAATCTCTTTTAGAAATGTCATCAGACACAAGTATGGAGTCACTGTTCAAAACGACGCCTCTTAATGATTTTTGGTGCAGAATCCAAGATGAATGTGCAATGCTTGGCCAAATGGCTCTGGATATTCTTCTCCCGTTCCCAACTACATATTTGTGCGAAACAGGATTCTCTACCTACGCAGCCACGAAAACAAAATATCGCCATAGACTGGACGCCCAAGCTGATATGAGACTCCAACTTTCTTCCATCAAACCTGATATCAACCAATTGATGAAAAATAAAAAACAGTTTCATACCTCCCACTAGTTAGATTTTTTCTTTTTTAATGTTTTCTATTATTGTCCTAGCCAAGTGGTGAAGTAAATAATAATTAGTAACTGTTACATTGTACTTTTATTATGCTGATTAATAAAAAATACACTTATTAAAACAATTGTTTTATTGTAGGGTTCCATCAAGTATTTTGCCTCCCAAAAGGGTTCCGTCATTTAAAAAGTTTGAGAACCACTGCCTACAGTATCACACTTCAGATTCATGTGCAAAAAAAAATAAACAACCGGTATAAATGTAATTCTAAATATATTCTGTACTATTTTATGTTTAAAGAGCAATCATATTTTGTCCCACCTACAGTTTCCTGAACTACCAGAGGAAGAATTATTCAAGCTTTAGGTACATAGATAAATCATCTTTGTACGTTTACCGAAGCACAGAGACGGCATTTGATAAACTGGGAACACCTAGACGACCTTAGATTATTTCGTTACTATGTACTAAGTTTTTCTATATCAATATTTTCAGCGCTTACTACTAAAATGGGACAGTTTTAGACATGGTGTCATGCCTAATTGTGTTTGTTTAAGTGTTCCTATTAGATTTGTTCATGTACGCCATCATTTAAATTCTTTATCAACTCGCAAAACTTATTATATACGTGAAAATCTTGTAATGGTGCCTCTTGTTATAAAATTCAGTAGGCAAGTTTGTCACAGTTGTTCGACCTCAATTGAGTATTTCGTTGGTCTTAATATGTAAAGCTGAACCGTAACTACCTCAAGAAAGAAATTTAGTTGTAGTAATAAAGAAATGTATTCAACAAAAACACATTACTTACTAACCACTAAAGAGTTTTAGTATCATTTTAGGTATTTTGACCATGAGGTATTTTAAATATGGATTTTTCATACTAAGGCGTTTCAAACGTAGGTGTTATGGCTGTAGGTACCTAGCTACTTATATCCATTAGGGATTTGGACCATTCGATATTTAAAGGTTAGGCGCTTCATATTTCGTTGCTATCATTTTAGTAAACAATTAGGTATTCCAATTTTAGGCATTTTGAACATATGGATTTCAAGTGTAGGTAAGCGTATTTCTGGATTCTTTTACGCTAACAATTTTTTTTAGGTTAATAATAATATATATTAATATGGTTTATACCATACAGTTATTGTAGGCAAGTCTGCAATTTATTTTATTGCGTTTGTTTACTTCCTAAAAAAATGGTAAAAATCGATGCTTTTGAAAAGTAATAAGTGAGTGAGTACGTATTTTGAATGCCTCTATAGTATAATGAAGCTGCACCATACCCTTAGCTTAATGTTACTGAGTGTTTTTGCAACCTCAAAATGTAAATATTGCAACACCCCCCTCAAAAATTCACTAAAAATATTTTTGTTGAGTTTACTTATGTCGCGTCAAATAAATGAGCTATCTGTTTTATATAAACTGGATTCCCTGGCGTCATCTTATCTGCATATTAAACCAGTTCCACAACTAAGCTAAGAGCCACAATATCTTCGTCAATCGGTAGTCTTTGTACATGAGTGAAGGATATCGAAAGTCTTCAGTATTCTTAATCCAAGAATAGTTTACATCATTCATTTCTGGTGTCAATGTTGCGAAGATCAAGAACTGGCAAAGAGTGGGAGGTGCGAGTTTCAGCGCTGGCTCGCAATACCCATAACCTGATCCGAAGCATTGTGGAGAATTTGGACGTGGAACCAAACCCCAATAAGCAATTGATTGCACTTTCTGTTGGTGAGAAGTGTTTTGTTTATAAGCCTTATAATACTCATAGAAAAAATTTAGCAAATGAAAAGAAGGACCGTGATAACATTGGATAGCGGTAGCTCGTATTAGATTGAGTTGCTGTTTTATAAAATTATAACATTCTTCATTGATTTATTAAGTTGTTTTTATATAAGGCTCGTTTTTAAATACTTATATTCCGATAATTTTTAATTTTGTGTTATGTTAAATATTGGTATCTACATACTCAGTGTTCGTACCTATATGGTTCGTTTATGTAAATGTGTATGGGTACTTGTAAGGATTCTTACACAAGTATAACTGAGTTAATGACTATTAGCCTCAGGCCTCATTAGAATAGTTTTTGTATAAATTAAATATGAAAAACTGCTTGTAAAAATAGCTAATCAAGCTAATTAAAAGGTCAAGATTGGCAAGACAATTTTGCGACATTTTCCCTTAATACATTACAAACATACAACTGGGTCTGCGTTTGTAATTGGCGTGAATTTCTGTTAACAAATTTACGAAAACTTTGTTTGTAGGTGATCCGACTGTCTTTGGAAACTTAAATCCACCTGACAATGTACTCCAAGCGGTGCGGGAGAGCCTGGAGCTGCACACGAGCCGCAGCTACGCACCCAGCGTGGGGCACATGGAGGCCCGGCAAGCTGTCGCCGAGTACAGCGCGCACCAGGGTGACGTAAAGCCGGAAGACGTCATACTTTCCAGTGGGTGCTCACAAGCTATCGAACTGGCCATCACAGTGCTAGCAGATTCCGGGCAGAACATTCTAGTCCCACGACCTGGATTTATGATCTACAAAACCCTTGCTGAAGGACTCGGTATCGAAATAAAATACTACAATCTAATGGTACGTATTTCAAAGATTGACTCTATTTTAAAAGGAATAATATCCACGTAATTAAATGTGGGTATTATAAGGAATGCGGAGCCCACATGGGTATCCGACTTAATTTGTATATTAAACATGTGAGGCGATGATAGAGCCAGTTTCTAGAACCATAACAGGTTTTAGTTTATGTCACGAAACAAACATACATTTTGCATACTGTTTACGTAGGAACCGAATAAACGAAGGATTACCTTCAAACTTTTTTTTGTTCTTTTGTACATTGACAGAAATACTGGTAAAAATAAAATGGCTATTGAATATCTATCTACTTTAAAACAAAAAAAGAACCAAAGAGCGCTTAAGTAATAAATCTTTGATTTTGCAATAGTCTTTTAAAATTATTAAATTGTGCCTATCTATTTATATTTATTTAAATAGGTACTGCCGTACTTCCCGTACAGAGTTTTTGTATTTCTAGTTCATGAAGAATTTTAAGTAATTTACTTTATTTTCAGCCTGATAAGCAATGGAAAGTCGATCTAGAAGATTTAGAAAGTCAAATTGATGATGAGACGTCCGCGATAATTGTGATAAACCCATCGAATCCTTGCGGTTCCGTCTACAACAGAGAACATTTAACGGAAATTTTAGAAATCGCTGCCAGAAACCGGGTTCCGATCATAGCTGACGAAATTTATGAACATTTCGTGTTCTCCGGTGACGAGTTCATAGCTATGTCATCCATTTCAAAAGACGTTCCTATACTCACATGTAGTGGCTTGACGAAAAGGTTCTTGGTACCTGGCTGGCGAATGGGTTGGGTTATCATTCATGACCGACACAATATATTTGGCAAAGAAGTCCGCAGGGGATTGACAAATTTAGCTGGAAGAATAGTTGGTCCTAGCGCAATAATACAAAAAGCGTTACCGTCAATATTGAAATATACGCCGCAAAGTTTCTACGACGAACTTCTGTTATTTATCGAGGTAAGTTTCATAAGGAATATTTCCTGTACCTACGCTACGCAGCAATAGTCAGTTCACGTGGTTTTTACCCAGGTGGACTGTACGCGAGGTTACAATACATTAATAAACATGAATAATAAATGTTGTTTTCATTCAGAAGCTTACGTAAATTAATTTGATCAGGCACCAGTTCTTTGCAAATGCGTAATATTTTATGAATAATCTTGTTAAATAAGTGTTGTTGCGTATTGATGTGACTTGATTAATTTCAGAATCAAGCTAAACTGGCGTATGAAGCATTGCGTCGAACTCCTGGCCTACGACCGATCATGCCACAAGGCGCCATGTACATGATGGTGGAAATTAAGATGTCTTTATTCCCAGAGTTTAAGAATGAACTTCAATTTGTTCAGCAATTGGTGGCAGAGCAATCAGTTTTTTGTTTGCCGGGCCAGGTAAATGTCCATTTATAAATCGAAATCTTAGATTCAAAATAATCAAAAACTAAGCACCGTTATTCGAATATGCTTGAATGCAGTTGCAATATGGCCTTGCCGTATAAGATACCTACTTACCTCGAGATAAGGTTCTTTTTTTGTTTTTCGTGTTTTAATGAAATATACAATTATAATTTGTAATACTCATTCTAATCTAATTTCTAATTGCATTGCGTGACTTCGTGCAAAATGAGAGATGCTGAAAAGTTACGGAACACTACTACTAAGATCTCAATTAAGGAAATTATTTTAGAAATTACGTAAATATGTATACATATTTTTTTAATTACAATGGTCTTATGATTTCGGTCAGCATTATGAAAAAAAATAGCAGTTGGTCAGAACTTGATAGTTTTAGATTATAACGATTGACTTATTCCACAGCAAAAAAACTGACTGTTGAATCCAGTAATGATGTTGAAAATTCACAGTAACAGTGATTTGCAGAGACTTGAAATATAATCTCAAAATTTTCAAAGATTTAGTTTCAAAAACATGGCTATTGTGATGCTATTTTCAAAAGGCCACTAAACAAGCAATGTTTTGAGATGATGTGCAGTATCATCTCGATACATTTTTTTTTTCACAGCAATCAGCAACTTTGGTCAGGTTTTTCGCAATGAAATAAAATAAAACAATTTAACTCTTTTTCGTAGCATAGTGTGCTAGTTTCCGTCAAAATGATTACTAGGTTGTCTCAACTAACTAATAAAGAAAGTCTTGGTAAAAAAGAAACCGCGATTTAAAAGATATTTATTGCAGCTGTAGGCAAAAAAGGACCAAATAGTGGAAAATTTCATAAAAAATCACAAAAGTGGCAATATCTCGAAAACCAGAAATTTTAACTAGAAGCATGTTGGTGTTATCTGATAGGCCTAAAGTCCATCTACCTCCAGTGTCACCCTTAAGTGTAATTTCCGGGACACCCTGTATATACTTATAAAAAAATAGATTCGACTCTGTATTTCAGGCTTCAAAGCATGTGCAATTATAGACATAAAATAGAAAGCGACGTTTGTAATATGGTTAGGGCCCCAGATTTGCGTTCGAATCTTATGTAGTGTCGTCGTACCCTAGTATACAGGGCGCCTAAAAAAGAACGAACTACGGGAAAGCGATTCTTGTCCTATACCT
This sequence comes from Marasmarcha lunaedactyla, assembly GCA_923062675.1. NCBI lineage: Eukaryota > Metazoa > Arthropoda > Insecta > Lepidoptera > Pterophoridae > Marasmarcha > Marasmarcha lunaedactyla. The sequence continues at coordinate 10,415,718 of OV281346.1, read as the reverse complement.
GGGCCTATAGTTCAGTTCGCTGAGGCGCTCGAGTTCAACGAATAAAAAATAAAAAATCACCAAAATTATCTGACTTTAATTGAAAGTTTGAATCATACCCAGATACAAAGGGAGCAAGCAAGAAGGAGCTGGTATGGCGAACAGAATATAAAAAAACATCTTGGGCAGAAATGTCTGCTGTCCCTACTAGAGCCAAACCCTGGCGTAGCAAACTTGGCCGCTAATCAAACTTACTTTTTGTTTCAGTGTTTCATGTACCCCAACTACATGCGTCTCGTGCTGACCGTGCCCGAAGACAAGCTACGCGAGGCTTGCCATCGCATGACACTGTTCTGCATGGACCACGTTGTGTCCAGAGAGAAACTGAATGACATCGACAATGTCTTGACGGTTCCTTGCGAATCTAATGTTATCTGTTAAGGTTTATTATTTTAACATATTTTTACAGTATTGAAAGTTAATTAGTTAAATTACTATTCAAAACCACTAGCAAATTTTTAGACAATTTCTTAAACGGTAAACCGACATTATGATACTTAGTGAAAAAGTTTGTATGTTACGAACAATGTATTGGCTGCTACCTAGCTGATCATCTTTCTTTGACTTAACATTGTGCGTTATGAACTTGTTTGAAAATAAGAGTGGTTAGAGATGGATTTGTGTAACGTTTTTATTTAAAATGTTTGCTAAGTTGTTTATCTCATAAGTATCTTTTATCATGATTTATCTAAAGTGAGGGTAGCTTTTGTGTATTATCAGCATTTTAAAATATAGTCAGCTCATAGCGCATCTAGGTCCAGTTTTGTACCAATTAGATGGTAAAAATTGTTGTTAAGATTATCTTTGACGCTTTAAGATATTCACTTGTTGTAAAAGGATGTCAAGAAAATAATGATATTTCAAGAATACCAGTAGGTGACAAATATACCTGTGCGTATGTACTGTAGGCACGTCCCGATGACTTGTACAGAAAACGCTTGATATAGATTTAATATGTAAAATATGTACTTGCAATAAATGTTGATTTTTGTAATAATTTGTATTATTGAGTTTTGTTTTACCAATTTCGAATAAATACTACAATACAAATACTAGTAATAAAACGAATCTTTAATTAGATTATTCTCAGTGTAAAAAAGACTTGCGTGTTTGTTTGAAGAACTCCAAGTTAGTGTTGCACGCCCGACTAGGTTTTGCAATTCAACTCAGACCTACGTACTCGGCTAGCACGCATTAGAGAAAGTAATATGGGAAGTAACCACTAAATACATAGTTAGGCAAATGCCTACTAATGCCTTGAAATTCAATTTTAAGATATTTCAAGAAAGATTACATTGTCAAAAATAGTTTGGAAAAAATGTCATGCCATTTACAAGATTTAACTTCGATCATAGTCAGAGGAGGGCTGAAGGACGTTTTAGAATTGTTTTTGAAGTAATCTGTTATGCGATAAATGTTTCAGATTCCATGTCTCTAATATTCAAAGCAACTAAAAGCATTCTTGTTGTTCAACATTTTCACAATAAATCAGTGTTATGATTTTACCATCCACATCCAACCATTTGAAAACGTAAGACTATAAACATAATAGGGATACCTGCAACATTGCAGCAATTTTTTTTTACTTTATTCGTAGCCAGCACGTGATCCATCTGATAGTAAGTTGCATCCGCACCGTTTTTGTTCTTTTTTAAATATTCGGTCAAACTGTCTGTCAGACTGTATTGAAACAAACGGACCTAAACAAAGCAAAGACTCTCAGTTGCCACAGACTCAATGGTACAAGCAGGCTGTTTCATATTTTCCTTCAACATGGCGGAAAATGGAAACGTCACGATTTTTGTTTCAAAATAGAACATTATGCACAATATAATTTTTTTGAAATTTTTTGTGCAATCTGTTGTCGAACTGGTGTACATCGCGTTAACTGAAAATAAAACGTCTCCATATCAATGTAAGATACGTTGTCTAACGAAAATTATTTTTATCTTCCCCTCAACTATTTTTCTAAATATATGTATTCTTGCTTAATGTCTAGCAGATAACTCAAAAAAACGAACGAGATATAGACAATATGTACAAGATTAAAAATGTAGTGCCATGGCGATGAAACATGCGTGCACGGCAATGAAACACAAGAAACACAGGCACAGACACCGACACCGAACCTATCCTTTTAACATAAATCATCGCCCCGATATTTGCGATACAGCAATCCTACAAACTTTTCACTTAACGGTACACAAGTCATCTACCAGCATACTTCGGAACACCGACCAGTAGTGATGCAGCTAGGTATTTTAAGTGACCCTATTCCTCAAATGAGGTCACACATCGATTGGGTCAAACTAACAGAAGCCCTGAAGGCAACTATAGCCCCGACCTAAACACCATTCCCGATTCGTGGTCATCCTTCGAGGAGACTAATCTTGCAATCGGCGCTTTCACTGCCATTAGTGCGTCCTCCAGGCAGGTTCTGGCGGCGAATGATAGCCACTGGGTCCTGCCTGAGGATGTGAGGGAGTTGTTGAGAGCAAAGAACGCATTCATCCGGGCGTACAATTACACTCCGACCGAGGCAAACCGCATCCGTATCAGGGCCCTACAGCGAGACGTTAAATCTCGCATACGCTACCTGCGGTCTAACAACTGGGACGTGCATCTTCAAGAGATTCCGCCATCGCATCTGGCTTACTGAAGCTTGCTGATAACTCTCAAGATGGTCTCTACCACGTCATCCATGCCCCCGCTCCTTGCTGTTAGTTTTTTATTATTGTTAGTTTTTTTATTATATACTCATTGCGGTTATAGTGATTAAATTGTTATTGCAGAACATTGAACTATGCCTTTTAACTAAGTTCGATAATGTATGATCATATTTTAGAATGCACGTAATGATTGATTCTTAAAATTTTTTGACTACGTATTTTTTTGTCTCGGTACAGATTGCTATATAATTCTTTATCTATTTATAGCGTGTTTATATAACATTGGTTTTTTTAATTCTTTATTTATTATTGAGGGTTTCTTTTATTTTAAAGACTTCACCCTCATAGTTCTTACAAAATACAGTCAATAACAATAAATCAACTTAACCTACATTTTAAACAAATGATAACTGGTTTATAGAGTAATTAAGCGGCTTCAGAGGTAGGACTAGATAATATACTGTTACATATACCCACTTCACCATTAAAATTAATCTTAATAAAGAATTCGTGTCTTTCAGGCTCGTTCCGGACACACTCCATCATAATATGGTACGCATCTTCAAAAATATCACACTCAGCGCAATTCGGAGAAGTCGCATTAGAAATGCAAAACTGTTTAGGGGAATGTGTCCGCAGTGAAGCCAGAAAGCAGTAACTACATCTCGCCTGCACATGTTGCTTCCTTCATACCAAGGGGATCTGTTCAAGACTGGTTAAATGGTCCTGTACCAGATCCCCGCGGTCAACGACCTTTCGTCAAAATGCTCGCCCCACACTTTCAAACAATACTTTTTCACTTCAAATAATAGTTCATGATGAAATGGCAAACAATTATTGTATTCCTTCACTAATAGCCTCTTTAGCCAAAGAATCGACAACCTCATTTTCATCAAGACCAACATGTGCAGGTATCCACTGGAGAATGACCTTTTTATTAGTACCCTCCAACATGCAAATCAGCTTTCAAATTTCGTAGCCTAACGGAGAGTCTCGAGCGCTCGAGGTCAATACATGTAGCAATGCGTTTTTTGAGTCTGATAGAATGACAAACTTATCGTAATTCAAAGATTCCACATACGAAAGAGCTTCGAAGGTTGCGATTAACTCTACCCACATTATGGATACATTAGCATTAATGCTAAACTTACAGTGAGTGTTGGGGGTCAAAAAAGGCCGCTACACTGTTACAGTTCTCTTTAGACCCGTCGGTACATATTTTAAAGTAATCAGTGTAACTGTTACGTACGAGGGTGAATTGAAAAGTTCGCGGCCTAAATAAGAAAACACAGGAATAATGCAATTATTTATATTTATTTTTCTACATACTCTCCTCCTAGGTCATAGCACTTAGTCCAGCGGTCCTCCAAAGCCTTGATCCCATTTAAATAGAAGGTCTCGTCAAGGTCTTCAAAAAAGGTATCTACGGCTATTTTGACCTCCGCATTGGTAGAAAATTTCATTCCGCCTAAGTGTTTTTTTAGTTTTGGAAATAGGTGGAAGTCAGAAGGTGCCAAGTCAGGTGAATAAGGGGGATGAGGAAGCAATTTGAAACCACATTCACTATTTGAGCCATCGATTCTGCAAATGTGTGAACACGAGCATTGTCTTGATGAAACAAAACTTTCTGGTCAACAATCCTGGTCTTTTAGACTTTATTTCTTCGCGTAAACGACGTAATAGTGTAGTAGTATGCAGAATTTATAGTTTGACCTCTTTCTAAGTAGAAAGAGGTTGATTAAGTAAACAACCAAGATGACATCCTTAGAATCCCAGAAAACCGATGCCATTACCTTGTTTACTGAAAAACACACCTTGGCTTTCTTGGGGGTTGGAGATCCGGGTCTCATCCATTGTTTGGATTGTTGTTTGGATTCAGGGATATAGTGATGAACCCATGTTTCGTCCATAGTAACAAACCTTGCCAAAAATTCGTTTGGATCAGCTTGAAAAACCTCCAAACAGTCTCTAGAAATCGTGACCCGAGTTCGTTTCTGTTCAACTGAAAGGAGCGCGGAACCCATCTTTCAGACACCTTGTGGAACCCAAATTCGTTAACGATCATGTTTTGTTTACGTTCATATGAAATCCCTAGAGCTTCAGCTATCTCAGATACTTTCAATCAGATCACATATATTTTCGATGTTTTCCGAAGTCGTAGCTGTAGAAGACCATCCAGAGCGAGGTTCATCTTTGAGGCTCTCTCATCCACGTTTAAATTCAGCTGTCCACTATTTTATCACTGTATACGACGGAACAGATGTTCCTAAAGTAGCCTTCATATCTTCAATAATCTGCTTTGGAGTTAAGTGTTTCTTATGGAGGTATTTGATCACGGCACGGTGCTCTAAACTATCCATTTTCAAAATTAATGAAACTTACTCTCACTTTATGTTCTATAAAATAAATAATTACGCATGTATCTCTGACAAAAATTGCACAGAGTCTAACAAAAAGTCTAGGTTTTACATGGGGGTAGTTTTATAATAGTATGTCAACGCTATCTATGTTGGGCCGCGAATTTTTCAATCCCCCCTCGTATAACATGACACACTTGTTTCAGATTACGCTTACTATACATCCTTTCACATTTTTCTATTAATGGTAAATAACATCTTATATCGAGATCCACATTGCAGACCCATGTATCTAGAGAAAACATTTCGCTTTGAAATTTTTTAATACCATAAAAAACCTGTTGAATTTCTACAAGTAATGGAATTTTATTGCGACGCCAATAACATTGTGACATAACTCTTCCTAATACATTAAACATTCAGTAGAGGTATTATTTTTCATGGCCTTATATTTCAGCCGGTATTTTGCAGCTAGATATTTTCTCCTAACAGAGAGAGGAGGGATACACAGCTCACTATCTGTAGTAGTTTGCGGGACGGCTATGTTAGGTTTAGATAAACTCGGGTCCACAGTAAATATGAAATATATATATTCAATGTTCACAAACCACAAGATACACAGAAGGAGAATAAATTAATTGTTTTAGAGAGTTCAACACGGTAAAATACGAGCACTAATACATAACACATATAACAGACAGTCGCTCTGTAAGCTTAGGTTACTACGCGTTGTCGGAGATCGATCGACAAACGGAGCGCTGAGAGGTACCAGGCTGTGCGCGTGAGGAGTAAATTCTAAATATAAATAATTTAATAAATAAATTAAAAATAAATAATATATAGAGACGTACTTAAGTATATAAAATTAGGTGTTGCATGTAAATGTAGGATATTAGTATGAATATTGTAGTTTATATACCTATATGTTGGTTTGTAATAAGTTATAATATAGATATAGGTATATAATAATAGAGTATACATACATGCGGTAAGTCACCCACACTCTCCATCATGTGAATGGGAGTGGATTTGATAAACCCTCCAACTAATCTTAAACATTGTTTTTGTAATTTATCAGTTTTGTATTAATTAGACTGACAACTTCTATCATAAAAAACACAGCCATAGTCAATCCTACTTCTTACCACCGCTATGTACAGTCGACGTAAGTGACTTTGATGCACCCCCCAACCTTGACCTCGTAATATCTGCAATATATTTATAAATGTACAAACTCTCCCTTTTAGTTCATTTATATGTTTTGACCATGTAAGACCACGATCCAACCAAAGACCTAAATATTTAATATTATTTACAACTTCTATGTCATTATTATTTATTTTAAAGTTAATCTGGTCCCTTTTGTAACCTTTTTTAAAATGCATAATTTTTTTTTTAAAAAGATATGTTTGGTCCTTTTGGGCACTTTGTAAAATTTTGTATCCAGTAGAGCCAAGGGTCTCAAACTTTCTTTCTCAAAATTTCTTTTTATCTTTGGATTATGATTACCTGTAGGAAAAACTGAAAAACTTGACTTACTGAAAAACTTGTTTTTATCTTTGGATTATGATTACCTGTAGGAAAAACTTGACTTACTGAAAAACTTGTTTTTATCTTTGGACTATGATTACCTGTAGGAAAAACTGAAAAACTTGACTTACTGAAAAACTTGTTTTTATCTTTGGATTATGATTACCTGTAGGAAAAACTGAAAAACTTGACTTACTGAAAAACTTGTTTTTATCTTTGGATTATGATTACCTGTAGGAAAAACTGAAAAACTTGACTTACTGAAAAACTTGACTTACTGAAAAACTTGTGTAATAATAATCATAGATTTAAATCAATAGATTTGCCCGCACGTGTGATGGAGTTGTCATGCTCATTTACACAAACAGAGCAAGTCACGTCATCAATCGTCAAAGAATATAAATCAGATGTGACAAAGATCTTACGCTGGAAAATACGCCTAAAAAGTTTTACAGGTTTATAGACACAGAAATATATACAAGTAAACATTTAAAAATCACTTATTTTAACATACAGATAATAGCTTTATAACTTACACGTCAATTGCCTGCAAAAAGCACCAACTTATAAAATTTTTGGCATTTTGTTATATGTGTTTTTTAAGTAGTGTAGTCTTACATTATCACCTTTATAATTAATTTATAATTAAAGTTCATTTAATATTTGGAAAAAGCCCAAGGTTCACAAAAAATCTTCAGTTCAACAATCTTTCTATTTTGTTACTTATAAGTAAAAGTAGCTAATCAGTTGGCCTTTCAATTTGTATCTAATTACTTATTCTTTGGCAGCCGGACGCTTCTCCGCCCCCTCCGCGTCTCGCCGCCATGCTGCCGTGCGACACAGACGAGTAACGCCAAAGAAATCATAAAAAAAATTTGTAATTAGTTACTTATGCATGAAAAGTAACACCTTTACCCTTGTTTGTGTTTCGGCTTATATTTTTACACCCCCGAAAAGAACACGACGGCATAATTCAATCTTAAACAATAAATTTTAAGAAAAAACACTGTGCACACTAAGTCGTTGCACTGTACCACTCACGACAAGCGGTCGTTGGATACTGAGACAACACTTGTGCATGCACAACTTTGAGTGGAAACCTAATTTCGTACGTTCTTTGTACCGAAGGGGCACATCTATTGATTTAAATCTTTGATAATAATTACATTAACACATGGCTTATTTATAAAGAAGATATACCGTCTCCATGCTGTGCTTGAGATGTCTCTAACTATGTATATATTGATGTTTAAACATGTTGCGAAACTTACTGTTGTAATTGTTTTTACTTGTATGAACAATCTTTTGCACGTGATATAGGCATTACCTTTTCAATCTACTAAATTATAACCAGAGCACTGCAAACACGCGTAATATTTAAAATTTGTATTAGTTTATCAAAATATTTATAATATGTATTCTATTTCAATTTATCTAATATTTCCTTTAAAAATGCCTACTAAAATAAAATATCTTAAATTACCTCTTTACAATGCCGGATCATTAAATACAGGACATGACGACTTTGTAGTCGCAATGGATCGTTTTAGTCTGGATATTGTTGCAATAAATGAGACCTGGATACACTCTGGTCGAGAAGCCTTACCTCCTGTAATTTCTAGTTATCGTCCTCTGCACATTCACCGAGGAAGGGGTGACGGTGTCGCATTTTACGTCAGAAGAGAATACGATTCCAATACGCTACGAAAAACATCCTGATACCGGCATTGAGCAATTATGGCTTTCGGTACAAACCATCGGCTCTAAAGTCCTCTAAACCGCTTTCGTCATGGGTAGGCTGCACCCCCTAATCTGCAAGAAGAGTAAAATGTCGCTTAGAAATAAGCTTACACTTTACAAAACTTGCATCCGCCCCATCATGACATATGCCAGTGTGGCTTTCGCTCACGCCAGCAAGTCGAATCTCAATCACTTGCAGGTACCCATGACGAATGCGGCTCGGTCCCGGACGCGTTTTATGTGATCCGCGAATGTTAGTCCACTATCCAAAGTGACTCCTAAATATTTGACTTTTTTAGCCCATGGGATCGGAGTACCAAACAGGGTACTGACCTAATCTTTTGCAGGGTTTCGTAGAGGTTGTCCTAGAGCAGGTTGAGAGAGAGAAGTACACTACTGCACTTTTTTCTGGGTTGACTTCTATTCTCCATTTCGGTCATCGATATGTATGAAACGGATGCTATTTTGCAGACATTTGAATTTGGTCGGGTAATCAGCCATTGTTTATTGCTATTGATTTTTCTCGATATCTAAATATCTGAAAACATTCCAAGCTGTTATTGTTACTATATATTATTTGATAAAGCGCTCTAATATTTTTGGTTCACACCGACATAACTCTAGTTGAGCTGGTATCTTGTAAATTGATGTCAAAGTTATGACGTCGTTGTTTTGACTTTTAGGAGTATTATTCAATAAAGGTATCAAGTAGGACTGAAAACAGTTTTCAGCAAGCTTATATGTTGTCTCGTGATAATTTATTTTAAATATATCCAATTACTTGAAAACCACATTTTCTCAAATCTTATTCCGACACAGATTTGCACAAATCAATAGCTACTTGTTCATGTTTATTTTACAGCCGCACATTCAATGGTTACCGAGATACACGATTCTGCAAAACGTTACCGCAGCAGGAAATGGAATATCTGGAAAACCTGAAGACTCACAAATTATTTTTTTAGCGTACCAATTCACACAAATATAAGCTCTCTGCACATCCACAATATTTCTCTCTACGATTATTCGTTTAGAATTTTCCTGCTGGAACAGCATTACCCTAGCAGGAATCGTTTTTTTTTAATTTTTTAACGTTGTAACGCACACACATTTTCGTATCCTTTTTGTAAACTATTGAAAAAGTATTGGTTTTTGGTGTGCAAAATTATTAAAAAAAGTAATAAAATATTTAAATAAAATTCATTAAAAATTCAAGACGTAAAAATCGTTGTTTCGCATGTTTTTCATTTTCTTGCTTCACAGATCTTATATTTTTGTAATACAAATACAGAATAATATAAATGATTTTTAAACATACATTCGTTGTTTTAATAAGTAAATTAACTTAAAATAGTGTTACTTTTTTGTTACTTCTGGCGACGTTGCCACTCCGTCAGTGAGCCGCACGCGCGCGTTTTCGTTGGTGGTTTTTTTTGGGGGTTAGGATGCTCTTCGGATCGCTTGAAAAAAGCGGTGGAGAGCGTCCTAAGGTGTTGTTGTACTGTAGGTAAGTCGAGACCCTTGTGCAGGTCTGCGTTACGCACGTACCTCGCAGCTTATACAAATAGGAGGGTTTGGCATGGGCAAAGATTGGGGTGGCATACGTCATGACTGGTCTGACGCAAACCTTAAAAAGCGTTCGCTTGTTCCTAAGAGACATTTTACAGTGCCAGCTTAACATACTGTTTAGGCGGGCCATGTACAGACGGGCGAGTTTGGTAACTCTAAGAATGTGAGGTCGGAATGATAGCGTTCGACCGAGCGTTACGCCTAGCTACTTGGTGGTTAGTGCCCACGGGATGGGCGTATCTAGCATTCGGATATGAGAGTCGTAGGGGCGACGGCGTTTATGTTCGAAGCGCATCGCAGAGCTTTTCTCTGGATTTACATATTTGTCACAATATTTTTCAATTCTAAAACCAATAATAAAATATCAAATTACATACTTACCATTATATTCCTAAGAGTAGATCTCACACTTTATAAATATTTTGCGATCAGCTCGGGTAATACCGGTGTGTCTTGTTATACGATACGGTGCGGTGCCTGGCTACCGAATTATTTCAACTCCTACAAACTTATGGTTACAAGTTACAAGTCAAATTAGATAGTAAAAGACACAGAAATAATATTAATAAAGTTACTGATACTATCATAGGTAACGTTATTACATTTACCGGTAAAAAATTTGAAAAGTATCGATACCTTTTATAACGTTACTTTACCTATAACGTTACCTTTCAAATTCAAATTCAAATATTTATTTCTCAACATTGACAATTACTTGTTCTTATTGACGTCAAATAAAACATGATTCTACCACCAGTTCGAAAAAAAACCTTCGTGAAGAAGAACTGGCAAGAAACTTCACGGGTATATTTTTATTTTTCAAAATAAATTTACAGAGTCTCTTTATGTCTATACAAAATTATTCTTTTCTGCATCTGTGGTATTGTTACCTATTGGTACCTTTGGTATTGTTACCTCCCTTAATAACGATACTTCTGTTTGTAAGAGATAACGTTGCCAATTTGTAGGATATCAACCAGGTTGTAAGAAAATAACTTCTCGATGAGGTTGGCCACATGGTCATGATTGTTCATCAATGGCCAAATCGTAAGACGTTTGCGAAATATTGTTAGCACATCATGAAATGCGACCATTTCATGAAGTGAGCAATGCTATAAGTTGACCACGACATATTCTTTATTTTACTGATTACATATTAAATCAGTCTCCTCTCTTGCTGTCGGTTGTTAAAGATGTCACAGACGCTCATTTAAATAAAATAAAAATTAACTTAGGATGATTGCAACGGAGGTCAAGGTCATAAGGATACACACGATATGTAAGAATGATTCCTTATAATGATTTGAGATTTACAAAATCATCACGAAATAAATCGAAGGGAAATAGGGCATAACAACGTCTACCGGGTCAGCTAGTGTATCATATAATAAATAATAAAAGAAACGTTTGCTGCAGGCCAGGCAGTACAGCACAGATTCTTCGCCTTGCATTACAACCTAAAATATTATGAAGCAAACAGATTTAGCCTTTGACGTACAATCCATAATAGAACAAAAAAAATCAAGTATAGCCCGTGTCAAATGTGTTTGACATTTTAATAATTGAACTGTGCTTAACCGTGTAAAGAGTGATTAGATTTAATTCGGAATTAAAAAACTACCTTGAAGACGTATTCAAAATATCTAAATCGGTCACGTCATAAAATCCAAGATGTCCCAGCAGAAGACAAATAAAAAGTTCAAGTGGGCTTTAGATTACACCACAAAGTAAGTTCAATAAGTACATCTACTTTGTCTAATCTATTCCGAGTCGCACAATTTACTGTTTTATATTTTTACAGGAGTCGTAGTCAGGAACTGCCTGCACCACCTGGGTACAGTCAATCTAACAACGCTAACTACACCGAAATATCCAAAGACTCTGATTCTAATTTGCTATTGATAAAGAAGTTATGGGATGTTGCCTTGGGACCACTGAAACAAGTGCCAATGAATTTATTCATAATGTATATGGCCGGAAATTCAATATCAATTTTTCCTATAATGATGGTTGGGATGTTAATTGTTCGCCCAGTAAAGGCATTGTTTTCAACACAAAGTACTTTCAAAATGGTTGAAGGAACCCAAGCAGCTGGACAAAAGTTTGTTTACTTTATTGGAAATATTGTAAATATATTGCTGGCTTTATACAAGTGTCAGAGTATGGGTCTGTTGCCAACCCACTCCAGTGACTGGTTAGCATTTGAAGAGCCACAAACAAGGGTTGAACACATAGCAGGAGGGTTGTCCTTATAACTTTTAAATAAAGTAAAAAATTCAAATTTTATCTATTTGTATGAATGGTAATGTAATTGTATTAAAGTATATACATGAAATAAATCTAGACAATATAAACTATGTAAAATCATTTGTCTTTTGAGGCCCCACTTCCATCTTTACTAAGCTCTGCCATTTTCTGTTTAAGATAACATGTAGTCTTTTCAAGTAATTTTACAGGATCTTCTACATTGTCTAACTGAAATAAAGAAAACAATATTATTTTATAATTCATATAAAGCTACACAGACGAGCTATAAAAATAGTTCCTGGCTGAAAAAAAAAACAAAAAACTAACCACTTGTCTTTTTTGTCCGGTGTACAGTTTTCTAATTCCTTTTTAGAGTCAACCTGTATTTAAAAAAAATATAGTTATTATTAATTTATTATGATAAAACCAGGAACAATTTTTGCTCTTTTTATGTTGATGACTAATCACATGTAAATACAGACTCATCCATAGCTTTGCTTTCAGAATAAATTTTGTTTTGAAAATTAAATATTATGGTTATAGAAATACAGAATGACAATATTCCAATCAGTTACACAATGGAGGTGATGTTCAATTAACTGATTTTTATAAATATCAGTAAAAGCTAGATAAGAAAGTTAAACAAAAATACAATAAAACTACATTGAATATTAACCTGATAGTTTTGAGCTACATAGACTCCAGTGTACAGCCCAGCACCAAATATTAACTGCAACAAAGTAAGTGTCCATTATGAATCCTCTGAAAAATGTTCAGATATGATAAAAAACAAGTACAGTTTCTGATTTATTCAGTAATATTTATTACTTACAGCGGTTTTCAGAAGTTGAGCACAACAGCCCATTATTCATTAAATGCTTATCAAGAATGTTTTGTAGATGATATTTTTTCATCTAGCCATATTTTAAAGCATATTTTTTTTGTAAATTGTTCAGGAAAAATATGTTGAATGATATATTCTATTTTTGAATAGTGACAGGGGTGCCAAAAGTCATAATTTGTCATAACAAATGGGAAACTGACAAAAGTTATTGTATTATTTTAAGCCACAGGTGTATGTATGACTTCAATACAATGTTTAATTCCTATTATAATTTTAATTCAGTAAAGGTTCTTAAGCTTAACATATTATAGAACTGGATTTTACTTTAACCAAATGAAAACATTACCTAGTTAACTATAAAAAGCACTTCATGATAATGATAAATTATTAGCCAAGTGTGTGAAACATCACAAAGAAACTTATAGCTTACCAAAGCTTTTATCATTTTGGAATAGGAGTGCGAGGTCTCGTTGTATTTACGTAGCAGAAAGTAAGAGCTATTTTTGTAACAATATCTTTGTTCAATATTCAGCTGAAATATACATGCAACAATAGTTCACTCACTATTCTATCAACCTGCTGATTGAATTGACAATAGGTACTTACATGATTACCTTGACATTGACATGAACATAAAGCTACATATAAAGTAATATGTACATAGCATGGAGTTCATACGTAGGTTAATTATATTAGAACATTATATTGATACATATCTAGGTGATGTAGGTACACACTACACTATCCCCCTTATAAAAAAAAAATTAAAATTATGCTATATTGCCAATCATTTTCAATTAAAACTTTATCACCATAACATGAATTTGTAAAGTAACAATGCAAGAATACTCGAACTCTTAATTAAATGTCATCCATCACCTTAGTTGGATAGGCATACATTTCAAGCAATACAATATATTGTGTTACAAAAAGGTGTTTAGGTACAATTAACAAGATTTGAAAAGATTTATGAAGGTCCACTTCTGCTCGGAACGCGAGCCGTAAGATACTACTAAAACTAAGTCAGACATCTCTCTTAAATTCTAGCTCTTCATTATATACAAGTCAAACATGCGATAAAGCTATATGCCAAGAGGTTACAATAATGTAAAATAAACCGAATGTAAAATCTAAACAATAGTGAAACATTATTATGCATAAATTTACTTTAGTGGCAGATAACAAAATATGTTGGGTAAGAAATAAAACATTATATTTAATTAATAAAAAACAAATCATAGAGAGTGTCGATGCCTCGATCTTAGGGTGTTACCAAACCAATCGATCGACATCGACCGGTCGACGTCGATCGACGGTTTCTACCACACCTGTTACCTGAGATCTGGGAGAGGCTGAGATCAAATGATACGTAGCAAACTCGAATCCCAAAATTTTATACTTTATACTTATAACAGTGTTAATAATAAATAAAAATTATTTTAACAAAGAAATGAAATGACATTAACCACATTGTATACTGCTAGGGCTTGGACATGAACAACAAAATATTAAAGTTTTATTTATTGTTTTGAGATGTTTATAACAACGAAATCACATATCTGAAGGTGTTTTAGTACCAAGTTAGTTAAATCAAACAATATAAATTATTTTTAATTAATTATTTATGTCTTATATATGTCTTCACCGATGCGTGATTGCAGTACCACAATTAACACAATGCATTGATTCGTGAGGTGAAATCGGTAAATCCATGTTCATGCGCAGGTCATCATGTAAAGAAGATTCATTATGCCGAGAAATGCCAGAGTCATTGTTTGAAGAAGGATCTAAGTCCGAGAGCATGCCGTGGTCGTTGGTTTGAGATCTATCGGAGTCCATTTTCAATAGCAGAAGTCGTCGTGAAAAACCAAAAATTAAAAAAAAGTAAATTTAATTAAGTAAAAAGTAAATTTAATTTAATTAATTAATTTTTAAATTTAATTAAAAAATTAAATTAAGTAAATGCACCAGCAGCAATATGTAGGTACAAATCACCACGCGAAATGCGAGCGAATGAGATCATCAGGTGAATCTCATCGTGAAAAACATTCCACGATAGGTTTTTCGACGTAAATTGGTATATTGGTTTTTCAACCAATATAAGCATATGCATAGTATTCATTATTTTAATAGCAAAATATTGTAAAATAAATCAATACATTTTTGAAAGTTCAACACAAATCAAAAACACTTTTGTCTTTTCACAAATCGCCATCTGTCTCAACCTTTTAAAACTTTTGACTGTGCGATTGATGATGTCATCATCAATCAGAGATCAATTAGAAGCTTATTAAAACCATTTTTTTTTTATTATTAATGTTGGTACTACCTAATAATTATTAATAATCATATTATTATTTTAAAATCTTTTTTTAAATGTATTTTTTACCATGTGTTTGTTCAAAGATTTCAGCCGAGCCCATAATGGTTGTTGTTATTTATAAACTCGAACTACGATTTATCTTTTATAGGGAGAACCAACCTGCTACCTATACAAAGTAACCATTTACGTCTCTAAACATGCGCTCCCACCTCCCTACCCGGGTGTCGCTCCGATGAAGGCTCCAAAGCATTCCCATGCCACAGCCAGCAAGGTGGTTTTTAGTGGGTAGGTGCCACTTTGGTGAGTCCCACATCACCCCGCAGAGTTTGGTTGCCTGCGGAGGTATGCATGACGCATCTTCCACCTCCCTCTCGTGAGGGTGCTGAATAGGCGGCTAAAAAAAATCTCAACTTTTTAAATCAAAGTTTGATATTAACATAAATGTAATGAGGGGACAAATAGTGCTAACTTTTAGGAAAACTTACAGCTAGGTTATATTTTATACAATGTTTTAGAGGAAGAAGGACCCATTGATGGAATCCACACCCATCACTAGCATATAAATTGCTAACATATTTTTCACATCAATATGAAAAATATGTTAGCTCAACAATAAGCCACATTGCGTAATAAACTACAACATATTATTCTTTTATCTTAGCTATATATATATTAATATCTTACTTATGTAATTATACCACTGGTTCTTAAAGGCAACATATTTTGAGGCTTATAGCGTGCGCAGTGTTTATCTGTGCTGGTAATTTATCAATTGAGCAAAGAACAAGTTTCTCGGAACAAGTTCAGGAGCAGTTCAAATTCAAATGTAGAGGGTATATTATAATTCTTATTTATCTGATGCGATATTACTACTAACGATTTATCTATTGGCAGAATCATCAAAGCTCGAATGCAAACACACGAAAACATAACTTATAAATATATACACAAGGATATCCAATAATTGGAACTAATAAGTAATTGTTACTTATTAGTTCCATGACGAGTATCCAAAAAATTTATATTGAATTGAACCTTTACCGGAAGTTCTGCTCGATTTTGACACAAAAAACAATCTTCTATAAATCTTATAATAAGCGCATATAGTATAATACCCATTGAGTTTCAAACAAAGGGAAACATGTTTTAGACAAGGACCTTCAACTAAGGCGCGGTGAAACTTTCTCGCATCGTCATGGAATGAATACGTGTACTACTGAAAGGTTCACTTTTGCTATGCAAACAGAGAGATCTGACCTTATCTTTTGAAGGGTTTTCTAGAGGTTGACCTTGCACTGAAATGAAATGAAATATTTATTTCTCAACATTGACAATTACTTGTTCTTATTGACGTCAAATAAAACATGATTCTACCACCAGTGCGAAAAAAACCTTCGTGAAGAAGAACTGGCAAGAAACTTCACGGGTATATTTTTTTTCAAAATAAATTTACAGAGGCTCTTTATGTCTATACAAAATTATTCTTTTCTGCATCTGTTAGCTCGGCAAGTCTTCCTCCCCCCAAGTATCCAAACGACGAACACCCTCAAACGGCACCCGTTCACGAGTTAACGCGGGATCCAGCCATCGCCCTCCTCAACCATATTAGAGGGAAGTGAGTGACCCGTCACCCGACGCTACCATAAGAAGACGTACTTTAGTGACAATGACGCTTTTGATATTCATCGGGACGAAGAACTCATCGCACGTACAGACACATTACACATGCTTTGTTACAAATACTAGTACAATCCTGTTAATGAGGGGATTATACCCATGGGCTTTTATCATCCAAATAATCGGATAGTTTATAATATGCTCTAGCACACAACTTCTCCTTTATAGTTTCTTTGAATTTGTCAATAGGAAGACCTTGGATATCCTCAGGAACCTTATTATAAAAGCGTATACATTGACCCATGAATGAGTTAGTGACTTTATGAAGCCTACTATTATGAGCTGCCAGCATATATCTTCCTCTTGTGTTAACATTGTGCAGATCTTTTTTTCTTTTGAACAAGGTTATGTTCTTTTTAACATACATTAAATTTTCTAAAATATATTGTGAATGGAAGGTAAGAATATTTATTTCCTTAAATTTACTTCTAAGTGACACCCTTGGACCGAGCTGATAGATTGCGCGAACAGCCCTTTTCTGCAGAATAAATATAGCATCGATGTCGGCAGCACTCCCCCACAACAGAATACCATATTTCATGAGGCTGTGGAAGTAACCAAAATAGACTAATCGAGCAGTTGTTTCATTTGAAATTTGTCTAATTTTTTTAACAGCATATGCGGCAGAGCCAAGCCTTTTCGCTAAACCATCAACATGCGGTCCCCACTGGAGTTTGGCGTCTAAGGTTATGCCCACTGGTTGAGAGAGAGTACACTGCTGCAATTTTCTCTGGTTTGACTTATATTCTCCATTTCCTTATGCGTTGGCTGCGGATTGAAGCATTCTAGTTATCCTACTTACCTTAATTCTAGCGCGGTGTCGTCTGCAATGAGCGCGAGATCTACTTTCTCCTACTTTGGCATGTCTCTAGTATATAGTCAAAACAAAGTCGGAGAAATGGTTTTACGAGTATCATGTAGGTATTTCTTCTTTCATTGTTGCAAATAAAGTGATTATACTTAAATATTTGGTTCTCACTACCGAAAGCTTAGTTATTTTTTTTGTTATTTGTAATTAAAGTAAAAGACAATCTTAGTTATTTGTAATTAGAATTATTTAGTCCTACGGGTCTTTGAATCCAGTTCGTGTTTTGATTTCATGTTATTACTCGTATTATTTCCTGTATTAAGACGTGACGTTGGCAAAGTTGTTGAACGATAATGCAATTGCCATAAAAAGTAGTCTGTAGGCATGGGTCATTAACGGTTTTTTGATTAATGAAATTTAACTGTTAATCCTCAATGGTCAACAGGTTAAAAAAGCTGTTAATTAAATAACAGGTTTTGAAGGTTGCAAGCGAAAATGTTTTTTTTTACGATTGTGTTTCCTATTAATATTGACATAATACTGTACAAATATTTTATGACTGGCGTCTCATCCCAAGAAACTAAGCCACGCGGACGACACGTGCCTGGTCGTAGACGCGGTGGCCAGAGAAAATACTTGCATAGGATTTTGAATCATATCAAACGTTGTTCTGCGATAAATAAGGCGCAAAATTGTATTAAAAAATGTTGAAGATCGAAGTATTTTTTTCATAAATAGCATTGTGTTTCTTATTTATATCGCTTTATGGTTTACTTTTCTATGCATTTTTTCGTTCGAAAGTGTTATTTTGGGAAACTAGTTGATTCTCAGAAATTAATGAAGTATTGAAATTATTCGTTGAGCAGAAACTGTTGAGAAATTAACAGTTAATATTTTCAACCGCTTTTTTGGAATTGAATAAATTAATGTCTATTGAACTTAATGCATGTCATGTTCGTTGACGCAAATTAACAGTTAATATTTTCAACCTGTTATTTGATCAATGAATAATAGTTAATTCGTTGACGAATGAAAAGCTGTTAAAAAAAACTGTTGATTGATTCAACGATCACCTCTAGTAGTCTGTCTGTGATACCTAAAAATTAAGCTCGGTAAAGTAATATTTTTCTATGTTTTTAAGTGTTTTAATGTGGAAATGAGATAATTTTCTTATTGAAACATTTACACTGCTAAATATTTTTTTCTGAATACAAGTTGTAACATATACTCTTGACGATTTCGTACCCATGTTAGTACTATTTTTTGGTTATAAAGGTTATTTAGTTGTTTTAAATTTTGAAATAAAAGCAATGTCATACTTACATAATTATTCCAGTTAACAAGAGATAACTTTATTATAGATACAATGCGGGAAGATACTCCCCCATCTTCAATAAATGGTGATGAAATCACCGATATGGACGACGAAGGTGTAATGTACTTAGATGAAATGGAAGAAGTAGAGTTGGAAGATTTGGAGGATCTTTTAGATCAAGAGCAAGAAGATACTGATATGGAGAAACCGGAAGATCTTTCTGTCTTTGTATTTAATAGACATACAGGGTCAGTATTTAGTTGTGATTTGCATCCTTCTGGTAAAGTAGCTGCTACTGGTGGTGAAGACGACAAAGCGTATGTTTGGTCTGTTGAGACAGGCGAGGTCATAATGGAATGCACAGGACACAAAGATTCAGTGATATTTTCAGAATTTAGTTTTGATGGTTCCTACTTAGCTACTGTAGACATGAGTGGAATTATTAAAGTCTGGAAATGTAATCTTGAAAATCATGATCTTTGGCCAGTGGTGTTTGAGTATGAAGCTGATGATATGAATTGGGCTCAGTGGCATTTTGGAGCAAAGGTTTTAATTTGTGGAGGAGCAGCTGGAGATATTTATGTATTTAAAATACCTTCTGGGGACACAAAAGTATTGCAAGGCCACAATGTGAGGGTGGAATGTGGCAAGGTAACTAGCATTTTTGCAATAATTGCTGTTCTTAGTTTCAGAGTGATTTGGTTTTCTTTCTTCCTTTATTACGAAATTGAAACTTAATTATTACTACTTAATTTTTGTACTTGAAGTTTTATTGAGCACTTTATAATTGGTATTATTACATTTATTATTAGCTCTTCCAAGATGGTGTGAGGCTTGCAGTGGGATATGAAGATGGAGCAATAAAATTGTGGGACTTGAAATCTGGAAATGTTTCTTACCAAGTGCCTGCAAATGTTCATGGACTGAGAGTAACTGCTTTAGACATTCACCCAGAAAATAATCTAGTAGCTTCAATATCTACTGATGGTAAGATATATACAATGTACATATCAATATGGTATGAAGGATTAGGACTATGATTAGTTAATGATCTGTCTAGTTAGAATTTCATAATATAATTAACAAAAAGTAAACAGTAAATTTTTATTATTACAAAGAGGAAAGATTTGTTTTTATGGAGTTTATAAACTCTGAAACAACTAGAAGATTCTAAATATTCTTTCTCTCTTAGATTCATCGGAAAGTATCAAAGGTTACATTTATCCTGAATTGCCATGGGACCAGGAGTTACATGGGTGAAATTTTGTGAGACTCTTAGAAACATGTATCACAATTGTTTTTCTAAAATGTTATTGAAATGTATTGAAATTTTTAAACACTCTCTTACAGGTAAATTGGTCCTTGTAACACCAAATAATGGAAAAGTTGTTGCACAGTTAGAAACAGACAATGATTTGGAGACAATTGCCTTTAGTCCCGATCCGCAACTAGGCTATGTTGGTTTAGGTAAGTTTTCTCTTCGTTGAGCCTATTACCATTCACTATAATTTTCATTTTATTACCTGAGATTTTAGATTATATTTAAAATGAGACAGTTTAATCTATTCTGGAGTTTTTGTCCGCAGCTTCATTTATATACAACAATATAAACTGGTGAAAATGGCTAAATGACATGCATCAGACCTCATAGTAAAGATCTGATAGTAAAAATACCAAAAAATTTATAATCGTTCTCATAATATTTATTAGATATAGTTAATAATATAGATTTACTTACAGAAAAATACCTTACATTTTGATGTATCTATTTATTTACTGAAGTAATCTCATCATTAATATTAAGCCATTAAACTTTTAAAAGTTGACAGATTGATGTGATGGAAAGTTATATCAGCATGTATATCAAGTTCATTATTTATTGAACTATTTTAACATATATATGAAAAATTCTTGTAACAATCAACAATTTCAGTAGTATTTTTATACTAAGCAGTTTTATTTATTCATGTTTATCTTCTTTCAGGTACTTTAAATGGATCTGTTACAATCTGGGATGCTGGTAGACAAATGGTCCGTAACCATTGTGCTAAAGTTGATGAAGATAGTTCTTCGGGAGTCACTAAAATGGTTTGGATCAAGAACCATTTAGTAACTGGATGTCTCGATGGTTCCATTAGAATTTACGAAGGAAGATCTGGAGTACGAACACAAATCCTCACAGGGCATTGCTCTGAGGTCCTTGACTTAAGTTTTAATGAAAAGGAAAATTTACTACTAACTACGTCTGATGATGGAACGGCAAGAATATTTAAGTATGAAATAAAGAAAGATAAGGATTGATTTAGGTTGTATTATTAAAAATGTTTCGGTGCGAAAACGCGAATGCATCGCATGATATCAATGAATGAAATGCTCTTTGTTATAAAATTATATCGCTACTTCCTCGACGGCTGTGTTTGCAAGACTTTCAAGCCTTTTATAATAGCACCGCACTTCACTCTTACTAACATTTAATGCAGTGTTTTTTGCAGAAAGCTCTAAGCACACAATGCCTCCACCACCGACACGTTCGCTGTAGCCAGGGGCATCATCAAGGCACAACGTTAACCGTCGCGGAAATGGCGAAGTAATTTCATAACAATTGCTATGGATTTCCGCAAAGTAATGCCTTGATTCCATCAATAATATGAAAGGCTCTTTTAACAGCGTGAGAACCTGCGTATTTTACCCCGCCGCCTGCCTCCTTTTTCGTTGACAGTACCAGTTTACACAATTTACTCGTTTGCCCCGAGAGTGTATGTTTCATGTAAACGTTGTAAATTGTGTTGTTGACAATACAAGACTATAAGGAGGATAGAACTTTAATAGGAATAAAATCCTGTTAATTAGGATAATTTTAAATAATTTCAGTTTAAACGAGGTGGAAATTCGTAACGCCACCTGGAAGGAAAGTACATACATAAAATACTGGAGATATTTCCATATTTTTAAAAAGAAGCCACACTGCCTTCAAAGGTATTTGAAAATACGCTTGCCACATCTGGGAATTGAACCGGTTAAAACCCGAAAAACGAACACTCCGTAATATGGTGCGTTCCGATTGCCGCGTGGGTGCTGCGGGAGATGGAAGATGCGTCATGCATACCTTCGCAGGCAACCGTCTTCTGCGGGGTGACGTGGGACTAAGGCCACAGTGGCACCTACCCACTAAAACCCACCTTGCTGGCTGTGGCGTTGGAATGCTAAGCAGCTTTCATCGGAGCCACACCTGGTTAGGGAGGTGGGTGCGCAATATAGCGCTATCAGCGCTAAAACTGCTTATAATGGTTCCGAATCGTTTGAGCGCGCTAAAAGTGATATTTGTGCTATTGCAATCGGAACGGTAAATATGGCGCTAACAATAATATAATAATAATATAATAATAAATCCCCAGACAAACACACCAACTATATGGCTCCAAAGTAAGCAGAGCTTGTGTTATGGATGACCATACAATGAACTGGGGGGGAACCCAGAATAAACATACATATATAAATACAAACAACCATGACCCGAGAACAAACATCTGTGTTCATCACACAAATGAATGCCCCGGCCAGGACTCGAACCTGGGACCTTCGGCGTATGAGGCAAGGCTACTTACCACTACACCACTCGGTCGTCAGATTGTTCGTCGCTAAAATCTAAAATTAAATTTCATTAATATATTTGACACTGAATAAAACAGGAGGCATTTGTTACGTTATTACAAAAGAAAACATCAACAAAGAAACGTCATGTGTCAGTTTCGACAGGCCGTTCAGCGACCTTGCCCCGTAGCTTGGGCACTGTGAGGGGGAAGATGGCGGCGTTTATGATTTAATATTTTAATTCGTCCTACAATGCCACTAACATTTTCACGATGTCTTCACGGATGCTACATTTTACGGTAAACTCGCCAGGCGAGTCCCCGGCACTACAACATGAATTAGATGAATACACGCGAGTTCACTGGTATCGCATAAAGATAAAATGTTAGGTTAGGTTTGTTATTTTTGTGTCCGTTAGAATCTCTGTAACGTATTTTTCGCAAGTAAAGTGTTTGACTTCTACGTTTTAACGTACGATGTTTTAACTTAGAAACATGGCAAAATTCTCACCAAATAAAATAAAAGGTAAGTTAGTTTCTGAGTTTAAGCACAGCTCAATTTTTTATAATAGTTGTTATTGTTGTGATTCGTAAGTCGTGGAGTTGCAATCTACACAGATATACGCACACTCCGACAAAATGTCTGTTAATGATACCGGAATTTATCTAAGATCTGGATGTTTGTGATACCTTATATTTAGGGCTTATTACCTACTCAAACACTCGAATATTTGGAATATTCGAGTATTCGCATATTTCAATGTTAGAATAAATCAGGCACTAACGAAAAATTATTTTCGTATTTCCTATCTTTTTGTTCCTGTTGTTTGTTTCTGACTGATTCACATACTACGAAAAAAGTTATAAGTATTAAAAAATATGAATTTTTCGAATAAATCTATCAGGAGCATGTCACCTATCTTCCGCTATTTTACATTAATCAAGGTTTTCTATACTAATGTTAAAGACTCGCTTCCCGCGGGGAAGAAGTAATAGAAAAAAAATTAAAATGATTTACACAATGCGATTATCAATAAGTGACGCACCGCACGCGTAAGTCCCTAACGTAGCGATTTTCCCATGGGCAGCGAGCCTTTGACATTATTTTTGTTTAGAAACTACCAAACAAAAATGTATTCCTAAACTTTTATCAGTCAAAACAAAGCCATATATAAATGCCCTCCAGTTTTAAATTGCATACTCGCATTCGATTCGTATATCGGCAGCAGGTATTCGCAGCCGCATGGCTTAAGAATTGATATTCTTTATATTATTTTCTCGTTCTAATTGAGAGTATAAGATTTCATGACCTTTCTTTAATTTAAAGCAACATGTTTGATATTTATAGGTGATCCTAATGATTGATGCTATAAAAATACGAAATATAAATGACCTAGATTCACTTCTTTAGTTGGTTTAGGTTTATTTTTTTACAATTCGTTATTTATTTAGGGGCTTTTATGACAATTGTTATGTTAGCTTTTATGTTGGCCCCATTATACCTTATACTAACTTACAAACTATATAAATATTTATAAATCAAAGGAACCTGTTTAATCATCAGTTTGCACAGCAATTCTACAATTCTGATGCAGCTTTTTGTGGATACTTTGTGCAAACCACAAGAACTTTGTACAATACTAGAGGGTGGAGAATGGTTAATTTTTTCTATCAAATATCTTACTTTTTATTTGCTGATTTTCAGTCAGCACCTGTGCTCAAATATGTTTACTTAAATCGAAAGCCTTACTCTATTTAAACCCACACAAGTAGGTAGGCTTTTGTAAATAAAAATAAATGGTAACTTAAAAAAAATAAGTACATAAACAAACAAAAAAATTAAAAATCAAATAAAAAACCACGAAGCAAAATAAAATAGAAAACAATACTTACAATAGGTACTCATTATAATGAAACAATAGACATACGCTTAAAAATATAGACTATAAGGTAAAATTATGTTTACTTAATAATATACAGCAACAATTAATAATAATGTAATAAAAATAATAAATTCGCCAGCAAAAACAACTACACATGGATAAAGGAAGGAAACTAGGGCGGTGTTGCGGAAGAGTTCTGTAGGCTCAATAGGTGCATTTTAAGCTTCTCACATACTCTTCCGTGCCCTACTAAATAAGGTAAACCGCCCAAACCACTTTAGAAGATATGTCTTTAGCATTCGGGGTAACTTGTCCTGAAAAAAAAACATGGTCTACGAGTGGCATGGTCATTGTTGCAAGCGTGAAAATATGCGGAGAATACTACGCTTACTTACAGCTGTCCAAGGGTGTACTGTTTTTGCATGACAATGCGCCGGTGTTCACAAGCCGTGTTGCAAGTCGTAAACTTGTGTCAAAATAATTAAACACCCTCCTTATAGTCAAGACCTTGCCCGCCGGACTATTATTTGTCGTTATTTCTCGAAAACTACTGCATCAATAGGGTCGAAATAACTTTAGATGTCGCCATGTATCGCGTTACTGACATTTTTTTCATAAAATAGGTCCCAAAAAATCTTTGGGGTTTACATGCTGAAAAGCTGAAGGCTAGCTAAACCACATTTTTTCACTTTTACAAAGAAACAGTTGCGTCACAAACGACAAAACTCTAAATGTTTGGCGTCTCCTAGGATGCTCTATCGATCTAGATATACGAGAACTTTATTGGTTAATAGGCTCAACCAGCCTGAGCTATAAATCACCGAAAACGTGTGTCCAATCAGCCTTATAATTTTATTTTAATTTTTAAACACCCTAATTTTCTAACACGGAACTATATTATATTAAAAATTAAAGTACTTAAAAATTTAATTTTCTCATTTAACACTGCAAGCTTTTAATGAACCAGTAAATAAACATTCTTCAGACACGAATTTCTAAATGATTTCTCTTTATCAAACAACACACTAAATATATTTAACGAACATAAATATATACATAAGGGAGGAGCCTGGGAGGAGTCGTGTGATGCTATTGGTGTCATTTGTGACTTGTCTAAGGCATTCGACTATGTGGATCATACTACTCTCCTCATGAAACTGCACCATTGCGGCATAAAAAACCGACCGCTTGCCTTGATTAAATCATATATTTCTAATAGAAAACAGAAAGTTGCAATAAATCGAGATAAATCATCAGGATCGGCAGTGATAATGGGTGTGCCCCAGGGCTCAGTTCTTGGTCCTTTCCTATTTTTAGTATATGTCAATGATCTGCCATCGGTCGATAAGAATCAATTCGAGGTCATATTGTCTGCTGACGATACTTAAAATCAAAAGACAAGAAACTGATTATCGAGCAGTAAACAAATGCATCTCCAACACAGAGAAGTGGTTCTCGGCTAATAATTTGCTCCTCAATGAAAACAAAACTAAATGTGTTAAGTTTAGTTTAGTAAGTAATAACAAACAGGTAAACACAAACATTGTAGTTAAGAGAAGATACTGACTTTAAACTCAACTGTATTTCTGGGCATAACCTTAGACGCCAAACCGCATGTTGATGGTTTAGCGAAAAGGCTTGGCTCTGCCGCATATGCTGTTAAAAAAAAGAGACAAATTTCAAATGAAACAACTGCTCGTTTAGTCTATTTCGGTTACTTCCACAGCCTCATGACATAAGGCATTCTGTTGTGGGGGAGTGCTACCGACATCGATACTATATTTATTCTGCAGAAAAGGGGTGTTCGCGTAATCTATCGGCTCGGTCTAAGGGTATCACTTTGAAGTAAATTTAAGGAAATAAATATTCTCACTTTCCATTCACAATATATTTTAGAAAATTTAATGTATGTAAAAAAGAACATAACCTTGTTCAAAAGAAAATAAAAAGCGGCCAAGTGCGAGTCAGACTCGCCCATGAAGGGTTCCGTAGCAGCAAGTAACATAACAAAAATATTTACGGGCGGACGTCCATGAACAGTTTCATCGTTGCTCAAATTCATACATCACAAATGAGATCTCACCATTTCTGGTACATAATTGTCTAGAGAGGGATTCATTTTAAACGCTAAAGAAGTGGCAAAAGCTATTGCATAAAGTCCGCAATCTATTGGATTGGGTTGACGTTGCATTAGGAAATTGAATATTAAATTCTGCTAGGTATGGAAACAATGCTTTAATATATATTTTTTGAGTTGGTTTTAAACAATTTCAGAGACTATCGTATACACGTAGTATACCATTGATATAATAAATACAAGACCAGTGTCCTATTGAGCCCACATTGCCATCATAAATTGGAGATGAGACTCATTTGGCGGCACAGGCTCAACTACGCCCTGCGCGAATTATAGTTATTAATTGCTTAGGCACCTATTACAGATTTATTATTAAAAAGTAATGATTCAGGGTTTTTGTTTATGAAATGAAATGTTTTTTATTTTATTTATTATTTTTATATTTGAGTTGATTGTATGAAAGGTAAATTGCGGTTTACGATTTATGACGTATAAAAACTACTTACTAGATCTCGTTCAAACGAATTTTTGGTGGAAGTTTACATGGTAATGTACATCATATATTTTTTTTGTTTTATCATTTTCTTATTTTAGAAGTTACAGGGGGGGACACATTTTACCACTTTGGGATTGTCTCTCGCGCAAAATATTCAGTTTAGAAAAAAATGACATTAGAAACCTAAATATCATTTTTGAAGACCTATCCATAGATACCACACAAGTATGGGGAACCCCCAAAAATTGTTTTTTTCTATTTTTGTGTAAAATCTTCATGCGGTTTACAGAATACATCTACTTACCAAGTTTCAACAGTATAGTTCTTACAATTTCGGAAAAAAGTGGCTGTAACTTACGGACGGACAGACAGACATGACGAATCTATAAGGGTTCCGTTTTTTGCCATTTGTCTAACGAACCCTAAAAAGATCTGCTCATAATAGTAGGCTTCAAAAAGTCACTAACTCATTCATGGGTCAATGTATACGCTTTTATAATATTAAGGTTCCTGAGGATATCCAAGGTCTTCCTATTGACAAATTCAAAGAAACTATAAAGGAGAAGTTGTGTGCTAAAGCATATTATAAACTATCCGATTTTTTGGATGATGAAAGCCCTTGGGGTACAATCCCCTCATTAACAGGATCTTACTAGTATTTGTAACAAAACATGTGTAATGTGTCTGTTTGTTCGTTGAGTTCTTCGTCCCGATGAATATCTAAAGCGTCATTGTCACTAAGGGTGTTACCACACTAATCGATCGTCCGTCGACCAGTCGACATCGATTGACGGACGGTCGATTGGTGTGGTAACACCCTAAAGTACGTCTTCTTATGGTAGCGTCGGGTGACGGGTCGCTCACTTCCCTCTAATATGGTCGAGGAGGGCATGGCTGGATCCCGCGTTAACTCGTGAACGGGTGCCGTTTCAGGGTGTTCGTCGTTTGGATCTTTAGGGGGATACGGCATGTCTCCCTGCCGAGCTAACAGATGCAGATAATAATAACTTTTGTATAGACATAAATAGGCTCCGTAAATTTATTTTGAAAAAAAAACATACCCGTGAAGTTTCTTGCCAGTTTTTCTTCACGAAGGTTTTTTCGAACTGGTGGTACAGTCATGTTTTATTTGACATCAGTAAGAACAAGTAATTGTCAATGTTGAAAAATAAATATTTCATTTCATTTCATGTTTCTTCACAATTTTTTAGATGACGACACCTAAAAATACTTTATCTGACCGCTTGCCCTGTACCTGAAATGCTAAATCTCGATTTCGAACAAATTTAATGTAAGAGTAAGAGTTCGAAGTGCTATTCGTCATTATTAGTAATTAAAAAAAATTAATCATCCCACATTACTAATAGAATCCAGTCTTCCAAAAACGGTAGACTTAATGAAACAGTAACAGATTTTGAAACTTGCAAAAGTACTCTGGTCTATGGAATTTATTTACCTACTTACTGAACTACAGTTAGTTTGAGTTTGACAAATTAATGAATAGGTATTTAATAAAAACCAGATGCTTTAAAATTATGTACAAATGTTTAGGAGCGGCTGTAGTGAATTAATTGTGGCCCTGACTTCTCGAATTCTCGATCTTAGATGGACCACCTATCTACAGCAATCTATAGTTGTAACAACCGTTTAAAACTATTTGAAACCATAATTGACAGGTTAATTATTCAAACCAACCGTTTCAAACGATCGAATACCCGACTATGCAGGACCATAGCCATACCTAACTTTTTTTTTAAATAAGAAACGTTTACTGTGTCATTTTTTATCTTTGTTACGATACAAAACAAGATAGGTACATAAGTATGGTAAAGGGTTCGCGACGTCAAATAGCACGTTCATATAAGTATTTATTTCTTAGAAGAAAAAATCTGACAAACCTGAATAATCACGGTTTGGTACTCCATGGTATGGGATATTCGACACTTACGTAGTAATAATAATAATAATAAATCCCCAGACAAACACACCAACTGTTTGGCCCCAAAGTAAGCAGAGCTTGTGTTATGGATGACCATACAGCGAACTGGGGGGAACCCAGAATAAACATACATATATAAATACAAACAACCATTACCTGAGAACAAACATCTGTGTTCATCACACAAATGAATGCCCCGGCCAGGACTCGAACCTGGGACCTCCGGCGTATGAGGCAAGGCTACTTACCACTACACCACTCGGTCGCCAAATAAACATTGAGCTCTTAATTAAAACAACATAGTTTTCAACCACTTCAAACCGATCACTAATTTAAAACGTTTCAAACAAAAAAAAAGTAAATTTAACGACCAATGGAATTCGTTTTAAACTGGCTGTAAAGCTGTAAAGACATGGCTATTGATGTAAATCAATAGCTATGTCTGCCAAAACAGCCTTAATTATCTGACTGCAAGGACATCAGCCTCACTCTAACCAACTAAGGGATGGTTTCAGGCTATCATAAGACTTCCATTCTTCCCTAAAATGGTTACAACTTAAAACAATGACACGTGTTAAAAATAATAAACCTTATTATAGTGTTCTCTAAATTAGCGTCATCCTCATTGAGTTTTTTCACCTCACTGGAACACAAATATACCTAATATAAATAAATGTTTTTATTTTCAAGTGAAAATGTTAAATATCTAAATAACAAAGTGATCTAATATAAAAATAGTTATACTAATATAAATATAAATAGTAATCTAATAAGTTTATTTATTGGTCCAAACATGATAAAAAGTCATAATACAATTTACATTCCTTGCTAGTTAATACATATTTTTGGTCAAATTTAAAATTTAAATTAAATAAATAATTATACGTTAAAATTATACTACAAATAAAACACTAAATCTAAACTTGAATGCATTGAGGGCAACGTAGCCAAAAGGCTGGCTGAATTACCACGCTGGATCGCTATAAATAAATATAATAATATAATAATATAATCTAATATAAATAGTAATACCAACCATGTTGCACAAGTATTGGTAACTCTCTTTGACAGTCTCTTTGACAGAATTTGATAGTTGATGAAGTCGAGGTTTAAACCTCTCTGCGTGCTCTTATATTTGGAAACGGTTTAGTATTTTCTTAAACTTGTGCTTCATGACGCATATTTACTAAACACCTAGTATAATATTAATAAGTAACTTAGTACCTAGTACATTTTTGATAAGAACCCAAAACTACTTTTTTTAACAGTTATGTAATTGTTAATAAAAAATATATAATTAGTTTGTTTCAGCAGTAATGCAGTAAAGTATTAATATGCATCTATTTTCAGTCAATGACCTTGAAGACTAACTTTTTAGTGTTCATTGAGTCTTCAAAAAATCGAGAACTAGTTTTGATGTAGGAACGTGTTAGTGAATTAATTTTTCGCGCAGTTTCTAAACTTAAATATTTTAAGGATTTTTAAAAGTGTGCCAAATCCTCAACACGTGGTTGGGGTAAACGCTAGACAAAGACAGATATATCAAAAACCAGTTGTACAAACTTGGTAGTGTATTCACGTAGAAAGGTTACAATTAATATTCGCTCTTATTGTTAAGAATGAAAGGTTAAAGTCGCGTGTAGTGGTGAACAACGGTAGGGAACTGCGGCAGACGGCCTCATGGTTAACTCGCAGATCGAATCGCATAGTGAGTGGAGCGCGCGTGAAGCGGCGCGTCTGCTAGTCGCCGAATAATTTTTCGTGTGTTACCGCCACAAATCAAAACTATACGATCACACATAAAGTTCGATATCCTATCACATGTTTTAAATATATAAGAAATCCTTAGTGATTGTGCATTTACGTCCGCAGACCTGCGATAAAAATAGAAAAAATATTTAACGCGATGAATATGTTAACCTACAGGACATCCGTTTAAACAGGGAAACAGACGGTAGTTATATTATTCTCGCGCGTTATCAGTATTATTAGCGAGAAGTTGGTAGTTTGATGCGTAAACTCATGGTGAGCTGATGGTGTGTTCGCACGTGGCTTTTGTTCTCCACAACGCCGCCGGTGTGATGCAATATGTACTCTGTCGACACTCAGAATTTCGGCAGCTAGACCTCGATGATATTACTCATCTTTATAGTACGTTAATATACAATTAGCGTATTCGCACTGTGATATTGGGTGATAATTAAGTTTAGTTATAACCGGAACGATGGCGAAAGTGTCGGCAAGTGAAGGTTTGGCTCCGAAGCCTATGGATGTTGGTTTCAAAGGGGGTGATGAGTCGGACAAGGAGTCTTCGGAAGGGGTTCGGCTGAAGAAGGAGCTGAGTCTGCTGAACGGGATGGCAATCATCGTGGGGGTGATTGTGGGCTCCGGAATCTTCGTGTCGCCGAGCCTGGCGCTGAAGAACGCCGGTTCTAAGGGCATGGCGCTCATCGTGTGGGTGCTGTCGGGGTTCCTCTCCATGATTGGAGCCCTTTGTTATGCAGAATTAGGTTAGTATAAGTCAAAGTAATAGTAGTTACCTACTTTTTGGATTTCTTACAATTCCGATATTGCTTAGTGGACGTTAAATAAAACCGTATATACGCTCTTATCAGTAATTGTATGTGTCATAAATTATTTTTATTAAATTAATAATTAGCTTTTTGGATTAGGTACTGGGTCAAACTTTGTTACATATGTGTATGCATGAAAAAATTGTTTTATTTTCGTTATATCTACCTACCTATGTACATAATATTTTGACTATGGGTACCGTAATTTTTCTTTAATCTAGAAACCGATACGGTTTATTATTTTTTTAATGTAATGAACTTAATATTCAGCGAATAACGGGAAGCTAATAATAGTGAGGTATAAATATTTAAGTAGGTTCGCAATTTGCATGGAATGAATGGAAGTCGGTCATACATTTTTAAAATTACGAAGGTTTTACGTAGCTTGTGCTTAAAGGGATTTGTATCATATTTGCTAAGTTTTAATATATTGTAATACTTTCTATATGCAAAATAATCAATTTATTAAATAAATAATAAGTATTTTAGCTATTTACTCTTGAAATCTTACTTGAGTGCGATTGCTAACTTGTTGCTTACCTTCCACTTTTGTTTCTGTGTTAGTTCCTCGTTACCGCACTATGTCAAACATATTCCGCACTCTTACCCATCAGGTTGCCCAGACTGAAATTTAAAATTTGATTAATGTGAATCTGTAATAATCCTTCCTATTTATTTTGGTTTGTCTTCTTCAGCAAAGACTTATTTACGTACCAAGGGTTTGCGAGAAGTTCCCTGTCAATAATTTAGTGTTCGGTCCAAAAGGGTCTAAATATGCAAAAAGGGTATGAAAGCAAAGTTGCTTAAGGTGAAAAATTAAAATGATAGTATGCTCTGAGAATTCGCAGTGTCTGAATTATTTAGATCTATTATTACTTAGAATATTTTTTTATTAAATAAAATATAGTACTTGCAAGTACAAAATTTTGTCACAAAATAGAATCAAAATTTACCTGTGGTTTAAATACTTAATTAGTTTTTAGTACTTAGTTCTTTCTCTTAAAGTGGTTTCCTGGTAGTGCTTGGCTTAGCGTTAGCAAAGAGGTCATAAATGTAACCGTTCAGTACCAGTTTGGGACAATCTACCCTCTGTTCACTATATAATAAGTAGGTAATGGACAAATGAATCATATTCAAATGTTTTATTTTCTTCAATCTAATCGGGACGGGATTTTTTAGACACGGATTTATTTGTTTTTACGCCAACATGTGAACGAAATAAACATTTTAAGTTAATCTGATTTTTTATCAAATTCATTAGTATGAATAACTGTTTTAAAGCATCGCGGTTATTTTTACCATAATTTAATGAATTTACGGGATTCTTACCACGATTAACGATTTTTATATCGCGCGTCCGATATTTTGATGCTGTTGCAAGCACCATGATCGCGGACTGGCAGATGTAGGTAGGTGGCGATGACAGTTAAAGGCAGATAAATCGATCTACCCTCTTTCTCGTTCGTTTTGATCTACTACTACTGGAACTCACATGTTTGTTGTTTTTGCAATACACGCTAACCGCGTATCACTGGGTTTTTGACCGAACACACCGAAACGCGCGCGAAATAAAATCGAAAATCGTGGTAAGCATCCCGTAAATTCATAAAATCATTAGTATTATATGCAATGTGTTCCCTCAGTAGAAAATCACTGATATTCGAGTGTTATAAGGGTAGGTTAGTTCTGAGGTTTGCTTTCTGTAGTCTCTGTAGTCGACCTTACTCCTGGTTATTACTTCTTGACGAGTCTCAATATGTATCATGATATCAAATGCCCAAAATTAGAGATTGTTAAACTAAAAATAATCGACATGGGTACTCACATCCAGTTTTTCAGTGCGTTTTACGACTACTTATAAAAGTTACTATTTTTTACAGCTTTCGTATGCTTTTTGAGACAGAGGACCGAAAGTAGTACGCATAGGAGCTGCCGTTACGTATATAGTTTTAATGTCTACTTATTTATTATTCATTTACTGATGCAGTTATAGGATAATTCTTAAAGATTTTAACAGACAATTCATTATAAGTCTGAGGGAATTATCCGTCATGCATCCTGGGTGATTAAGAATATTTTGTTCGTCAATGCTGAAGATTTTTTCATACACTTTATGTTCTAATTTGATGTGGACTTCAGTTCGTTTGCATTTAGGATATTGTTTTAAGACGTAGAATATACTTTTACATTTCTTTACGTTGCAATTTAGTTAAATGCATAATTTGGACAACCACCTTAGATAACGTACCTACAGCTTTCATTATTTTTCCTATTTTCAATATGCCAATTATAACTTGCTGAATTAGGTTGCTGACTGAAATCACAATTGCGATTAGTAATAATCAATTTTTTTTTCATGAAAGTATTGGTCCATTTGGTAACAACTGTAAACTTATACGGTGTGATAGCTGTAAAATGTAATGTAGAGCGCACCTGTTTATTATTAAAAAAAAAGCGAATAATGAAGGAAAATTCGTATTTATCTGTATTTTCTTTATCTTTTTTACGTTTATGTTGTGTAAAGGAATAAATTTGAATGTCACATTACTAATGTCATATATTAATACTGCTTAGACAGAGTTAAAATGAAGTGTTCTTTGCATCTACGTAATAAGATAAGATAATCCTTTTACAAAGAAATTCGTATGTAGCTACTGTCTTGTTTACCCACACTTCATTGTAGGTCAACTATTATTATACCAATTACTTGCAAAGCTTTCACAGGGTGCATTGTTAATAAAGAAAAATATATTGGTTTCCTCAATTTTCATTTCATAATAGGATTACCGCAGGTCTATTTACTTGCTTCGCAATCTTTAATATTTCATGCATTTTTGTATTATGTTCCTAATAATTTCTATAATATTTTTTACTTTTGACAAAGCCGACAAGTGAGCACGCTATTCAATACTGCAAGTATTGTTATCCGTTATCTAGTTCTTAATGATATAAGTAAGTTCTTAATGATACTTAATTTGGGCTAGATAATGTTGTGTGATTGTTAGAAATATTTATTTTTTATTATTTATAATCACAGACCGGATCGTAATAAAAAAATTACTCTTTTTTGTCGTGTTCCGATTTAAAACTACAACACCCTGTATTAATGATAAGGAGTACGATCTTGATGATTCCGTTTACATTGAAGCTGCCATAAAGTCATCCTGCAAACGAATAAAATGATGCTTATGTTCTAAAACTTATGAGTCTGTTTTTAATTTTATTCACTATATAAATAGTTATTTATTGTCTGTTCTGTCCTTTAGAATATTACGACACCTTTTTGTAAGAAATACGCAATATCCTTACGCTAATATTGAACAGTTCTATTGTACCTACGTGGATTACAATGTAATGTCGGTTCCATTTATTTTCTATGAGGCGATCACGAACTCGACGCGTGTACATCTCCCAGTAATAAGTCTCTAGATACTTTCATTCCCGAAATAAATGACCGGTCATTGAATAAGAATTAAATAAAGAAAATCCACGTTCTGTAAAGCGTTAGTGTCGACGCAAATAGTGTTCGGCATGTCAGCGTTGCGGTGGTAAATACCGAAGCGGTCCGCCGGTCGCTGCGTGCAACAAGATATACACACAGTTTCTGTAGCGCAAACAAACGACTTACATTTTATGAATTCTTCGGATT
The DNA here is from genome assembly GCA_923062675.1 of Marasmarcha lunaedactyla. Classification (NCBI taxonomy): domain Eukaryota; kingdom Metazoa; phylum Arthropoda; class Insecta; order Lepidoptera; family Pterophoridae; genus Marasmarcha; species Marasmarcha lunaedactyla. Next base: position 10,380,393 of record OV281346.1, on the reverse strand, counting down.
TTGTATAGGTCTAAATACTTTTTACTACTCAAAACGTTAGCAATATTTGTTATGATTTGAGTTGAGTTGTTGTCAAAGTTTTCGTAACACACAAGGAAAAATTAAGGGATCAGAAAAAAAAAAATCAAAATTTTTTGCGTAATCTCAAGAAAGAACCAAAACTTTAGATTTTTTCTTCTTCACGGTATTGACCTGAATTGCGCGAGACATGTTGTTAGAATTTTTTTTGATCTAGAAATTTTAAAACTAGAGACTTAAAGCATTAGATTACTTTTTTTTAAATTATCCTTTTATTTGATCATTATCATCCTAATTTTACTCATAGATAAAAGTACCAAGATACCACAATAATTGTATGTAATTATTTTTATTACATTCAATTTTCCACCAAGTGTTTGAATTAAAATTTTAATACATTTTTTTACCAGGTGAAGTAATTTGAATTTAAATCTTTTCTTAAGTTTTCACGATACATACTTTAAATAAAACACTTTTTACCGGATATTATCGCGTATATTTTAGTTAATTTTAAACAAAACAGCAAACTGTTAGACTGCAAACTCAGGACACAGTCAGTGCCTTTTGTGTCAATCCGGGACGTTATGCGAGAAGACTGAGAAACAGATGGCGTTAATATGTATTGACAATCATGTAGTTTTTATTACTGGCAATAGATGAACAACACCTTAGTCTATCGTGACCACGGCAACTGCAAAGATGCCGAAACGTCGAAATAATTTTAAAATTAACTAAAATATACGCGATAATATCCGGTAAAAAGTGTTTTATTTAATTTGAATTTATACGATAAATGTTCGCAAACTATCCGGTGTTACACCCTGTATCTCTCGCTTCCGTATTCAACAACAGTTTTCCGGTAACGGGCTAACGCAGGACCAGCAGCTCTGCAGGACCGTTTCATGCCTTTGCAGTGTAGTTACTAATTACCACTTTTAGTATTAGATGTTTCCATTCTCGTTTTATTTGCACTTGGTTCTGTATACACGCTAAATACTATTTGGTATTTAAGAGTATGTTTAGTTTATTTGTGAGTAGGTCCTAATTGTTTATTATATATACCAAATAACTATTTATGTCTCTGATTTAAATGTTGGGCACGAAGTTTCCGCAAAAGCACAGTTTTAAAGCAAAAGATATCTTTTAACTCTTTGTAGTTTATTAGGTTGTGCAAGTAGCAATGACGTATGGTTTGTGAACATTGCCTCCCCTCACGCAATCTAGGTAGCGCAACGTCCCGGTACGTTGTAGTAGGTATGCATTAAGCTTTTTTTCATTGTATTTGTTTTTATGAAAGTAACGGAGAGTAAATATGGTTCTGTTGTTCATAATCAATAGGTAATTAATATTAGCTCGCGTACTCCGTAATACATGTTTTTCAAATCATTTCCTACTTAAAATATATCAGAATCTCTTCTGTTTGTTATAATTAGAACGTATAAAATGAATCATTCCGGGATTCAAAACTCTTTATGTTGTTAATGTTAAAGATTACACCATTTAAGAAAATTTGACTAAAACCGATAATAACTAAATTATATAGTTAGATACTTAAGTTCATAGAGTACCTTTCTATGTAGAGATACTGGACTATAACATAGCTTTTTTAAATTCTTTTTTTATTAAGTGCCTTGCAGTGCCTATACACTAAATATGTCAGTCCAATTGAAATAATTCAGTTTTACAAATATGCTAATTGTACAGGCCGTAAATATTAGTACCTCTGTAGTATAGTACCTCTATATATTTTACTGCAAAGAATGGTGAAATAGTAGGAAGACGGTTTGGGCAACATTTGAGTGTGGTGTAGCTAGAATACTCTGGAATAGTCCAACATCAAGACATTACTTTCCTGATGTTTTTAAAATCATTTAAGGTAGGCTATAACCGTTATTACTCTAATTAATTTAAGCACGAAAAAGAAATATACTTAACGCATTTAGTCCCACTCCATATGTAGTAAGTATAAAAAAATAAATATAGTTATTTATAATAGCGACACAATTAAGTAGCAACCATATTCCACCAACACTGCCTATAAATACCACTTTTTTATAAATAAGTAGGTATATCCATATTAAAACTGTGTACCAGACACTGTAATACCTACTTCTTGTTCTATTCTAAACAGACAGCTGTAATAAGGGATAACGTGTACATTGACTTGTTGACGGCCGAGTGGCGTAGTGGTAAGTCTTCTGTGGTAAGTCTGGTCCAACCTTTCGTTTGTGTGATCAGCACATATATTTGTACTCGGGCCATGGTTGTTGAAAAGTGAAAAGTGTTCTCTGCTTGCTCTCTGCTTTTGGCTTGCGACAATATATTAGCCAAATGTCTGCCTTCAAAAGAACGTTTCGAAAATTATTGGTCATCTTAAAGTTGCCCAAAGTGACCTGAGAATTATCTCTACCCAAAAATATAAAATTATAAGTGAATTGCTGTTTAGCCAAAAATTGGAAGTAAAATCTGTACCCGACAAAAAGAGATAATTATGTTACGTTAAGTATTTTTTGCACTTTGCCCTATGTACAAAGTAATTTGTGCGTATCTGTAATTATTTACCTTTCCTTGTTTTCTTTTTCGTAGTCAAACTATTTTTTTAAATCAGCTGAGGTAAAAGACAAACGAAAATCAATTGAATAAAAACAAAATTAATAATTAATTATTTAATTGTACTTTATATTATCTGATTTTTACGTGATCAATATCAAAGTAAGCGAAACAAACACCTATGAATCATACAAACTTTTGTCTCACATCGAGGATCTCATAGGTAAACTACAGCATCATAACTCACGCACGTTGCGCCATGTAAGATGTTTCCCTCTTGCTCGCACATCTACTGTTAATGTAAATAAATACCAATTTTCCAAAAGTTACGGAGAATTAGACGTCGAAAATATATTTTTAGGTGAAGGTATTTAGAGTGTTTGATATGTAATTTTTATACTCATAATTAATTGTTAATAATTAATTACATACCACTTCTCTTCATAAAGAAGACATGAATGAGTAGGTACTTAGATGTTTTTGTTAGTTCAAAGCGACCGTGCGAATCCTTTGAGAAATAATCGAAATAAATATTGAGTGCTGTTTTACTTGTTTTATACTCAAGTACTTATATACATACCTATTAGAAATTACAAGGAAAATAAATTTGAAATAGTGATTAAACTGACACATTTGGTTTAAGGGCATTTGGCTTCGCTAGATGTGAAATGTTATGAGTATTATAAAAAAATGCCAACTTCAACTTCCAAGTTATTGAAGATAGTAAGTAAGTTCTGTTTCATGAGAAGCACTTCAAATTAAATGTAATGTGGATAAACCTTCTTTGTTACTTAAATAAAAATATTAATAGAAACAATACGTTAACCTAAATGTATTAATATTTTTACGGCGTATTCTTACGAGTAAGTTTTTTAACCATATCTCAAATAGTAAAAAAGAGTAATAAACTGTACAAATCGATATATCTGTATAGAATCAATTTTGACATGGTTGACTTTAAGTTCATGCTTGACTGTGCAATTTGAAATGTAAGCATAATGTTTAGAAATAATTAAGTAACTATTGCATGCTGTCACACAGTTTTAATATTTGTGTTCTGATTAGATTATGTAGGTACTAAGACCGACAAATGTTACCATATTTAAAAGCAATAAAGTGATTTTGATTTCGAATTAAAAAAAAATGACAATTTCAAAGTGTTACTATAAAAGTATGATCTCTAATATATATGTATTAAATAATTAATTATGGTATCTACTGTTATACAGGGTTACAGTTTAAGTCGACCTATTCCTGTTAAGGGCGTGTAGTTTACATCGTTTTTGACTGATTTGACTATGAAACACCCTATCCTAAATCCAACCGTTTTCGAGATATTTGAATTTAAATTTTGAAAAAATTTACATTTTGAAATGTGTAAGTCTCATTATTACTATTATTTGATTTGTACATGTAAAATAAGATGATTTATGACCTCAATAACCAATATTGTACGTAAAATGAATAAATAAGTCGTTGTAGGCGATTACAACTTTAAAAAACTAATAAAAGGATAAGGAGGAAATAATAAAAGGATATCTAAAAAAAATATTATGGCTACTTTTTTACACATATCACTAAAAATATCTACCTTTCATCAGCTATCCAACGAGGTATAACAATCTAGGGTTTTATCAAATATATGTAGAAAAAACTTTTCAACATATTCATAGGCTACAGGGGAGGCAAAAAAGCTAAATAAAACAAGAGGTGAGTACAAGAAACTAAATTTACTAAACTTTCAAGTTCCAACAAAACATCTTATAGTCTAAATTTCATGTTCACCTGTCAGCCTCTGTTTTGCACGCATCTTCGCATTCTTTAACGAAGTCCACTTTTTATTACACCAGTGGTTATATAAAGACTTAACCAGTAACCCTGTATAGCTAGCTTTTCTTCGCGGCCTTGTCCCCGTAATTAACCGTTACCATCAAACGTAATGAGTGCGTAATTATATAATAAATATCCTTTGACTAACAAACACTTTTCTAATTTAAATATGATGTAAATTAGCACTTTTTCACACCACCTGTACCATTATGCCCTATCATGTCATGCAAACTTCGATGAAAGCAAGTCATTTAATCCCTCAGGAACTGTTGAATAATATTGTAATAAATTTCGGGTTTGAATTTGGAACGTTATCTAAAAATTAATATTTAAATTCAAATTCAAATTATTTATGTCTCAAAATTGACATTACTTGTTTTTATTGACGCCAAATAAAGTATTACTCTACCACCAGTTTGGGAAAACCTTCTCGAGGAACTGGCAATATAAGTCACATGTATATATATTTTTCAAAATTAACTTACAATGTCTCTGTATACAAAATTATTTTCTCTGAGATACATGCGTAATTATTTATTTTATTGAACATTAAGTGAGAGTAAGTTTCATTAATTTTGAAAATGGATAGTTTAGAGCACCGTGTCGTGATCAAATACCGCCACAAGAGACACTTAACTCCAAAGCTCATGAAGATATGGTGGCTACTTTAGGAACACCTGCTCCGTCGTATACAATGATAAGAAAGTGGACAGCTGCATTTAAAACGTGGACGAGAGAGCATCAAATATGACCCCCGCTCTGAACGGCCTTCTACAGCTACTTTGAAAAACACTTTGACTTCGGAAAACATCGAAAAAATATGTGATCTTATCATGGGAGACAGAAGATTGAAGGTATCTGAGATAGCTGAAGCTCTAGGGATTTCATATGAACGTACACAAAACATTAACTAAGTTAACGAATTAGGGTTCCACAAGGTGTCTGAAAGATGGGTTCCGCGGCTCCTTTCAGTTGAACAGAAACGAACTCGGCTCACGGTTTCTAGACTGTTTGGAGCTTTTTCAAGCGGACCCAAACGAACTTTTGGCAAGGTTTGTTACTATGGACGAAACATGGGTTCATCACTATATTCCTGAATCCTAACAACAACCCAAGCAATGGAAGATACCTGGATCTCCGACCCCCAAGAAAGCCAAGGTGTGTTTTTCAGTAAACAATCGGCTCAGTTTTTTGTTTGCCTCAATAGTTCTATTCGAATCGATAAAAAGTGGCGTAATTTTAATATCTTTGTTGCGAATACAGCACTGAAATCCTGTAAACTCAATAAAAATGTCTGATGACACTGATGTCACTCCGGAGTGTATTAAAGCTTCGTCCGCTGTTCATAATCAAACTTTTTTCTAAAAAGGCAAAGAACTTATACTTAAAACCTATGAAGATTTCAAGAAATGGAAAATTAATAAAGGCATCAGAACTATATGTGACTCCGTGTTGATTGTTTTTTGAAAATTTATCTAGAACGCGGAATTCAAGTATGGTGCATAAAATTTTTTATTTATAATATATTTCCAGTTCTAGTATTACAGATTTTAAATATCTCAGTGGGTGTGCAAAGTAGAGTATACACGTTGGGGATAAACGTGTCTTCGTCTCTGGCAGGCTAGAATCCTTAGCTTCATTTACGATTCCTAATTCCCTCGCTAGGCTAGTGTATAAGCTACTGTTATGATTCCACAGATTACCTTTTTGTAATTCAATAATCTTTCTAACTAAGAATATAATACATAGGCTATGTTACTTCTGAATAGTCTGAGTTTTCTATTAGGTCTTTACCTATGAAATTGCCATTTTTCACGAAATAAATGAAGCGTAATTTTTTTATATATTTTTTATTTCTATTAATCAAAATAATCACCCATGCAATCAATGCATCTTTGCCAACGCATTGGTAGCTTATTGATGCCTTTCTTGAAGAAATCAGCTGGACGGGAGGCAACAAATTCTTCAAAGGCATTTTGTACTGCCTCTCGGGTATTATATTTTTTTCCCGCCAAGAAGTTATCCAAATTCTGGAAAAAGTAGAAGTCTGTAGGCGCAAGGTCTGGTGAGTACGGCGGATGACGGAGCACTTCCAACCCCAACTCTTGTAGCTTGGAGACCGTCTGCTGTGCAGTATGAGGTCGCGCGTTGTCGTGCAGGAGCAGTGGAGCCGAACGATTGACCAAAGCTGGTTGGAGACGTGCGAGCTTCTCCATCATTGTGTTCAGTTCTTCACAGTACACATCTGCAGTAATGCTTGTCCCGTTTGGCAAGAAGCTGTGATGAATTACACCCGCGTTAGACCACCAAACAGTGACCATCACTTTTCTAGGGGTAAGTTTTCGTTTAGGGCATTGTTTGGGTGCTGAACCAGGGTCCAACCAACTTGCTGAGCGCTTACGATTGTCAAACAGGATCCATTTCTCGTCACAAGTAACAATGCGGTTCAGAATTCTTTCATTTGTATGCCTGCTGAGCAGTGCAAGGCACGTCTCCACGCGTAATTCGCGCTGGCGGTCATTGAGTTCGTGGGGTACCCATTTGTCAAGCTTTTTTACCTTGCCAATTTGACGCAAATGGACCAATATTGTTTTGATGCTAACGTCGAAAGCTGCTGCTAATTCAGCCGTGGATTGAGTTTCATCAGCTTCCACAATTGCCTTTAATTCGTCATTGTCGACCAAAGTTTTCGGACGACCACGGGGTTCATTTTTCAGGTCAAAATTTCCAGAACGGAAGCGGGTAAACCAATAACGGGTGGTGCGTTCGTTTGTAGTGTGCGCTCCGTAAACGTCGTTGATGTTGCGTGCCGCTTGTGCCGCTTTGCTGCCACGACGGTACTCATACTCCATAATTACTCGAATTTTTAACTTATCCATGATGACGAAAAATGTTCGAATGCGTTGAAAACAAAACACTAACTATTAAACAAATGACGATTTTAGAAAAAGAATTCCATGTTTGTCAAATAAAATTAATTTGAAATTAGAATTATCAGTCAAAAAAAAAAAATTCATTTGAAATGGCCAGTACGGCAAAACGGCAGTTTCATAACCTATTATTAGTGATAGAATATTAAGAAATCAGATTACAAATAACGAACGAGCAAACAAAACTTTCGTCTGTGTGTAGGCATTGTAGATAAAGTGGACAATTGAAACAATACATATTTTTCTATATATTTTAACAAATTGAAAATGAATCTTCCAGGCACAATGATCCCGAAGTCAGGCGGTGACTACGCGTACATCGGCGAGGCGTTCGGCGCTCTCCCTTCGTTCCTGTATCTATGGGTGGCGCTGTTCATATTGGTGCCGACCGGGAACGCCATCACGGCGCTGACCTTCGCCTCCAACATCCTGAAGCCGCTGTGGCCGGCCTGCGAGCCCCCGGCTGATGCCGTGAGCTTGATAGCTGCAGTCATTACTTGTAAGTTGCTTCTTCAGGCTGCCTTTTTTAGTGCTGGAACTGGAACTGAAACCTGAAGCCTAAATACTTATGAACATTTGTAACTTGATAAATTAATACACTTAGTGTACTTAGAACTGCCTGATCGAGGTCACACAGATTTATTTTTCCCGAAATGGACAGTTTATTTATGGCGGCCCTATGTGCCTTTTAAAATCCACCGGACTTTGTAGCTTAGCGCTAACGGCACTTACCCAGAACTTAAACTACTCCTACATACGATATGCCTAAGGGCAAGCGAGAGCGCAGGGACCTCGACTTAGTACATCGTATATTGAAACTACCACTGGTCCGAAAGGGATAGAGGTCACAGCTCGCAGTGCCTTAGGTATAAGAAAAAGTGAAAAGTTTATTAAGAGCAGTTATGTAATACTTATTTTGCTTTTGTTAAAAAACTTATCAGTATTTATAAGATGAAACAATTGGTGGTACTCGAATGGTCGTAAATGACGTAACTCAGTATAAAGTCTAAGTTTATTAGTGCTGAAAATAGTGCCGTCATGGTGAGTGCTACGAATTCTATTAAACTCCTATACCAACGGAACTAAAGGGTATTCTGACAGCCGTAATGGAAAGTCTTTATTATCTTGATCATCACCATAAATGGTCGTTTGTACTCGGTAATAATTTTTTTTATGAGAACAAACAATGGTTAATTTATACGGAATCTGGATAATACTTGTTCTTATTTCTATGGCAATTTTTTTTTATATTACCTTTTTTCATTTTAATTTTAATCAAGCTATAAATTGAATGGCAAGATTTCCGATTAGTCTGCTTAACTGAACTATCAGAATGATAAGGAAAGCTTTTACTGATTAATTTGTTAGAAATACATATTGTAGAATTCAAATAAGTATAATAATAAATCCCCAAACAAATATACCAACTACAGATGGCCCCACCGTGAGCAGAGCTTGTATTATGGATAACCTAACAGTGAACTAAGGGGGATCCCAGAATTAACGCACATATATAAATATTGACAACTATGACCCGAGAACAAACATATGTATCCGTCACACAAATAAATGCCCCGATCAGGACTCAAACCTGGGACCTCCAGCGTATAAGGCAGGATTACTGCAAACTTTGTCATACCTGCAATATGAAAAAATTTCAATCAAAAAAATATATGTTTACCATGCCCTTTAAGCCCTTGCACTCCACCGTCTGCACAGATGTCGATCGTTTGTAGTGTAAATAACCGCGCGACTTGCGTTTTTCCGCCTCCAACCGCGGCATATGGCTTGAACATTTTTTTGTCAGGTTTGTTGGAGTTTCGTAGCTGCTTGGGACCAACTTGTGTGCATTTCCAACTAATTCACACTTTATGTCGGACACTCAGAAAGTTTTGAGCAAAAAAAATGCTCTTTAGCTTATTTTTTTTATTACATCTTTTCAAAGAACTCTCCACAGGTTTTATATAAAGTTTCATGCGTCTGAACCAATTTTCAAAGCACATTTACCAGTCTGCAACATGTACTTCCTCAACGCCCTTCTCGAAGGCAGTGAGCGCATCTTCTGGCGATGGAAACTGTTTAGCCCCTTGAGCTGGTTTTTAATTTTAGGGAACAAGAAGAAGTCACACTGTGCCAAATTAGAGCTGTAAGGTAGATGACCTAAAAGTTTCACTGATGTGGTGTTTAGGAAGTCCCTCGTCTTGATCGCAAAGTGCGCGGGCGCGTTGTCGTGATGGAGCAAAAGGCCTCGGAGTTCTGTGTTCGGTCGCTTGTTGCTCGCAGCAGGAAAAACTTCTGGCAAGCATTTGGTAATGTACCACTTTGCATTGATGCTGCTTTGGTTTCTAAAGGGAATTGATGCTAAAGACCCCGTTAAGGAGAAAAAACTGGCGATCAAAATCTTTTCAGCGCTTCTCGATCATTTCACTTTCGTAGGCGTTCGTTCGTTTTGAAACAGCCATATCTACTGTGCACTGGCGCTTTGCTTTTGGGTATTTATATTTGGGATATTAATATATCCAAGATTCGTCACCTGTTATGGTATCGTAAATACGGCGGGAAGAACCTGCTTTAAATTCATCAATCATATCATAGCACCATTTCACGCGCGCCTTATTCTGGGCATCGGTGAGGTTGTGGGGTACTCAGCGCGAAATAATCCTCCTTACGCAAAGGTTGTGTAATCATTACCCCTTTCCGATCGAACCTTTTTGTCGCAAAACTTTCCGATTTGCCCGGTAGGTAGATAAAATAATTTATTCAGAAATTTACGCGCAATAAACCATGCATAAAACAAAATATGTATGTTGTTAGTAGGTAGAAGTAACAATAGATTTCAATAGGATTTTAGAACTTACAGAACGATTTCTCTACTGGTGAACTTTGCTGGTAGAGATCCAGGCCTTCATAGATATACTGGTAACTACCCAACAAAATTCGACAGATCTCAATTCATTCGCCAAGTTTAGATGCTTCGAATAAGGTTTCTTGATTTTAGAAAAATATGCTCGTGTCTAAAGCTTGTCAGGGTTCATTTCCTATATTAGTAATAAAAGGAAGAAATTCACTCGAACATTTTATATTTAATTATAATTATGTACAATTTTTTTAAATCTTTATTTATTTAAAAGGGTCTTTATCCACAATGGATATGTCGACCCCATCGTTTATATAAATAACTAAATACAACAAAAAAAGAAAATACACAGCAAAGAAAACAAATAATAATAATAACACTATAACTAAGTATATTAAAGTTGAGAAAGCATTATCATTGCAGAACCAATTGGCTCAGCTTCTTTGCTAATTCTAACCCCGGTTCTGAAAGGATTGTCTGAATCAGACCTACATCCATTACATTTAAATTGTATTCTGCAAATAACAATGCTCTCTCATCCTTATTTCTGACACAATCCATCAGCAAATGTTGTACATCCTCAGTTTTATCACAAATTAAACATTTATCTGTTTGTGTCTTTTTCATGAGGAATGTAAACTTCGCCGATGTTTTATACAATTTCTGCTTAAATTACTATGCCCTGGGGTAAACGAGGAGGATTATTCTGGATGGATTTGTACCATATTCCTTTATCTTTACTTAGTATATTAAAATGAGTGATCCAATTGTTTATAACTTTAATTTTGAATTTTGATATAAAATCTGTATAATCTGGTAAAAAATTATAGTAGATACCCTCTGTTGCTGCTAACTTAGACAATTGGTCGGCCTCCTCGTTCCCTCCTCGTAACATAGGCTATCGGTGTACCTCTGCAAAAACCAGAGGCGCATCGAGCCACGTGTTGCAATAAATCAATACATAGAATGCCTAATAAACGACGCCGATAAAGGTATCAATAAAAATTTACGTTAGTATCATTTAAAAGGCAGGACAGCTTATTGTGTTATAAAAAGGTTTTGAGTTAGAAAAAGATAAAGACCAACGCACAGGCCACGCTACACCTTAGACCGCCGCGTATTCATTCTTGTTTCCTTTTCAATTTTCGCAAGGTGGTAATCAAGTGCCTACCAAATTTGAAACAAAAAGATAAAATCGCAGTCAATATTTAAACTATCGATAAAAACCCTTTTAAAAATGTTTAACAGTGCTGCACGCTTTGACTTGGTTGTAAGTCAATGTTGCAGTGATGAATGGTTTGCTTTCACAGTTCAATAAAATCTGTGAGTTTTCTTCTACGAATCTGAATGCCTGATTTTTCTCGCATAAAAGCGTTATTACATACTGAGAAAGCAATTTCTTATCGGTTACTAAGTTGTAATTTCGATTGAAAATTGCAAACAGAAAATACTGATGGCAAAAAAGTGCGCTCATACTTGCAGTCAAGTTTATTTATATGGAACCGAACTAACTGTTAAGAAATAGTATAAATGCATCATGAAAATGTATGTAAACAAATAAAATAAATTATAATTATATATCTATACCGTGGGCCCTAATAACCCGACAGATTTAATCACGTATTTCTGACGCTAATACGAGTAAATCATGTTATATCAACATAATATGTCAAATTATGTAAGTATCTTAATTAAAATTACTTATTAAAACAAAATAAATCAATTGAGTTTAGCACACCCTTGTGTACAAATATTTAGTTGAGGGAGTGAGTAAGAGAAACCAATCCCTAGTCGAGAACAGAGTAAGCGAAAAAGACACTTTACGAATCACTCCGACACACTTTGGTTACACTTGAGATTTTTCAACTTGTGATATTTTTTAATGCTGAATATATCGAAAATTATGCGTTATTGGCCTGTTACACCACTTTATGAACTCCAACTAGGTTTTAGAATCGATGGTTAGATCGGTCGGGTTCTTACGGTCCACGGTGTGTAGGTAATATAACTCTTTTTATTATATTATTATAATATACCGTTTTATTCAACTTAGTATTATATCCTATAATATTAACTGTTGTCGGGTGGGGTAAGAATATATCAATTTTAATATTTATTTACTTTTATTCACTAACTATAAGAATTAATCATTAGTAACAATAAAAAAACAAGTCTTGTCAGATCAAAATCAATGAACTAATAGCGGTTTCTTGGACCATATCAAGTCTATAAGTTAATAATTTAATAGGGTGATTATTTTCTTGTTCTCCGTTCAATCATAAAGTGTCGTTTACAACGATGACAGCTGGCAGTTCTAAACTAACTGTAACTGTCTCGATAAATCATTCATTCATAGTGTTGTGACGGCCTCGTGGTGTCCGATGCAGTATTTCCGCCCTCCTACAACGATGGTTCCGGATTAATGTCTTCCATTTTTCCATCTATGTTGTGTATTTGATACATATATTATCACTTAGTAATGGTCTAGTTAAGTATGTAGACGTTACAAAATGGTCAATTACAAATGATTCATGTTCAGAGTCGCAGGGAAAAACATAAAAATTTTCTGAAATTGAATATATTCTGTTCTAAACTTTCAACTATTTTGCTGACGGTAAAAGTTTGATTCTCAACGAAGCTTGCAAAAAAAAAGAAAATTTGAAGTCTTGCAGTGAAGTCGTGCTGGGCAGGTCTTAAATAAGAAACCCCGTGCGATCCTTTCATACTATATCATTATACCTCGTCTCGGGACCGGTTTCCAGAAATTATAATTGTACCTACAGTACGTGCAAGTCATATAAATCATAATTTTTTCTTCCACGTATCTCTGACATCCTTCTTTTGGAACAAAAATGCAAAACGAACACGCCGGTTATAACTGGCTTCATATTTGTTTTATGCATTTTGAATTTGCTAAATTCCCGGTACTTCGACAGTATCGCGGTTTGTTAAGTTGAAAATAAAAATTGCGTGCCCATTTTAGTTGTTTTTTTGGGATTACTTCGGAATTAAGATAAAACATTCTTTGTTTGTTCAAGAATTGTTCTTGGTTAGTTTATGATTTAAGCCTTGAGTGTTGCTAGTTATTCTAAATTCTTGATGTCAAAATAACGCAGTATCTGATTGCTAGTTAACTTTTGTTTCTGACGCAAATATTATCTACGTAAATATATGAAATAAGAACGCTTCTGAAGTACCTGCCGATTATGAAATTATGCCTAAGTTCTTTATTTAAAAACTCATAACAAACCCGAAACTATAATTCCCAACTTTAAGTCCCAACGAACTACAATTGCCCCAGTTCGCACATTTGCTTTCATACAAAATCATGTTTGATTTACGTCCTTTGTGTGGTCATTAGAGGCGAGTTGACGTCGCGTCGTAACGGCCTCGTGTAATAGTAGCGCTTCTTTGTCACTGTGTGTCGTGGTCGGCGCGGCGGTCGCTGATTGCGGCTGACAACATAATGGCTTCTTCCTCCCGCATCGCACCGCACTTGCGCGGAATTTGTCCTGAGGATAGCACATGGTGCTTTTAAGGGCATGGTTAAGCCCATGGTTGGTCAGTAACTATGGAAAAAAAATGCTGCTCTATGGAATCTATAGATAACAATATCCAAGGTACAACTAGTCTAGCATCTCTCTCGAATTGTGATATGAAGTTAATTATTTTCCACTGAAGGTAAAATAATATAGTCTAGTGCCCAGATATGTAAAATTTCAATTATTTAAACAAACGGTTAACTTTATGTAGATACAAGAATTAGGTACATTAAAATGCTACTGGTTTTTATCCTGACTAATATTTTTTTTTGTTTGTTTTGTTTTGTTTTAGTCTTGCGCTTTGACGCCTTATCTACCTCGTTAGAGATATTATAAAGGACATAGTTGTTCCCCAAGAGATACACGACTGAAGCAGAGGATAAAAACTAGTATAATATCTAATAATAATAATTGATCAGACGAACACACAAACTATATGGCCCCAAAGTAAGCACAGCTTGTTATGGGTGTGCAAGAAAAATATAAACAACCATGGCCCGAGTACAAACATCTATGTTCACCATACAAATGAAAGGCCCGGCCAGACTCGAACCTGCATATGAGGCTACTATACCAAACAACCAACTATAGTTTTTATTGACAACATGGCGCTACGTCTCCCGAACCAATCGTGCCCGGGTTACGTTGCATTGATTGATGATCGTATTATTAATCTTATTAATAATTTCGTGGTCTTGTGACAAGAAAATATTGATTAGGTTGGTTGAGCAAAGAAATTCTTGCAGGTTCAGGAATAACCTTAGCAATAATTTAATGTAGCACCTATTTGTGACTTGTATTCACTTATACTATTTCCATTTCTTTATTTTCTCGATGACAGCTCCTGTGAAAACTTGTGCGAGCGTTTTTTTTATGTATGTATTTTATAAAAATATGACGTTTACACACGTACAAGGTTATATAATACCAGAGTCGGAGAAACTGATAGGGATGGAGCAATATCGATAACCGTAAGACGATAACAGACCCTATATTTTTTTACAAAATGTAAGAAACTAAACGCCGGATACTTTTGTACAAATTTATTAACTAAATATTTCATTACAAGATGTTACACGTATGAGTCGGCATTTTATCAATTTTGTCTGGAGTGATATGTAGCGTTGTCCATAATAATTATGGACGGTTCTTCAAGAGATTGCACCATTTCTTTTAACCATCCCTCGTAAATCTCCGCGTTCATGTCTTCGTGGTAGTCCACTGTTTTCTTGGATTTAAAGGCCAGTAAAGCATCTGGCACGAATCCTTTCGTAGACCCTGCATGGCATATGATAAGGCGTTCACCTTTTCCCATTGGCACTGAACTAGTGGAAGCGGCGGTGTCGTCAGTCCAGTTCTTAGATACTGTGTGGTTTCGTTTCCAAGTCTCGTCAGTGAAAATAACATTTGACCAACCTGATATCTTTTTGGCTTCGCTCAAAAATTCGCAGCGAGCCATAACAACGTCGTAACGCTCCATCAATATTTTACGTTTGTCCGATTTTTTATAAGAAAATCCAATTTCTTTCAAAACTAAGCTAAATGACGATTTTTCGCCACGGAACAAACCTGTTCACGTAATTTTTAAGTGTTAGAATTTCGTTGCGCAAGTAATAGTCATATATATGACGGCAAATAGCATCAGCGTTGAATTTGTCAACCGATGTCACACGACGTGGTTGCCGTTTTTTCTTCGGCGTACGAAGCTTATTTTCCTGCATGCCGCTTGTACCGTAGGCTTCGGTAGTAATTTTTGAAACAGTAGGTCCACTAATTCCGTATGCGGCCGCAACACGCTCTCGCACTTGCGACAGTGGTAATAGCGGGCCACCATTTTGATACTCTGCTTCAAAGTAATTACGAACCTTGATCACCAGTTCTCGCCTGTCTTTTCAGAACAGATTCTTTCGGCATTTTGATATTTGACAGCTGGGCAGTAATCAACGCTGAGAAACACAAAATACACAACGTAACGAATGGATAATGTGAAAAAACTCAGCGAACAGAAATGTAGTGACTATTACGACCGTCTTGTTGCGAGTAACAGATTAAAACAAACACAAAATGGCGGTAGCAAAATGTTTTTGTTGTTTTTGTCTTTGTTCAAAATATAATAAATATATGCGATCGATATTCTTACTTATTTAGTCACAACACTACATTATATCAAATTAGAACTGTCATCGAGAAAATAAAGAAATGGAAATAGTATAGTTGTCTCCATTGCACATGTAAGGTGAAGTAAAGTTCCCTTGGATAAGATCTGCGCAATTTTTATCCTTTTTATGATTGTTCTAACTAGTTCTATTTTAAATTAGAATGTTAACTTTCTCGGTTGGCCAGTAACGGCCAGATTCTAAGGAAATGAAAGTTTAATCTAATTTCGAACTATTGAGTTGAGTTTGAATTGAAAGTTCGATTACTCAAGATGAGTCACAGTTCAATGTTGAACGACTCTAAAATTGTTTAATACTGATCTGATAAACATAGAGACTAAGCATAAAGAAAGAAAAAAAAAATTAAAAATATATTAATTTCCCTATTTCAGGTTTCCTCACAGTAATCAACTGCTTCAACGTGAAGTGGGTGACGCGGGTGCAAGACTCCTTCACAGCGGCGAAGGTGCTGGCGCTGTTGGTGACGTTCGTGGCCAGCCTCTGGTACATGTTCTCGGAGCACACCGAGAACCTGCAGAACATCATGGAAGGCACCGTCACGGATCCCGGCAGCATTGCCATTGCTTTCTATACGGGGCTCTTTTCGTACTCCGGATGGAATTATTTGAATTTTGTTACGGAGGAATTGAAGGATCCTTATAAGTGAGTATATGTAATAAAAATTGCATGGATTAGAAGTAGATTTTATAGAGATAATGATAATCTAAATTATAATTAGTGATTTATACTTATTATGTTTTTATTAAACAACAAAATCACTGGTCATTATGATATGTCAAAAAATATAAACACTAATAGGATGATGTTATTAAAAAATGGTTCATTAAAAGTGAACATATAAATAAAATAGTTTGACACTAATGTTCAGAATCGTCGCAACGTTGTTCATACCGATTTCTTAGATTTTTATTTATTGTGTGTGCATTTATTTAATAGCCTAATTATAATATTTTCTGAATGTAAATACATAATATCAAAAAGTCCTGAAACAGGTACATAAAAATTGATGAATATACTTTTGTAAATTTTAATATGAAAAGACAAAACTATTTTATACCATACCTACTCTAAAAAGCTTATTTTATTCACGCAAAACAGTGAATAAAAGGCCTTTTTATTGTTTTTATTCACTGTTTTGGTGTTTGAATTTGGAACACAAAATATATGCTTACACAAACTCCTTGCGCTAAGATTCGAAATTCAAACTCTTTGGTGCAAATAAATTCTCGAGATTTGATTGGTCGATATTTGCGACAAGGAGTTTGGCATTAGATTAATAAATATTGTTTCACAAGTTGACCACCCTAATGATAATAATAAGAAAATTACGCTTAATTTCAGTCATTGCTCTAATTTTAATGTCCATTTCAATTAATGTAACATTTATTATTTCTTGATTAAATTTCTATTTTCGCTTAAATTATGTCTTTTTCTCGTAGTCATGATATAAAGTATAGTATGCAACTCCAGAATAAAGTACGAATTTATATCGAGGGCCATCAATCACTCGCATCGCTCAGGATTCTAACAGTTAAATCACTCGCTGCGCTCGTGATTCAATCATCTTAAATCACTCGCTGCGCTCGTGATTAAATCGTTAGAATCCTTCACTTGCTCGTGACTCATCTACGGCCCTCGCTTTAAATCCGTCCTTTATTCACTAGTTGCATAATATACTATTTTCCTCTAAACTACTAGTCAACATTCGCTAAACAAACTATTTGTTTCTCTGGATAACCCCGCTTGAAAAAGTGAGGCGTTGTTAATAAGGGAGGAGATCTTTGAGACTAGAATGTAGACCATATTCATTTCCCTAGGTTTCATCAACCAGTTACGTCGATATTATACATAATAGTTTAAACGAAGGCTTTCTAACCTAGCTCCACAAATTCTCAATACCTCTTTACGTCATTTCAGGAACCTACCACGAGCCATCTGCATCTCACTGCCAGTAGTGACTCTGATCTACGTGCTCACCAACGTTGCCTACTTCGCAGTGCTGACAAAGGACGACATCTATGCATCCGAAGCCGTGGCTGTCACCTTCAGCGAGAAAAGCCTTGGCCCCGTTGCCTGGATAATGCCGCTGTTCGTGGCTTTGTGCACTTTCGGCTCATTGAACGGAGCTATTTACGCTTCGTCTCGCCTCTTCTTTGTGGGAGCGAGGAATGGGCATTTACCGATGGCTATTTCTTTGATTGATATTAAGAGGCTTACTCCGATACCTTCTTTAATATTTATGGTAAGTGTCGAATTCGCAATAAGTTAAACCTAATTAGTAACACCCACGATTACTAATAACCGCTTTTCTATCATTAAGTAGGTAGGTCTCCATAATGTTTTGAAGCTAAGTGAACTTAAAAAATATATTTTTTTAAATACATAATTGACACAATAGCCTTAGTATTTTAATTTTATCCCTACCTCTGTGGCGCATTCTAAATCGCCTGCAACATATTTAAGACAATAAGCTCTATTTTCACAAAAAGTAAAAAGTACACCTATGGGATATTTTATCATATTTTCGCATTTAACGTTCCGCCTTTAAATGTTTTGCGTATGTGTATATAATATTTCGTTTTAAAACGGTTCAACCGATTTGGATAAGAAAGTCAAATAAAACATAAGGTACTTTTTCCGAAACCATAACTTTGTATAAAGATAATTAAGTAACTAGTGATCAGCGGCCTTATTGTGTAACTTCAACACCTATCAGGATCCCTTTGAATTTGACAGTTGAAGCATACTTACTTCACGAACTTACATGATAGCGAAAGCGATCTAGACGCTTTTTGAATGAATTATTATATAAAAAATATCATAATTTTAGTCATAAAATAATTGTTAATATTTATTTAAAATAAACCAATGACTTAGAAAAAATCAAGGCAACAAAACGCAGATAATGCTCTATGGCATTCAATATCACTCGTATCATTCAATACAGCATAAATCCCAAAGCGAAAGCGATCGTAGAAATTAGACTATTCTGTTAATCACTATCGCAACCACTATCCCTTTGAAATGGATCGCGATAGGTGTTGAAGTTAGACAATAAGGCCGCTGTGCATCAGCTCACAGATTACCCCGAATAGATACGCCATGTTGACCATAATAGATACGTCATGTTGACCACAATAGTTATGCCATGTTGACCATAATAGATACGCCATGTTGACCATAATAGATACGCCATGTTGACCATAATAGATACGCCATGTTGACCATAATAGATACGCCATGTTGACCATAACAGATACGCCACGTTGACCATAATAGATACGCCATGTTGACCATAATAGATGCGCTATGTTGACCATAATAGATATGCCATGTTGACCATAATAGATACGAAATGTTGACCATAATAGATACGCCATGTTGACCATAATAGATACGCCATGTTGACCATAATAGATACGCCATGTTGACCATAATAGATATGCCATGTTGACCATAATAGATAAGTACACCAATTTGTTCCAAACCGAAGTCACCAAAATTAGCGGTATGCTTGGGTGGCGGGGATACTAAATATGCAATATGATTGGTTGTTTCAAGGACATTAGCCGATATGGCTGTGTAATATAATAGGGATGGTGATAATAACACAACAACAGAACATTACTAATAAGTGAAAGAGACTTTTCAAACAGACATCAACGCGCAGTCATTAGTGGCCAGTTACTTCACCTGTGATAGATTAGTTTTGGATAAATACTAGATACTATTTTACTTTCTATACTATTTTACTTTCTATACTATTTTACAGAACGTTTACTCATGTTAAATAAGAATTACATTAAAAAAAGGACGCCACGTCAAGGATTACTTACTTTTATTATTAAAATACAAAACAACAAAGTATCCGCTTGTTTGTCGTATCAGTTATAAACTTGTGAATATTTATTTTGTTTTTTAATTTTCGATTAACTAAACCCATAAAATTAAACCAGTGGCTTCCTTGCAAAATACCTATATAAGTATTTAGGGTTGTTTGATTTTGATGCAAGGCTTTCCTGTACTGATTCACATATGTATAAAATAATTATTTTCGATTTATTCATTTGCAGTGAATTCATTCGATTCCATCACTAAGAATAATAAAACGTAACCAAATTTAAATATACAATTATTTAAATATAATTTCCATTTTTTGAAAATAATAATTCGTGAACAGTATTATAATACTTATCAGCTGTAAGAAGTCAAAATTAAGATAAATAAATAAGATTAGGCCGTTTAGATATTTCTTTTACTGCACATTCTAAAGTTACCTGATGGACAAAGTGTAACTTATTTATATGTTTCAGAGTTATTAGAATTTATATCAAATAATAACAGTAACTTCTCGTTAGAATTAGTGTGTTTATGCGTTAACATTTTGCGACCATTGTCATAACTTGTGATAATAAATTTTTTTAAATACCTGCAATTTAATTAAGATCAAGTCAAAAAGGTAATAATTAATTAATTTGTTTATTTTCAGTGCTTAGTGACTTTAGTTCTACTGATGACGAACAACGTGGAATTCCTCATAGTTTGTGTGACTGGCGTAGAAGCTCTGTTCACGTTGTGTTCCGTAGCTGGGCTGCTGTGGCTGCGATACACTCAGCCAAAACTCACGCGACCCATCCGCGTCTCACTCCTGCTGCCCATCGCCTATCTCATCATCTGCACATTCCTGGTAGTGTTCTCCTGCAAAACACACCCCTTGGAAGTCGGCATCGGCATCATCTTCATTGCCATCGGCGTGCCAGTCTACTACGTCTTCATCCATTGGAAGAACAAACCCAACTGGTTGCTCAACGCCTGCAATGAGTTCAATATTCTATGTTCAAAAATGTTCCTGTGCCTTCCTGAAGACTCGAAAGAATTATGATCGATATACAATCTTTTTGTATGAATGTGATTTTTTTTAACTTGGCTTGCCTGGTTGGTTTACAATTTTTGTTATTTATTAAAGGTTGATTGTGCTTCTAAAGCATTCCGATTTGAAACAGATCTTGCTACTAGGTGTACGTATTAAATGTACTGATTATATGCGCTCATAGGCTAAGTAAGGTTAGATTTTAACTTGTTGTAAGACTATTGTGCTTTTATGTATTTTTTGTAATAAAATGACGAGAACAGATAAGGTTTTTTATTTATCATGCTTAGTAGTAGGCTTTTAATCAGATGATCTATTTGTTTAGGTTAAAACAACCGAAGCAGTGCCTGGCGACTAAATCATATCTTGTTATTGATCTTAAATTGTTGAAGTTCATAATAATTACATTTAAAATAGATAACTTTGTCACTTATCGAAGCTGTTTTGTTGTTTTGGTACTTTTTAATGTTTACAGTTTTAATAATATGGAATTATATGTGCTACAAATGTTTTTTCTATATTGTATTAAAATGGGGTATAACCTGGGTCAATGTTATTGAATGGATGGTTAGGTGCTTATAAGGATTATTATTAATTAATACACACCGTTCCTTAGAATATGAAGAAATATAGAAGCGCAAATAGCAATAAACTGCAGATTTGATCTTTATTACGACCGAGAAGCGTAGTGGTTAGTAGCCCTGCCTCACAAGCCGGAGGCATCCTGTCCTGTTCTCAGGTCATGGTTGTTGATGTTTATATATGTTTACTCTGGGTTTCCCCCCAGTTCGCTGTATGGTCATCTATGACACAAGCTCTGCTTACTTTAGGACCATACAGTGGGTGTGCTTTTCTGGGGATTACTATTATTATTATTATGTGCCTTGTCTCACCTTAATATTTTTTGTTGATTCTTCAGGTTGATCTTTTAAGAGCTTAGGCTATTGTGCCTAACATCAGCATAGTATACCCAACCTCTCGATCTCATAGTACCCAGGTATGTATGTATCCGTTTATCTAAAACAGTATAAGCAAATATTTTTATACTGGGAACCTATAATCCTCTGAATGGTTGATACAACCTTTACCAAAAACTTAATAAGCCTTAAACTAAGTGAACTGAGATACCGATTGTAAAATAGGACTTAGTTCAGTCATAAAGTTTCTATAAGAATTATAACGAAAGACCCTGAGAAACCCACTAACTAGATGACCCTAAATAAGAAGAATTTGTGCTATTGATGACTGTACAACAAACGGGAGGAAAAGCATAAGAAGACAACATTTAAACAGGAATAAAACAAGACTTAAATAAACATGTGTGGTCTTTACACAAATGTCTCTCCCCAGTCCCAACCAACATTGGCCAATATCAATAATCTGTCCATTCGCCTAAACGCTAGAAACTCCTAATGTTTTTTACTAAAACCATTTCCGTCAATTTTGCTCCTACTGAGGCGAAGGCGTCGCATTAATTATTGTTATTTATTTTTTTATCATGGAACTTATACGTACCAGATCGCTATATACAATTTTGGCATTGTGTGCTTTACAGAATAATTCAATAAAAATGTTTTTCATATTTTGAAATATTATTTGAAATATTATTACATAGGTTTCAGGTTTGAATGCAGTTCGGGACAGACACTTGCTTGATGAAGACCTGAATTTGCTTACGAATCATAGTTGGTTTCTTTCTATTCGCTCGGCGGTGAAAATGAAAAGATTCCACTAAGGATTAGGTCATAGATATAATATAAAGTACAGCTACGTTACCGGTCTATGGTAGGTAACTGCCTGAGATGCCTTCAGTGACAAATGGCAGCCCATGTATGATACTTGTCCTACCTTTTAAATATAAAAACACTTACAAAAATGCAGTCTCGTATGTTACCCAATAGTAAAAATTACATTGCAGCCACCACGGAACGAAGAAGCACATCATTGCCCTCCGAAGTTCAGTTTTGATTTTAGAATATTGAAATGTAAATGTGAAAGGAGGGGAGACTAGGCAGTTATGAGTCAGTTTATGTATTCTTTGTTTTTAAGTCAACTTTGGTATATTAATGCCTTGTTATGTAATGTATAGTATGAAGTATATCTGTTAACATTATTATTAAGAGAAAGTGCATTAAAAGTAGATCTCAAGAACGAGAAGAAGACCATATTCCTCGATTTGCTCGGAGGATTTCGAAAAAGTTGGAAGTCATAAAGAAACAAATTTCAAAAACTTGTTGATTACAATAATTTGAGATTTAGAATCACCGGCTTTAACTAATTTATTTATTTGAATGGTATTTATTAAAAGCTTGCCATCATATACCCCTATCAATGTTAGAAAAATAAAAACAAAACTGAAGTGTTCCAGTAAAGGGGAAGGAATAGCCAGTGCAATGACCGGGAACAAGGCACAGGGGGGGGTGACGCGTCAACGCATATCCCATTCAATATTTAAAACTGAAGTGTTCCAGTAAAGGGGAAGGAATAGCCAGTGCAATGACCGGGAACAAGGCACAGGGGGGGGGGTGACGCGTCAACGCATATCCCATTCAATATTTAAAACTGAAGTGTTCCAGTAAAGGGGAAGGAATAGCCAGTGCAATGACCGGGAACAAGGCACAGGGGGGGGTGACGCGTCAACGCATATCCCATTCAATATTTAAAACTGAAGTGTTCCAGTAAAGGGGAAGGAATAGCCAGTGCAATGACCGGGAACAAGGCACAGGGGGGGGTGACGCGTCAACGCATATCCCATTCAATATTTAAAACTGAAGTGTTCCAGTAAAGGGGAAGGAATAGCCAGTGCAATGACCGGGAACAAGGCACAGGGGGGGGGGGGGTGACGCGCCAACGCATATCCCATTCAATATTTAAAACTGAAGTGTTCCAGTAAAGGGGAAGGAATAGCCAGTGCAATGACCGGGAACAAGGCACAGGGGGGGGTGACGCGTCAACGCATATCCCATTCAATATTTAAAACACCTACCAAATGGTGTCAATGAGTGCTGGCTGCTGATGCCGCTTACCATAATGTGGGTCGCGACATCGTTTGCTAGCTACGAGAACAATAGAAAAAGAAATAAAATTTATATTTGTACAGCGACAATAAACAAAAAAAATGTATATACCTTACATTTAATGGAGCTGTACATTTTCTTTAAATGAGCCGAACCATAATTGAAAATAATACATTGAATCAATTTTGTACGCGAAAACTAGTTCGCCTCATAATGAGTTCCAACCGTGTCCCCAGATATTACCTATGAATCCAAGATCTAGAATGCAAAGCTGAGTTTATGCCTGAGTTTATTTTTATTAAATCACGGGCTCATCTCTCCTTGTGGTTGAAATAAACTATGTTTGTAAACGCATATATTAACAAAAAGGAGACATTTCATTTTCGGTTAGAGCGATATACATCAGTTCAGAATGAATGAAAACAAAAAATATGAAACACATTATATTCTGGTTTTCTACTTTGAAATAAAAAGCAAAACATTATGTTCCCACACCGAGGAGACGTTTCCATATTTCGCCATATTGAACGAAAATATAAAACAGAATGCTTGTAGGTACCATTGAGTCGGCGGCAAATTTTTGTCTTTCTAGACTGTGCGGTTTGTTCAAGTCCGTTTGTCAAACTAGAGATGACTGTATGGTTTCGTAGTAAGTTCAAAAAATTAATACTCAAAATTTTATTTCATCACAGTTAAACATTTTACACTTAACGAAGGTCTTCTTTTTCATCATCTTCAGCGAGATAGTGTAAATACACTTTAGCTTTGGCTTTTAAAGGTATTAAGTGTATAATGAGAGGAAAAAAAGCCGGCTGAGAAAACCTCTCGGCACTCCTTATTTTTTAAATATTTTATAAAATAGGTACTTGGGGTAGAAGGTACACAATTTGACAACGACATGAAAGAAACACACACATAACAGCTAATCGTGCGTGCTAATGAAATGCCTTACTACATAAACATTTAAAACTAAACATTTGAATGACTGTGGAGGTTTAATGATCGATCACAAAGATCATATTCGTTTTGGCAACCTTTAAAAAAATATCCTGTTATATTAAATATCAATTCATTATAATTCAGGATTTTTTCAGTGGGAAATAATAATAATGGTTACATTAGAATAAATTAATCTAAAGAAAAACTCCAAAGGAGCTGGTAAATTGGATAAGAGATAAATTAGAAAAATAAAAGTAAGAACAGAATTAACCTCAAAACTTGAAATAAAAATAAAATATCAACATGACACATATCGCCATGTTTTCATCACGTAGTGTGCCCATTTTACGGATTTGTAGGCGTTTTAAAAAAAGAAAACGAGATTATGAAATATTGGCATTTAGACATCCGTATAAAAGCCAGCCAAACGCCTCTTATATACTGAAATGTCCTTTAATAGAAAATACTTCAAGTAAAATACGAGTATGTTAAGATGTGGGTGTCATAGGTCATAGGTCTGGACGCTAGATCAAAGCACATAGGTTTGTATGAAGCGGATTTCAACGACAGCGGCCCGGGAGACGGAACATGAGCGATGCAATGGATCGAGCGGAGTTGCGTTCGAGCGCGTGTTGAACAGTCGTGGTAAAGCTGATATCTCCTTCTCATAAACTTTCTCTGCCAAATTTCAACCTTACAGATCATGCAGTTATCGAGATTTCGTGATTTGATAGAAAGTATCCTTTCCCTTTAACAAATTTAGATTATGTAACATCGTCACTGTAACGTGAACTGCTAATACAACAAAGTAAAAAAAAACATACGTAAATTAAAGAGAGTTATGTACAGGTAAACACTTTATTCTACATACCTAACTAAAGACTTTATTTGATATGATCCCATATAATATGTGTAGGTAGTGAAATTATAGTTGATAAAATTATTTAAGTAGGTACCAGAAAATTTTGACCATTAGGAAACATGATGTCAGTAGGTACTTATGCCCTAAAAAGACTAGAAAATAAATTAATTTAACAAAAAGCCTGTAAAGAATGTAATCGATTGGCGTTTCGAAGAAATCTTCCAAATCGTAGAAAATCTACTGCGACTGTTTGTTGTTTGTTTATAGCGTAAAAGTCGTTTCTCGATCTTATTATTTAGCTTTGAAGAGAGTGCACCAATTCACCTACTTATATATGTAATTATTATACCCATAAATGATCTAAGGACATACCATACCATACATGTCCTTAAAAATTGTAAGGCTGCGGTATTAAGTTAGAAAAGCGATCAGCGATTAGCGCGCAATCAACGCTGAACGTCAAAAACCTTCTCATTACATGCAACTTATTTGCTTTAGCGCTGCTATCGCTGATACGGCATACGCTTTTGTGGCTTTCCTTCCTTATGGTACTAATAAGTACTTCCTTTTTTTATTCTAATATATTGAATATGAAAACATTTCTTAGTTACATTGTTGTCTACCCCTTAGAGTACAGTTTGCGTAAGCCAATCACATTACGTTATTTGAATTACCACGAGAAACTGGAACAGCAATTTGAACAACAAGTTGTAAGGCATCATAGAACATATTCTGTCATAGTTTTTGATTATTTTGATTGTTTATATCATCAATTATATTATTGAAAACTTAAATAATGAAAGCTTACTTTATTTTAAATAATTTACAAAAACTGATAAAGAATGAATGAAATTTGAAATAATACAAACTTTGATCATATGATACTTTCAAATGATCAAAGTTTGTATTATTAAAAATAATCTTAGATAGGTATATATAATTATATCTTAGACAATTTTTATTGTTCATATTATTTTTTTATTATTTAAGATATTTCGTAATGGCAACTTCAAACAATCATAATTGAGGCTCTGTTGTAACGAAGAGTCTAATGCAAGTGTTTTTGATGAAGAAATCGAGGAAGATCTTCGACCACCTTCTTCAAGAGGCTTCAGAGATGTTCTAAACGAAGCTCTGGCCAGTGTTTTAGCAGAGGTTTAAACATCATCGCTGACGAATGAAGTTGTGCTATCAGATTGCCTTATAGATCAGGTACGACGTCTCCAACACCTAGCTTTACTGTTCTGATTAATCTTCCGTCAGCGAATACATCTATATCCAGAGCTAGCCAACAGAGCATGCATAGCTCTGCAGAAGGTTGTCGAACCAAACCATTAATGGAAAAAGTGACTATCACATACAATTTTACCTGAATATATTGTAGATACCGGAGAGCAAGAAGACTTTTTGCTCATTGTACCAACATGTTTCGATTATTGATTGAGGATGAATTGGACAATAGTATCATTTAGTGTCTAATTTTTATGGAACGAGGAGGTAACTGTGTAACGTAAAAAAAATGGATAGAAGTCTACAGTTACATGCCCAATAATAACAACAATTACAACAGTTATATAGGTGGCACAGGTGGAGCCGCCAAAATGGTGGTTTTTTGTAGTCTCACAGCAAATGATATCGTTGTAATGTATTTTTGTGTATAAATAAAAAACCACGTGTTACCTTAAATACCATGTAGTAAGCTGCTGAATAAAAATTTGTTTTGTTGTAATCAACAAAACAATTTTTTATATATGACATATATAATAAAAATATATAATATAAACTTCATATATATGAAGTTAATATTGGATCTAATTACGTTTATATTGTTATCAAACTTTCTAACTTCGTGATAAATTTAAGTCCAGGTATTACAAATAGTACTTCTAGGTATAATAAAAAATCAATTAATATAACGAAGGTAACATGAGGAATATTGATAAAAATCTATACTCCGTAGAGAAAGGAAGGGATTTGAGGAAATAGGGTAGAAGCTTATCGGTCCCCGTACCATTATCTACGGACGATCCCTCTACTGAGAAGAACAAGCCATAGAACTAACAGTTGTGAACTCATGGGCCTTTGAAAAATCTTTCCAATGATTTAGACAAGGCTTGAATCCTTGAAAAGTGAAAGTTGTATACCTTTTTCAACTCAATAGCTAGCCAAACAAATAAATACTAAAAAATCTTGTAAAAAAGAGTTGACAATCACGTATGAGGAAGACAAAGCTATTATAAATTTGTCTTACGTCGATAGTTGCATTGTGTGCCTGTCCAGCGAGGAAATTGACAAAATCAAGGTGTCGTAACGCTGCGGAAGTGTAGCCAGCGTGCAACCGCTCACCACTTGAGGTATTTTTTGTCATTTTATCTGATGCTTACGTATTATGACTGAGTCATTTACCATTTTCTACATATTTACGGAGTTTTGTAACCGTAATATAATGAAATGTAGTAAAGGTAGTCACTGAATGATTTACACCATGATTTTCTGACTTTGAAGAGATTAAAGAGTGAGCAAGCTCAAAAAGCTATATTTTGGAGTTAAACGGAAGTATGATTGGTAAATTGGTACACTTATCATAAAATTTCACAACAAATTTATTATGAATCAACTAATAACAATATTAACTTCGAAACTGTACTCAAAGATAATCTGTCCAAACCATAATTTTTATAATTATATACTTACGAACTTTCACAACTATTTAGGTAGATAAGCT
The DNA here is from genome assembly GCA_923062675.1 of Marasmarcha lunaedactyla. Taxonomy (NCBI): domain Eukaryota; kingdom Metazoa; phylum Arthropoda; class Insecta; order Lepidoptera; family Pterophoridae; genus Marasmarcha; species Marasmarcha lunaedactyla. Next base: position 10,352,076 of record OV281346.1, on the reverse strand, counting down.
GATACTATAATATGCAATAATTATTTACAATATTAAAATTAACATATATAACTACACTAATGCCTGCTTCGTAGACACTGCTGTTTGATATTTAACATTTTGAATTTACCAAACTAATTCCACAAAACTATAAAATAATAATAACCTATAACATTTTACCAACAAATTCTATATTAATTTGCTATATACAATTCCCTTTGACTTCTGATCACATTTGATTTTTGCAGACATAAATATGTAGAAGCGACTTTGATACGTCAGTAACATTTTGTTGTCATACAGTTTCTGGTGACGATTCCGGTAAAAGACAGAAACAGTCAGTGAACTTACAAGATTACAAGGTAATTAGAACTAAAACCTACGGTCGAGAATTCATTTTATTATTAATCGATCAGTTTGACCGAGCGCCCATTTGCCGGCGGTTACAAAAGTAAAAAAAATTATTTAGCAATTTGAAAACATATTACAACAGATAAAACAATTGTCAAGTAACAAAGTACTTTCTACGCGTGCCTTTTACATTTTTGTCGTCTAAGCGATGTCTCAACCAACTTTCATGGATAATTGAAATTCTTATGCTTTTCTTTTGTGTCATGTAAGGGATCGGAAAGACATAAAGTCGTATTTCTTCTGCCAAAATTCACTCGGATAGAGATAAGACTTATGTCTTAGGGTTTCACGCTAGGAATAAATATAAATAAAATGTCACGTGATTGTATAAATATATCTTCTTTTGGCAGTCAAATTAGCTATTGCTTCGCTATAGGTACTCGTACAGGGTTTCATGTTAGGCCAGCTGAGTAGCTTCTAACAGTTTATCTAAGGTTATATTTTACACATTTGTAAAATATAAGCCAAGCCTTTACTTTTTTTTTGCTTTTCGATGATTTTAATTAAAAACTAGATCTGGTAGTTTTGTAGTTTGGGTGACGGGTCGCTCACTTCGCTCTAATATGGTTGAAGAGGGCGATGGATGGATCCCGCGTGAACTAGTGAACGGGTGCCGTTTGAGGGTGTTCGTCGTTTGGATAATTGGGGGGAGGGAGACTTGCCGAGCTAACAGATGCAGATAAGAATAATTTTCTATAGACATAAATAGACATTGTAAATTTATTTTGAAACAAATATACCCGTGAAGTTTCTAGCCAGTTCTTCTTTACGAAGGTTTTTCCAAACTGGTGGTAGAGTTATGCTTTGTTTGACGTCAATAATAACAAGTAATTGTTATTACTATCTCGTGTTGAGAAATAAATATTTGAATTTGAATTTGGTTACAAAGACCTATGATAAACATAGCACAAGAGAAATATTTGAAAAAATGTAATATCCATGAAATGCCCTAATGAAAACGGGATCAAGTACCTTACCGAAAATTAACAGCTGCACCTTAAAAAATAAACAGGAAAATATTGATTGCGATAAAACGTCGATGTTTACAGATGGTTGCCGGTTTATCATGGGCAAATATTCTTCGTCAACAAAACGTTTCGATCCAGTGATTAAGTAAACTGATTATGACATCGTTGCATAAGTAGCTACTTACATAGTAATGATACCTAAACTATATTTATATTAAAGTTGGGTAAAGTTACGTAATGGGTAATTGGTCTGCTGCTTTTTGGTTTCTTTCGTTAAATATAGTAAATATAGTATATTAAATTTAATTAAACGTTAAATATAGTAAATATAGTATATTTTGAAATTAAATGCAGGTATTACCGCGTGAGTCAAGAACCTGCAGGTGTCGCCAAGGTATGTCATATGATTGCATTATTTAGTAATTTTAAGCATAACTTACCCAAAAATAAACATTTTTACGGTATCTTTCATATTTCATATTTTCGTACTTCAGTTTATGTCCTAAGATATGTATTTTTAATCAATATACTAGTATACTACGACAAAATATTATGTAAAAGGATTTTTTCATGTCGAGGCGGTGCCTGAGCTTGCTCTCCATACAAAAGCGAATCGCCTAATGAAAGTACTGTCGAAATCTTCCTAAGGTTACAGTGTCGAAAATGTACCATTTACCAAATTTCTAATTATTTAAAAAAATTGATTTATTTTTCAGACATCATTGTAACAACCTAATTTTAGTTTATTTTCTTCGGTTTTTGGACAATGCGCAAAAGAAAAATACCGCGTCAATAGATTCAACATTTTTTTATTGAATGTATCCTTATAATATTCGTAGAAGGTAATATCCGCAGTATACTCGGCAATAGCATTAAACAGTTTCGGTGATTTTGTTCGATTACTATGCGAAACTGATATGAACGAGTAAAACTATTTAATAATTAGTATATTTAATAAGTAAGTTGGTAAAAGCAAAGTTAAGTAATTTAAATCATATAAATAGGCTTAAAGAAGATTACATATAATTATTGTTTAAAATTCTTAAAATTGTATTCCTCGGAAACAGATTATTTACTCTAGTAAGTAAGAAGTTAGTACCGATGGTGAGAAAAAGACATCTTTTGCTAATATATTCAATGGGAAGCTGTTACCGAGTGTATACGCAACTTATACCGATAATGATGACCAAAATTCAGAATGCTACTTGTACCTATATCTTTATAACTCGAGGATTTTTTAAGTGGTTGGGATTACCATTAGGTTTAAAAATCGACAACAAGCTCACAGCCACAGGACTTATAATATTAGAAGACCGCGGCCTGCGCGGCCTGACTTCATAGTTCTTATTTCTAGTGGCCCACCACGGGCTTATAAGGGTTCGTGAATACAACCTCATTTTTCCCCGCCCCCTCAAGGCGGGCGTCCCTCAGGGCTCGGTCCTCGCCCCGTTATTATACACAATATACACCAATGACATACCTATTCCGTCTAAAGGTGTTCAACTCTCCCTCTTTGCCGACGAAACTGCCCTATACGTCAAGGGCGTGCACGTCGACACACTCATCACCAAACTCCAGAAGGCCGTAAATGACCTCGGAGCTTGGTTTAAAAAATGGCGTATCGATGTAAATCCAGAGAAAAGCTCTGCGATGCGCTTCGATCACAAACGCCGTCGTCCCTACGACCCCCACATCCGAATGCTAGGTACGCCCATCCTGTGGGCACTAACCACCAAGTACTCTGGGGTCGGTACCCGGGATGGACCTAATCTAACCTAGGGAGGTCTTCCTAATCAACAAAGGAAATATAACACAATTTTACTTTAAGTTACTTTTATTTAAGATGAATCTATTTTAAAGGAAAATACAATGATAATTATTAGACTATTTTGGGGACGAAGCCCGCAATAGAATTCCGTAAGGAATCCCGTCAAGGAATGCCATGGAACAATCTTCCATAATATATATATTTTCATTTCACAAATAAAATCAAATAATGACAGACTTATAAGTTGCCAGTCATAAATGTCGGCAAGTTTGTTTGTGCAATAACCTCTTTTAATAAATACGGCACAAGCAAACGTTGCAGTACCTAGGCGTAACGCTCGATCGTACGCTTTCATTCCGACGTCACATACATCGAGTTACCAAACTCGCCCGCCTGTACATGGGCCGCCTTAACAGTATGTTAGGCTGGCACAGTAAAATGTCTCTTAGGAACAAGCGAACGCTTTTTAAGGTTTGCGTGAGACCAGTCATGACGTACGCCTCCCCAATCTTTGCACATGCTAAACCCTCCGATATGTATAAACTACAGGTAGTCCAGAATCTCTTCTGCCGCCGGGCCACGGATGCTCCGTGGTACGTGCGAAATGCAGACCTGCACAGAGATCTCGAACTGCCTACTATACAACAACACCTTAGGACGCTCTCCACCGCTTTTTTCAAGCGATCCGAAGAGCACCCTAACCCCCTTATACGAGAGTCAGTAGCTTATACTGCTCCGTCCATGCCGTCGAGGTACAAAGTCCGTAGACCGAGAAATGCACTCTCGGATCCCCCCGATCAACTTTCGGCTAATCTGGAACAGCTTAAGGCTGCCCAGGCCGTATAATCACCAATATAAATGTCATTTGCACCTTAAGTGAATAGTATTCTCAGCAGGTGACCCGCTAGCGGGTCCCTGCTTGCGCGCCCACCTCCCTACCCGGGTGGCGCTCCGATGAAGGCTGACAGCATTCCCATGCTACAACCATTTAGGTGGTTTTTAGTGGGTAGGTGTCACTTTGGTGAGTCCCACATCACCCCGCAGACGGCTGCGGTGGTATTCATGACGAATCTTCCACCTCCCTCCCGAGAGAGGGTGCTTCGGCAGCAAAAAAAAAAAACCTCATTTTTACGTCCATCGTTACTCATCACGTACGTTTTTATTGTAAACGCGGCTCACAACCATGGCGGGCATGGGTGAAAACCACTATAATAATAATAATTTTATATTGTCACTGCAATTATTTCAGCTATGGAGGATAGTTTCAGGGATATTATATTCAACCACACTTGCCTACTTTACATAAACGTAAAATAAAAATACGTAAAATATAATCGCGCAAACGTAGAGTTTCTTCACGATGATTTCCTTCACCGTTGACTCAATGTACTTAAGTTACAAAAACTCATTGGTACATCTGCAAGTCACCGCAAACAACCTCGCGACCTAAAGAACGAAAATCCCGCACACCGCGCCACCGACGGTTTAAATTCATCTATTTCCCTCATGCCTGTTTAGTAGCTCCCGTATTTTGTTGTCTATGTTACAACTGGATAATTTTATTGTTATTAAAATCGGTTTAGTTTAGTACTTTCAGAGTTTTAGTATTTACAAATCAACAAACAAATACATTATTTTTATAATAACAGTGTGGATTTAAGAGTATTCATATTGCTTAGGTTCCTTATACAGATTAGTCTTGTCCAAACATTTTAGTTACCAGTTTCATCTTGAATGTTACTGAGAAAAACGTTAACGGTGAAAGTAGGTATACTGCATAATTAAACAAACTGGTTTCCGGTAGGCATTTTAATTTACTCGTAATCGAGTGATTCCAACTATAAACTTTCATGGTAGGTGCTTTACCAGCTTGCCACCATACTAGCAACAAAAACTGTGATTGCAACCGGAATAATACTGGAATTTTATATTGTACGAGTAATATTTTAACGCTTCAAAAATAATAATAGTGCTATGTGTACAGGATCGCTGGGTAGTAATCTAGCTTTTAACCACTAATTATTTATGTCTAATAATAAAGTAGATAAAGTTTCCTGTGTGTATGCTCGAATGAAAAATAAATAAAAAAACCTTGGGAAACAACTTAGCAACAGTAGCATGATAAAAATTAACCAACGCTTCGATTCCAATTTTTAAAGTTCTCGTTAAAGTAAAATCGAAAACTTGACAAATAACTCAATTATTCACCTTAATGATATTCACCTTTTGAATACATAGAGCGATGTAGAGCCGGTGTTTTAAGTAAGTAGTTACAATAATTGATCTTATAGAGCTCGTATGGATTCTCCAATTTTCCGAACTAAATCAAACGGTAGCTATTCGTGCCTTACTACTTAATGAAGATATACAATGAGTGACTACGGCAAAACTTGTAATCCAAATTTGAAAATAGAAATTGCGAATGATTTCATTTTACATGCATCTTAATTTTTTTCAAGGATAATTAAACTATACTGTTGGTGTGTTTTATTACATAGTATAATTTATTAAAGCAGACGTTTGGAACGTATAGAAAACAAGCCGAGGAACAAAAAATTTACTTAACCTAAAAATGTTCCTTTTTTTGTTGCAATTAGCACTACCTCAACTGTATTTATTAATTCATAGGTCTTTCGATTAGTGCCCGGTAAACGGCGTGACCGGCCCATAGCGTGAGCGGTCCGGAGTCAGGAGGGTTTCACTTAGCACGATCTCTTTGAACTCGGTTCCAGATTTATTTCGTAAAATTGTGAAGCAATTAATAAGATTTTGATATTGTAAGTTAGGAAGACGTCTGTCTTCTATCCCACCGGATGAAATCAGAGATGAATACGAGAATCTTATATGAGAGACATGAATAGGACTTATGGAATGCTTTACGTTATATATCTTTAATTATTTTGTTTGGGTGGAGGAAGCTATCGTGGATGCTGTTACCGAGTGTGGCTGCTGATGATGCTGTCCCAACACGCGTTGTACACGTTGGCTGAGATGCAATGTCTCAATTTGATGTAACATGTGTATATTACTAATCGTTACATCAACCTGCGTAACAATTGCTTACCTTATGCTGTTACACGTAATAAAATGTTAATATCATTCTTTTAAGTAGTAGTGAGCTGTGAACTGTATCAACATTCGGTATTTGAACCACAAATAAAAACCGGCGTTCTTGTTATTCGTTTTCACCAAGATAACAGTTCCGCTCACGCAGCTGCTAGAACCATGGACTATCCGATAACTTCGGGGGTACAAATATAATCCTACCCTCCATTCAGCCCCGATTTAGATCCAAGCTTTACCTCAACTGAGAATCTGAGCTCCTTTACCTGAACACATGAGTGAAAAAGAATAAAAGTGAAAAATTTATTTTTATTGATTCTGTATTGGACAATTTATCACCTGTAAATTCAGACATTATAAGGCTTCCTATTTACCAGAGATGTCTCACAATTTATATATCACAAAGGTAAGCGTCTGGATTTCATGCTAGATCGAGATCTTATTATGAAACCCAGCCATTCTTTATGCGGTTTACTTTGAATATTAAAACTGTGTCGAAGGTATAACGAATTTACAGGCTTATACAATCCATATGTGTGGGCAATTGCCCTTGTATTAAGATTGTGTTTGTCAAGTAGTAAACCAATACAGGTAAAAATAAATTTTGCTTTATTTCCCCATATTTTTGTTTTCAAAGAAAGCCAAGATATGTTTGAGGCAATTGTCAACGATTCAGACTATCTACTAAATCTTATCTTCGAGGAAAATTATAATTTTTCAGTCTTTATCATTTTAGATACCGGCAACGATACATAAGGCTTTGGGTAGATTTCTGAAAGAACAAACTTAATGGCGCAATGGATAAATAGATACAACTACTAGGCACTGATGTTACAGTTTTCATACAAATCGTAAGAAATCAGATAGTCGTTTTTTCCGAAAGCCCTAGTTTGCTATTCTTATGCAGCGGTCAATATGCCACCATATGCTTAAATTCGCGTAACAACCTATTTCGCATTACAATGTTATCAGTAAAACTCATAGTAGACAGGTGAACAATCCGTAATTGTAATACCGAGTTACCATAAGTACCGACTACTCATTAAGTGGATTAATTTCTGAAAGAGCAACAAAATCTGACTTAATGAGATTTCATGAATTCGTAATTTACTATTATTCCTCATTAGTTCATTTACAAGCTAATCTACTGTATATTAGCTTATTAATGGTGCTAATAACTTCCTAAATGTTATAAAATGTAAAAGCCTCCTAATATTTCAGTAGAGGTTAAAACTAAACTTTGCTGGAATCTTTCCAAACATTAGCTGATTCTGCATTGCAGTTGAGGGGCTTTAAATAATCAAAACTGACTTTCAATTATTTCACTTTTATTTTTATTTTTAATTTTTATTTTACAATTTTTGGAAATCTAACAGCTAGATGATTCAATAAATAAACAAATGATTGTAAGAAAGCCAATTAGAAGATTTCACTTATAACAATAATATGGTAGTTAGACAAGAACACATACAAAATACAAAGACTATAACCAAACATAAAAGAGAACAACAAAAAAAAAAAAACAAATATTTACAGACTATTAACTCATTTTACATATGTATAAGCCAATCGCATGGACTGAGATAATATAGGTTGGTGAGAATATAAAGAAAAATAATAATACATTCATTAAATTGCATCGGAGACGCCGGCATGAAAAGCATCAAAGTGAGGATGAGTTCGACATGTTATGTTTACCTGCTCACACGCCCTCGCTATGAAAGAATTCTTTCTATAATTGGTACTTGCAGTGGGAACATGGAGACGAGCAGGATTTCTGTAAAGTTTGGTGTGTGTGCAAATACCGATCATAGAAAGAAGTTCGGGGGCATCTAACTTTCCATTTAGTATTTTTTAATATGTTGCACGTATCCGCTATTCTCCTTCGTGTTGCTAAAGGCAATATATGGTGGCGCCTACACCTAGACAGATAATCAGCGTCACGAACACCGCACCGGAACTGAATGAACCTCATAAATCTTTTCTGAATCGCTTCGATGCGATTGATATAAATATTATATAAGGGATTCCAAACGGATGATGCATATTCAAGGCGACTTCGGACAAAAGCGCAGTATAGGATTTTAAAAGTTTTAATACCTCTAAATTCAGGGGATATGCGTAATACAAAACCTAATGCCTTAGCGCCCTTGTTTACCACTTTGTCAATGTGTTTATCAAACATAAGTTTTGAGTCAAAGGTAATGCCTAAGTCAATAATCGACTCTACTCTTGTTATAATCTCGTTGTTAATTGTGTAGTCATAAACAATGGGATGAGTCTTTCTGCTGTATGAGCAAATATAACATTTTGATATATTAAGGTCAAGTCTGTTAGATGTGCAGTATTCAAAGAGATTGTTGAGGGCAGATTGAAGGTTTACATGATCATTAAGGCAGTCAATAGGATAAAGAATTTTCATGTCATCCGCGTAAAGTAAAATTTTCCAAAATTTAAAACATTTTTTAATATCGTTTATAAAAACTGAAAATAACAGTGGTCCTAGCAGGGATCCCTGGGGAACGCCAGAAGGAATATTTTTAGCTCGGGATGTGTAACCATTGATGGCAACAATCTGACTCCTATTGTCCACATAAGCGGTGAGCCACCGGTACAAGTTACCTCCAATGCCTGCTTCCAGTAGTTTGCGTAGAAGGATGATGTGGTCAATACGATCGAAACACTTGGAGTAATCCGTATAAACCACATCAACCTGCGATGGCTTCGCCATGTGGTAACTGAGAAACTCCGAGCACTCCAACAGATTTGTCTCCGTTGACTTGCCCTTGAGGAAACCATGTTGTTCGCTTATAAAGGTATTTTTAAGTGCGGCATACATTTGATGTGAACGATTTTCTCAAAAACTTTAGAGAACAGACACAATTTAGAAATGGGTCGATAATTTACAATATCACATTTAGAACCTTTCTTATGAATCGGAGCTATATAAGCGGTTTTCCAAATTGAGGGCAACTGATCTATCTCCATAGAACGACGAAACAGAAGCGTGAGAGGCGTTGTTAATGAACTTGCACATTTAATTGCAAATATGGGTGGGATATGATCTGGGCCTGACCCTTTATGCATGTCAAGCGAGATCAAGATTTTGTAAACCTCTTCCTCCGAAACAATGATGGTATTAAGATCACATGTACTGTTGGGCGCGGTTCGGGATTGATCATATGTGATTGTTGTGCCCGGATTTTGAAATGTGGAGTGGAAATATTCACTGAACATTTCACAGATTCCACTAGCATCGTCTGAGCACCTCTCACCATAGTTCATAGTAGAGGGAAGCAAATTAGTTTGGTTTTTACTTTTTACATAAGACCAGAATGATTTGGGGTTAGAATTAATATTTTTCTCAGTATGTGCTACGTAGTTACCGTACATTTGAGCCTTCATCTCTTTTACTCTACTTCGTAAAATTTGAAAACTATGGAAATCAGATATATTTTTATATTTTTTATATTTATTGTGAAATTTGTTCTTTTCTTTTAATAATTTTATAAGTGGGCTACGAAACCATGGAGGGTAACGGTCCGTCTTAGTAACAACCCGGGTAGGCACATAAGAGTCCCGAATCCTATACAATGTTTCGTAGAGGTAATTTACGGAGTCCTCTAAGGACATATTATTAAAAATATCATTCCACTTAATCTCATTTAATTTTACTTTTACAGCGTCAAAATTTGTTTGGTCATAATTGTAAATAGTACGGGGATGGGATTTGAGTGTGTTGGTATGAGCACACTGGACCTGCAAGCACACGGGTTTGTGATGGGGATCAGGAGGCACTAGGGGATGGGCTTCAGAAATGGATATAATGTCATTAGAAAAAATAAGGTCAAGAATACGATTGTTAACATTAGATATATAGTTGTATTGAAATAAGTTGCAAATGGTTAAATTGTCAATAAAAGTATTCTGTGCGTTACCTAATATGTTAGATGGTGTGTAATAAGTCGAATCATCTGAGGGTAGCCAGTTTATATTGGGTAGATTAAAATCTCCTAAGATTATATATTTATCAGTCGGCGAGCTCAAGACGTTAGATGTTAATGATTCTGAGAAATGAAGTAGCTGATTATGTAATGAGTAACCTTGATGTTGTTTACAGATGTAAACTACACAAATGTGCAAGTTATACGTCGATTGCTTTCCTCTAATTCTAATGGTCACCCAGAGGTCTTCAGCGGCGCAGCTGAGGTCTAGCCGGCCATCGTTGGCGAGGTCGCGGCGCACAGCTATCGCCACTCCGCCGCCGAGCGCCTGTCCCGTGCGCGCGTAGTCCCGGTCCCGCCGCCACACCGTGTAACGGTCGTCGAATAGCTTCCTGTCTCCAATGAATTAGACTTAGCTAGTTATATGATCATAAGTTGGTTACGTGTATCAATTTAGTCTTCAACCTGCTCTTTCACATCTCTTATGAGACAGGCACCTTGTTTTAAGTTAGGGTCGTATCTAAATAAAAATTATGATACTGTGGATTTGACTTAATAGAGGTTTCACCTTGTAAGACGGCGGATCTCTGGATTTTCAAAATTTTTTTGGTTGAGTCCACAAACAGGGTATAGTAGGGTAATTCAAAGTAGTTCATCAATGGATTTTTATTAAAGTAACGAATGGATCAGACTATTTTCAGGAAGATATTGCACCTCAAAAACATTCGTAGTCCATTAGTATTATGTGGCAAATAAAAGTAAAACTGCATAGGTTTCAGAGGTCCACCAAAATAAAGTTATTGTTATTACTTACCAAATACGAATTTAAATAGCCCTATGCTCATTACAGTCACTTTAAAAGTTCAAATTCAAATTCTTAAATGTTGATAATTTTTTGCACATATTTACTACCCATTTGGAAAAACCTTTGTGAAGAAGGAATAGGAAGGAATTTCACGGGAGTAGTTTTTTGTATTTTATCTATAAACAATAACTTATATATGCATCTGTTAACTCGGTAAGACTCACTCCACACAAACTATCAAACGACGAACTTCCGTGAACGGCACCCGTTCAAGGGCATTGTGCCAGCCAAAGGGATGTGACTGTGATAAAATGAGACGCACCTTTTTAAAAATCGGTGAAAAATTAAATAATAATGATATTCGTACCTGCAAACTACATATCAGAACGGATAAAAATCAAGATTTAAAAGCAAAATAATAATCGGATTTGTTTACTTTCAATCAGATTTATTTTTTGTTTACCTACATAATCCATTTCTTTTTCATTTGACATTCATTTGAATTTCGGATATTGTTAGAAAAACCATTGTTCATTTAAAACGAATTGATTTCATTTTATATTGAAGAAAATTCTCGAAATTGGGGATTCCTCAAATTGTGACGGCATTTCACATATTGATATTTTTTGGTTGATTTTGTAGCACTAAAAAGAGATACTTATTGATTAAAATCAAAGATTTAATAATTTTTTCACACTCACAAACAAACCACTTGATGTTGATCACGATTCAAATCTCGTATTAAAATCAGGTGATTTAAATTATCTGTATCTTCTGCTGCAATACATAGGTACACAAAAGTTTTTTATGTCACCTCTGTTGAATGACATACACAGATTTTTTTATGTCACTGTTGAATAAATTATTACCGATATCTGATGATGTTGAATAAATCGCTTGAGATTTGATACCTAACGGGGAAGCACGTGCTGTGAGTTTAACTATACGCAGACTCGTTACGTGAATAGTAATCACAGTCGTATCTCAAGCGAGGAAACGCCCAATATTTGACATTACATAAGCGTTAAATATTAATGTAGATTCAAGCGAAAATACGCGTTTAGCACACAAAGCCGAGGAAGTCAGTAGCAGGCGCGCGAGCGGTGTCCAGCCGCGCCGGTTGGAGTGGACCTTGGGACCTTGCCATAATAGCCTTTGTTCAATTGTACGTATATAAAACTGAGCAACCTACGACCAACATCATTCGTTGGCAGTCAAAACTATGATGCCTAAATAGAGTATAATGAATTGTCTATCAGCGCGGGAAAAAACATGACAATAGAAAATTGAAAGTAGGAAACGAATTGTAACAAAGTTTTTCTCATACCTAATCGACAGGCAGGGTTTTGATTACAAAAAGAAAATAATTAAGAGTTCGTCCTTCAACTTGGGCTTTAGAAAATCGATTGGAAATGACATTGGCGGATCTCATTAGATTGTTCGGCGCGCAAATGAGGCGGTTATCAGTAACGGTCCTGGGAACGACGTTGTCGGCGCGGGCGCAGTGAAAGTCGCCGTCGCCGCAGACACTCGCGCGGTCTCCGCTGACGCACACGTCGCGCTCGCAGTTTGGCCGCGTTCATGCTCGCAGACGAACCAGCAGTAAAGTGGATTCATGCGGGAGTGTGGCGTTATCTCGCGCATTGCGTATTTAAGGGTGTCTTTGGAGAGATAGTGTGTGTGGGAGCCGCAGGACCGCCACCGCACGCGCACTTGCCGCTCTAGCCACCGCCATGCTGACTCGTTGCGCCACCGCCGTGGCCGTGGTGCTGCTGGCTGCCGCCGCTACCGCTGCCGCCGCAGCCGTCGCCACCGCTGTTATTGCCCCGGTGCAAGTCGACCTCAACAACTCCCTCCCAGCAGAACAATATTTCATTGACAAAATCTTCGACAAGTACGGTGACAAGGGAATCATAACATTTGAAGTGAGTACAAAAACAATTTTGTTATTTATTTACAATTCTCAAAACTTAATCAATTTATTTTTAATCTAATGTGTTTAAAAACCTTCAGGTAAACCAAAGCAGTAGGACGTTTATTTGTTGACGCATTGTTGGCCATTTTTGTTTTGTTAGGCCATCGTTTAGGTTGCTATTTTTAAATTTTTTGCAAATCTTCAGCGGATTAGAATTGGCCGTAACACTTAAGTTATAAAAACACCTTTCCCCGTTTCTTAAACGGAAGTTCATCGAACCTGCGCCAATGATTACTTAACAACAGGTAAATGTCTGTAAACATCGATACTGAAAAATCGTGTCCTTATCTGATTCAAATAGGTATGAATTTCAAACTACAAGTGAGCTTATCGGTATTTATTCATTTAAAATGTTTTCGATAAACAAACAAATTCTTTCCAATGCATACATCGGACATTTCCAATGCATAGACAACCAACATGAAAATTTGTGACTCTGTTCCAAAGGGTTCCCTCCCACTATAACTCAGTAGTTTTACATTGATATATCTGATTACCATTTTTTCAAGTTATACGCCGAATCTTTTAAATATTAAAATAATCTTTTAAATAATTTTATAGTTGACATACCACTAATGAGTTTATCTTCAGAAGAATAGTTAAATAGTATGTTATAGAATGCCAGCGAGTTAGACTCGCAGCACAATACATGTTTTACAACAATATTTTGTTTACATCAATAGCTGGTCAATGTACAACGATGTCTTAAAAGGAAACGTCATGGCTTTATCGCAATCTTAATTACTTATTTATTAAGATATTTCATTAAATTTGATAATGTGTTTGTATAGTACAAAGTGTTAAACAATTTACTTAAGATGATTACCAAAAAGGTAAAAAAAACGACGATCGCCACTAATACAATACATAATAATATGTTTTAAAATATAAAATACTATAAAGGTAGTTGGTTTCTAAGTCCGATGTGTATAATCCAGTCCGTTTAAGATTATATAGATATGCGAAATACTGCTGGTTTGCTTTGAGAAGACAACTAGACAAGACCATTCCTACCAAGATAGTTTACAGCTCCTTTACAGGGTAACGTGGAATTACTATTAACCCAGTCTAGGTACATAAGTAGCATAATAAATATTTTGAATGGGAGTATTCCATGCTGCCTTTCTCATCAGGAATTCCGAAGTTTGGTTTAGTATCGGTCTATTTGCGTACTTATCACGTATTTGCATTAATTTGAGATCATTTCGATATAAACTGCGTGAGAAGTAACGAAGATGAGTATACTTTTGATAGACAAAGCACGGTATCATTATCCAGTAATGCAAAATATTATATGAATAATGTAGGCACTTTACATGCCTGTCATAGTAAATGTGTGTTATAAAGAAACAACATGTAATTCGTCGTGGTTCAGCTAATAAAACACACTTCTTTTCATAGGATTGAAACATCTGTGCACATGTTTACAAAGTGTAAGAAAGAACAATACCCACTCCGTACTGGCACTCCAATTCACTTATCCAATTTGAAAAAAGAAGACAAAAAGTCAAACGGTTTTGCTTTAGGTAATATTTATAAACATTTCATAACAATTTCACGATGTTTCAGGTGATACAATTATTACTGAAAGCCAAGGAATTATAACAGAAAATTGATTGCTACGTTAGATCCTATAATATGTTTATAAAGACGATCATATAATATGTATGTTGAAGATCGAGTGGCGTTGTGGGTAGGTCCCACGTTGGAGTCCTGGTAGGAGCATTCAATTCTGTGATGAACACAGATTTTTTTTTCGGGATTGGTCATTTAGTGTTTATAAATGTATGTTTATTCTGGGTTCCCCCCAGGCCGATGTATCGGTCATTCATAACACAAGTTCTGCCTGCTTTCGTGTGTTCGTCTGTCTTTTTATATTTTGCAAAAACTGGGCGATCCGAATTATTATTACAATTTTTTTTTAAATTTTTTTATTATGATTAAAAATGCTTGCAAACGCTTTCTAATGTTTATATTTTGTTTGCCATTGTACTATCAATAACTAACAACATTATATTGGGAGAGATATATATATATATATATATATATACATATATATTATACATATACATATTATACATATATACATACATATATACAAGGTATAAATAAAGGAAGCATTATACTTAAGGGTCAGTAAATATACCATTGTTAGAATATACTGTAAAATAATTGGAGTTATTGGGGCTGGTTAAAACTTTCACACATTTCAATTTTTTTACTTCAACGTCTTTGACAGCCCTAACACCGAAGGCGCTGGCGTGCCCAATGCATAAGAAGGTATGAAAACCACTTAGGGCTGTCAAAGATGTTGAAGTAAACAATTGAAATAAACAATTATGGAAGTAACCAGCCCCAATAACTCCAATTCTTTTACAGTATATTCTAACAATGGTATATTTACTGACCCTTAATATTATGCTTCCTTTATGTTATACCCTGTGTATATATATGTAGAGTTGCGTCTTATATATAGTCTTTTATATAGAGTTGCTACACTCGTATTTGGTTTTTTCCCGGTACGTTGGCACCTGGCAGTAAGCAATATAGGTTAGTAGTAGACAAAGAAAGTGGCTGCTAGTGATTTGTCGGGAATTTTTTACAAGCTCATCGGAGGACTTGCTTTCAGCAGTGAACGCAGATAAGCCTCCTTACTCTTGATTGATCTTAACGTACAGTTTCGTTATATTTCATGCTAAACCGAACTTATAATTATATATATATATAACTAAGAGAAAAAAAACATACCTAGTCAAGAAGACAGTTAATTAGTAGGTAATCAATTGTCGTCAATGAACTCACACTGCAAACCCAACAATGTGACTGTAGTAGTGCAGATCGTAGTGGCTCTATCTATGATATGGGGCCCAAACTCTGTTTTACAGAAATTGTATTCTGAGTTCCGTAATATCTGATTGATATCCATTTTGGTGTATGGTAATCCCTTACACAATTTTGCTTTGCAATTGAGACCCTAGTAGCATTGGAACTCAAACGGGAAAATATCAGCTTGAAAATACCAGAACCGAAATTTCGTTCTTTTCTTCAAATCGTGAATTCGATATGCGTTTGTCTTCCATCTTACCTGGTAGAAAGTGTTGCACGCCTATTCTCTTATAAGACCTATTCTCCCGTAACAGTGAGAAAATATTGTTTGCTGTTTTATGTCTTTGACATGGTTGAATGAAAGTGAAATAGCAATAGTGTGTAAGTAACATGCGTTCACCATTCGATAAGCTCGTAAAAATATTGTATTACATAAGTAAATGTATGCCAAGGAAACCTTGTAATAACCGAGCACGTGACTGCATATTATTTATGAAAAAATAATCAAAACCATGCTGTGTTTTTTTTTGTTAGAATATTCGGTGTTTTCAAACATTATTTCTGTTGTCGAAAACTGTTTCAAATTTAAATCCAGGGACCGTATCCAGAATTTTCAGTAGAGAGAGCAGGGCACCAAGTTCAACTGTTTGAAGAAGCAGTGAGCTGTTTACAGAAAATGCATGTTTTTTTAATAAAAGGTCAGCCACAAAAATAACATATATGGAATCATTAAGTATTTAAATTGGATACGGGTAGATATTTGGGTTTTGATAGAGGTAATATGAACGCGAAACACATATGAGTATTTTGTAAAGTACAATTTCTACTGACAAAAATCTAACTTTGAAAAAATAACTATAAAATCAGAATTTGTTATACAAAAGTAATGTTAATTTCTTAACAACACCAGCATTGTTACTGAAATTGTAAAGATTTATCCATTTTACAATCACTTTGTTCTAGATACTTAAAGGGCTGCCCTGAGCAGATGACTTTGACTGTCGGCGACTGTAAAAAATAAGCACAGATTTTTGAAGAACTACAATAATAAAAAAAAATACTAAAAACATCAATCAAATCAATCAATCAAATCATTTATTGCACGAATATAGGTAAAAAAAGATGTCATACAAATAATAGCACAGCCATATTCTGCCATTGCGGCGTGTACAAGGTTTACGTTTAAAATTACAATTTACTCAATTTATACATTTGTCATTTAAGTATTCATGTGTCCTATAATAGCATTTATTTAATAGAAATGATTTTAAATTATATTTGAATTCATCATAATTAGTTAAATTTTTAATAGTTGTAGGTAATTTATTATATATTCTAGGGGCCATCCCAAAGAAGCTTTCTGTAAACAAAGTGGTTCCACGCGGTTGAGCTTTAAGAATATCCTTCCGGTTACTTTGTAATTTTTCAAACATATTGTAATTTTTTCTAACGAACAAGGCAGTTTCGAGTATATAGAGGCATGGAAAAGTCAAAATTCTTAACTTTTTGAAACAGGGTTTGCAGGAATCTACAACTTTTAGATTATTAATTGATCTGATACACCGCTTTTGCGCTTTAAATATATTTTCTTTATCAGCCGAGTTTCCCCAAAAAACTATGCCATATCGAAGTAACGACTCGACGTATGCATAATAAGCCGATAAAACTGCCGATTCATTGACTATTCCTGCCAATTTCCGTAAAGCGTATGAAAATGTATTTAATCTATTGCACACACCCTCTAAATGGCTCTTCCAGTTCAAGCTGGAATCCACGCTTATCCCCAAAAACCTAGCAAACTTTACCTCCTTAATTTCATGTCCGTTATATTCGAAGTCAAACGATGTCAAGTTGTTATTTCTATTTTTAAAACTTATAATATTTGTCTTACTTAAATTAATTTTTAAATTATTAGTTTCTAACCATTTCATAATATTTTGTAAATTGCTTTCAATGTCATGTTTTAGTGAATCTGTGTCTTTATTACTACATATCAAAGTACTGTCATCTGCAAATAATACCATCGGATGTGAAGAAATTTTTGGGAAGTCATTTATATATATTATAAATAATAACGGCCCCAATATACTGCCCTGTGGGACACCCTGTTTAACCTTCTTATATTTTGAGACGTAACTTATTTCTGTAAGAGATTTCAAGCATATACTGTTTATTTGAGTGGCTTGCCTTCTGTTCTCGAGATAAGATTTTAAGAGTTCCAATGTTACTCCTCTAACTCCATATGCATTGAGTTTTTTAATTAAAATTTCATGATTAACGTAATCGAATGCTTTCGTGAGGTCCATAAATAAAGCACATGTTGGTATTTTTTTGTCAACATTAGATGTTACATTTTTTAAGAAATTGTACAAGGCCAAGTTAATCCCTTTATTTTTTCTAAAGCCTACCTGTTCATCTGATAATAACGCATTCTTTTCAAAAAAATCATTAAGGGCATTGTAAATCACTCTTTCGAAAATTTTTGAGAAAACAGGAATCAAAGCCACGGGTCTGTATGAAGCCATGTATTCTCGGTTTAATTTCTTATATATTGGTTTTATAATCGTAACTTTTAATTTTTCTGGAAAAATACCGTATTCAATACAAAGATTAATAATGTAACTCAATACCGGTGAAATATAAATATCTACTTCTTTTATAATTTTTGTAGCAATGTCGTCATAACCAGTACTGTTTGTATTTTTGAGGTGCTTAATTATGGTCAAAATTTGATTGGATGTAATGGGCTTCATAAATAATGATTTTAAATTACTGGAAATATTATTATTTTTAAATTTGCAACTATCATTATCTTGTTCTTGATCAATAAAAAATTATTGAATGAGTCTGCAATATCTAAAGGATCTGTCAATTTAACGCCGTTGTTTATTATTTGGTCAATATAATGTTTTGGTCGATTATTTTTATAGTCATTGATTAGTTTCCAAGTTGCTTTCATTTTATTATTAGATGTTTTGATAAAATAATTATTTTGAGCTCTTTGAGTTAGTTTAATTACATTTTTTAGGCGTCTGGAGTACATTTTCAACTTACTTTTATTCTCTAGAGTTGGTGTTTTTCTAAATTTCCATAATAAATCTCTTTTATTTTTAGAGCATTGCATGATACCTTTTGATATCCATTTTGGTCGTTGGTTATTGTTAATTTTTACCCGAACTAATGGAAAATACAACTCATAAAAAAGTTTAAATAAACCAAAGAAATGGTTGAATGCTTCATTAGGATTTACAGTGGAATAGGTTTCTGTGAATTGAAGAACTTTAATACAATCTTTAAATTTCCTGATATTATCTTTATTAAAGTCGCGCTTTATAATAAACGAGTGAGAAGCAATTACAACACCTTTATTAGGACATTCGAGTAGTTGTCCTGTGTGATCCGACAATGCAATATCTAATTCACTACTCTGACAGCCTCTCAAATTATGTGCAAAGTAGTCTAAGCACGTGCCACTAGACAATCTTGTGGGCTCTCTTATAGCAAATTTGAGATTAAAACCTTTTATTAATTGTTCAAAATCTATCGTGTTTTTATTATTTACTAAAATATCTATATTAAAACATCTTTTGGTCGTTTCAAGAAATTTCAACCTGCAAATTGTTCATAATTAAATTAGCTATCCATGAAGTTGATTCCCAAAATGAAATAATATTTGAAGATGAGATGTACGATCAAATTGATAATTACTCATTTATGCGCATTCGTTGTTAAAGATTTATTAAACATTCACTTATTTATAAAATAATTGGAGAACAGTTACATTTTTTTATTTGTTGTCATGTCTAATAATTAACAAGTACATAGCTGCTAAAAACAAGACAAAAATGGGCTCACGCGGCGTCTTGCTCGACCGCGCGCCACGCGTACATCTGCGCTTAAGCATACCACAGGTTTAGATAGGTAAGTTTCCAAATAATAAACAACAGGTAGGTTAAAATACAACCGAAAATAATGTTTTAATTAAAGACGTAAATAGTTCTAAACTAAATTATAGTTATATTAGAGTTTGAAAATAAATTTCTTACCGAAACAATGATAAATGTATAATATGTTTTTGTATTGCATTGCGTCCACCGTGCAATACCCAACAGTCTCCTTACTTTTCATCAGAGGATTTTGCACACTTTGGCTTCAACAGGTGACCCGACAGCGAACTAAACCTAGAATAACAAACAGTTGTAAACAGTTTGATTTTCATTAACAATATTTTAAATGTAATAAATTACTTGTTTTGTTTTATATTTAAATTTATTTGTTTGTATATTTTCGAGAATAAAGTCAAATATAGAGGAACTCCACTAAACATGCCTCCAGCTGAACACCAGCGTCACAGTGTGGACACTATGACTTATGCTGAGCCGAGGAATTTTTTTGCTACTGTAACACTGCTTTCTCTTTTTACCTAAAAAGTTTTTTTGTAATGGTTAAATTTAAGTTTTCTGTAATGTTACAGTCAGTAAAAATATTTTTTTCTTTCTTTCTTTCTAAATATCAATAACAAATAAACGAATAAGTATGTCCCTACCGGGACTAGAACCCGGATACTCTGATGTAATAACATAGCTAAATACCCATTACGCTACGAAACCTTAAACCATTGAGATTCAATTAGTCAGGTATAGAGCGCGCCTGTTGGTCTGGTTGCCCAGCGCGCAGTGTAGCCAGATCATCTATGACAAATGACATTTAAATGTTTGACAAATAGGTCTGTGCGCAGCCAGTCACAGTACGTTCTACATATAAACATTCCTCGTAATAACTCACTTTATATAGTTGTAATGTAATGAAATTATGAATAGGAACAAAATTGGTATGAAATGAAAAGAACACGCTCAAGTTTATCTGCAGATTGTTTGCTGCGTGTTTATAACGTACGTGTAAATAAATAATAAAGTTTGTTTTAGATTTTCACTTAATCAAATAATAATAAAATAACTTGTAATTTTTTCGGTTATTTAAAATAATAAAACTAACCTTTATACACAGTACATTAAAAGGTGCAAACCAGCATATATCTATATTTACTAAATATTTCTGAAAATTTAACTGAAAAGCTATCATTAGAACTGTATCCAAGTTTATTGCTAGGTTGATAAACAAATGTGGAAATACTGCTTTTTTAATTTCCTTGTAAAGACCGTTTATTTTTGACTTTACAACTTTATTAACACATAGTTACCAATATCGAGCACGCCCCATCCCTCGTATCGTACCGGAGGAGGTGCGACGCAACGCGGGTTGGACATAAAACCTAACATAACCTCTAATATCTCTATTATACAAGCTCTGTAAAAAATTTGTCGCGTCGTGCGTCTGTTTCATCCCCGCATGCCATAATGACATATGACACAATCCCTGTAATATAATAAAAATATATATTATATATTTTTATTATTTATATTTTTTATTATTTATATAAAAAAAAATTAAATATTTTGTACAAAAAATATAAAAATTAGGCTTAGAGCTTTATTATGTTTCCCTATATTATTATTATAAGACTTAACAAACACCATAATTATATTTGTATAAATATCAACGCGCAGCGCCTACAAAATACCGAACAACGCGCAAGCGATTTTCGCCGGAGCCTGAACCTCCGCCGATTTACCCGAAACCTTCACAACTTATTGCAGTTTTGATTATTCAATATCACGTATTTGTAGCAATTATGTCATTTGTTGAATAGGTACCGGGTGTCAGGTGGTTATGATGACGAAATTGTCCAGTGTAGGTACCTATGACTGTCGAACAATCTAAACTATAATTTATAAATAAGATTGCTCTGGGTAATAGGTACTGCCTTAATCTGGTTATATGAACATAACACTTAATTTATTTTTATTTTTACTAGCATTAGATTTAAAGGGTCATTAATCGATAATTAATCAATAACTCTCTGACGCAGACTAATAAAAATTGTTTGCAGAGCGAAGTATATTGCGCGCTCACTCTCACTCATGGGCATTTTGGCATCGCGCAGTGAAGCACGACACGCTTGTCTACATCTTATCTGCAAATTTTTACCATTG
This sequence comes from Marasmarcha lunaedactyla, assembly GCA_923062675.1. Taxonomy (NCBI): domain Eukaryota; kingdom Metazoa; phylum Arthropoda; class Insecta; order Lepidoptera; family Pterophoridae; genus Marasmarcha; species Marasmarcha lunaedactyla. The sequence continues at coordinate 10,330,284 of OV281346.1, read as the reverse complement.
TACTAATTTTAAAACACAAAATATCTGAGTTTTATCAGTAAAACAACAAGTTCAAAACACTACGCCAAACATTATTTTGCGAGTAGTATATATCAATAAAACACACGATTTAAGAAATCAATTAGCATGGATGTCATTTCCCGTCAGGGGCATTGCGGCAAGTAGGTGAGGTATAGGTCGAATTACCTAGTTGATAATATGAGGATTTAATCTTTCAATATTTATGAAACTTTAAGTTACTTTTCAATCTGTTGTGTGTGTACATAACACTTACATTTGTTTTTTGGGTAAAATTACGTTACGTTTGGAAATTGAGAAACACTAGGCAACAAGCTGATGTTTTTTTTTGTGTTACGGATGACCATACAGCGGATCCAGATAAAACATACATTCAGTGGTGGCCACATAATTAAAGACACTTTCTACTTACTGTATACTTCACGTATGTTACCGTCAAAATAGGAAGGACTTTAGTGCCCATGATTCAAAAAATCTCTGCTTATTAAACATAATTACTAAAAATGCTACAGGACACAAGCTCTATTCTTAAAACACGGTCTCGTTGAAGGTACTTAATGTAATTACTATCGTAGTCGGGTACGTGACGAAGAAGAAGAAACACTAATCCACATCCTCTGCGAAGCTTTAAGTACTTTAGCAGACAAGATGGAAAGTGGATAATCCAATCATGAGAAACTGGAACAAAATCCACCTAAATGTCAATAATAAATAGCGAAATTAATTAATAAGTATATACTAACATAGTTATTAAGTCATTATATACTAACATATTTTTGTATTTTGTATAAGGATCATGTGTCTGAAATTAAAATTATATTATTATTATTATTTAAAGCAAGAAAGACATATGCAAACTTCCACTGTCCAAGAATTTAACGTTATGGTTTGGAGTTACGGTTACAGGAGGGACAGTACTCACAATAAATCTTCCAGGTCACAGTGAGAAAGGGGGTTCCTCTCCAGAACCCTTACCATAACCAATAATAATAAATAAAACTAAAATACCAAGTGATCGAAAGACTTCTGTTTGTTCAAATAACCTAATTAATTAACGTGAAAACGATACTTGTTTGACTAAGTCGTTTTATGCAATATTTATCAGAAGACATAGAAGCAGGTCCGGTTCGACTTTTGTGCGAAATATTGTTGTTTGTTGTTCGGTTGAGTATCATTTCACTATGTTTTCAATTTCCAAACTTTACCAAACGTTACCCTAGCCTTGCGCATCTATGTTTTTGTCTGGGCACTTTATTTATTTATTATTATTGCTTTGCATAGAAAAATTAGGCACAACCACGCCAACACCAACGGCGCGGTGTGGTGCACTATTTTATATATCCCATTTGTGAATCGCTATATTGCATTGAAGCAATAATGATAGAATACAACTCTGGAAAAAAACTGTTTTATAAATTATTTAGGTATTGACAGCTCATCTTCGATTAAGTAAGACTGGATTAGTGAAGACAACCTTCAAAGGGTTTACTGAAATAATTTTCCTAAATCAACTATCGAAGATTAAAAATATTGAAAAACATATTTTCTGTGTTCAAGTTCATAAACGATATTGATAGTCTAGTCGGGAAAAAGTAAAATGAATAAAAAAATGCACCGGAAAAATACAAATACTTTAATATAATTGAAGCGTCTGTTTATAATAACAACATTTTACTCTGTGTTTTTACTAGACGCGTTTTACACGGATCTAATGCCAAAAAACCTACGTCTAAATATGTGCCCGTGGTTTGTTTGCGGTATGCCACAAACAGAGTTTGCAGCAATACTAATAAGATTGTAAACACATAATATTTTATAAGTTTAAAAATTTATTAATCAAATACCTCAAAATATAAATAAGCATTTATATATTGTGCTTGTAACTTTAGTGATGTATCCTATTTGTCTATTTCTTATCTAGGCATATATTTTTTCTATCTTTACTTTGTGACTGTTAAATATTATTCTGAATCCTATCTGTGAAAAATTTATTTGGCTATCTGTGTTTTAATAGCTATAAGTTTTCTTGTAATTTAAAAATAAATAAAAATCTTTGGTAATTGGTACATTTTTTATACCATCGGACAACTTGATGATTTAGTAGTGATGCTAATGGTTGCTTATGTAATTCTGTCTTATGGCAATCAGTGTGATTATTCGTTGAAATGAAATACTTTCTGATGTATCTCACCGTATTCCTAAAATTTGTCGCAAGAAAGCTCATAAAAAGACAGAACACTGAATTTAAAAGATCGTAAGTTTTTGAGCAATATTAGTTACTAGTCGCAGCAGTTGTAGCAAGTTAGTTTGTAATACCATGTTATGGGTCTAAACGTCCTTTTTGCTATTTTATAATTATAATGTGACAATATTTATATCTGACGAATTTGAATTATGTAAATTAAGTAAATGAGTCTTTTTTGACGTCGTCGACCTGCAATTTACCTAACTCGACTTTAAACCATATCCATTTGCCTAAATTAAAGTACCAGAATGCCAAACACTAAACATTTGTGCATTAAACTTTTAAGTATTTAACTTTCTAGTCGTGGAATAAATAGAGGCTTTCTTTATCTATTTTTTTATATGTGAAAGGAGTTAAATAAAATCAATCTTAATCGCGTTATACTATATTTTTAATAATTGTTCAGTTTATACTAAACACAATGAGTTTGTACTCAAAAAGGTACATTATATCATCATTCCCCTGTGTAAGATGTAATTTGTACTGTTCGTTCAGAAGGTCAGTCCCACAAAGGCACATTGAGGTGAAATATCAGACTTCACACAGAAAGATAGTTATTCGAACAATTACTGACAAAGTACTTATTATTGAGAAGTTTTGTAGGTGTTGTTGTCTCTGTGTTGTGCACTTGTTTCCAAGAGCAGAATTATTGGTTTAAAAATTTAACGGTAGGTCAGAAATTAGCTGAAGAAGTCATTGTCACTAAAGTACGGTTCTTACGGTAGCGTCGTGTGACGGGTGGCTCAGTTCCCTCTAATGTGGCTGGCCGAGCTAGCAGATAAGAATTACTTTGTATAGACATAAGAGCCATTTAAAATTTATTTTACCAGTTCTTCCTCGCGAAAGTCTTTCCGAACTGGTAGTAGAGTTATGCTGCATATAGCGCCAACAAGAGTTGTAATTGTCAATGTTCAGAAATAAATATTTGAATTTGTATTTTATTACTTTTTGATGTGTTTTCATAACATGTTGATTATTATTAATAAATTATAAATAATAAAATATAAATTAAATTCAAAACACATTTTCCAAAAAATATTTTTTTTTCTTGTTTAAAGAAATTTAATATGTAGGTATAAGTAGGTTCCCATACAATAAGAGAGCCATGCGCCCAAATAACTCAACAGTTTTGAACACTTGTTTTAGATCAATCATAGTACAATCTTGTTACCTACCACGATTGCACTGTATTTGAAAATTGGAGTTACTGATAGGTCATGTAAAAAACGTATTTGTACTTTTACTAGAATTATTTTTTATTTTTTTAGTGATTTAGCGTTTGATATTCGATATCCTGGAGAAGAAAGCAAATTGAAGGATGTGAATGTGAGGTCATTGCGGGTCGGTGAACTGTTGTATATATTTCAATAATAAGTGGCATGTTCCTTTTTAACTTTCTTTACATACTCAGCGAACATCAATCTCAATTTTCGCCACCAAGTTCGTTTACCTCTTTTCCTTGGCACAATCGTTTCCTTTGTTTCGAATTTTGAATTTATTACGTCTTGTGTTTCGAGTAGAGAAGGCTGTTGTTGAGAACTTACAAAATACCATGAAAAATGACGGTGGTTTCCGATTATTCACCACATGTTACACGACAGTGTTGTCGTCAATGCTATGCAAAGAAATAAATATTTGTTAAGTTTTAATCTCCAGCGCGATTCTTGTATTCGAATTTCACTCCACTTCTTGAAAAGTGAAAATGATTTGTCTCAAATTTAACTTAGCTTTGTAGCGTTGAAAAATTACACTTAAACAAAAACACAGCGTTGTAAAACAACTTGAAGACCAAAAAGTGATTTTATGCGTATGACACCGTACGAATTAGGATACCATCAACAACATTGACTTAGTACATCTGTTATGTTATTCGTTATTATTATATTATTTCACAATAAACATTGTTATAAAAGAAAAACAAATATATTTTAAATTTAAGAGATTCACGGATTTGGTAGAACAGTGAATATATTAAATTTCTCGATATATTCATCAAGTACTGCTAAGCGATTAGGTGCCCACTTCATATTAATAAATCAAGTATTTAATAAGATACACAAAGATAGAAACGTCGTCATTTGAACAGGCCATTCTTGTTTAGGCCAATTTAAATAAATAAAAAAATACTTTAATTACGTTCTTTATCATTTATTAAATGCGAAACGCAATAACTTTAAATTAAATATTACGAAATGAGATATGTTTATTACTTTTACGAAACATGTTGTAAAAAAACTTAAATTAAGGTAACAGAAATTACCAGTAGGACCACAGAAGATACTATAGTTTGAAATATAATCAACAATAACGAAGTAACTAAACTCAGAGTCTTCTTAGAAAAAAAAATCTCTATTCTTATTTTAATATTCATCATTCACATGATAAAAAATTTAATCAGATTTACCACAGAAGGAATAGTCATTTCTGTGGTTAAAGGCATTTAAAACGACACAGATCCAATTTACAAAAAACTGTCATCAGAATGTCTATAAATACTATATAGACTATATAAATACTGTCAAAGAACGAACAAATGTATTTTTATTGAGAACATTTGAATGGTTCGGTTCTATTTTAATGGAACAGTCGGAGTCACTATCAATCAGTGGCATATATCATGCTGTATATATTTCTTTATTTATTATATGTTATCATACTCTGTAGACAAATAATTATCAGAATCATCCAAAAGTGATTTCCTAGGAACAGCAGAGTCAGAACTGTTCTCTGAACTAAAATTTAAGACCCTTTTTCTTCTGATGCCTGAAGATGTAGGAGCATGTGCATTAACAATTGGTTCGGGAGATGAGTCGATTTTAGCGCTTTCTTCAACGGATTTTATTGTTTTTATTAATCCGATTTCATAATCGTGGTAATTTCATCGGCCTTACAGCCTAAGCGACTAAGTCGTCTAACTGGCATGAAAAGGGACTTTAACAGCTTCAATAATCTGATATATTGCCAAAGTTCCCTAAAAAATAGGTGTAATTCCACCTCTGAGACAATCTTTTATTTCCCCTATATATCTATCATCGATAGGAATAATGGCTCTTTCGCGGCAATTATATTTTAGGTAAAAACAAGTTTTTCAAATTCTATCACCAGTTCAACAGATGCTCCAACACCGTTTGGGGCCCCTTTGCCGTGACGTGACTCGCTGTAATGCCACATAATTGTCGATTTTAAAGCTGGGCAAATATAGTTTATTACTAAGTGAAACATACTCTGGTTACGGCACTGTGTTGTGGCACCATCACTTAATTTATGAATAGTGTTTATATTAGGAATTAAGTTCATGAGTCTATCAAATAAAGGCTTTAAATGTGCACACACAAGGACGGGATCGTGTCGTAAATTTTCTGATAGCGTACATTGACACTCATTTGTCAAAAGACCGGTATTCTGGTCGCGATATAAAGAGTGTGTAGGCATATTTGGGGCTTAGAGCCACCAAAGTGCACTGACTGAACTTCCTCTCCGTACTTACATGTGTAATTTTCTGAGTAGTCAATGTGTAACAGAGCTTCATTAATGGTTATGATGTTTTTTACTTGGGAAATGCTTATGTACTGATGAGTTATGTTAGCTCGATGCTGCATAAATACTAGTACCTGATTCTTAACCACATCCGCCGCTTCTTTCTAAGTTAAAACCAGCAGACTTTCTCTTCTCCTCTTACTAAAAGTTTCACCCTCTTTGAGGCCCACTTTTCGTATTTCCTCTTCATTATAAATTAATATTTTGTTCTTACAGTCTTGGCATATTCTCTCTACACATTTTTCTTTTAGTTAGTTATTATTTCTATATTTTGCATCAAATATTTTGAGCTAGTTCTTGCAGAGTGCTCGACTTAGTCATCTGAGAATTTTTCAGAGCTTTAACCAAATTACTGATATTGGTATGGGTTCACACAAGTGTTATGCGATTTTTAAGATATTAAGATATTAAACTCCTGAAAGGTCTATACTTACAAAAAACTGAATAAGAAATTTTATGTTTTGCTTTTTGTTTGAACTTATTATAAAGATTTTGTAAAGTATCATTTAATAATCTAATCCGTTTTTTCTGCTTTTTTCGCGTGATTGTTTCCATCTTCCTCGAAGTTAACCAACTTGAATCGTCATCTTCCAAAAACTCTTGAACAGCTTTCTTAAGATTATTTAGAGAATTTACAAGTAAACATTCACTTATTTCATCCGAATCTTGCAACGATGATTGGTATAATTTATAATAATAATAATTTATTCCAGAAAAAAAAAACATAAAATACAGTATACAAATAAAGATGTTTAAAATCTAAAACTTATGAACTACCATTAATACAATACTGATTTCACTACTCCCTACGAAAGGGCAGAGCCCTGTGGTGGCCATAGGATAAGCAGTATGCTCAACCTTTGTAAATTTTGGCAAATCATATTAAAGTAATACAATACAAAAACAATTAATTACTAATAATCAGAACAAACGATGAACAATACAATAATAAAACATTGTATTATAACATTACTGCTGGATGCATGTGTGTGTATGTGTGCGCATGTGTGTGTATGTGTGTGTGTGCGCGCGTGTGTGTGTGTGTGTGCGTGTGTGTGTGTGCGTGTGTGTGTGTGTGTGGGAAGTGTGAATATAGTTCGTGGTATGTGTTTTATTCTACTGGAGTAAGAATGGATTCGATAACTTCATAGCTTTATGTTTAAATCTCTTTGCTCGTAATCTATGTTTTTCTTATCGTCTTTCTAGCATGCGCAAACGAGTTTTGAGATAAATATTTTCAGCTATAATTCTTCTTTTATTGCTTGCAGCTATCTTTCAACCAGATACAACATGAGACGAACTAGACGCTGTAGGACTTGGCGTTTCAAGCAGCTTCTGTGTTTCCCGTACCATCTTTTTCTTTTCCCTATATTTTTGGCCTTCTCTCGCCACTTTCTGCGTAAAATTCTTTGCTCACGTGGTATACAGTTTTTATCTTTTCCGTTATTTTATAGTATCTTTCCCTATCTTTTCGTCGACGTTCCTCCAGGGCACAGGATTATTTTTTTCTTTTTCTCGTAACCTTCGCATTGTCATCTTTTTCTGCTCGCTACTTCTTTTTTTTTCTTCTTCCGTTAAGTCTTTATTTCGTTGTCGTGGGATATTTTTTAACTTAAAAATAAATAAATAAAACCTAGGTATGTAAATAAACAATAAACATCTCTATGTACATTTAAATTAAAAAATTTAAATATTAATAAATAAGAAAAAGCTATTTAAATTACTCAACAATAAAATAAACATTCACTTTTTCATAGTAAATTTTAATTCCTCTTATTCTTCATAAATATAAACACAATATTATAAAAATTAAAATCATACTATAGAAGTTTACATCTTCCGTGGTCACCGTGGATCAAGGGAAAGATGACCACGGAAGAGATGTTCCTATCAAAACACTGTCTGGTTTCTTTGTATTTTGGATTAAAGATATTAGGTTATGAAATATCAATCTGTATTTTCAATTCAAAATTCAATTATCTAGAAGGCCAACAGAAAATTATATTTTTATTTTAAATGACATAGCTGTATACAACAGTAGCAGAAGGGAACTTTGATCTGTAGCGCAAAATTATTCACAGTGATAATGTTTTTTTGTGACACTGCCGTTACATTCAACCGGTAAAACGATGCAATAACGTTCAAATGTCAACTTCAATGTTGCTACAAAGCAAAAATACTCCAGTGTTGTTAGTTTCTTGCAAAATAAATCCACATTTTATGTATGACCAAGGAAGGCGAACTTGCGGTCTGTTTGAGAACATAAGATTATTATTATTAAAACAATGCCAAATTTTTCTTTTTGATGTTATGTTGTACACGAGGATTCATGTAATTAAAGGAGTATATAAAGAAAAAATAATATTTATTTAATATTATTCTAGCCTCGTCAAACTTATGAAAGTGAAATTCCAACAGACCACGGAGGGAGACAATCAAAGTGAAATGTATCTTTGAGTAATATTTTAAATTTGTAAATAAATGTGTATGGTAATATCCGACTGTGTCTTCCAAAACTAATTGCCAAAACCGGATTCAGCTACAGAGGTTAAACAATTTGAGCTATTTCTCCAAAAAAGTATATAAACGATAGAGGTTTGTGGTTACTCAATGTATGAGTAATCCCAATCATGGAAAATAATAAGATTGGAACTTATGTTTTTCTGAACCGAAAGGTTTCGCAATTTAGCAAATGTTTTTTAAACCACTTAATGTATTCTTTGAAACAAACTTATTTTTATTTATAACACAAATCATAAGTTTATAATGAATAAATAACCGATCAAACTAATAATCCTATGTTTACTCTTCCGCAGGGATTCGAGCACCTTTTAGACAGCCTCGGACTGGGTGGGCGCGTGTTCACTTCCCCTCACGACCTGTCCGTCCACAGGATTAACGGCACCTTCAAACAGCTGCACGATACGCAGCATAGGCACAAGAGATCACCATCCGCAGGTTGGTCAATTAGCATCAGCTTTACCGTATCTACCTTATCAACAGTGGTACAATAGAGACACATGCCTTTAGGATATCTACAGTAGTATACTGTATAAAAAAGAAATATACCGAAATATTAACAATACTTCAGACAATACCTCAGCAGATACCAGCCTGCTTACGTTTAACATCAAAGTACGAAAGCTGTAACTTACGATATTCATTACAATGGATTTAATCGAATAGTTTTAATTGTAACCTATAACAACATTACTATTTTAAACCAAATATTTTTATTAGACAATCAAAACACTAACGCACTTCTTTTTATTTGTTATCAGTGTTGGACTTACTTGTATAATAATAACTGTTATTATACACACAGAATTTGGTTTGAGTACGAGGGTTGTACGACGCAAATTTTGTTTGTCTCTTTTTAAAACAATCGATAGTGGGAGAATTTAGGTACAATAGGTATCTGGGTAACCAATTCTGCTAATTGTTTTGTACTACTAAAATAAATATCGAATACGGATATTATTTCTTTTTTATTTTCCTATTAGGTTTCTCTAAACAGCTCAGATTATTTATTATTAATAAACTGTAATAATAAATACAACATTGTTTCTAAAATTAGACAAAATTTGGAATCAACTATGCATGGTAAACGCAATTATAAAAATCATAATAGATAGCTGTACGTGGGACACTCAAAGGTTGGTTATATTTTTTTATGACATCTTTTCTAAGAACTCTCCACCAGTGTTTATACAGAGTTTCATGCGTCACAACCAATTTTCAAACGATAGTTTCCAGTCTGCAACAGGTACTTCCTCAATGGCCTTCTCGAAGGCAGTGAGCGCATTTTTTGGCGATGGAAGTGGTCCCCTTGAGCTGTTTTTTAATTTTAGGGTACAAGAAGATATCACACGGTGCCAAAGCAGGGCTGTAAGGCGGATGACCCAAAAGTTTTAGTGGTGTGGTGCTTAGGAAGTCCCTCGTTTTGATAGCGGAGTGTGCGGGTGCGTTGTCGTGGTGTAGCAAGAGGCCTCCACGTCCCATGTTCAGTCACTTGCTGCTCGCAGCAGCAAAAGCTTCTGGCAATCATTTGGTAGCGTTTCACTCTGCATTGATGCTACTTTGGGTTCGTAAGGGAATTGATACTAAATTCCCCGTTAAGGAGACGTATTTAGCGATCAACATTTTTTCAGCCCTTCTCGTTTCAATTTCGAAGGCGTTGGTTGGTTTTGCAACAGCCATACTGTTGACTGCAGCTCATATTGATAAATCCAAGATTCGTTACCTGTTATGATATCCTGATCAACGCGGGAAGAACCTGCTTTGAACTCCTGAATCAAAATCATAGCACCATTCCACGTGCGCCTGCTTCTGTGCATAGGTGAGTGTTAGCGACGCATCATGAAATGGATTCGGCATAATAGGGACATAGCCATTCAAATAGTTTTGTAAATAACGCTAGTCCACGCCCTCACTACTTGCGCCCGTCCTCGGATAGGTGGTTATTTTCGAGTGTGACGTAAGCAAGTACTAATAAGATTCTTATAGGAAATTATGATGTTATAGGAACCTAGGTATAGGTATATTTTGAATTCTATTTTGATAACGTTGATTTATGGTTGAATTGATGATGTTTGTGTTTAATAAAGTTCTTAGAGTTCATTGGTACAATATAAGCATAATATGAGAAGCTTTATGTATGTTTTAGATAGAATTTAGACCTAGGTTATTTGTAAAATACTGATTTGTTCAGATTTGTCATAATTTTGGTAATTTTATGGTTATTTCTTATCAGATTAGGTAGATAATGGTAGATATAACGTTATTGTATATAGGTTCATATAATAAAATACGCATTTGAAGTAATAAATGACGTAATATGGTTAGATATTTTCTCGTTGAATAACTACGTAATTATATGGTTTATTGTAATGGTTTATTGATAATAATGTGTAAATTGCTTTCTTTTATCGAAATGTAATAATTATTTTCATGGTGTTTTACGTATTTGAAGGGAATAACGAGAAAACCTTTGTTGTTGTATATGTTCCTAATTGGTAGTTATATCTTGTTTGATTATGTTAAAATCTAATTATAATTAGAATGTTTGCATATTTTAATAATGTAAAATGATAAAATTATGTTTGTAACCGTTTCGCCTTAGGTACAATGTTAGGCTAAGTAAACAGTCTGCCGGCGCAAACGGTGTTTTGAGATAGTCTTTGTTCTAGAAAGTTTTTTGTATTTAATTTTATCAAATTGGTATTTATGTAAACATGTAGGAATCGTTTCGCTCTATTATTTGAATATAATATTGTAATAGTTTTGCTTAATAGTTTGAAAGATAATTCGATGTAAAGTTTAGAATCCAAGTAAAACTTAAGCGTAATTAGGTGCAAACTGCACAAACGCGCCAGCCAATCAGAGCGCTGGAATTATTTAGGGCGAAATTTGTATAAAAGGCGCACGCCGAGCTTTGGAAGTCAGTTCGGTGCCCACAAGCAAGAAAACAACATCTAATAAGAAGAAAGAAATAGTTCGGTGCCTGCAGCGAAGAAAACAACAACTAATAAGAAGAAAGAAAAAGTCTAATAAGAAGAAAGAAAAAGTCTAAGAAGAAAAGTTCAGAAGCTTCCAGTTAGAAGAAAGAAAGTGCTGTTCGGTGAATCCGGAGGCCAGTGAAGACCCAAGAACACATAAGCGCTGTTCGGTGTATCCGGAGGCCAGTGAAGAGGTCTGAAGAAAGAAGCTGAACTACAGGAACGATTGCGGTTCATAGGCTTATTTAAACTTAAGGTTTAATTGTATACGCAATAAACGTTCCTACTTCGAAGATTTGTGTTGTTTTCACTGCGCTCCAACCTGCACTCGATCAAGTCGGGTGTCACTCCGTGGTTAGTCAGGTCGTGGTGTCTTCGGGGCCAAAGGGTACATACGGCGGCATCTTCTCCAGCCGGCGCAACAAAACTACGCGCAACAGTTTTCCTGGTCCTTCGAGCCGAGATCCTGGATCAAGAAGATGCCAACCACACGGTCGACTGGAAGAACGAAGCCCACCACCGCCACGGAGTCTTCGAGGGACTGGAGCGCAGCCACGCCGACAGAGACGACAGACACGATGGGGTCGTCTACGGGGTCGACGTTGACACCAGGGGCACCAACGCACCCCGCCGGAGGAGCGCCTGAAGCACGCCACGCCGAAGGTTGCACCGTACCGCCAGCAATGGATGGGGTTGCGTCGAGGGGCGCTGCGGACGAAGAAGCACGGTTCGCGGTACCAGCGCCCGTGGAACCCAGGAGGGTTGGTTCCACCACCAGGTCGAGGGCTTCCAGAAGAAGAGAAGCTGAATTGAAAATGGAAATAGCCCAGAGGAAGCTGGATCTCGCCGAGGCCGAACTGGAGCTCGTGCGGGTCGAGTCCGGCAGCGAAGAAGACTTCGCAGACGAGGAGCGGCAGCACCACGTGGAGGAGTGGCTACAGAAGACCGAGAGGAGAGCGAGGGTAATGCCACCCTTGGTGCCGCCGTCGCGACCACCGTCACCACCACCACCACCGCGGCTACCACAGCCGCCGCCTGCATCGAGGAAGACCGACATCCAGGAGTTGGCTGAAGCATTGGGGAAGCTACCTAGAGGCCGGTCGGAAGCTGTACACATCGAGCTTCCCAACTTCGACGGCGCCGCAGAAGAATGGCTGGCGTTCAAGAGGACGTTCGAAGACACGGCACCCAGCTTCAGTCACGTGCAGAACCTGGCCAGATTACGGAAGGCGCTGCAAGGCAGGGCGCGAGAGGCAGTGAAGAGCCTCTTGTTTACGGCGGAGCATCCCAGCGAAGTCATGAGGGGGCTACAATTGAGGTTCGGAAGACCCGAAGCTCTGGCAACTGCGGAGTTGGAAAAGCTGGAGAACCTGCCACGGGTCACAGAGGATCCGAACGACGTGAGCACGTTCTACAGCCACGTGAGGAACGCCGTGGCCACGATCAAGGCAATGGGGGCAAGCAAGTACTTAGATGCCCTTAGAACCACGAAGGCCCTCATTGCGAAGATGCCGACTACGATGAAACACCGGTGGATCGCATACAAGAGGACGAATCCTGACGAAGAACTTCGGGACCTGGAAGTCATGAACGCATTCCTGGAGGCTGAAAGCGAATGGTACGCGGAAATAGCCGACCCTGAAGTATCCTGGAAGAAAGAAGACCGTCAGCGATCTACACCACCGAAGACATCATGGGGCCACGAGCGAAAACCAGTGAAGAAGGTTCACTACGTGCAGGGGAATGAAGAGCACCCCCGCAAGAATCGGTGTCCAGTGTGTAACGGCGAGCACTGGATTTACGAATGCAGGAAGTTCAAAGAAGCAAACCTTAGTCAAAAGTACGAAATGGCTAAGAAGGCAATTTTATGCTTCAGGTGTCTACGAGGAAGACATTCAAGGAAGACCTGCAGGGCAGCAGATTGCAAGAAGTGCGGAAGATGGCACCACACCAGTCTTCATGATGAAAGCCGTCCACCAGCAGCTGTTGGGGATAGAGAAGAATCCCGCTGCAATGTCTCCAGTCGCAGAGAAGAGCCCAAAGAAGTCGTCACCTCCGTGCACACTGCCACTGATGGGCAGGTGTATCTGAAGATGATCCCAGTGGACCTGTATGGACCGAAGGGCACAGCACGCGTACTGGCTCTTCTGGATGAGGGGTCAACAGTCACGTTATTGGATGCTGGGGTGGCGCAGATGATTGGGGCTGAAGGCAAGGCGAGTCCGATAACCATCGAGACAATTGGAGAACATGGAATCAAGAGGTGCGACTCGCAGAAGACAAGCGTCAAGATCAAGGGAGCTCATCGTAAGAAGAAGGAAACAATTGAAGTTCGAACAATCGACAGTTTAAAGCTCTCAAGACAAGGTGTGGATCGAGGTGTCATCCAAGGATGCTCGCACCTGCAAGGCATTCAAGGTCAACTGATATATGAAAATGAAGAGCCAAAACTTCTCATCGGGCAAGACAACTGGGGTCTCATCGTCACTAGAAGCCTTAAGAAAGGGAAAAGGTCCGATCCAGTTGCATCACTGACGAGCTTGGGATGGGTCCTCCATGGGCGTCACAACGGGAAGACGTCACCAGTACAGTTCGTCAACCACAGCAGACTCATCGAAGAAGATGAGACAGAAGCCTTGGTGCGGCGACACTTCGACATCGAATCAATCGGAGTGCAGCCTCGCCGCCCGAGCAACGACGCAGACCAACGAGCGCTTGAGGTCCTGCAGTCAACAACGAAGCGCCTTCCAGAGGGGAGGTTTGAATCCGGGCTGCTGTGGAAAAATGAAGACGAAACCCTCCCAAACAACTACGTGCAAGCTCATCGACGTCTTATTGGGATCGAAAGGAAATTGGACAAGGATGCAACCCTGAAGACGTCATATGAAGACCAGATGAAGAAGCTGATACAAAATGGTTATGCAGAGAAGGCTCCAATATCAACGACCGCTGGAAGAACATTTTATTTGCCGCATTTTGCGGTAATGCATCCCGTGAAGAAGAAGCCAAGGATAGTCCTGGATGCTGCTGCAAAATTTGACGGGAAGTGCCTGAACGACGCACTCCTGCCGGGACCAGATCTTCTGCAATCGCTATTTGGAGTGCTTGTGAGGTTCAGAGAGAAGCCAGTCGCCGTCGTCGCCGACATTCAAGATATGTTCCTGAGGGTACAGATGCGTGAAGAGGACCGCGACAGCCTGAGGTTCTTGTGGCGCGGCGACAGAAGAAATGGGACACCAGACGAATACCGAATGTGCTCAGTGGTGTTTGGTGCGGCTTCATCACCGTCTACGGCGATTTTTGTAATGAACAAGAACGCAGAAGATTTCAGAGAAGATTACCCGGCGGCAGTGGAAGCTATCGAGAAGAATCACTATATGGATGATTATTTGCAGAGCTTTGCCACAGAGGAAGATGCAAGAAAGATCGCGCATCAGGTGCAGAGCATCCATGCAAAGGCAGGCTTCCACTTGAGGGGATGGAGCAGCAACAGGCCGAAGATCCTCGACGGGATAGGAGATCAGCTCAAAGAAGACAGCACAGAACTGGTTGCTGAAGAGAAGACCCTTGGGCTGAGATGGCTGATGGCAGAAGACTTGCTGGCCTTCAACGTCGGGTTCCGGAATACCAGCGCAGACATACTCGAAGGCAAGAAGACGCCAACGAAGAGAGAAGTCACCAGCGCCGTGATGTCCACCTTCGACCCCCTGGGCCTTGCTACCCCAGTCTTAATTCAGGGAAAGAAGCTAATTCAGGACATATGGCGCACGAAGATCGGCTGGGATGACGAAATTCTGGAAGAACAGCGAGCAGCCTGGGCCAAATACGTGAACGAAGTGTCCGTATTGAAAGACCTTCGAATACCCAGGTGCATCTCACCGAGGCAAGAAGAGGGCGAGCTGCATACTTTTTGCGATGCGAGCGAAGAAGCGTACGCCACCGCTATCTATTGGAGAACAACAGATGCAAATGGAAGAGTCCAAGTCGCGCTAATCGCCGGTAAAGCGCGGGTCACACCAGCGAAGCCTATATCGGTCCCGCGGCTAGAACTCCAAGCCGCTGTTTTGGGAAGCAGATTAGCGACGACAATTGCGAAAGAGATGGGACTCAAGATCACCCGGCAGCTATTCTGGACAGATTCAAGCACTGTTTTGCAGTGGATCAAATCAGACCCCCGCAAATTCAAGACGTTTGTGGCACATCGTCTCGCAGAAGTGGAAGAGCTGACGAATCCTCAAGACTGGCGTTGGGTCCCAACCAAGGAGAACCCGGCAGACGACGCTACCAGAGGGACTCCGAGCGAATTCGACCACCACGCAAGATGGTTCAACGGTCCCACCTTTCTGCGGGGCAACGAAGAAGACTGGCCAAAGCGAAGATTTGAGGGGAGTGAAGAAGTCACCGGGGAAGAGAAGAACCTCCAAGTGGTCGGCGCGACGCGGGTCATGGCTGATATGGTACCAGACCCAGAACGATTCTCAAGCTGGACGCGATTATTGAGAACTATGGCACGCGTGTTCCAGTTCATAGAGATCATGAAGAAGCTCGCTCAGAATGGGTCAACAAAAGAGGCGGCAAAAGTGAACGTGGCAAGAAGAAAAGAAAAGGACGCACCTTGGAAGCCACAGAAAAAGAGAGGGTCAGAAGCGAAGACTCAATCTCCAGTGTCGGTCGAGAAAAGGACCGAGAAAGAATACTTGCCCCTGGAAGAGGAACATTTGCAGAGAGCTGAAAACGAGCTGATGAAACGAAGCCAGAACGAGAGCTTCGCCAACGAGATTACCTGTTTGAAGAACGGAAGAATCCTAGAGAAGTCAAGCCCACTGCGAAAATACGACGTGTACTTGAATGACGATGGCATCCTAAGGCTGAGAGGTCGGGCAAGGAAGATCCACATCGAGGGCAGAAGGATCAACCCGATCATCCTACATGGCAAACAGAAGATAAGCCGACTGATCATTGAACATTATCATCGGAAGTTCTATCATGGGAATGCAATGACAGTCATCAACGAGATACGACAGAGGTATTGGATATTGAGCCTTAGGACTACGACGAAGAAGATCGTTCATGAATGCCAGTGGTGCAAGGTCCACAGAGGCGCACCCATCATCCCACCCGTTGGAGACCTGCCCGCCGAGCGCTTACGGCATCATCGACCACCGTTTAGCTGCTCAGCTGTGGATTATTTTGGGCCCATGAACGTCAACATCGGGAGAAGAACAGAGAAGAGATGGGGTGTCCTGTTCACATGCCTAACGACACGAGCGGTGCACCTTGAGTTGGCGAACACATTGAGCACCGACTCCATGATTATGGCCTTGCGAAGAATGGCGTCAAGAAGGGGAATGCCGAAGATTATCTTCAGCGACAACGGGACCAACTTCGTCGGAGCGCACCGAGAATTGGAAAAGGCAGCGAGTCAAGAGGGAACCCGGTGGAAGTTCATACCACCTGGCTGTCCAAACATGGGCGGCGCTTGGGAAAGGCTCGTACGATCGGTGAAGACGGCTCTGACGACGGTGCTGCAGTCCAGGACACCACAAGAGGAAGTCCTACACACGCTGATGACTGAAGTCGAACACGTGGTGAACTCGAGGCCACTCACCCACGTTAGCGTAGACCCTGACGACGAGGAAGCTCTAACGCCGAACCACTTTTTACTTGGCAGCTCTTGTGGAGCACCGGCGCCTGGAGAGTTTGCAGACATCGAGCTCGTCGGAAGGGCAACGTGGAAGACGGCACAACGGCTGACGGATCACTTCTGGAACAGGTGGATCAAGGAGTATCTGCCTACCCTGCTGCCGAAGAAGGTCAACGGAGCAGCAACGCAGGATCCGCGCGTTGGCGACATTGTCATGGTCGTCGACGCAACACTGCCGAGGAACTCCTGGCCGAGAGGAAGAGTTCACCGAGTCTACCCTGGACCTGATGGGAGAGTTCGAGTTCTGGACGTGCAGACACCATGGGGGATCCTGAGGCGGCCAACGAGACGGGTCGTCATCCTGGTTCCAGCTGCAGCGTCGCAACCGCAGGATGGAGTGCTACGCACTGCGGGGGAGACTGTTAGCGACGCATCATGAAATGGATTCGGCATAATAGGGACATAGCCATTCAAATAGTTTTGTAAATAACGCTAGTCCACGCCCTCACTACTTGCGCCCGTCCTCGGATAGGTGGTTATTTTCGAGTGTGACGTAAGCAAGTACTAATAAGATTCTTATAGGAAATTATGATGTTATAGGAACCTAGGTATAGGTATATTTTGAATTCTATTTTGATAACGTTGATTTATGGTTGAATTGATGATGTTTGTGTTTAATAAAGTTCTTAGAGTTCATTGGTACAATATAAGCATAATATGAGAAGCTTTATGTATGTTTTAGATAGAATTTAGACCTAGGTTATTTGTAAAATACTGATTTGTTCAGATTTGTCATAATTTTGGTAATTTTATGGTTATTTCTTATCAGATTAGGTAGATAATGGTAGATATAACGTTATTGTATATAGGTTCATATAATAAAATACGCATTTGAAGTAATAAATGACGTAATATGGTTAGATATTTTCTCGTTGAATAACTACGTAATTATATGGTTTATTGTAATGGTTTATTGATAATAATGTGTAAATTGCTTTCTTTTATCGAAATGTAATAATTATTTTCATGGTGTTTTACGTATTTGAAGGGAATAACGAGAAAACCTTTGTTGTTGTATATGTTCCTAATTGGTAGTTATATCTTGTTTGATTATGTTAAAATCTAATTATAATTAGAATGTTTGCATATTTTAATAATGTAAAATGATAAAATTATGTTTGTAACCGTTTCGCCTTAGGTACAATGTTAGGCTAAGTAAACAGCCTGCCGGCGCAAACGGTGTTTTGAGATAGTCTTTGTTCTAGAAAGTTTTTTGTATTTAATTTTATCAAATTGGTATTTATGTAAACATGTAGGAATCGTTTCGCTCTATTATTTGAATATAATATTGTAATAGTTTTGCTTAATAGTTTGAAAGATAATTCGATGTAAAGTTTAGAATCCAAGTAAAACTTAAGCGTAATTAGGTGCAAACTGCACAAACGCGCCAGCCAATCAGAGCGCTGGAATTATTTAGGGCGAAATTTGTATAAAAGGCGCACGCCGAGCTTTGGAAGTCAGTTCGGTGCCCACAAGCAAGAAAACAACATCTAATAAGAAGAAAGAAATAGTTCGGTGCCTGCAGCGAAGAAAACAACAACTAATAAGAAGAAAGAAAAAGTCTAATAAGAAGAAAGAAAAAGTCTAAGAAGAAAAGTTCAGAAGCTTCCAGTTAGAAGAAAGAAAGTGCTGTTCGGTGAATCCGGAGGCCAGTGAAGACCCAAGAACACATAAGCGCTGTTCGGTGTATCCGGAGGCCAGTGAAGAGGTCTGAAGAAAGAAGCTGAACTACAGGAACGATTGCGGTTCATAGGCTTATTTAAACTTAAGGTTTAATTGTATACGCAATAAACGTTCCTACTTCGAAGATTTGTGTTGTTTTCACTGCGCTCCAACCTGCACTCGATCAAGTCGGGTGTCACTCCGTGGTTAGTCAGGTCGTGGTGTCTTCGGGGCCAAAGGGTACATACGGCGGCATCTTCTCCAGCCGGCGCAACAAAACTACGCGCAACAGTGAGGTTGTGGGGTACCCAGCGCGAAACAATCCTCCTTATATAAAGTTGGTTTTGTAGAATATCACGAACACTCCCTGAACCAATCTGCAGATTGTGCTGAATCTCCTCGTATTGAATTGCCGGTTTTTTTAAATCAAATGAGCTCGTAGCACGTTTTCTTCCATAACAGCAGTCAAAGGACGACTACTTCTTTCTGCATCCTTTTAAGCGACAATACTTTAACTCGTTATAACAGCGCCACACAGTTTGCTTTAGAATGCGCCTTGTTCGTAAAAGGTTTCAAGTTGGACTTGTTTCAAAATGTTTCCGTCGCAGATCCATTTTTTGTCCAAATTGTAACTGAGACTATTTGTACAACCATGACAGTTATTGCCTCTTCTCTATAAGGACTTTAAAAGACAATAGACAAAATGAAAATTTTCATTAGGTATGTTTTACTGCCATAACCTAACATTTGAAGGATTTTAGTGCCGTGCAGATCCCATCAACTATCGACCTATTGCAATCATCTCCATACTTTGCAAAGTCATGGAGCGTGTATTGAACAATCGTCTCCTGGCATACCTTGAGTCCAACGAGATCCTTAGTGATAACCAATATGGTTTTCGCAGTGGACGCTCGACTGGAGATCTTCTTGTGGAGCGAAGCCTTGGAAGGTCACGGTGAAGCTATAGCTGTATCCTTAGACATTTCCAAGGCTTTTGATAGGGTCTGGCATGATGGTCTCTTGAGTAAGCTTCCAGCATACGGAATCTGCGACTGAATATCTGATTTTCTGAGGGAACGGTCAATTCGAGTAGTCTTAGACGGCTGCTCTTCTGACCTAATGGCAATTAATGTCGGGGTTCCTCAGGGATCTGTTCTTTCAGCAACGTTATTCTTGCTGCACATTAACGACCTGCTAACCCCAGGCATTATTGGTTACGCTGATGACAGCACCGTTGTAGAGAGATACATGTCCAATGTGCGAGCGAGTCCTCAAGAAATCCGGGCTTTGAGAGAGTCCATGATTAAGCGGGTGGATTTGGCCTTAAAGAAAGTGTCTGATTGGGGCGAGTCCAACTTGGTCAAATTTAACCCGTCGAAAACACAGGCGTGTTTATTCTCCGCGAAAAAGAGCAATTTCGACCTAACGCCCACTTTCCAAAATGTTTCTGTACCCTTAACCGACCACCTAGGGCTTCTGGGCGTAACTATAACGTCCCAACTAAACTTCGGGCAACAAATTGTGTCCATGGCTCAAACAGCTTCAAAGAAGTTGGGAAACATCTCGAAGGTCCGACGGCACTTCAGCCCTGAACATCTACTTAATTTGTATACAGCTCAAGTTCGATCTTGTATGGAGTACTATAGCCACCTTTGGGATGGTTCTGCAAAGCACCAACTAGAAGCGATGGATGCAGTTGACCGAAGAGCCCGAAAAATTACTAACAACTTTGACCTCACCACCAAAAAACTGCAAAACCTCGACCATCGTCGGAAAGTTTCCAGTTTAGCAGTCTTCTACAGATTACATTTTGGAGAGTGCGCGAATTCTCTTTATGATAAGGTTGTACCCACGCACTTCTTGCATCGGACTACTAGACGCAGACAGACCTTCCATCCCTTCATGGTAGATATCCCAAGAAGTCGAGCCAAACGCTTCGATAGTTCCTTTTTGGTGCGGGTCGCCAAGGTGTGGTATGAACTGCCTGCGTCTGTTTTTCCAGAAAACTATAGTCCTAGTTCTTTCAAGCGTCGAGTGAATAGGTATCTCGTGGATAGACGTGTAACACGTCTTCGTCTTCATCGTCACTTTCCATCAAGTGAGATAGAAGACAAACGTCTAATCCTTTTTCAATTAATAAAAAAACTTAACTTCTACTTGTATTTTTATAAAATATCAGTTTAGTTTTTTTGCCTTTCTATGAATTTAGCCTTATTTTAAACTTACACTGCGAATTATTATGTTTCATAGCCAAAAAAATATCGAAACAGGAATATTATTTGTAAATTAAATAAAATTGGAGTAATTTACTCAATGCAAAGAGTCAACTTCTTTTTACAAGTTGGCGTACTCATGTTTGTTCCATTTCACTTTTAAGCATGATGGGTCAGTCCACAAAGACGCGCTCCACTACTTGACTGCTCTATAGATACATTGAAACGTGTTACCATAGAACAAACTGGTAGTGGCACTAACTATAGATGTTTCCGTATGATACTCGTACGTTTGTTGATTCATTTTATGATATTAATTATTTTAGAAACATGGAATGGATAATACGCACTTTATGAGTGTAATAAAAACTATATGTTTCCCTCTCTACCACTCTTGTGGTGCAATACCATACAGTAAGTACCTATTCGTATGCCTCAAGGATACCGAGTCCGCAATATTTTGTTTGAATCAAAGGATTTAGACGGCTGATAGTTTAAGGTAGGTTCGTGAGGGGTGTTTGCCTCCAGACAGTTTTCATATAATAAAGGTAAGAGTCCCGAATACTTACTTACTGTAATCTGATGCCTGTCGATATGGAAAATAACAAAAAACAATTTTACCAATTTCTCACGAAGTTACGAAAGCGGGCTTGTAAGGCACTGCAAAAATGGGAGCCCTTTCGGTCGCATAATTTTTTTTCTAATTGAGATAAGCAGAATGGTTTCATTGCCATAAGTTTCACTTACTCTAATTTTCTTTATCATAATTTTATACAGCATAAATATAAAGGACATAACTGTTATACGTCTAAAGATAAATTATCATAAAATACAAAACGCATAATGGAAGTATCCATAACCTATAAAGTCATAAATGTAAAGTAATAAAAAAACTTTTGGTGCCTAATTTATCAAGTAAAGATCATATGTACCTACATTATGTTGAGTCTTGAAAGTAACCCTAAATAATATTAGGTGCGACGTCGAGCGCAGCAAAGAGGAGCAGGTGAGTCAGTATGTTGGTAATGCCAAAAAGCGACTTGAACAATAATTAATAATATTTGACCAAGATTTTATTAACGGCAATAGCCCGTAAAAGATCATTGATGAATACTGTGATTTATTTTTTAAGATATTATGAATTCGAGTTGACTTTTCTACATTCTTCTTTTTCTTTGCTGGTGGTGGTACTCCAATTAAAAACTTATCAATTTCTGCAGTTTGGTGTCTTATTTCTTGAACAATTTTTTTTGATAAAAAATAAAACCCCGGGTGATGCTGATGCGGTTATGCCACGATTCATTCATTCATAGCAAAGTTTGCAGACTAAAACATTGAAATGATTTTCTAAACGGGTTATTAATTTGATAGTAGTCCATTTATTTTTGTCAAATTATGGTATTCTATATGTATGACTTGTAAAATTTATGCCATAGTGTGAGATGCCAATAAATGTTATGATTAGTAATCGTTATTGTAAAACCATTTATGCATTAACATTTTATGCTAATAATTTATTATTATAAATGAAGTTATGGGAAAATAAAATATGCCCTATGATTTATTCTGTATGAACGTTATTCGAAAAAAGCAGTATGCCAAAAACGTTATGCAGCCTTATAATATGCCAATTAAATGTATGCATCCCAATACGGACCCTGCAAAAATGTGGTCACTTTTGTGCCATGTGTTGGATACAACATACTTGAGAATACTTCATTTTTGTATAATCATTATGAAACAAATTACTTCCCAAGCAGACGTGGACACTATTTGTGTACAGTTGCTTCAACTTGGAAAAAAAGTTCGTTGTAAACAACTGGAACAATTTTTCTCAGCAGTAGAAGACAGGCGCGACATTAAATTTAAAAAAAAAAGTGAACAATTTTGTCCGCCTCAAAACCAAAGTATCATGTCTGCGCAGTGCATTTTCTGTGAAAATCTACGGTATCTTGGAGTAAGCTATGTCGGCAACAGGCAACCAGCAACTGTGTATGGTTGCCGCCACTACACACGGAACTTACAGCTCCTGTGATGGTGTGCTGTTTCAGCAATAAAAATTGTCTAGATGTGTGCATATTTAGCTAACATTTTGTTTACTTAGCTTGATTCCACTGTTTTTGTAGATATCAAAGCTCTGAATTCACTTATGAAATCATTTGTCACAAGGTTAATAAACCTTGGTATATTTTTTGTTCAAAATCACATTCGGGTTTAAAATATAATAATAAACCTATTTGATATTTAATAATATAAATGTTACTAAGTTATCTACGAAGTCGAGTAACAAGATCGAGAAAGTCGCCAAGCATGTGCGCCTGCGACGAGACGCTTTCTACCAAACGCCTTGCACAAATCTGAGTGACCGGAGTTTTAATGTTCTGGTTCCGTTTAACTTGTAATACTTTTATACTAAATATGCTGCAACTATCACATTCACAAACATTTGGGTTGGAAATACATATATTGGAAATTGTATGATTATCATTCTGTAGCATGAAAATAAATTATTATAGAACCTCTGGGCTAAATGAGTACAGGGATGTGGTTAAACAATCATATTTTTTTATTTCAATTTTCGCTGATTGAACCCGACTCTTGAAGTATGTGGAAGAGATCCTAAATTCACTAAACCTACCAATAATACAGGGTGTTCAAAAAAGTATTTTACAAAAAAATATTCCACAATGAGTTAGTCTTCACCATTTGACTACAAAAAACCGTTTTTCATTTGGACTTATGGTCTTTCCATAAAAAATTCTAAACATTTAGAGTTAAAACGCGCGGCGACACACTTATCCAGATAACGCGCGGACCTTGCGATCAGCTGGGAGGTCGTTGCACAATAGAAAAAACGTAAACTTAGATAATTAGATACCTTCCTACTTACTTGCATACACAGTTTTTCTACCCAATTTGCAATCAAGCACTGTGCGATCAACAGACAGTCACGTGTTACACTTACAATACAATAGATAATAACAATACATACACTAAATACAATTTATATTTTTTTTTTTTCGATTCTTATTAGAAGTCTTACTGGACTAGAAATGTAAGAAAACTGTTTACGCAAGTAAGTAACAAGGTATCTATTTATCTACGTTAACATTTTTTCTATTGTGTAATTACCTCCCAGCTGACCACATGGTCCGCGCGTTATCTGGATAGGTGTGTGGCCGCGCGCTTTAACTCTAAATGTTTAGAATTTTTTATGGAAAGACTATAAGTCCAAATTAAAAACCGTTTTTTTTTGTCGAATGGTGAAGACTAACTCAATCTGGAATATTTTTTTGTAAAATACTTTTTTGAACACCCTGTATGACATACTTACATTAGAAGGTATCTGCTTATACGTATCTAACGATGCAATTAATTTCGATTCGCTACTTTATTTTCCGTGGTAAATTCCATCATCTATAAAAAATGTATAAACTAGTTCCAAGAATAAGAGGAAATTAAATAGGAAAAAGACAATTATTTTAGTTTGCTTTACCGAAGGAATGTAAGATTTTGCTTAACTTTAATCAAAGTTTGCGCAAAAAGTCTTAAAAGTGTTTAATTACACAATAGGGATGTCGTTTTTTTAAATATTTAATAAAACTATATTTCAATAGTAGTCATCTTATTCTTAGTAATGAGTTAGTCTTATTGAATAAATGTTTGTATGTAGAATGAAATTACTATTTAATAATTTTGGCAATGCCTTTTTTTACCATATGTGGTTTAAATCAAAATCAAAGTTAAATTAATTGAGGTCATTCTTTACGCTTTTTTTTATTATAGTCAAATGTTAAAATATCTGTAAATTATTGTTATGCAGCTGCTCACCTTTATTAAATAACGGGTGCTTATTAAACAGACTTATTTTTAATAGCATTATTCGTCTCTTAAAATCTACATTGCCTTCTAAATTACTAAGTCAGCCACAATTTACGAGCGTCTGAACGATACGATCTTCGCCACTAAAAATATGTTTAGACGACCGATTGGTGTAGTGGTAAGTAGCCTTGCCTCTTACGCCGAAGGCCCCAGGTTCGAGTCCTGGCCGGGGCATTCATATGTGTGATGAACACAGATGTTTGTTTTCAGGTCATGGTTGTTCGTATTTATATAATGTGTGTTTATTCTGGGTTCCCCCCAGTTCACTTTATGGTCATCCATAACACAGGCCCTGTTTAATTTAGGGCCATACCGTTGTTGTGTTTGTCTGGGGATTATTATTACATGATGTTTTTGCCATAAAATTTTGAATTATCATCCAATTTCGATTATGGCGCTTCGCAGGGTAAAGAGAATGGCAGACTAGGACATTTTGTAGTATTTATAAATTGTAATTATATCAAAACCGGGCTATATTTAGTTTAAAGGTCAATATTAGACACGTATTTACCAACCTCAAATATTGAGATAGTTGTTGGGGATACTTAGAAATGTAATAAAATCCAATTATTCCCGTAACACCGCCATTTTTCATCGACAACTACAAAAATTATACACTGTCAATCTGTTAAACTTCGAAGACATTGAGCCGCCATTTCAATGAGCCTTCATGAGTTCAGGATTCACACAGAATGAGACAGTGTCTTAAGTTTTGGTCTTGCAGCTTTGTAGATGTTGGATTTTATGTTTTTAATTATGACAACCCTTGTTGAACAAGGCTTCCAGCCATCTTCACGATTGAAATTAGGGTGATTTAATTTCTATAGCTTCATCTGATGATTATATGAACGTATTAACCCTCTAACCGTATTTGTCTTTTTCAGTAAACAACGTTTTCACGTCTTTTTTGAGGTTAGATTATAATTTCGACTTTATTCCCAACTTGTATATAAAGCTTATGATTGCATTTCGATTATCCATAATTCAAATAGTCAAACCCACATATTCAATTTGAGATACGTGAATGCTCTGCGAAAATAAAAGCGGTACTGACAATGTATATGAGTTTGCCAATATTCTTTAACTACTACGCTTTCTATAGAATATTTAGTAGGCGTTGCAAAGTTAGGCTTACTTATAAAATTAGAAATTTGATCACGTGGCCAATAAAGAAATAACAACACTAGGTAAGCAGTGCCCGTACTGCCTCTTTTCTACTAGATTTCCTGTTTGCAGTTCATTTTGTGGGTATTGTTCATTTTGTGGGTATTGTTTAAATCTAAGTTTTCCCGCTGGACTGTATTTGTGTTTTCTATGTATGACTGTAGAGTGTATTCTTCATTGACTTTCTGGAAAATGTACGATACTTAGTTCTTTATTTGAAAATGAAAAAAAAAACATTTACCTATTGTTGCTATACCATGGGGTTATTTTAAGTCAATTTGACTGGTCTGTATAATCTGGTTTGATTTTTATTAAAACTACTTTACTGATTTCAAAAATTATTTTACGTTTAGAAATCTAAGTTACCTGGAAGTAAAATAGGCTGTATTACATTTTCAAACCGGGCCGGGTCGCTAGTGTTTAAAATACACTCAACGCCATTTAGTGACGGAGATGGTAAAGACAGAAAATCATATAGCTTATAGCAAATCAATTTCTGCGTTTTATTAGCCAAATTTTACTTTTAGTTTTCTCCTGGCTGGTACGATAATGTAGCGATGTAGAGTCGTTAAAATCCTAAGTTTTCAAATTCTCAGCCCTAAATCGTAACAAAACATATTCTGTCGGTCCTGATATTAATATACTATTAATTATATAATTAATACTTTATTTTACATCCAGAGTAATCTTATCAGGTATTGTAGGTATTCGCATACCTTTACGTTTTTGGGTTTCTTACAGTAACGTTCTTAGTGTTAGTTGAGTTTGTTTGCTAAGCTCACTTCTGGGGCGGTACGACAGTCATTCCTATTTTGATCGCGTTTATAAGGTTGTATTCCGGTTAAGGAGAAGGAACAGCCGTTTTAATTACTGGAACAAAGGCAATGTCCACGAAGCCTACGGTCGTCGACGTAGGTAACCTACGGTCGATACAAAAAGCGCAATGACCCGTAATAAATAAAATATTAACGACTAGTGATGTCCATGTGCGCGAATGCCACTTACCATCAGGAGGGGCGCGAGTTAATTTTCCGGCAAAGAATAGTACAAAAAACGTTTCTTGTCGATACAACAAACTTCGATAACATTGTTAGTCTACAACCCTTCTACAGTTTTTTTTCCTGAAATAGACAGTTTAGGTATTTATGGCCCTATTAATCTTTTAAATTTCACTGGACTTTGTGACCTAGCGCTGAGGGCGCTTAGCCAGAACTTAAACTAGGTACTCCTATTTATGATACGCCTAAGGGCACCCGAAAGAGCACGGACCTCGGTTTAAGCTGTCGTATATTGAAACTACCACTGGTTCGGAGGGGTCATCTGCTGCCAAAGAACCAGCAAGGTACTCAGTAGGAAGGCGTGCGACGCGTCAGCCTGGCCTACCGGTAGGTTAGGCGATTCAGATGTCGTGATTCGAACTGGAACATCGCCGTTCCTAGAAGTAATAGCATCGCGTCGTCGGGATCTATAAAGACGTTACGCGGACGCTTATAACGAACCGCCGTGTCGTGGTTGGCTGTGCAGTCAGCTGATTTATTGACCAGTGGGTTGGGATGATGGGGAGCGTTGTCGAAGTAGCGTCTAGATGCAGATCTATGATGCGGACATAATCATCCTACTTATTTGACAATGTATCCATGATTCAGTGTTTTAGACCACGTGAAGGTGACGTGAAAGGCACTCCAAAAAACCTTAGAACGTGTTCCAATAGAATAAAGTTGATAATTCTACGTTATGACAATTGCTCCACTGCACCAATGTCATGGAATAGCACCTTCTTTGAGTAAACTTAGGAAATTTTTATACATAATATATTAGAATTGCTCATTATACGCTACAAGCTGGATTACTAATAATAGTAAATCGTTAATGTATTAAGAAAAATGTCTATGTCAGGTGTAAATTTGCAAGAAATACCATTCGTCATGCCTTCACAAGTAATGATTTATCCCGGTTACCAGGATGTATTACTTTTAATCCTAAATAAAACATTAAATTTCCTTCAATCAATTACCACATTGTTTAGTAAATTACAAAAACATTGTTAGAGCATTTTTTATGTATACATTCTTATTCTTCTAAACAGTAAACACGAAGAAATGAATAAAAACAAACAAGACGGTGCGGTAGTGCCTTGTTGTGAGTCCCTATTATCCAATTTGGGATGACGCACGGCTTCCAGGCAATCGGAATAAGGACGACAGTGCAATGAGGACTCAAGGCGGTTGAAGCGATTTAGTTTATTGCTGTTGATAGATAAGTAGGAGTATTAGAAAATGCGTTGATGGAAATGTTTTCTCTACCTCTAAACAAAAAGAATTAGAATTAGAATTAGAGACTATAAAGCTATTTTGTATGCCTGGTGATTTGTTGGGGGGGTCATAACTTTTAGGGTCACTTGCTTTAAACGCTGAACAACTATGCTATATATACAAATATATAGAAACTATATATGTGTATATATAGAAACTGCTTCTGAGAACGATGGTGGTTGGTGATGGTTTCGGTAGGTGTCAGTAGCTAACAAACACCACGGATCCGAAGGTCGACTTGTCGTTGCAGAAAATAGCCGCAACGAGTAGACATGAAGGTCGAATTTTAAAGATACTTGAATTTTGTGAAGCGACGTTGAAGGCTGAGAGGAAACACGCCTATTAGAGAGGATATGAAAACTCTAAATATAGGTATTGTTGGGATACGTATATGAGAATTCCATTTACCTAATACAGACCGGATTTTTTGTATAGTCTTGGTTTAGTTGATTTTTGGTTCAGTGTAATGGCAAATTCCAGTGACGCATTCTGCGTTGTTAATTTTTTGTTTACATTTGTTTCTTCGTACTTAGACATCGTTGGGTATGATGTGCCCATGTATTTTCCTAAATTATTTTTTAATAATAACATTGCCTGAACGGCTAACTGAAAAATCAAAATAAGAGCTTAGAAATATCCACAACTACTAGTTGACCATGAACTAAGCACATTGTTACTGTAATTAAGCATTCCAGGCCCGTACCAGTAACCATATGGTGGAAATGGACTGCAGCCAAATGGTATACCTCACGTTCTTACCGGAAAAGGTGTTTACAAGAATTAATATTTTCCGCTTTTATTCACTTTTGTATTAATAGTACCTGGTTGCTCATATCAATTGACAACCTTTATCAATGTTATCTTTCTACTTAAGTTCAATGTCAATTTGTTTCCTGAAATTCAAATGTTTTGTTAATTACTTAATCACATGCTTATCTATTTTATTAATAGTTAACAATCAATTTATTGGTTTATATTTAAAAAGTAATTTAGATCGGTTTAAAATGTAATGATGACTGAACTTGAACTATTTTCAAAGATTTTCACTCATTACTTGTAATTGATATTATTTTTTAAAATCTTATCTTGATCTATGACAAAAAATCGCAAAAAACATTTATCCAAGGTTATATATTGCTGTAAACACTTTGACTCACCTTTTCCTATACATTACTTTTCTTTAATCTTATCTTAAGAAAAAGGGGATTTAGTAATAATAATAAATCTCCAGACAAATACACCAACTGTATGGTCCCAAAGTAAGCAAATCGAACCTGGGACCTTCGGCGTAGGAGGCAGGGCTACTAACCACTACACAACTCGTAGTCAATCACAAAAAAGGACAAAATTATTTTTATTTATTGTGAAATAATCCAATACGGACTTAATTTACATTACAGGTGAACCAATATTGAAGAAATCATGTCTTTCACCAAAAGAAATATTAGAAGTGTATGGCATAGAGAACGAGCCAGGGGTTATAACAATAAAACCGAAGACATTCTTGGAGATGTGTCCAGCTTTGGTGTACCAGCTGGACCAGAGATCCTGCTATAAAACTGAAGTGCCAACTCCTAAACTTGACCGACAATGGAGTATGTTATAGCTATTCCTTATCTCATAGAATTTTTTGATATAGCTAGTTTAAAAATAACGTTATGCTTACTTGTTCTTTTAATTTACAGCTTGGATTTACGCAACCTTGAGTATATTGGTGATCAGTGCCACAGGACTTCTTGGAGTGGCTGTGGTGCCGCTGCTGAAGTCTGCCATCTTCAGCAACGTCCTACACTTCCTTGTGGCAGTTGCCGTAGGTACACTGTGCGGGGACGCCCTCCTGCACCTTCTGCCTCACGCCCTGAAGTCTCACGGATCATCTGGAGATCCACAAGAGGAAACTGAAGTTGTGCTAAAATGTAGCGTCACATTTCTGACCATCCTTCTGTTCTACACAGTAGAAGCCATAATGCAAACATTGCACGGTGGCCATGGCCATTCACACCAAGAACCAGAGGTTATAAAATCCGACACAACCAAACAAATTGAGCCAATAGAGTTGGGGGCGATGATGCCTGGTTCTCCACCACCCCCAGTGGATCGGCCGATGACGTCCACTGCACTCATGGTGATTGTCGGAGACGGGCTTCACAATTTGACGGACGGTTTAGCGATAGGAGCGGCGTTCAGTGGGGATCCTGTGACAGGATTCGCCACAGCTCTAGCAGTGTTCTGCCACGAGCTGCCGCATGAGTTGGGTGATTTTGCAGTTTTGCTACGTTCGGGGATGACGATAAAGCGGGCGCTTTATTACAATCTGTTGTCTTCGGTGCTGAGCTTCATGGGCATGGCGGGCGGTATCTGGCTGGCGGAGGACCACGACTCGGCGTCACAGTGGATCTACGCCGCCACCGCCGGCACCTTCTTCTACATCGCGCTCGCGGACCTTGTGCCGGAGATCAACGAGAACAATCACGGGAAGAGTGTCAACTTGGTGCTAGCAGTGCTCGGCATTCTAACCGGCGGAGTGATAATGCTACTTATTGCTCTGCATGAAGATTCGATACAGTATCTTTTTAGAAGTTCAGAACAATGACCTATGTGATTATTTGTGTAAATACTAGAGGAAATAACTAAACGATCGCAATGTGTTACCTTAAATATAATTTAGTTCTACATTTCAAAAAATGGATGTGAAAATAGCAGTAAGTTGATGTTATTTTATATGTACTTGTTTTTTTAAAGTGTGCGTTGTCTGTCTGATTTTGAAAATGTATAATTTACGTAAGTTTTCTTAAATTAACTAAATTAAATAATTAGGTAGGTACTTCTAAACACTTCAGGTTCAAGAGGTGTAACCTTGGAAAATGTTGGAATTGTCCAAGTGTTTACTGCGACAGCAACTTGTAGTTATTTATCGTATCTTTTGTTATAATATTCCGACTATGTAGGTATTTGAGATATGTTTTAATAAACAATATTCATTCTGCACGCACGTTAGGTATTTGTGATAAGCTAAATCCTAAAGGAGCCTTATAAGTAATTACAATACCTTGTTTTACGTTGAGTTACATTAGCTACACATTTATTATGAAAGTAGTAATAGCAAGATACCTTATGTTTTCAATTTCATACTTTGAGTATTCATAACTGTAAGGCCGACTTGCGCAGTCGTAAGTTAGCAATTTAATTCGGAGTTTAAAAAAATATCAAATAATGCAACTTTAAATCTATTAGGAGCGAGCTGCTTCTGTGTTCTTAGTACGTCCAATCACGTGTAAGTCTAAAACAAATGCTTATTCTGTTAAACGAAACAGCAAATGTCAAATAAGTAAGTTGACGAAAGAGGCAAAATAGGTTTACGGCTGTCCAGGAAATGTGAGCCGCAGATGACTCTTACGCAAATATTTTGCAAAATACAAACCTTATTGGCCTCCACTGATTAACCCAGGTTAACTTAAATTTGTAACTCAGGTCCGCGCAAGTCGACCGAAATAATCAAGTTGTTAAATACTGTAAAATTCTGATTAAGGCAGTGGAAATCCAATCACGACCAATTCAGATATGGGCCACCTAAGCAACAATACTTTTTATTTTAATCTTAATAAAGTAGTATTTGAAGTTTCACCTATAAGCGTACAGCAAGAAATAAATAAGAATAAGTTATTATGATATTGTATAAAAAGCCTAAGTGAGTCTAGTAAAAGAGTGATGTTATGTAAAAGGAGCACGGTACAGGATGAAAGAACAAGGGAATCATCAAAAGGGATTTTATGTACTCAACAGAAACTTCGAAAGCAATTTTGTACCAAAACCGTCTCAAGATGTAAAAGCATTTAAATGAATTTATTTCTAAAACTTTATATTTAAAATGTATAATAGGTAAGTATTATTTTATTTTTTTCTTTATTATATGTATCCATTGCATTAAAACAAATCGACGGCGGGTGTAATACAAAATTGAAGTAAAAAGTGTCCCGAGTTAAACCACGTACAAAATTATAAACAATCACTTGATATATAGATCGTGTATCGTTGCGTTACAGCTGATTATTGCTTGCCACATCTTTTCACCTTGTGTACCTGCAAATAAGAAGTTGACAATAAAATCACCTTATGCAGCTTCTACTACACGGAGCGTTCAGTTTTTGACAGCTTTCACCAAGCAATTATGTCATTTTTGTCGTGTTGTTGGGCGGCCGATCAAATCAATACTGGTATGATATTTATTGGGACAAAATCAGAAATGAAGTGATCCGGCAGAGAACCAGGGTCATCGACATAGCGCACCGGATTAGCAAACTGAAGTGGCAGTGGGCTGGCCATATTAGCCGAAGAACCGATAACCGTTGGGGTAAACGAGTTCTTGAGTGTAGACCGCGTCTCGGCAAACGTAGTGTAGGACGTCCTCAGACACGGTGGAGTGATGATTTGCGCGGGATGGCTGGCAGGAGCTGGATGCGAGTAGCCGAGGATAGACCTCGATGGCGTGAAATTGGGGAGGCCTATGTCCAGCAGTGGACGAATATGGGCTGATGATGATGATGATGATGATGATGATTCACACCATTTTTGCATTTTCGTTCCATTTTTAGCCGGACGCTTTTGAACGCAGACCCGATGTCCATTTGTTTGCAAGTCAATGTATGTATCCAAAACAATACAAATGAGGCAAATATAGTTTTCATAATGTAACATGTGTTCCTCATCACATAAATATATTCTTCTATATGCGTATAGATTTTTTTTTAAATGTAATAAGCCTTGTTCTTTTATGATATTTAAAAATAGGTAGTTTAAAATATATTTGTACAGGTAGAAGTCTTCCAATTAATTATAAGTTTATAAATATTATAATGTTATTATTGCCAATAAAATAAATTACGCTTAAAAATAAACCAAAAAACACAATTCTTTTCATCTTATTTCCTTTTGTGTTCATCGAATATTGAATGTAGCTACTTGGGCTTTATTGCAGCTTAATTCTGTCTATCTGAGTAGGTACATAACCTAAATATTTATTTTTGAAGTCGGTGCCAGCAGCATCCTTAGTAAAGAAGACAGCATCCAATAGAAAAATATAACTAAAAAAGTGCGTGGCCAGCACCTCGCATAGGTCACACTGATCGAACAAAGAAATATTTAGCTTATGTACCTACTTAGGACCCCTTTCTCTTGAAAAGTTATTATTATTATAATGGAATGGGAATGGGGTCCTGTTTGTAGTTAAATTGAATTGAGTCGGTTTCTATTTTTTTATAAAATAATGTTATCTTAAATTACTTTTTAATTTATAGAACAACAAATTTTAAAATTCGCAGTTAAATCACAATAGAATATGTTGTTTTTTGAATTATCATCCAATTTAGATTTTGGCGATATATATATGCTATAAATTGTAGTCTATGAAGTGCCTTTTAATTTCGAAAAAACTGAAATATTTTACTAAGAGATTTACGGTGGGATACAAAAGCTCGACATCTTGCTGAAATAACCACTCAATTTTGCTACCGATTTGTAAGTTTTACCATAATTCAGAATGGTAACGAGTTAGTTCCTCAAACTTCGACTAGTACTTGTGGCACACAAATAGCGTTAACTCGTGAACGGGTGCCGTTTGAGGGTGTTCGTCTTTTGGATACTTGAGGGAGACTTGCCGAGCTAACAGATGCAGGTAAGAATAATTTTGTATAGACATGAAGAAACACTGTAAATTTATTTTGAAAAAAATGTACCCGTGAAGTGTCTTGCCTTCTTCACGAAGGTTTTTCTGAACTGGTGGTACAGTCTTGTTTTATTTAACGTCAAAAAGACCAAGTAATTGTCAATGTTGAGGTATAAATATTTGAATTTGAAAAACAAATTGTGGTATGCCAATCTTCATTAACAGCCCCATAGTCTTCTAGATCAACGCAGCAGGATTCCCAGTTTTGGATACAAATCTTCCACCATTATCTTCAAAATGTAATTAGACGGTATTGTGAACGTG
The DNA here is from genome assembly GCA_923062675.1 of Marasmarcha lunaedactyla. Taxonomy (NCBI): domain Eukaryota; kingdom Metazoa; phylum Arthropoda; class Insecta; order Lepidoptera; family Pterophoridae; genus Marasmarcha; species Marasmarcha lunaedactyla. The sequence goes on along the minus strand of OV281346.1, from coordinate 10,296,063 downwards.
ATTTGAACCTAGGCCGTACTTGATGCAAGTCGCCTTTTGTTTTTTGGTAAACGTACGCGGTATCAAAGGTGGGACAAATTGTCTGAAATCAAGAGCCTTAAGAAAGTTTTTTTTTATTTGTGTCCCTAAAGCATTCCTCATACCGTAAGCTATGTACCGTAACTTACTACCGTAAGTAATGATATTTCTTTGATTATTAGCTGACTCATACCAACGACATAAGATACTGAGAAGGTAGAGGCGGAATTTAGACTTCATTTATGAGATTAGTTACCTACCAACGATGGAATCTCCCAATTGGGATTTTAAGTTGCAGAAACGTATGGTTCTAAGAGAAGTTGTTTAAAAATTAATGGCACTTCTGTCTTTAATCCTTAAACATAATCGCGTTGTGATGGTGGCGAAGAGCTAGAAATGGTATTGGCATAACAACTTATAGGTTTTTATTTAGGTCATTATTTCCGCATCAAATACCTACTTCAAAATATTGTGGGTTAAATAAAATACATTTTAACCGGATTTTATCGCCTTTATTTATAATAATAATATTAAATAATTTATTTCAGACCATTACCTATCCATAGTTTGTTATTTTGAATTTCAAAATTAAAAACAGCGATAAAATAAATAATAATATTAAATTAAATTATCAACGGGTGTGTAACTGCACCCAATGACGCAGCATTGGGGATTCCCACTGGTCTACGAACACGCCCAGGATTTTGTTGGTGGTTCCACGGAGACCTGTCATTGAGGCCTCCCGCTTACCGTAGGGTCACCGTTTTTTTATTATTGCACAAAAGTCATCCGTATGCCCCTCCGCAAAGATTCCTGACGCACTGCACCTCCGCGGCGTCCCAACAGAACCCTGAACGCGTTATTACATTGGACACGAATGTCGCTGTATTCGCTGTATGCCCGCCGCGTGTATTTGACCCAGAGGCTGCAGGTGTAATAGGTCTGGTAGTAAGCTTTAAAAAGCGGAATTTTCACTGGTTGCGTTGTCCTCGCAAACCTCCGAGCCAACATATTGTAGCGGACAGCCAGTAACCTCCGCTCCCTCTCCATGTTCACAACAATCCTCATCCAACATCCTCGATGACCCAGTGACCCAAGTATTTAAATTTTTCCACTTTAGTAAATGGCGTGCCGCAGAGTGAAACTTTAGGTACTTCAGGGTAACTCTTCGCCTCAGATTTACATTGCATCACTTCACTTTATTTGAGATTATACTTGAGCCCGTGGGTCATCGCATAGGATTCGCATATTGCCAACAGCCTCCTCAGGCCTCCAATCGATGGGCTCAGCAGCATCACATCATCAGCGTAACTGATGTTGTTCATACAAACCCCATCAAAATGGCATCCAACATAAGCGCTGCTGAGCTCATCAATTAGTCCACTTAGGTTGAAGAGCCGGGGAGAATTAAACCCTCCCTGTCTCACCCCACAGTCCAGCCCAAACACCTCAGAGTCAGCTCCCGCCCACCTCACACTATTACTCTGGTTGCGATACCAGTACTTAAATAATGCTGCAATCTCAGGAGGTAATGTGGTATCGTAACGTAGCTTTCACCACAAGATATCGTATGATACTAGGTCGAATGCTTTCGACAGTTCCAGAAAGCAGGCTAAGACAGGTGTCTTTCTAGTAGTGTAGTATTGTACAGTTTGCTTGAGACACATTATAGCAGCTTCTGTAGACAGGCCCGGCCTGAAGCCGAATTGAGCGTCATTAAGGTTTAAATTTATGGCTAAATACTTGTCAAGCAAACTGTCCAGCACCTTAGCCACCACCGTCATAGTGTCAAGTGATATGGGCCTGTAGGTGGATCCGTCGGAAGCATCGCCAGTCCTGTTCTTAATTATGGGTATGTCTTTGTTGCGCATTAAGTCCTGAGGCAAGTACTGATAACTAATACAGAAATTAAAGAGCAAGGCGAGTACTCTAGGTATATACGTTCGTCGCTGAGGTCATCATGCCCCGGAGATTTCCCTCTCACCATGCATTTCATAACTGACTCAACTGTCTTAGCTGAAAATATAACTGAAATATCCGGAGCTCCGCTCACCCCAGCTTCGTCCACCCGCTTCTCACCTGAGAGGGTGATTTGACATTGAAATAGCGCTGAAATAGATTAGTAATGTCGGCAGGCTCGCTCAAACCATCCACAGTTATCGGTTGACTAGGTTTTACATTAATCTTATTTGTATATTTCCAAAACCTGCCAAACTGTTTATTTGAGTGCACCTTTGCCAACATATCCATTTTAAGTTGTTGCTCATTTTCAATGCAATATTTTAATTTCGACTTAAAAATCCTTCTAGATTTACACATATTATCAAATAAATACCCAGAACTAGGTTTACCATTTTTTTAACCATATGTGGTAATAATATCGAGCTTCCTCATGAGCGCATTTTACATATTTATTTATATCTTTACATTTTAACTAGGCGTTTCGTTTTATTTCATATTTTAATTAATATTTAATATAATAAACAATTTTGTAAATTTTGTGAGTGGAATTCATCTCGCAAGAAAGGTTTAAATTCAAACTCAAATAGGTAATAATTTCTCAACGTTGACAATTACTTGTTCTGATTGTCGTCAAATAAAACATGACTCTACCCAGTTCGGAAAAACCTTCGTGAAGAAGAACTGGCAAGACAAAGTTATAAAACGTTAAAGTAAAACGTAAAACTGAGGCAGAAAACTTCGTTTTTTAACCATTGATATAAATAATTATTTTTTTTTTTTAGAAATATGAATTGACATTAATTTACAAAGATATTTTATAGAAAATGAGATTCAAAACATCCAAAAAGTTAACAACTCAATGTAACATAGGACTTTGTGCCACATTGAGGTAAAATCACGTACCTATACATTTATTCATTGATAAATAACTAAGTACAAATAAAATTTGGTTTTGGTTTATGAACCTAACGGACTTTTTTTATTTTTTTATTGAAGGATCTTTTTTTCGATGCTCAGATAGGTAACTTTAACCAAAAAATAATTTTGATTATTTGATATTAATTCTATGAACAGTCTAGTCAAGTGTCACATTGATTCTGATAAAATTTACCTGACTATTAAAAAGTGTACCCTGAGTAAAATAAAAGTATTTGTAAGATCAATAGAAAACTATCCAATCATTAGAATAATGTAACTTATTCACCTATAACTTTATTAATATTCACAAACTGACTTATAAATTGATAATGATGGGTCACAAAAAATAAGTAAAATGAGCAACTAAAAGTAGGTAATAATTAATCCGAACGAGCAATCTAAATTATAACTGACCAAATAAGATACGGTACGAAAAAATACTGAGAGGGCAAATTTAATACCAAGTAATTTGTATAATGGCATTGATTTATTACATTAAGGGATTTCAACAATATCTTTTAGGATGTTTTGTAAGGTACTGTAATAAGATTGTTAGTATCCAATCATTTGACAAAAAACGAATAACAAATTTTCCTTTGAAAAACAACGTTTTACAAAATTATACTTGGTTTTGTCATTTTACAAGTTATTGTTTTATAAACTACTCATAAGACAAAATGTTTACTAGAACTCAGTATGCCAGTAGAAATTCAGTATGCCAAAATATTATTTCACAAATTGATTATTTTTTAAACTAGGTATATGCATGAATTTGATGCTCGCTCCGCTGCGCTCCGCTTGCTTTCTGCCTGGTTACAATACAGGTTCAATTGGGTTAGGTTAGGTTAGTATGTAGTTAATACAAGCGCGAGCCGAGCGAGCAAAGCGAGCGTGGTGCAGCAGTACCCGGCGAAGGCAGGACCAAATTAAGTACCATTTCCAGCTTTACACGAAAAGCGACTTCGGATCAAGCGGAGCGACAAGCGGATCAATTTAATTCAAACTAACATAACGACACGAGGTGTTTTAACAATTGAAATATTTCCTTAGTAAAACATTTGCGAAACCTATATTATGTCAAATGATTTTTTTTAAAGTAATACGTTTGCGAAATGAAATTAGTCAAATGATTAGTTTTTCAAACTTTGTTTGTAAAATGATCTTTTATCTTATGTTAAAATGTTAAACAATAGTAAACCAAGATTGTAAGATACCAAAATGCTACTTGACGTTTTTGTTTTTTCTTAACAGAACTTATAGGTGAGGTGATGATGCGATAACGCTTGGCAGCGCGGGAGTTCGATTGTAATTAACGCCATAAAGAAAAAATGGATCCAAAACTAGTTCACATAATGTGGTTATTGCATGCGCGAGTCAAGTGATCGAAACGAGCATGGTACGGCAGCACCCGGCGAAGCCCCAACAGCGAATATTACGCCAAATATTTACTGTGGAACTATAACATAGGCAATGATTATTTGTAGCAAAAACACAATCTTAAAATTGTACTTAGTATTTCAAAAACGGTAGAGTTATTGTATCAAGATAACGAGCTAAAATAATCAAAATCAAAATAAAAATAACATCTCATATTGCAAACTAGTGATTAGTAGTAGTAGACCAATAAGTTATTTAATAAACTTCCGTTATTATATTCCATTTATAGTCATATTTAATGTTTCTATTTGCCAACATTCTGTCGCCCACGTATTACTTCAGTAAGGCTTATTCAGTTTTTTGACATCTTTAATTTGAATTTATACTTGCTCGTTTAAATACTGCCCATTTTTAAATACCTACTGTATCTTGGGAACCGTTTCGTTGTATTGTATAATTTTTAAAACTGTTTTTAATCAAATTAAAACTGAAACTAGGCTGTATCGCTTAGTCCATCCATACCTGTTACGAGTGTATAAAAAAAACAACGACATGTCACATTTTTAGGTTATATATAAGATTTACAAATACACAACAAACCTAAATAAAGTTAATTAAATCAGCAATGGCTTCTTTTAATAAAGGTAGGTAAAATTTTCAAATTGGTAAAAAGGCACATAAAATGTGAGATATGTTCAACGATTTCTTGATCCTAACATTCCCTGTTAATTTCCAGTATTACTACCAACGTATGCTCCTCTAGTACTAGCAAAAAGGTTTCGAGGAAAAATTAATATACAAAAGCCTCGCGCACCACATTTCAAAAAGCAGTTACTCTTGGATTTTACTAAACCGATCTACGGAACCCCAAAATATAAGCTGCCAGATATTGAACTATGTGGATCTGAAAAAGTTTATAAAAGAGATGAGATTGATAACCCTTTTGAGAGGATCCTTGCTCGTGAATGCCTCGAATGGTTTAATACTTCAAAAATGGTGGTAATACTGCACATGAATTCAATTTCAATGGAAGATAAAACTCCAATTTATGCTGCTCTTGTAAAAAATAAAATGTATTTAAGGACATATGGAAAAAAAATTGTCCAAATGGCCACTGTTGGTACTCGCTATGAAGCTATAAATCAACTATTTGTATCTCAACAAAACTTAATATTTGGACAGCCAGAGCAAGCTACCAAAATGTTCAAAATTTTGAAAAAGGCCCCACAAATGATTGTAATGGGTGTGTATCAGTTTTACACAGTTGTAAATATTTTACTTTGGTATCAGTTTCACACCTCTGCATTTTTATTTTAAAACATACAAATTAATATTTTTGGTCAATTGATATTTCTTTACTTGTTTTATTTATTTATTTATTAAAGGAAGACTAACAGCTATACACAAGTATACACATAACAAGTATACACATCTATGATAGTGATATATTTAATCTCTCTGTTCACAATGTGAAATATACTTACACCTAGCATGAGTCTCGTGAAATCTGTACATTTTATTGGTTCAATTTGCCTAATTAGTATGTATTTTCCATTTATAATTTAATAAGTTCAGTTAAAAATAAATAAAACACTGTTATGAAATCTCAAAAATTTAACTTGACATCTTTAAACAATGACAATCTTCTTTAAAATAAATTAATAGTTTTATAAATTACACTTAAGTATTGAAATCTTGTAGATAATCATGAATCTACAGCTTAGTGGCATAGTAAGCCCTCATACGCTGGAGGTCCCAGGCACAAGTTCTGGTCGGGGTACTCATTAGTTTGATGAACACAGATGTTTGTTTATATTCATATATGTATGTTTATTATGGGTCCCCCCCAGTTCGGTTTATAGTCATAAGCTCTACTTACTGTGGGGCCATACAATAGGTGTTATAGTCTTAGGATTTATTATATTAATATTATTTGTGAATTGTAACACTGTTTTAATGATATTAATTTTGATTTCAGCTGGTATAATAGAAGATAAACTAATGTCCCGGAATGAGTTGTTAGAATTTAGTCAACTCCCAAGTCTTGATGTTGCAAGGAGTCAATTATGTTCTGTGCTTCAAAGTGCTGGATCATCACTAGTGACTCAATTGAACCAATCTCAGCAGATGCTAGTGTCACACCTGGACAAACATGTTGAATTACAGAGTGCAAGTGCCAGTGAGGCACCCAAGTCAGATAACTAGTTAGATAAAGTAAATATATGTTAGATTGTATTGTTAATATAAAACTATGATTTTATTAGTACCTTTTATTGATCTATCAAATCGTTACTATATTTTATTGTATTTTGTTCGGTAACTTACTTTTGAAAGCTACCTAAAATTCATAGTTTTAGGACAGAATTTCCATAGTATACTAAAGAAAGAATTTAATGCAGGCTTTTATGACTGAACAAGGTACAAGAATTTTAGTATATCAAAATCATAGCTAGCATCAAAGATTGCTATAAAACATTGCATCAAATTACTATGTTTTGAGATAGAATTTTTTTATGCAGAATAATTCATCAACATTGCACTGATGATTATAATGAAATGTTGCATTCAAACTGTAGTGCCAGGACACTGGATCCTGGTATTGGACTTTTGTTTAAAGAACTAAAATTAATAATATGTTAATTATATTTGTTGTCTTTACTCCTAATCTAGTTCTCTTCATTCTGCACACAGCCTGTTTTTTATTGTCACCGGGTTTCACCTTATTATCACCATATTGCAGTGTTTTATGTCTTTCCTCTTTGTAATATTTACTATTGATACTTTAGGTTTGATATTTTTGCTAACATCTTAAAAGCTTCCTATTTGCCCCCTTTATAGTAACTGGCAGGGGAAGGAAATACCCGTGAAACTACTAATGAATAGTCTCTTGGAAATGCCAGTACCTGATATCCTTGTCCTTGTCATAATTTTTACCACTCATCATGGATAGCATCATGGGTATAGTCTCAATATACAGAGTGTCCCAGAAAAGACACGTAAGGCTAACACTGGAGGTAGATGGACTTTAGGCCTCTCATAAAACACCAACATGCCTCTAGTAAAACTTTTCTGGTTTTCGAGATATTACCACTTTTGTGATTTTTTGTGAAATTTCCACCTTTTGGTCCTTTTTTGCCTACAGCTACAATAAATATCTTTAAACTCGCGGTTTTTTTTTACCAAGACTATCGTTATTAGTTAGGTGAGACTAATTTTATTAATTTTACTAGAACAGGATGGCAGTTGTGGCACGCTGCTTTCTCTGCTCGATTTTTCGAAGCTTAAATATTACGTTTTAAGCGAATCTGCAATAAAGTGGTTCGATAGCTACCTAACAGGCAGGGAACAGCGCGTTAGAACTCGTGGTCAGAATGGGCTCCCGGTAACGTCACAGTCGCTTCCAGTTAAGAGCGGCGTACCCCAGGGTTCCATTTTGGGACCTTTACTGTTTGTGGTGTATACTTCAGATATTGTCTCACCGATTAAACATTGTCAGTACCATCTTTATGCTGATGACACTCAACTGTATCGTTCCTTTCTGCCTTGTGATACTGATGTTGCAGTGACGGAAATGAATTCTGATCTTGACAGGATAGCTGAGTGGTCCGAGCGTAATGCGCTTATATTGAACCCCAGCAAATCCAAATTGCTTGTCCTTGGATCAAAAAAGCAAATCCAGCTTATAAAAAGCAAGTCTCCTGTGGTAACTGTTGGTGGTCAAACCATAGAGCAGGTAAGCGAAGTTCGCAGTCTTGGTTTTATTTTGGACGGCAGTCTAAGGTTCGAATCTCATGTGTTGGAGCTAGTAAGATCTCGCTTTTACTGATTACGAATTCTGTACGGAGTGAGAGAATTACTACAGGAAAGTGTTCGATCACTTCTATGTGAGTCACTTATGCTCTCCAAAGTAAACTATGGAGATATATTATTTGGTTCTCTCCTTACTCATCGCTCCAAAAAAGTTCTCCAACGAATTCAAAATGCCTGCCACCGTTTTTGCTTCAAAATTCCTCCTCGATGTCATATAACCCCCTTCCTTAATGAAAAACGGGTCCTTAATGTGACGTCCCGTAGAGAGCTCCACCTGGCTTGTCAGGTACATTCGGTTGTTATTGACAAATTCCCAAAATACTTATACGACAAGCTTAGTTGGTCCTCTCAAGGGAACTCTTATAGAACAAGAGCTTCTGCGCATCTTTTGGTGACGGCAAAATTTAAGAGTTGTGCCTTTCGAGTCAGTTTTCGGTATCAGGCTACAAAATGTTGGAACAATATCACACCACCTTTAAAACTTCCCTTAATAAAAACTACTTTCAGGAGGAAATTTAAGGGATTCCTGCTAAACAGACAACTTTCTTTGTAGCCTGATATTCGCTCTTAGCCATCAAAATTATTAATTTATAAAGTTACATATTATGTTATATTTTGGTCTTAATGTTACTGTAATTATTTCATTATTATTTTATTCATATATTAGGTCTTTACCTATGATATTGCCGTTTTTCACGAAATAAATGAAGCGTATTTTTTTATATATTTTTTATTTCTATTAATCAAAATAATCACCCATGCAATCAATGCATCTTTGCCAACGCTTTGGTAGCTTATTGATGCCTTTCTTGAAGAAATCAGCTGGACGGGAGGCAACAAATTCTTCAAAGGCATTTTGTACTGCCTCTCGGGTATTGAATTTATTTCCCGCCAAGAAGTTATCCAAGTTCTGGAAAAAGTAAAGTACGGCGGATGACGGAGAACTTCCAACCCCAACTCTTGTAGCTTGGAGACCGTCTGCTGTGCAGTATGAGGTCGCGCGTTGTCGTGCAGGAGCAGTGGAGCCGAACGATTGACCAAAGCTGGTTGGAGACGTGCGAGCTTCTCCATCATTGTGTTCAGTTCTTCACAGTACACATCTGCAGTAATGCTTGTCCCGTTTGGCAAGAAGCTGTGATGAATTACACCCGCGTTAGACCACCAAACAGTGACCATCACTTTTCTAGGGGTAAGTTTTCGTTTAGGGCATTGTTTGGGTGCTGAACCAGGGTCCAACCAACTTGCTGAGCGCTTACGATTGTCAAACAGGATCCATTTCTCGTCACAAGTAACAATGCGGTTCAGAATTCCTTCATTTGTATGCCTTCTGAGCAGTGCAAGGCACGTCTCTACGCGTACTTCGCGCTGGCGGTCATTGAGTTCGTGGGGTACCCATTTGTCAAGCTTTTTTACCTTGCCAATTTGACGCAAATGGACCAATATTGTTTTGATGCTAACGTCGAAAGCTGCTGCTAATTCAGCCGTGGATTGAGTTTCATCAGCTTCCACAATTGCCTTTAATTCGTCATTGTCGATCAAAGTTTTCGGACGACCACGGGGTTCATTTTTCAGGTCAAAATTTCCAGAACGGAAGCGGGTAAACCAATAACGGGTGGTGCGTTCGTTTGTAGTGTTCGCTCCGTAAACGTCGTTGATGTTGCGTGCCGCTTGTGCCGCTTTGCTGCCAAGACGGTACTCATACTCCATAATTACTCGAATTTTTAACTTATCCATGATGACGAAAAATGTTCGAATGCGTTGAAAACACACTATTTATTAAACAAATGACGATTTTAGAAAAAGAATTCCATGTTTGTCAAATAAAATTAATTTGAAATTAGAATTATCAGTCAAAAAAAAAATATTTTCATTTGAAATGGCCAGTACGGCAAAACGGCAGTTTCATAGGTAAAGACCTATTATTAATTGGACACATATACTTCATTTCAATCATACAAATGGAATGAATGGTCACTACCGGTGTGTTCCTGCGTTATGTTGTACCAGGCGGCAACTGAAAATCAGCGCATTATTATGTACGGCATAATAATGCATTGCTGAGTTTTTCAGCCGTTTATTGCCACAGTACGTTTATTACTTTTCATTTTATTTAAGTTCTTAGGTTGTATAAAGTTGTATAAGTTTCTTTTTTAAGAGGTTTAGTTAATTGCTATTACCTTTACTTGTTTTACTTGTCCATTTTTATTTTGTACCCTATGTGGTGATAATAAAGCTTATATTATTATTATTTTGACGGAAATTAGCACACTATGCTAAGAAAAAGAGTTAAATTGTTTTATTTTATTTCATTGCGGAAAACCTGGCTAAAGTTTAAATGATTGCTGTGAAAAAAAAATGTATGGCGATGATACTGCACATCATCTTAAAAAAATGCTTGTTTGATGACCTTTTGAAAATAGCATCACAATAGCCATTTTTTAAAAGCAAATCTTAGAAAATTTATTTTTTTTCATGAAAGGCGTGCTACTTGGAATGTAGTACAACTGCAGTTCTTTTTCTTAGCATAGTGTGCTAACTAATTTCCGTCAGAATTACTAGGTTGTCTCAACTAACTAATATCGTTAGTCTTGGTAAAAAAAAACCGTGAGTTTAAAGATATTGCAGCTGCAGGCAAAAATTGGAAATTTCGTAAAATATCTCAAAAGTGCCAATATCTCGAAAACCAGAAAAGTTTTACTAGAGGCATGTTGGCATTATCTGATCGGCTTAAAGTCCATCTACCCCCAGTGTCACCCTTACGTGTCATTTCTGGGACACCCTGTATATTAAAAAATATAAAATATATTCCAACGGAAGGCCTATAGTTGGTGAAACAACAATAAATCAATTAAAATTTCCCCCAGTAATTGTAATTTAACACTATTAACGCTTTCCATGGAAGTGGATGCCACTCACCATGAGGCGGATCGGGCTAGTGTCGGAAATTACTTTTGTAAAAAAATTAAGTCATAAAAAATCACCTTTTGATAATAAAGTTTATTTGAATAAATCTTTGGTTTTATAAAACTAGTTCAATATAATAGAGATCATATGACTAAAGTAAACTATTCTATATACTTTGAAAGTACACTTGAGCAATATCAACAAATTCCAAAAATTTACACAATATGGATCACATACATACCTAAATCCATGATTAATAAAAATCTTCGCTGGAAACTTACAAAAGTCATAGATATACCAGTTGCAAGAAACCTAACGGGAGGAAAATACCTGAAAGTAGGTTTACAAACAGAATTCGCATAATTTTAGAACTTAAAAAAAATTATGAACACATTACTAATTAAAATTGATAAGCAATCTTAGCTCGAAATAATGCATTGTGTGAATTTTGTAAGGCGCACTTTATATATATGCGCACATGTCTAAGATTTTTTAGTTAGTAAATAATATATGGGGCACACAAAGTCTTTGGCAGTGTAATATATTTGACTTAGAATTACGTTATACTAGAGGTGTATTCACTCCAATAGCAGCATTAGCTAAGACTGTCAACGCTAGGGCGGCCTCCACCTCGTCTTGGCCATGTCGAGAGGCATTCACAGTTCTTTGGACCTTACTTTCTTTTCTCCTCATGTCATCAGCCCACCATGAGTAATTACTCTCGCTGGGTTGAAATCTGGCAGCACTTTCCAACCATTTGCTGAGTAATAGCGGACTACCAATCTTTTTCGAGTCATTTTCAATGTCGTAGTTATTGTTATTTAAAGTGTCACTTTTGTCTTCGTTGATATCGGACTCGTCTGTCGCATGGTCAGGGCTTTCCTCTGAGTCCATGGTGCAGTCCAGGTCTGGCGAAGAGTACTCAGCTTCACTCCAAATGCTGTCGTCGGAGCAAATGCTGAATTGCTCTACGTTGCCTTGCGCTCGATTGTTGTAGGTTCTAATTAGGTGGCCCCAAGTTAACTGGTTCTTGTCAGCGTTCACGTTTTTTAACTTTCTTCTCCAATTGGCAAACCAGTTACAAATCTGAAACATAGTTTGTGCTGCGATAATTGTTCTTGTAGCATGGTTTTATCTATTTAATCGTAAAAGTAATACTAGCTGTGACCTTACAATAGGATTTTGATTATATTGTTAGGTTCCTGTGTGGCAGATTGTTAGTGTTCTATTATTTTTTGAGAATGCTATCATAAACCTGAATAGGTACTTATGTTTTTGTAAATATTCGATAATAATTATATAGTAAAAAAGAATAGTATTTGTGTCCCTGGTACATTTTTAACCTGGTTAGTAATAAGGCGAATCTTAGAGTCGATAACATGTAACCTAATTTTATGTTATTGCAGAATGGTCTGCAATATAGGGCGTGTAAGTAATTATTATTCAATAGATTAGCGTAAATGTGTGGTAAATATTTATGTAGTCCAAGTAAACGTTTAGTTAATAATTCTGAGTTATTGCATATTTGCTTGTCAATTGCTTATCACGAGTTTATTAATTATTAATATGTTAGGAACACATGTACACGCATAATTTTTATTTTAAATGGCAATAATTCATTTACTCCTTTTATTGTACCAACATACTGAGGTGCTTGACGAGCGGAGATAAAAATAGTGCCTGTTTATGTACAAATAGCAACTCTTGGCAAAAATCCAATTAGGTTGCAGTATGATTAAAAAATACGGAGACCACAGATAATAATTGTCACTTCACTTACTTGTATGTATGTGAGTCCTGTTTCATGTGATAGGCGCTTCTTCTCTTCTCTATTCGGGTACGGATTCTCCCTTCGTCTCACTAACCAGTCTTTCAAATAACGTTTAATTTCAGGTGTGAACAAACGTTTTTGTGGCCTGTGACCCGCTGCCATGCTTCTCCTGAAATAAACAAATTAATTACACAAACATATAATTTCATTGTAAAATCTCCTGTTTTGTGACACACAAAGCAAAGCGCACTGAAAGTAATTACATTCACAATGACTCATAAGGTGGAACTAACCGAGTGTATCGTCTGCTTCTAACCGGCCTCAAGGATTTTCCATTATCGTCTTTAGTAGGGCTGCCATCCATTGTTTCAGACTTAGCTTCGTCAGCGCTCTGAATAAGGGTCATTTGAGGGGTTTATTGAGTTTGTAAAGAAGTTCTGATGCAGTGATGTTCCTTCAGAAGGCAGTAGGGTTGGCGGACACGTGCGTAGGGCTCCACGGCTCAAGACTCGACTCGTGTTTCGTGCGCCGCCGGCCTTTGCGGGGGATGCATAGAGATCTATTAAAAAAATAACAACGTGTTGACATAAATAGAACCACTTAAACCATAATTTCACATAATTTCATTGGAGTAAGCGTTGCCGTGGTCTAACACGCATTGATGTAACAGAAACATGACGGTCACATTCCAGAGTTCTTCACAGATGTAACTTGTTCGTGAAACTTATGGAGTGTTTTTATAAATTAAATTAATATATCCGATTCCGAACAATACTTATAAGATTGACAAACGTAATCAGTATTGGTGTTTAGTTAACAATAATTAGCACAAAAGACAAAAACATGTTAACTGTTACGTGTGCTGTCAAGGGTCAATGTTCTTGTTTTTTCGACACAGCACAAATTGTGGACTCGTTTTTATGTGTTACGTACCAAAGTTTGCCCATACTTGAATGGAATTCTGTTTTGACTGGTGTTAATTGATGGAATAAATATATTAGTGATTAATAGGACATACCTGCGTGCAAGAAAGCTGTCGGGAGTGAAAATGGCGGCGTGAGCAGCGCGACTAGCGCCGCGACCGGCGGCCGGCGCACGCGCACCGCTGGTTCACGTTATTTCAGTTTCAGGATGTCTCCCGCGGTGTCTACAAATATTCGGTATTGCATAAAGCGCATTGTTCGTTCAGGCAAGCCCGGGTTAATGTAATAACTTTTGAGGGAATTACTTATTATTTTATTACTTATATTACTATTAATAACTTGAGAGGGAAAAAGGTGAGTAGGTATGAATGTTTTTAAGAATACAACCTTGGTTTTGATTGATAATATTAAATTCTTTTTATTGCTATCATAGCCGCCAAACGAGCACACGCTCCATTTGGTGGCAAGTGGTATCCTTGTGCATAGGCATAATTTATCGTGAATTTAATCGATTATCGATTAATGATGTGTTGCCGACTGTAGGTTTAAGCTAGAATTGATTTTGTTCTAGTATTTACACTAGCCGTTCCTTCCCTATATCCTGATTACAACCGCGTAAACGTGGTTATTATGGCCGTTGAAACAGGAAGAACGGTAATAGGTGCCGCCCGAGGCGAGATCTTAACATAAAAAATCTCTACTACAACTAGAAGGGGGAGACTCATTGTGGGCTTAGGCGCTGATATGCAAGTATTCATTTGTTTTAATACCTGTAGTAAATGCCAATTTAAACAACACCATCTTAGGCGTGGCCTACATAATTAAGTATAGCAATGTGATTACAGTAGCAAAGGCTATCTTCTAAGCAAACAGCAAACACTATAGTGTATTATTTTGTACACTCCTATAGGAGTGTTTGCTGGGATTCGAACCTTTGTAGCTCAGTCGGATTGTCGAAACAAGGCGCCGAACCTAGTTTATTTCCCCAGCTTCTAGGGCGAGTCATTGGGACTGAACACTCAAAATTGCGAATAAATGCGTCATGTACCTTAGGCAGTTTTTTTATTCTAAGGTAATATAAGGCACGGTTTAGTGGTCGTCGAATTGCTCTTTAACACCCGACACGAAAAAGAGGGGTGTTTGACCTGTGCATATGAGTGTATTGGTGTGACTGTCAGTAGCATCATAGCTACCCAAAGTAATGTACTGATGCAGCTTACTTTGTTTGAAAGCTGGATTAATCAAGAATTTAATTGTTTTGAAATGGACTGTTTATTGATTGTTCTATTGGCCTTTTAAATTTTACCGTTCTTTGTGGCCTAGTGATATGCGTACCTCTAGTAAAAAAAGTGGTGAATAATTTTGGTTTTTTTTTAAAATATGTAGACGATTTCAAGCGTGCCTCGTGTTACAGGCTCACCACGTTTCAAGTTAAATGTAGGTATCATAACATTTATTGCCAGGGTAGTGTAGCGTTTAGAGGTCGCGGCTTTTAATCCTGCTTGGAACATAATTAAATATTTGTAAATTATTCTAAAACAGATGCAGTTTTTAACTGTTCAGATAGATCTGAGAATACTCGTAATAAGGAATGATTAGCAACGAAAATAACAGAAAAAACGTGCTTCTTCAGCACAGACCAAGAGAGGTAGGCAACTTATTCTAAATACGTATTCAATCGTAAATTAATAAATAGAGCAACAGCCGCAGTCAGAAATGTAAAAAGATTACTTAGGAATCTCTTAATTAAAGATTTGGCTTAGCAAACAGGAATTTATATAATATAAATAAATAATTGAATGGCAAAGCAAAATCCATACTTAAGATCGCATAATCATATGACGTTTGTGAGTGCGACGGATAATGTCCGTGGAATTAAATGCTGTTCTTAAAATGCTGTAAGTGTTTAAGAAATGTGCACCTTTTGTATGTAAAGAAAACTATAGCTTCGGCTTGTAAATTTTAGATTGTTAATTTATAGGTTTAGTTTAAGATCATATAAATTTCATTTTCATTTATTTACAACAAAGAAAACACAATTTTAACAAATGTTTCCTACGTAACTAAACTTATTAAGTTAGGTATACTCGTACTAATTAATTCTTACAACATAAAACTCCTAATAAAGACCATAAAATTATTATGCAAGAAATCAGTGGCAAGTAAACTTCATTCACGATGCAATCACGTTTGTTGTTTTGTTATGTTTAAATTAAAATATGAAGTTGTTCAGAGGATTTTTTGTATTATTGTTGTAATGTATTAATTCAATAAGGTATGTTATCGTAAGTTGATATTGTTTAGGTTATTACCATAAAAAGTATCTAGGTATGTGTGTTATAGAATTCTTTTTCAATTTTAGCCTTGGCACTTCCATGACGTTAGACTCTACATTATTGCATCATCATTGTCTCACGCAATCCTGAAAGAAAGGTTATACGATTAGATTTAACTGAGTGCCTAAAGTTTTCATTTTCTCGCTTAAGTTTTTGAGCTGTTATCAGCATTTTCACACTTTAGTAAAGTAAACACATCACAACCTGTTGCTCCGTCCCTTTCACATTGCGAAGTTTGGGTTATGAGGTTGTCTCACTCTGGTGCGCGCGCAAGGGCCATGCTCGGCGCCTCGAGACGGTACACGCTTTGCGAATCATTTAGTAGAGTTGTAGTTTATTCGACGGCCCCACATGGAGCGCGCGTTTTGAGTTTCTCGGTTGCTATCGTCAGTTTCTTACGTCAGTCTGCAATAGTTATTACAGTCTAGGGGTTCATAAAAATGGTATCGGGTAGTGAGTGAGTCAGTCGCGAGAGAGTATCCGCGGAGAGTTGTCGGTCGCCACGTGCTAGTTCCCGCGGATTTCGGCAAGGGCCGTGCGCGCTCTACCACGTGTACGAACAGCCGCGGCCATCGATTTTCTGCGGAATGGGTGAATCCCAGGGAGACGGGAAAGTTGTTTTAAAACGTAAAATAACATTGTTCAATGGTGTCGGAATTATTATCGGGACTATAATTGGAAGCGGAATTTTCATTTCACCGACTGGAGTTTTCTTGAATACTAAGTGAGTGAAAAGTTTGAGTTTACAAAAAAGTTTTGTTTACATCATCTGTTGCTAAGAAAGTAGGCAAATTTTTATACCTAGGTGTCTATGGCAATTCAGTCCATGCTAAGAGTATTATAGTTCATTAGTGTTGCTGAAGTTATTTATTTGTTATTAGTAATACTTATTATGGAGGTATGTAAGTTATACTTATCTACAGTAAGTACTGTTTAGAGGCAGAGCCCGTGAAGTATGAAATTCAAAATTTTTTGCCGGACAGAAAAATAAATGTAGAGTCAAGTTAAAAGTTGCAGATTGTAAGTGCCTGTTTAATTTTTCATGTCTCCAACACACGATGCTGTTATTGTAATAACTTAAAGTTACTGACCGATGCTGTTGACCTGTGCTGCCAACAACTCTCACTCTTAGTATTATTGACTAAAATGACTTGCGACTTTGCTTGTGAGAATATTATGCATATAATTACGTTTCTGCGATGAAAATAGATAACCTAAATATTCTATACATAGACTTCGCTACTTTAACATTGTACTTAGGCGTTATTAGGATGACCTTCAAAAACAGAATTAAATATTTGCGACGTACGATGATCTACTTATTAATAAAGCATAGTTTAATGTAAAAATTAATTAAAAATACTTCAAAATAAATAGATATTAGACATTTAGCTAGGTATTTTTAAATTGATATATTTGAATTTCTTGGAAGGAGTTTTTAGGTGCTTTGGTACTATTATTTAGGTAGGTAGGTACTTTATTAAACAAATATTTTATAGAATTAATTCGCTATTTAATTCTTTGTATTTGTCAGTATAAAACAAATGCTTTAAGCATATATATTGTAAAGTATGATTACGAGCGGTTAACTCCTCAGGGTGTACGTTATGGAGTAAAAACTCCATTATAAAAAACTCAAATGTTGTTTATTTGCGTGCTTGAGCTGTACCAAACTAAAAGTTATATTTCGATGTTTATTAGGTACCGCTTAACTTATATGTATAGGTATGTAAAGTATGGTAGATTTAAGCATATGTAAATAAATTTACCTGCACGGCTTAAAGTTTCAAGGTGACCCCTTAAAAATATGAGCTACAAAATAATTTTCAAAATGTGTAGGTATACCGAATGTATAAAAGACATCAAAATGGCAATGAACTGCTTCAACTTGTATTAGATATAGATTCATTGATAAAGGTTTTGTTTTTTTCTTTATCGGTTTAAAATATTAAAATTATATTTAAATAAAGTTAATTAATGACAGACGAGCCTCCAAAATTTGCATACTTACTCGACACAAATATTACGGAAACCAGTTTTACAATATTTTCGATTATATTGCGACCGCTGAGGTGTAGGTACAATGACCGTTTAAAATTATATTTATTTATCTTACATACAGGCAGTATCCGTTTTGGGCCACTTTACAGAAACAGGCATTTAGCACCAATAAATTATTGTTTGACTTCTAATCAGAAACATTATCTATTTTTATTAAATTGTATACCTTACCTCCTTGGCAGTATGCTAACCTCCTTTGCAGTATGCTAACCTCCTTTGGAGTATGCTAACCTTCTTTTATTTTATATAATCAGGTAATATTGTAAGAGCGTCGGTAGCGCAGTGGTTAAGACGCTTTAGACGTTAAGGCTTCTCGATCTTGAGGCCGCGGAGTACGCAAGCCTGGGGGACTATCAATTGCCTAGTACCACCCCTTCGTTGAGTTAGGCTGGTGCCCCTACAGTGGAATTTAATAATCCCACGACTGTATGTCACGACAGCCTGTAATTTGTTACAATGAACGCTTTCTTTAGGGAGATAAATATACTGGCAAGTAGTAGGTACCTAATTTGAGCTTTTTTATTATTAAATCATGTAACAAAATTAAAGAAAATTAACTACTTATTAAAAATCGGCCATGAACGAAATGTTAGTTAAAAAAAACCGAACTTTGGCTTAATACACAACGTAATACCCACCTAATGTAAAATAACGGTTATTTCTAAAGATATGTATATAGCGAATAATTAATATCAACAACATCCCACGGTGGACATTTATGTCGTGCGAGTTATAGCACCCCAACCAGTCGAGGTAACTCGCCAGTCCAGTCCGACTTCTAGAAGCCTTATATGGAAGCACGTTCGCTTAGCAACTGATCTTTATCAATATCATATTACATTAATATTAAAGGAAAGATATTTTCTGTTTGTTTGTTACTACTGTACGATAAACGGCAGACCAGTTTTTATAGCCTGGATAAAAGCGTAGGTTGTTTTTTCAACTATAATTTTTTTTACGGGAACGGGAATCAACGCGAACGAAGCCGCCGGTGAAAGCTAGTCCTCATAACTAATACTATATAACTCTGAAACTATTGAAACGATTTCGAAATTTCTTACTCCATCATAAATCAAAATCCTTCAAAAGCCTTTATTACAAAAAAATACGGTTTAATTAGGATCTTATTTTTAATGTCATGCAGCACGGAATATTGTTAGGGAGGTTAGCATCAGTTACAGTATTTATATGTAGGTATAAAATCATACAGAATTATAATGTTACAGAATTTATCTATCTTTTATAATTTCAATTTAGTATTCAAATATCCATCAACACTATAAAAACATGTATCGATTATAAATTGACTAAAGACGTATTTTAATTGTTTAACCGTCATACATTTGAAATTATTTGGTAAATGATTGTACATTTTCACAGCCTAGCTGATAGATATATAGCGTTTATATATGTCTGTTTTTATGTTGGGAGGTTCTGTAAGGACATTATTCAGAATTAACAAAGGATTTTATCCTTAAATACAAAGATCAGGAGTTAGTTGGATATTTTTTAAGAGTTAAATGAAACGCTTAACGCTAGTAATATCAATTTTATGGTCAATAATGAAGATATAATTATCACATGCTTTTCAGTTTATGTACTTTCACCAATAACATCGTCTTTACTACCATTCATATAAAAACAATTAAACAAAACAAAAGATAAAGACGTTTTCGTTCTTTACGACTACACGAGGTGTTACGACTGTAGGTATTTATATCTGAATGGTTCCTGCCTTGCAAATAATTTAATAAAAGAAAGCATATGATAACATATTAATCCGAAACAATCCTATTTTCACGTGCCTAAAAGATCATACCGGACAAGAGCGGTCTTATCAAACAGTTTCGCAGTCTGGATCCATGGAGATAAAGTAATAAAGCCCCCAGACAGGCCATATAGGGGTCTGGGGAGGTACTAAACCAAACAAATACCTTTAAATACTAGTTTTTTCACAGCCGTGCCGCAGTTTCACAGAATTTTCCGCTGTTCTACTTGGTCTGCGTCCCTGCTCCGATCCGCTATTTGTTTGAAAAGATATCTTTTGCAGTTTTGCTACAACTTTGCTACAACATACAATGATCGGTTAAGAATGAAAAACAATGAAATTCTCTTTTTTCATTCGTAATTAAGTTTGGGTGACGTAGAGAAACGCCTCACCTTACTTTTTACTCATTGTTAGTACGGTTCTACATACAGGCACAGTTGTTTAATCATACTATATTGCACTCACTTTAGTTGATATTGAATGGGCACCCTCGCGTGGCGTATGGGTTTCGTATTTCTTGTTAACTTTCATGGTTGCTGCACTTGCTGACCTCGCTCGAGTGTGCGGTTAAGACAATCGTCAAAAGGACTGTATTTCTATAATACAGATTATATAATAAGATAACGGTTTATTTCAAACGTCTGTATATCCAAGTAAATCCAGCTACTGCGTAGCGTAGCTAATAAGTAATCTTATTTTTCGTTTTAATCAAGCAGCTATTATTTTCTTCGTAATCGGAACTCTACACTTATATACAGTTAATGCGACTGCGTCCCATGTCAATACTCGGTAATACCAAGAATTACAGTAGCTCTTTGTATAATTGCCGATAAACGACGCAGGTATGACACTGTATCGGAGTCAAACAGTTCCCTGATGTACAGAAGTGGTGGTGCTTTGCCTTGTCGACCCTATCCCACCTTAATGAGGTTGTAGGTATTCATCTCAGAACCCGCCTTGTTCCAGTTTTATTCCGGTCTACGAGCTATTTATGATGGAAAGTAAAAACATCATTATAAAAAAGTATAAGTACAAGTATAGCTATTCGTATTCCACAAATAGAAATGCCTAGTTTCCCAAAGTAACCTGTTGACATAGGGCAGAAAGGCTAAAAGACCGGCAAATTTTTAGAGATCGTAATTGAAAAACCTCGACGGGTCACGAGTTTCGCTTGCCAATTGTATTAATTTTATCTCATGATATATTGAATCTGTATGCAACAATCATCAGGCCAGTAGTCTAGCCTGTATCGAAGGTCGATGTCAAATTTGAACGCTCTCAGACGAAGATAACACGGTCTACCTTTAGGCGCCATTTATGATCATTCTTATCGCATTTGAACTTCACGAATAGTACTTGAATTTTGTGTTTTCAAGTGGATTATTAGTCACTATTTTACTAGTAATCAATTTGTAGTAGGTTAGGAGTTTATGATATCTTTATTTACTGAGAAGTACAGTCGCTTGAAAAAAAGTTTCTTTGTTGTTGTCTTGTTCTGTATTTCATACATAGAATCGACTACCTTAGCGGTATATCTATTTTTGTACAACTAAATCTTTTCTTTTTCAGATCGGTAGGAGCATCACTCCTAATATGGCTTGTATGCGGTGTCCTGTCTACTCTCGGCGCTCTCTGTTACGCAGAACTTGGGACCTCTATTACCCGGTCCGGCGGCGATTATGCCTACATCTACACAGCGTTCGGACCTCTGCCAGCCTTCCTTAGGCTCTGGATAGCCTTGCTCATCATCAGGCCGACCACCCAAGCGATCGTGGCCTTGACCTTCGCCCAGTACGTCGTGAAACCCTTCTTCCCTGAATGTGATCCTCCTAATGAAGCTGTGAAATTGTTGGCTGCTGTTTGCTTGTGTAAGTAATTGGCTTTAATTCCAGATTATAGTTTTAACCATATTAGGTACATAAAAGTCTTCGTAGATTCTTGATTCATGACGTTTACGTATTCTGTTAATGACAGATGTGGGTACCCTTATTTTTTAAGAATTTAATCTAGATCGATATTCTTAGATTTCATATGTACATTTGAAAAATAAAATTTGCCATTTAACATGTAGGAAAAGTAGATGCTAAGATAATAGTTAAAGGTCAGATCGCAACTGGTTTTTACTAGATAAGTTCCAGTCATAGGTATATTTTGGGAACATTTCGTGAGACACTCAGAAAGTTTGAGAAAGAGAATAAAAGTGTTCTATAGGCTATATTTTTTTAATTACATGTTTTCAAAATCTCTCCACCAGCGTCTAGTTTCATGCATAACAACCAATTTTCCAAGGACAGTTTACAGTCTGCAACATGTATTTTCTCAACGGCTTTCTCGAACCCAGTGAGCGCATCTTCTGGCAAATGGATCCCCTCGAGCAGGTTTTTAATTTTAGGGAACAAGTAGAGTTACGTGGTGCCAAATCAGGGCTGTAAGGCAGATGACCCAAAATATTTACCAGTGTGGTGTTTAGGAAGTCCCTCGTCTTGATTGCGGAGTGCGGACGCGTTGTCGCGGTGGAGCAAAAGACCTCGGAGTCCCGTGTTTGGTCGCTTGTTGCTCGCAGCAGCAAAGCTTCTGGCAAGCATTTGGTAGTGTACCACTCTGCATTGATGCTACTTTAGTTTGTTAAGGGAATTAATACATAATACCCCGTTCAGGAGGTAGAACTGGCGACCAAAATTTTTCCAAGCGTTCCAAAACCAAGCGTTTCTCGTTCGTTTCAATTTCGCAGGCATTCGTTTGTTTTGAAACAGCCATACTGCTGACTGGTGCTTCGTTTCTGATCATATAGAAAAATCCAAAATTCGTCATCTGTTATGATATCGAAAAAATGGCGGGAAGAATCTGCTTTGAATTCATCAATCATATCAAGGCACCATTCCACGCGCGGCAACTTCTGAGCATCAGTGAGGTTGTGGGGTACCCAGTGCGAAGCAATTCTCCTTACGCAAAGGCGGTTTCGTGCAATACAATGAACACTTCCTAAACTAATCTGCAGTTTGTGCTGAATCTCCTCGTATAGGATTCGCCAGTTTTGTTTTATAAGGCGTTATAAAAGCTAATTGAAGACGATTGAACGATTCATCAGGTCTCAAATTGGGCTTGAAGTCGTAAAAAATTATTGCAAGAAAATGTTTCCGGCGCAGATCCATTTTTCTATGATACACAATACATTAATAATGCTACAAAAAAAGAGGGAAATTTTAATTTGGAACACATATATTTTTACTTTGAAATAATCGAATTGTCAGCGGTCCACATATAAAAAATTTTTTCGCAATACTTTCTGAGTGGCCTGGTATAGTCTTATTGATTAAAGTAGGTATCAATCAACGGCTAAACTTGTTGACCAAACTGAAAAACCTGCGTAACCGCGTTAATCGGCACTAGAGCGGCAGTGACAAGACCTTATTAGGCATCTTATCTGCTTAGTCCAAAACAAGTTCAGAAAAAGTTTTTTTTGCCGGCAAGCGAGCAGGGGACACACTTGATGGCAAGTGGCATCAATTCATCGTAGATGTTATTTATTAATTATATTGTTATTAATTGATTATCGGGTAAAGAAGCGTCGACGACCGTAAGCTTAAGTTGGACTGGCCTTTGTTCCAGTAATAGCACTGGCTGTTCCCTTCCTTTATCCGAAACACAACCACGTAAAGTGTTCATTATGGTGGTTAAAATAGGAAGCTCTGTAGTACCGCTCCAGGCGAGGTCTTCACACAAGACTCCCTACTACTACTAAAAAAATATTGTTTAAATTCAATGTAAATAAGTAACAAAAGGATGCTAACAACAGATTAGGAATTGAGATCACGCCTTGCCACACAGTAGTGGTTAAGAATAAGAAACTGTTTAAAAGTCAGTAATATCCGTTTAGCCATATTATAAACGCTGCTTTCTATTCTATGTAAATAATTGCTAACGTTAAGCTAATCGCTAATTTTAAGTCTGAGATATGTAGTAGAATTTTATTAGCATTTATAGTATGGTAGAGAATACTATTTTAGAATATTATTTTGTAACATAAAACATGCAAAGAAAATTCTACTATATACGCCGGACTTAATGGGTTAGCCATTATTTACATAGAATGGAAAGCAACATTTGTAATATGGCTAGGCCCCCAAACGGGCTGGCCCGCGTTAAGGATCCACTTCAAATGGTTAAATATAAATCTTTATTCCACTCCAGTGCGGACTAAAATTTTAAACGTATATAGTTGATTTGAACTTTGGGTATTCAATCTTTTTCAGTCATGTGATACGGCCTATAATGTTATTCAATCACTGAGGCGGTAGGTTACTTACCCAGTGCCTAATTTTAGATGATGTCATGAGGTTAGGTTAGCGGGTCCGCGCTATCTGATTGATGGCGTCCCTGCTTTCTGGATGCGGTGCCATCTCACACGACTGATACGGATAGACAATAAAGTGGAAAGTTCCAGTTCATATGGTGTATAATAAGTTGTTTAAGATTAATCTGCTGGTCTGGCGGATAGGTTATTGAGTGTTTTAACTTAAATCTTGTCTAAACTAAAAAAATTAATCTTAAAATCCTAAATAAAAATACATACTGATCGCTTTTACTAATCCATTTTCATTTTTATAATATGTAAATACGCAATATTTTACTATGTGCCATTAAATACACAATTATATTATTTTTAATGACATAATTTTGTTGTTATTCAAACAATCGAGTATAGCTCAAGGTGTATCGTAGTGATATTTTTATAAAC
This sequence comes from Marasmarcha lunaedactyla, assembly GCA_923062675.1. Classification (NCBI taxonomy): domain Eukaryota; kingdom Metazoa; phylum Arthropoda; class Insecta; order Lepidoptera; family Pterophoridae; genus Marasmarcha; species Marasmarcha lunaedactyla. The sequence continues at coordinate 10,271,477 of OV281346.1, read as the reverse complement.
AGAATTTTTTACCCTAACTAACTAAGCCCATAAACACTTTTTTATAACGTGCAAAATACGTGATGTATTAATAAATCGGGTATCATGCTTACTTCGAAACTATAAATAAAATTATCGTAATCTATAAATAGTGGGCAGTGTACAAGTTTACACTTATATTAATAATTATTATTATGACTTTGTAACTTGGTTACTTAAATATCTCCTTGGGTGCGACCTGGATTTTTTATCGCGTATGTCAACCTCATTAATCACTCATTTCAATGTGTTTTTCTTAAACTGACATATTAAAATAGCTACTTGCCTATTCAAAAACTTGGTATTATTTTTTGTTTAGTTATTATTAAATATGTATGATTATTATGCAAAAAAAACCTTTTTTGTATGTTATATTTGTTAAACTCGATTCACAACAGGCCACGCGCTGTTACGATCTCTGAATGTGTACAGTACTTATAAATTGCAATTGCAATTGCAAATAGGTACTATATCAATCAGGTGCATCTTAAATGCATCTTAAATGAAGGTAAAAAAGTTTTTATCTTCAGTCAAGTGAACATTGATTAGATGATTTGAAATTGATCCGCTAAGCATGAGTATTGTCTACTCTATCTCAGAGTTCCAACCATATTTAGTAACTGCACGCCTAAACGTACCTATACGTAACTTTAATAGTTGATTTTACAAAGAAGCCGCTTTTCGATTCTTCGACGACTTGACACACTTTATATTGAAAAAACAATTTAATGTATAAGTTATCTGTTAGGATAATATTAAACCTGACAAATCCTTCTATAACTAAGGTACTAGGTAATACTCTGTTTTGGATATGCCTTCTCAGAATGAATCGTGTCCAATGCAGTTATTTAGCAGTTTAGAATCGGCCGCCTTGTAATCATAGGTTACTCCAATCTTCTTACTGTTTGTACTAAGTCTTGTGCTATACTAAACACAATTATCTGTACGTTTGGACCTACTTTAATTCACTGATGCAGAAACCAATCGTTTAATCACCAAGGAATGTTCAAATTACTATCAGGCTATTGAATCATTTATTGACATTTGACATTCGAGTAGTTGGCGACACTCAACTCGCGTTACACTCATTGGCTGGGCTATGAGTCTGTTTACCACAAGTGACCGGGCTATTCTCTCACGATGTTGTGACGGGCCGTGGAGCGCTTTCTTCGAACGCGTCATTGTTACTGCGACATGATAGGAAGTTGGCTATTTGATGATCGTGATGTTCAGGCTGTTTTGAAACGTTCAGAAAGATATGGATACATTACTTTGTGTGCTTCTATTTAGTTTAAACAGCTGTATTCCATCATTTTAGTGGTACCATGATTCTGTTGGTATTGGGCCCGAAAAAACATAATTACTTACCCCTTTTAACCATTCTTGTCTGTTCCTTTTGCTGCACGCTTACTTGAAATACTTACCTTTTATATACTGCGCTTTTTATACCAGTAAAGTACCTAATAATATGAACTTTTGACAACATTTGTTAATAATATTTATCTTCTTATGTGTCGACAAATGAAAATTATATCTGATCGTCTATAAAACTAATATTAAAAAGGCTTTCCAAGAAGAGAGAAAGCGGAGTACGTAAGTACTATACCTTCACGGAGACTTTAGGTAATAAATCCAATAGCGTGACAAAAACGTCGATAAAAGCAATTGGTTGTTTGAATAAATTCTATTTTTAAAAAATCTTTTTTTTCTCACGATACCTATTCGGTTCGCTTTGACAGCTTTGACGTCACAATATGGCGCTAAGCGGTCCTATTGTTATTTGAAACGCATAGTACAGCTATTTTGGTTACCCAGGAAGTTTTTTCAAAAGTGGTAAAGCACTTTCTTGGGCGATTGTACCTTAGTATAAATCCATGTATCTAACAGCAAATCTAAAGATTACATGGTACATAAACCTAACCTTGATATTCAAAAAATAATAGAAGATAAAAGAGATTTAAAAAAATAAAGATGATAAAAAAAAAGATAACGTTTATGAGATTTCACTCTGTTAACTTAATTATACGAAGTTCTATATGACGCAAAAAGAGTTATATCATATAATTATAGTCATATCATGGAAAAGCTATAAATACTATTGCAAATAATTCCAAAATATTTAAACAGTGGTGTTTTTCTCTCATGTTTCAATCATGTTTATCTACATATGCGAGCACAGTTACTTATTAAGCGTGTTGGTACTTTACCTTAAGTTACCTACAGCACTTAGGTAATATTTTACATCCACTTAAAATACTTTCGGCTACTTATCCAATGAAAATTAACATTCATTTATATTTCCAGTGATATTACTACTAAATCTGCGGTTATGACTTCCTATTTTAAAGCCATAAGTTAGTTAGTACTTGCATACGTAGTATCATCGGTTCTTGATTGGAAAGTCCATAAAGTAATTTGAAGTCAACATCATTTTACTTTCTAAAACGTAGATTAAACTTTCTTCAACTGCGTGTCGTAGAGGTACATATGGCAAGAAATGTCTATAAAGTTTCTTGTGGCATTAAGCATACTTGTAGTGTAGGTTAATACAATTTTAGACCTCTGTCGTTAGAATAATTATTAATTTATACCTATATTAATACTTCTGAAATTATTTTCAATTATGAAATCTGCCGTGTCTGAAACTGACACGTCCACAGAACTTATAATATTAGAAATTCTGTGGACACGTCTTTATATTGAAATAAATGTTTTGTTGAATATCCGCAATTATCCAGCTTAGATAAGTTTTCGTTAAGAACTTGTATTGTGGATTGAGATAAGAAAGTCTGAAATAAAATAATTTAAAGATACAAACAACTTCGAGTCATGAATACATTTCCGTTCACTGCATAAATGTCTGCCTTTATAGTGTTCAACTACACTCGACTACCGTGTAGATTTCTTTTTCCCTCTGAATAACTTGAAAATTATAAAACACGATTATTTTTACTCGTGAACTTATCGATCCCGTGAGTACCCCTGTTAGATCTCGTTACCTCAGCGGAGCTACCCTATGTTCGGGTCGGCATTGATTGAAACTGCCGGCAAGAAAATTGTGGATGAATTATCTAGAAAGAGCCGCCCGGCCGTTGCCGAATGAGCGAACCAATCGGCACTAGTCGATAATGTGCAGTGATTGCTTCGGCCTTGGCGTACAACAAATACAGCTGAACCAAATCTAAATACCAAATATGTGGGTAGCGTTCCTATCTGGAACATCTGTCACTATAGCCACTGAACACGATGTCTTTCAGATCATCACCATAAATTATTTAAAGCAAAGTCATCAATTTTATGAAATCCTGCAAATAAAAGCTTCTTGATTTGAAAGCTATTTTTTGTTTGATCACATTAAGAAAGTAGTGCACTGACCTAAATCGCGAAAGCCCTATAGGTAGGTACAGTGGGGGAAGTTGGTGCAAGCTCAGATTCGCATTCGAATCACCTGCAGTGTTGTCGCCGCTTAGTATGCGGAGTACATACAAGAAACTGAACAAGGCGCAAGCAATTCTCGCCTTAGTCGAGCCTCCGGTGAACTCCCCAAGTGTACCTATAAAAGTGACGGAAAGTTCTAACGAAGAAACCTGTTTATGGCTCTCTCTATGAAACAGTTATTCACATTATGGAATATTCAAACTGCGATAGTAGTTAGTAGCAAGGGATAGCTTGCACGGTTCCAGGTAACAATGGATCTCAGAGGAGCTTTGACACTTTATACCTGTGCTTTATGCCACTTTATGCTAGATGCCATGGAAATACAGAAAAGTAAGGAAAATCTAAAATCATCAAATCAATACATATCTAGAAACAATTCTCCGTTAAAATAGATAAATTCCTAAAATTTTTAAAAATTATGTTTTTTAAATAAATCCGTTATTTAGCGATGAGTCCAAACACTAAAATGGATCGTGCCGTAACGTTGAGCTGAACAACATGGTCGTGCTAAAACTTCGGTAGAAACTGCAGTAATTTAATTTATTAAGAGCATTTCAAGTTCGATTTCAACAACAGTAGATTCTGATGAGGTAATTAAAACTTCCTAGCGGAGACGGAAGGTTTCATTTAACTCAATCATTTAGCGAGCCAACGGAGCTGTCTTTGCCCACGATATCTTCAGGAGTTCGTTGTTGTAAGATACGTATACTGCCTTCAGAGCGAAAAGTGTAAAATGAACCTATATTTAAAGAAATTTGAAATGTTGCTGGGTGTGAAATTTGTTGCTTGTACGCATTTTTTGGACACCTTATTTGCGTATAAACATCCAAAATAAGAATAAAATAAAAGTTGTGTTGTGTTTCTAATGATAACGCCACAATGATGATGTTCTTACCAAATCTAAAAAGATAAAATATCAGTGGGTATTTTTACTTACTTATTATTCAGAATTCTATGTTTTTATACAAATTACCTGTGTTTCTTTGTAATTATAACACCTTCCTTTAAATCTTTTCATATGCATTTCGTCAACCTCTAAAACGGACTTTATGTATTAGTATAGACTATTTGTTTTCCATACGTAAATCACAACGAAAAAAATATTTGTTGTATAGTAGGTATATCGAAAATGTCTTTAGACAATAAAACAAATTCTATATTCTACATGACCCTAACAAGAAACTCTACTCAAAACATTTTCTATTTGCTACAAACAAACAAGCTAAAAACTAAAATTAAAGTATTTTTGACAAAGAAAATAACTTCCTTAGTTTAAAATAATATTATTATCAATTTTTTTTCCGTTACCAATATTTCAGTATATTGTAGTTCTCTGTGAGGCCCACGCTAACGGAAATATATGACCAACTCGGCCGATCATTCGATTGAGCCTGTTTATGATAAAGCTGCGTTCAATGATTCCTTTATTGGAGAACTTCTAGAAATTGTCCCGCGCGTTTTTATTGACGTGTTTTCATACTACTCAATATTGAGGTTAAATTTTAGATAAGAAGATCGACGAAATGTTTAAAGTAAGTGTGAAAGTTAATTCTACCAGTACCATAAACGAGAAAGCAAAGACAAAGACGCACATATGTATTATTTCTAAAATTGTATAAAAACCTACTAACTTGATAACTTACTTACCTATACACATGAAATACCTAAACTTAAGCAACTTTTATACTGACATCACGGAATATTTCGGTAATATTTACTAAATCAAGGGAAAGCTATTAAATTATAATCAAAGAATATTATTTTTATTATAGTTCAATGTTTTTGAACTTTAAAAGCAGAGCCTAACTTAACACTATGCGAAAGTCTCATTCCAATTCATAAAAAGAGCAACTTATTTGATTATGTTTTGCGAAGCGAAGGTCGCGCGTGATTTGTTCTTGGAATAAAAGAAACTTTTTGTGCCGATACATTAAAATATATAACTTGAATTTCTACCTTATGCAGATGGATTTAAGTTTTTATTTGCATGATTGAGATAAATCGCAACATGATTGCTATCATAGAGTGAGAATAAAGGTATGACAGAAGGTTGTCTGGAGGTTTTAGTGTGGTTCGATAATTCGAAGTTGTATCTGGAATTGCGTATTTAAAATTATCTTTAAGTTGAAACATACTCAAGTAGTAAACCAAAGAAATCAGTGGAATTCACTTAGTTTTTGTTACTACTTTAATAATCTGATACTTTTCTTCTTGTCATCAGGTGTTTTGACGGCAATCAACTGCATCAGCGTGCGATGGACAATGCGGATCCAAGATGTCTTCACCACGTCCAAACTTCTAGCGCTGGTTGTCATCATCATATCCGGAATTTACTGGATATGCATTGGTAAGTAAGTTAAAAATATTAAATTATTCCAAATGGAGGCACGGGTTAAGTCAACAATCCCCATAATATTTTTACCGGCAATTAGGAACAAGTTTAGGCCCTCTCGTTTAAAGTTGAAGTACGGAAATGCCAAACTATTGGCTTTGAAGGATGTTTGAGTGGTCTTGGACCTTTAGTAGAAGGTGCCGCCTGCGCTTGTTTTTCCAGAAAAACGTAATCAGCTGGACACTTTTTGTTGAGTATATTATTTTTCCACAATCACATCACAGTCACGCGGAATATTTAAGTTAACTCGATACTTACGAAATCGCGGGAAAAAGCTACCTTCTCAATGAAAAAAAGCTATATCTAAAGTGAAAAAGATATCTCGCTACATTGAATCCGGAAATCATGCAGCTGATGAGGGTTTTTTGGAATTAATTATGCTCCTTACATACCGAGAGAAAGCTTTAATTCGTGCCCCAAACGGGAAGGAGTGTTAATTCAGGTAGATAAGTTCGCGATTCGTCATATGCTCGGTGATACTAGACTTCAATATCTATTAAGTACATAAGGGCATAAGGACAGGACATAAGGGCGGTCAGACTCTTCACTCAACTGATGTGAATGATGTCCAATGTGAAAACATTCCAACATCGTTGGATCGGTTTATTAATGAATTCATTCGACACTCCGGTTTAATTTTGCGTTGAGACGTTTCATTTCAATTGAAAGACAAAAATAACGAAAAGTGAACCTTCTACAAGCCATTTACAAAAGCCATTATTTATTCAGCCACAACAATATTACACTAAGCTTGGCGTTCGACTCAAAAACTTCAATACGTATAAACAAACTATTGTTTTGTGTACATAATTAATTTGCGATTGTATATCCGGAGACATTTTCTCATTTTTCACTTTACTAAATGTAGAATGACAATTTTAAAATGATCACGAAGCCACTATCAGAGACCCGTGTTCTCTATTATTAAATTATTAAAATCTATTATTAAAATCTCTACACAAATTCCAGCTAAACTTCCACGCAAATTCTCTAAATACAAGACAAACATGATTAAAACACTGCATTTCGTCGAGACGTGTCCACTGTGTAATAAGATTATTAAAAATAGTTCCAATTATCTGTTAGGTTATCAAGTAACAAATTTGCTTTAAAATAAACAAAGATTTAAAGTTAACGATGATCATAATTTATGTGTATTTAATTAGATGTTTATGTATAACGGTAAGCTTATTCGATAAGGAGGGTCTCGAGAAGTATCCGCATATTCTTCACGGTCATTCTAATGAAAACGATACAGTAACAGTGTGTATACTAAATAAGATTAATTTATTTGTGACTCCTGGTAATGAGATAACAATTAACTAGAATATTAATTTCTTATATTGAGATGAGATGAATATTGAGAGATACATACACTGTATTTTGTCGACTTTAAAAGTTAGATAGTAAAAGGCATGTGTGTGCTGGCAGTATTGCAGCAGTTGAACGAAAAGGCCAGCCCGAAGCAACTACTACACAATATATTCGGCAAGGACATTCGGGCTTAATGCAGATCGGCACGTTCGGCGCATCATGCCAAAACCCGAACGGCATTGGCCTTGCAGCTCGTAAATGACGATTAATAAACTCAACTAATGACGTTTTGTTCTTTTTAGGAAAGTATTTTTAATACGTGTAAGTTCCGTATAGCTGTTGGCCACAGCTATACACGTATCGTAAATAAATAAATTTAAAATTACCATTACATCGTACATCACAATTTAGAATGAAACAGTTTTTTAAAATACTGCATAAATAGATAATAACAGAAATGTAAGGTGCAGTTCAGATTTAAACGTTACAATTTTCTGGTCTGTAAGTATCGATAGCAGAAGGTTTGCTTTTTATTAAAGTTTAGGTTGAAGTGAGCATTACATATTGAATAATTTTTCTGCCATTGCAAAGCCATTTGTAATATTTTAAAACTATTAATCTCTCACAGTGAATGAAACATAGTGAATCATAGCATACAAATGACTTTTATGTACCTAATACCTTGGGTCTTTTTTTACCGTTTGAAAAAATGGCACATGGGGTCAGACCACAATTCTGAGCAACTTTCCAAAAAATCTATTCTTAGTGTATGAAGAGATTAATACTTTTTCCAATTTCGCATTATGGTATTTTGTGTGAAAAGTTGTTCACAATTGTGGTTTGAAACGAACTTTTGATAAAGAATTCTTACTTAGTTATCAAAAATTTGGTTTGCGTTGGCCTTAAAGATATCATGTAATGGAGTCAGATATTATTAAATATCATCGAGTTTTTAATTAATTTCATTACTAGCAGATTATTTTTACTAAAATATTTATCATATCCTATCCTATCCTATCCGTAGGTCACACAGAAAAATTCGAAAATATGTTTGAAGGGGAGTACGAACCCGGGAAGGTGGCTTTGGCGTTCTACTCCGGACTCTTCGCGTTTGGAGGGTGGAATTATCTCAACTTTGTTACTGAGGAACTTCAGGACCCTTATAAGTAAGTTTCTAATTGTTATCTACTTAAAACATGCGAGATTTCTATTCACATATTATCGCAGGGTTCGTTCGTAGTACCTACGAATGGATCTCGAGTATGCAAATGCGATTGCCAAAAGAGAAAATTCTGACCACTAGATATGAATTCTATGATCTTTCACGAACAAAAAAACCTTATGTTTTGGAACTATTAGTAACGGTTCAATGTTGTACCTGCCGTACAGTCCTCGTACAGTTTCATACAGTCCGGCCAGCTTATTTGTTCAGTTCGGGTGGCGCTGCGTTCAATGCGTGAATTACTACCATTTAAAACATTTACTCAAATAATTGAAATGGGGAGCATCGGTAGCGCAGTAGTTAAGGCGCTAGACTCTCGATGTGCATGTTCCCAGGTTCGACGCCGGTGACTGCCAAAAGTACCAATAAGTATTTACCTCTCATATTAACGAAACCGACTGCTCTGACGGTGAAAAGTCTCATATACCTAACCAATTATTACCAAGTTAACTGTAAAATCTGCGAAACCGCAGTTGGCTATTTGTGGTGGACTATAAATTGCCTAGTTGGGCGATGCTGTCGTTCGTTTTAATTGTATATATAGGTTACCATTGAAACATGTATTTGTTATACATGTATATGTTATATTAGATATAGCGTACATAATCATTTCTGTAACAATATTAGACGTTTTTTTTAAAATTTGATCGGGTTTGATACCCGAGTTGTGTACAAGATTTTATTTAAATCTTTGAATGCAGTTCTTCTTAATCTGTGACACGATTCCTAAGAATAAATATCTGTATTACTTACAGTTTCAGACTATCCCATACTTACCTACCCATCTCATTGAATCACTAATTGTAATATAAAAAAAAAACAATATAAAAAGTAATTTTTCAAAGTATCGTATATATTAATAATCACAATTTTTATAGAGCTTAGTTAGCTTTATAATTTAAATGTTTGTTATATTATGTTTAATTTAACTTTAAAATGAGAGATTAAAATATACAAGGCATATAACACGATAACTTTTATCTATTATTAAAAAAAAACATGAACTAAAGATAATCCAAGATGATAAGTTTCTCTATAAGTTTAATTTTATTGCGATCACGTATTTCCTCGCTCGTTAGATCTAACTGTGTCAGCGGGACGTTTTCGTCATGCAATCTATTCCTTACTGTGTACTGGAATAGATTTATACTTCCCGAACTTTTTTTTGTGTCTCTACGAAAATTATAATGCAGACCATAACTTTGGAGTGCCTTGTAAGATAAGAGATGAAAATGGTTGATCTTATACACATGTCAAGGATATAACAATATAGTAACATTTACTCGGTTCTCTGTATAGGTTCTTCTTCTTCACTTTCAATTTCGATTTTCAATTTATAACTGAATCATTTTTACTTCAGCTCCCTCAGTAACAGTAACAGAACTATTTTACTTTGAACTGCACAGAAATACATTTGAAAGCACTAGGATTCAATAAATCTGGGCCCCGGAGGGCCCTCCTCCGGCAACGCTAGTTAGTAACGTCCAGGCTCTACCTTCGACGACAGATTTATCACTCCAGAGACCCTAAGTCTTTAGTATTTATTACATGTTAACACGAATGCATTTTGATGATAAACTTGCCGAAATAAATGAATTAAACAATGAGTTATCGAGGAAGATTGTAGGGTGTATAGAAAGTAAATAAAAACTGGAATTAAAGATATTAATATTTAGATTTTCTAGTTACTAATACTGAGTTCTAGCTGTCGATGCTTTATTTATTCACATCCAATATGCTACCGTCATCAAGAGTCAAGTATAAAATCTAGCCACATGGATATGTACTGTCGGCCAAAACTGTGGTCTATCTTCCTACGGTACAAGTTCATTTGCGTATACAATATCTATGTTTTATAGAATCGCGGACTTGCGTTGACCACTATTATCGGTTTTTGTTTTCGGGGTCTTCGTGACTACGACTTTAAGAATCAATAATCAAAGAAAAAAGGTGAAAGGTAAAATTTATTTTTAGAAACTTTCATTACAAAATTATATTTCTTTTGCACCTTTTTAATTAATCTTCATAAAATGCGGACAGCAATTACCTCTACAGATTAAACTTGATATACAGCTTTTAATAAAAACATTAAATCCTTTTGCAATAAAACGTTTATTCATCCTCAACCTTTTAAGTTAAAAAAATCCATAATGTATCTGTGCCAAGTGGTCGGGCGAGTGATTTGGTATTGTAATGGCTACTCCATTCAATTGATTGCCACCGAGGAGTTCCCACGAGAGGTTCGCAAATAAACGCCTTAGGAGGAAAACGGAACAAGAGCTCTTGTAATTTAAGCTTCATGACGATATTCAGTAGGTATTTTATCTGGGGACTCATCGGAAAATATTCACGTACGATTCTTTCATCGCATAAAAAAATGAATCTTATTTACAATTAAAATAATGGCTTTAATAAATATTAGGGCGCAGACCCGCTGTACCTACTTCACAGATATATATATAACAATAAAACGTATTCAATACATATTCTATAAAAAAAAGTTTAACTTAGCTTCTGTTTTGTATTTGTAAAAATTTTGCAAAACAAAAAGAAACAATGGACAGGATGCAACTTTGTTTCGAAAACAAATGGTATCGGGTTCGGACACAGCATTCTATTATCCGTATTACATGAATACTGTATTTGCCATTAGATCCAGTCCACAGTTCGTGGGGCTCTCTTATAGCCTGATAGCGTGCTAGTGAGATTCCTGAGAATATTTTGCTTTTGTCGGAATGATTCATCTAGAAATAAGTAGAGAATCTATAGATTGCATTTCAAAAGATCTTATTTCGTACGCCAGGTCGAAAGGAGTTTAGAATAACTTTTTCCGCAGCTAAACACTAACTCTAATACAGTATGTTAAAAATAAATTATCTTTAATTACTTCCAGTGTAGCGTAGGTGTTGCAAATCAAGTGGGCGGACGGTTGTTCGTTTTTGACGATCCTAAATTATCGTCTGCAAATATATTAATTCCCTGGGGAATGAATATAAGATAATTGGTTGTGAATGGGTTATAACCAGGAATGGGATTTCGTTGGTCGGTGACTAAACCGTCTGCAATTTTGCTATGTCTGAGTTCGAGAGACATCGTTTCTGATAGCTGAAAAAACGGGGTTGAAACTAGCTGTGAAAGTTCACAGCCAGTTGCAAACAGCTAATCGTTAGTTTCTCAAAATCTTATAACTGTTCTACAAGTTGAGTGTTATCATGTATAATGATCATCAGTATAAAATTAATGTTACTTTTTAATTGTAAATATGATATAAATGAAAATTAGTGAATAATAAATAATGACGATATGAAATAACAATTTTCCAGGAATCTGCCACGTGCAATTTGGATTGCCATGCCTATCGTAACCATCATTTACGTGATGGCGAACTTGGCGTACTTCGCCGTTGTCTCGAAAATGGAGATGATATCCAACCCAGCTGTGGCTGTCGTAAGTTTTTCTCCATTTTATTATATACTTACCTGCCAGAACAATAAAAGTAGATCCATATAGTGCCTTATTGATTGCATTTTTATTTCTTGTTCAAATTATGATTAACGGTTTTATAAAGGATAGCAATTACTATTTAAAAATTTAAAATAAATGACACTAACCAAAGCTTTCTGTTTCTTACGCTACTATGATAATGCTGTATTATGTGAGCTGTAACACCTTTCAACTAACGAAACTATTTAACAGATATTTTACTTTTATTAGACATAGTCCAATAAAATCCAACCTTTTTTGCATTTATAATGGTCGGCTTCTGCAAAAACATTTTAAAAGCTTAGGCAAAAGCACCCCATATTTTAAGCTCACTATGCTACCATTACCCGTATTTAAGTATCATATTAATAAAACAAATACCTCGACAAATGGCGTCAAATCAACACTGAACGACGAAATCTGAATCGAATCTTTCTAAAAATTTAGAAAATTAAAAGCCATGTTAATTTAGATGTTACATTTTGGCATCCAAATATTTGACCTCATAACGGTCTTAATGAAATTCTCGACGTATTCCAGATATTCGGCGATCGTCTTTTCGGCACTTGGAGTTGGGTGATCCCAGTGTTCGTAGCATTGTCGACCTTCGGTGGAGTGAATGGGGTACTATTTACCTCGGCAAGGCTGTTCGCTACTGGCGCTCAGGAAGGTCATATGCCAGCTTTCTTCACGTTGTTCCACATAAACAAACAGACACCGATACCTTCGCTTATATTTACGGTAAGTCAATTTTTTTGTAAGATCGAAAAAGTAAGACAACTGAAACCAACGACGTGGTCCTGTAGGTATTTGCATAGTTCGTAGGTTTAGTAAGGGAATACACAGAGACAGAAAACTGAGGATCCAAGAATAATAACGAAATATTTATAAAAAAAATATCGATCACAGGTAATATTTATATAAAGCGAAAAAAATTGAAGTATAAAAATTGCGAAAACGCGAGGCAATTTAAATTGTACCTAAAAATATATGTTTAAAATAAAAATACGATTGATTTATGTACAGTTCTTATCTAATTCATTCTTAGTAGGTACCCTAAACTTATATAATACCACAAACTAAACTAGCAATGTATACAAACTATATTTTTTTAAATTCTTGTTTGGTCTAACTGTTAACTGTAATACCTAAATGCACAATTCTTGTACATATTGTATCGCAGATTTAGAAATAGCCTTAGAAATTATGACACGAGTAGATTGCGTTCTAGCTTTGTACCATGCCACTTAGAAAGCTTTGCGAAAAATTATACGTATGGAAGTTATAATTTATTTTGAAAATTCGATAATTTAAAAGTAAAAATATATTTATTACAAATGTATATTTCTCCCTAAATTTTTGACCAGCATTACGAAACTATTGTGCGTCATAGAAAATGGATCTGCGTTTGGATAATGTTCGTGCAATGATTTTTTACGACTTCAAGTCCAACTTGAAACCAGATGGATCGTTTAATCGACTTCAATTAGCTTTGATGAACAAAACAAAGCAACTGTGTATCGCTGGTAGATATATGGAGTTTAAGTGCGGTCACTTAAATTTGAATGATGAAAAAAGAAGTGGCAGTCAAAGACTGCTGTTACTGAACGAAACAAGTTACGGAACAAAATGTGCTACAAGAGAAAAATTTGTTTCAACAAAACCGGCGAATCACATGCAAGGAGATTCAGCACAATCTGCAATTAGACCGGGAAATGTTCATGATATTGTACACAACCGCTTTTGCGTAAGGAGGATTGTTTCAAGCTGGGCAGCCCACAACCTCATCGATGCTCAGAAACAGGTTCGCGTGGAATAGTGCCATGACACGATTGATAAATTGAAAGCAGGTTCTTCCCGCCATCTTTATGATATAACAAAAGGTGAGGAATCTTGCGATTATTAATATGATCCAAACACAAAGCGCGAGTCTACAGTATGGCTGTTTCAAAACGAACCAACGCCTACGAAAGTGAAACGATCGAGAAGCGCTGGAAAAGTTTTGATCGCCAGTTTTTTCTCCTTAACGGGGTATTAAGTAGCAATTCCCTTAAGGAACCGAAGTAGCATCAATGTAGAGTGGTACACTACCAAATGATTGTCAGAAGTTTTTGATGCTGCGAGCCACAAGCGACCGAACTCCGAGGCCTTTTGCTCCACCACGACAACGTGCCTGCACGGACTTCCTAAACACCCCACCGGTAAAACTTTTGGGTCATCCTCCTTACAGCACTTGTTCCCTTAAATTAAAAACCAGCCCAAGGGGATACAGTTTTTATCCCCAGAAGATGCGCTCACGGCTAACTTCTCCATAGCCGTTCGTCGTTATGGAAGTACCTGGTGCAGCCTGGAAAATGTGCTTTGGAAATTGGTTCAGACACATGAAACTTTGTATAAACGCTGGTGGAGAGTTCTTTGAAAAATGTGGAAAAAAAATATAACTTATAAAACATTCTCATTTTTTTTCTCAAAACTTTCTGAGTGTCCCTTGTATTGAATGAAAATACACGCCGATACAAAAATACATTTAATTTTCTTTTAAATTTTAATAGCAAATGAACTTACGACTACCATGTTATTACTATGAAAATGTAATAAATAATTCTAAATAGCATAATTAAACAAGTACAAAATCTATTTTCTTAAGTCTAATAAAGACTTTTACGGTTAAAATCACACAAAGGGAATTAAGAATCACATTTTAATTCAAATCTGTTTCTTTTCCAGTGCTTCTTCTCTCTACTCATGTTAACAACGACGAACATTATCCAGCTCATAAACTACTTCTCCCAAACCCTTTGGCTGTCTGTGGGTGCGTCCGTCGTCGGGATGCTCTGGATGCGTCACTCTAAACCCGACATCCCTCGCCCCATCAGAGTCAACATCATCATCCCTTACGTATTCCTGCTGGCTATAGCCTGCTTGGTCCTCATCCCAGCCATCACCAACCCTAAGGATACCGCTGTTGGCATCGGCATTCTCCTCTCTGGAATACCCGTATACTATCTTTGCGTCAAATGGCAGACCAAACCCAAGGCCTACCACAATTTTTCTGGAACCATCCTTAGGTTCCTACAGAAACTATGCTCCTGCATTTACGTGGACTCCACCGAAAAAATGTCGCATTGAAAAAATTATGCATTGTAGATTAAGGTTTACTTATTAAAGGACCAATATACGCTTAGTGTGTGTACTCTATAGCATTTTACGAAGGTTTTTATATTTTGTGACTTATATTGTTTTGATATTCGTGATATTTGGGATCTAAATCTTTTTGACCGTCCTACAGGCGTTGTAGAAACAAATTAGTTAAGTTTTTTAAGGTATTGAAGATGAAGGAAAGTTTAGTGCCAATCATTCTTGTCGTAAATCATTATTGATCAAGAAATCGGCATCTCTATAGTTTTTTTTCGATAGTATCGCGGTAAATATATCTTAAAGTACGAAAATTCATGATTAAGTATTTGAAATAATAAGCACTAGATTTTCTTTATATTTTTTACAATAGAGATTACTACGATAAAGATGATTGGTCTATTGGAGTTCGCTGTAATGGACGCACATAAACATCAATATGGCGAAAATTATGTTGGTTTATATTATTTACGTTGCGACTGTTCGTAGTTATTTAAATTATTTTAATTTAAATATATATTTTATACTCAAAGTTATTTTTATAAGATGGTGATTGCTATGATTATGTGCTTACGACGTGTCTATATTTTAATCAAAATGTGATTGTGTGATTGTAAGATGAGTGAAATAAATATATGAACCGTGTTATCTTTAATGGCAATGTATTTATACGGAAATATACCTAATAAAATTATGACAAATAATATGCTAAGTGTTTTATAAATAATGTATCTTGCAATTTATTTATTAAAAAAGACAATCTGATGTTAAAAGCTAGATGAATAAAACTAGGTTTAAACTTTTTCGTATTGCCGAATCTCCTTATACTGTATTGTATTTCAATCAAAGAGGACTTTGGTATGAACAGATTAAGACCCCTAGACCTGTTAGCATATTTACTGTAATCGAAATATAGTTTTCTTTCGCTAAGACCGACTTGCGCAGACGCTGAGTCATCACTCCTAGCTAGTTAGCTGGCTTGGTTTAGTATACTTGCTAATTGACAGTGATGCATGGATGCACGCAAGTGGACCTGTGGCGATTCTGAAATTATAAACATTTACGGTTAAATCCCAACTTAAAAAATACAACTATTATTTGTTATCTTTCTCTTGAATACAATGTAAAAACATGTAAAACATTAATTTTATAAGATTATTTCGGATTTGTTCATATTCTTGCGGGCCCAATCCACTTATTCGGTCGCCATTCCGTTCGGCAATATTTGCGCTCCGAAGCAACTACCTAAGTACTACACATATTCTATTTCATTCAGGTAACGCCGATCGGGCCGAGAATTTCGGGCTAATATTATTCGCCAAAACCTGATTGGCATAAGCCGGGCGGCTTAGTTCCTGAGCATTCATCTTATTTAATTTGTCATTCGGCTGTGCCAGTTAATGTCAGCCCGAACAAATGTGTTATGCCCCTTACTCTCTGAAGTCAGTCTGGAATAAGCACTATTTGATACCACGTTTATTAGTAAACCGGTAAATGTTTTTGCAGCTGACCTGTATTTAGTTTGATAAATTAAATCAAATTGTTTGTTAAGACCGTGAACTACACTTTCAGGAATGCTTTTGTGAAAGAAGACATCTTACCCGATAGATCTGATAATATTATCTATAATATGTGTATTTGAAATTGTCATTACTTAAATTTTTTAGTTAAAACAAAATAGGTATATATTTAAATTATACTACTTTTCTGATTTGTAAGTATAACAATAATCGTTATTACGTTTCCGATTCTAAGTTTAGATTTAATAAAGAGCTCTCAGAACAACAACAAAATATATTTATTACACATGTGGGTAATTATGAAAATTTATTTTTATATTATTTTTACATGTAGCTGGATTGCGCGTAAAAACAAAGAATATTTTTGTAATTGTTTGTTTTAAATAAACTTTTATCACTCTTACCACTGTGGTAGAATTTATTTTAAAATTTCAATATTGTACTAAAAGTATTTAAGCTTCCGTTGATATATAAGCAAATCAGCAACATATTTTTTCGTAAGAATCAGCTATGTATTATGTATTCGTAGACTCTACCCAGCTAGAAGTAGGTAAGTCTGATAAAGTTAAAACAAGAAAAACTTATGTTTAGTTTTTTTAACCTTAATTTGTTATGTGTATTATTTGAACGGTTAGTAAGGTATTTGTATTTTAGTGATAAATAAAATGTAATCAGTCAGTAAAAATAGCTGCAGCTTATAGTTCGCAAACATTTCTTAATCAGTCAGCAATTTTTGTCATTCTGGACAGCAACTTTTTTTTTTGTATAACCGGTTAGGTATGTACCGGGATGGCATTTTGTAATGCCACCTGGAAGGAACGTAGTCTAAATACTGGACAGGTTTTACTCCAAGGAAACATTTCTTTATTTTGAATAAGAAGCAAAATTGCGTTCAAATTTATATTGAAAACGCAAATAAATTGCTTGTGAACAAATTTTCTCTGCGGCGCGATGGTTAAATAACGCTTACTAAGTAATGATTTCGTGGTATTATAAACTGCTTTCTTACTATTAACGTGCAGCCTTTGTATGCTGTCCAAATTATTGAAAGGATGATTTTTGTTGCTAATCAAATTTTGAAACAGCAAACCATTACATTACTTAATTTTTATTACAAAATATGTAGTATAAAAATATTTTTCACACATTCCAGAAAAATATTTTTCAAATATGAACAAAGTTCACAATTATTGAATAAATATTTTACTTTTATGATTTTCAAACAATAAGAGATACTAATTAATCGTCCTCACAACATACCAATTAGGACCAAATAATTATTAACGAATTTTAAATTGTTCAATACTTGCAAACTTAAACTACGAAACACACAATTTAAGCTGCTGCACAGTTAAAGAACTCTAAATTCCAAGAATAGTTATAAAAACAAAAACAATATACTTGGGTACATTATAAATGATAAAGTGAGTTTAGTTCATTGTGTGTGATGAAACGGGATGTAAAATTAAATTAAATTAAATTTTTAGTCGCATATCAATTAATTGTAAACCTCGGTAACGGTACCGACAGCAACTTTAAGATTCATTTCAAGACCTATAAGTTATGTTTTATCCAGAAACCACAGGATCGGGACCGTGCTGAGTCCTCTAGTAGACGTATACCTAATCTTGAAATGGAAATAATATGCAGAAAACTGTAACTGCAACTGTATCTAAAATGTGCAATTGAAGTTTTTATAATCGACTTCTATAATAATACGCAGCAATAGTTTTTTGAAGCAGGTGGGTACCACATAATCGACCTTCCTAGATTATTATTTTTTAGATATTTATTCCTAAAGTTTACATTTATAGGGTACATATATACAAAAATGTACCTATCTTATTATCTTAGTATAAAGTCGTATTGCCATTAGTCAAATTCTTGTACGTAGCCGCTGCTTTTATTATTGCTTTGTAAAAGCTCACGCACTAGAGGACAACTAATTGCAACGCGCTTTGTATAACATTTACCATTCTGTATTGCCTTTTCACTTTCACAACGCCATGAGTTTTTGAAGGAACTCTGCGCACAGGAACCTTTTCTTTAACCAGAGATATGTATTTAGTCATGTATCAGCTAATTTACAAATAAATATCACTGTTCTAAATAAAACCTGTTAAAACAACAGGAAATACGAAGTTGTACACGGTAACACAGGATAGAGACACGCTCTCAGGCAAGAATTTATTTATTGGCTTGCGGCTAAAGTTATATTATATTGGAAATGTCCCTACATGTATTTAATAAAAATATACACGAGTTATTATTAATTGGCATTCTTATTTCAGTTATTCCCTCTACCTATACTATAAATATCATTTGTTCTGTGTAATTTAACCAAGTTTCAGAAAATATTATAATGTCAAAGTTGTTCCGCTGAATGTTCTGTGAAATGTCATTTACTTTAGTTCGCGTACCATGCATATTAAGCATTTCGAACGCCAGTATTCCAACAGAGATTCAAGCACTGAAAGTCATAATTAAGGTTCTTGAGTGATTCGAGGCTCGTACTATGCTTTGCTTGTGTTTCCTACGAATTTGTAAGCAAGTTCTTTGGCTTGAAACGTGTGGCGCCATGACCCATTCTTCGGAGATAAATGTTTTCGAAGTAAAGTATATACCCATGCCAATCAGACTCGTGTTTAGTTTTTGCTGTGGCATACTTTTATTGTATTTCCAGACTGGTAAGCTGGCGAGGCGTCACGTACTCTTACACTTCGTAGACTCACAACAGCTTAGCGTGGTTGATTATTGTATACATTGGTTTTAGCGACACAAAAACAAGAGTGCATTTCACCATCGTCAATTGGCTGAGAAACTAAGTTTCCGATTTGGGTAATTATATGCACCAGATAAAATGACCGATTGATCTATATTGATAACATTAGCCAGTCTGTTCCATTCTGAAGGTAACAAGTTTAATTCTAAACAAACATTTATTTTGAAAAAGAAGCAAATTGCATTCAACGATATTTGTAAATACATTTGCCACGCCTGGGAACCGAACCGGAGAAAATCGGAAAAAAACACTCTGTAGGTATTTCTAGAGCATCAATCAATAGAGTAATTAATAAGGATCTAAATGAAGAAATGTGGTGATTGTTAGGACTTGAAAATAAACTCCCAGTGATTTTATGGTAGTACACTTTTATTTACTGTTGAAGATTCACAATATTGTTTTACACACGCACATTCCGCCATGGATCATAACGAAAGTTATTATGCAGTGTTGCCAACACTCTAGGGTTGCAAGCTTATCCCACAGACAATAGATAGAATACCACAATATTTTATTGCTATTCACACCTCTCCTCAATAAAATATTTGAAAACAAAACAAGTATTTTTCTTTCACAAAATAATCCAGAGCTAACCCTAAACATGACCTCCCCTTAACAATAGTCATCCCCTTAATTACTTACTGAACAATTTATCCCTAAGTTTCTTAAACATTATTCCTCCTAATGCCTTAGTAAACATATCTGCTAGTTGGTCACTGGTATTTATGTATTTTAAATCAATAACTTTATTTTCCAACTTTTCTTTAATAAATGATTGTTTAATCTCCAAATGTTTTACTCTAGAATTACCAGTGGCCATCTGTGCCATCTTAATATTTGACTGGTTGTCTTCATACACAATTATATTTACCTCAAACCCAAATGTTAACATAATTTCTTTTAACCAACAAGCCTCACTAATAGCTAAACACAAAGCAACATATTCAGCTTCGGTTGAAGACAATGCAACCGTTGTTTGTTTCCTTGAATACCAAATTACTGAACAGCCAAACACTTTAAAAATACACCCAGATGTAGACTTTCTATCATCAGCACCACCCCAGTCACTATCAACATAACATAAAACATCTTCATTACACTCTCTATAGTATACTAAACACAAATCAATAGTTCCATTTACATATCTTAAGACATTCAACAAAAATTTATACAACAGTTCAGATGCACAACTTTGATACCGACTCAAGATATTAATTACTGCACAAATATCTGGCCTAGTGCCCATTGCTGCATACATCAGGCTCCCTACTAGCCTTCTACATTTACTCTCTATTTCAATACTCTCTGAACTATCTCTCTTTAAAATATGAAAATTATAATTTTTATCAATAGGTAACTTCAATGTTTTACAGTCCAACATATTATACTGTGATAACAATTTTCTCAAGTAATCTTTTTGTGATATAACAGTAATCCCCTTATTTAAGTCTTGTTTAACATCAATACCCAGGAATTTACTAACATTACCCAATTCTTTCATTTTAAATGTTTTACATAGTACATTTCTCAATTTACACATTTGTTTGTCATTCCCAAAGTACAATATATCATCGACATATAATAACAAAAATGTTTTCTTTCCTCCTCCACATTTAGAATATAAACAATAATCCTTATCAGATTGCTTATAACCTAAAGACAACATGACATCATTAAAAGTTTTATTCCAACATTTTGGAGACCTTTTTAAACCATAAATAGATTTGTTAAGTTTTACATACTTAGTATCAGTTCCCTCAGGCAAGATTAAATATAACTCTTCATCAAGATGTGCATTTAAAAAAGCTCCACATACATCCATTTGATTTATTTCTAACCCTAACTTAGTAGCTACACATACAAAGACTCTAAACGTATTAAGCTTTGCCACAGGAGCATACAGATCATCATTACAATTCTGTTCAAAGCCCCTTGCTACTAATCTAGCCTTATAACTATTATCTTTCTTCTTTAAAACCCATTTTGAGCTAATCACTTCTTTTCCTTCTGGTATGGAATCTATCTCTGTCCATGTATTATTTTCTTTTAGTTGATTAAGCTCTTTTCTTATAGCCTCCTTCCAGCTTTCAGCCTCTACAGATATCATAGCTTCCTTATAGCTTCTTGGTTCATCAACATATAGGTAATAATCATCTAGATATCTTGGCTTTACCTTTGTTCTTCTACTTCTTCTTCCTTGAATCTCATTTTCTTCTGTTTCTGCCTGTTCTTGTCCAGTTACTTCTGTTACTTCTGACGTCTCTGGTGTAACACCTTGTTCTATCTCATGTCCTTGCTCCTGTCCTGTGTCCATGTCATAATATTCATCATTACTTTCATCATGTAGTTCTTCTTCTGTATTTCTCTCTGTAGAAACATCCAGTAGTATAACATCTTCATTGTTCTGTATTTCCTTAATTTCTGCCTCTTTCTGTGTTGTTGTATCCAGAAATACTATGTCTCTCTTAGTATGAACTTCCCTTTTGTCCTCATAGTACACTCTGTAGCCTTTCGAGTCATCATATCCAACGAACATTGCTCGTTCCCCTTTAATGTCCCATTTTAATCTCTTTTCCTTAGGGATATGAACATAAACATATTCTCCGAATACTCCACGTAAGCTCAGCACATTAAAACTCCGTTTATGAAATGTCTCATAGGGTGTCTGACTGTCCACTCTACTCTTTGCCGTTCTATTCAAGACATACACGGTAGTATTAACTGCTTCACCCCACAGTTCTTTCGAAAGACCTTTACCCTTTAGCATGGACCTTGCAGCTTCCACGACAGTACGCATGTCCCTCTCTGCTTTGCCGTTCTGCTGGGGGGTAAAAGGTATCGTCGTCTGATGTTTAATGCCCTTTTCTTGTACAAATTCTTGTATATCTTTGTTCACGAACTCTCCACCATTATCTGCACGAATGACTTTCACTTTATTTCCTGTTTGTCTCTCAGCCCAATTAACAAATTGCTTTATCTTCAAAGCCGTCTCTCTTTTCTTCTTCAAAAAGTAGATTACCCGGTAGTTACTATAATCATCTTTTATTAGCAGGAAATACCTTGAACCTCCGATGCTCTCCACCTCCATTGGCCCACACAAGTCAGCATGCACTAACTCTAGGCATTCTTTGGTATGCTGCTCACTTCTGGTAAATGGAAGTCTGTGCATTTTACCTTCTAGACATGAAACACATTGGAAACTGTCCCCTGTGTACTCAATGTTGTTTTCCTTGAGCACATTCTTCACATACTCAACATTCTGGTGACAAAGACTCTCATGCCAATCCGATAGCGTTGCCACAGCTGCAACACTTCCTTGCATGTAGCCACTTGACACCTCTAGTATGTAATAGTTCCCTTCACGATTGCCTATCGCACAAAGTTCATTGTCCTTATAAAACAAACACTGCTGATCAGTTAATGTAACCTTATAACCTTTCTTTGTAGCACTAGTTACAGAAAACAAATTAATCTTCATTTGTGGCACATGTAACACATTGTTCAATGTAGATTTTATATAACAGTCTCCGTTAAACACACTCAGTTCTACATCACCAACTCCAACAACAGGTAACTGACGACCATCTCCAACAATAACATGACGTTTTAATGTTGATCATAGCAGGTAGTCTTCATACAAAAAAAACTAGGAATTATGTCTATGGTTAGAAACTTTTGATGCTGACATCTCTTGCTACTTTTCGAGCGAACAATTGTCATACGTCACTTCAATGTGAATGATGAATGATAACACTATGTTCAATCAATGATGTACGGTTTCAGGTTATGATTCAATGTTATAATTATGTTAAAACTACTTTTATTATATTAATACTTGAAATTGGCAGAAATAGTTATTGTGTAGTAACTACAGCTGATTGCCATAAAACGCAAAATTTAATTTAATTTTCAATCAATCAGCTCGATCTGCCATTACGGTTTCAATGTTTGACGAGTGAAGAGTTTGCATTGATCAATTTCCTAAACATAACCTCCCATTTACCAAATATAGTAATTAATATGCGTTTATTCGGTGCTTCACAATGTACAACAAGTGCTGTGTAGTGAATGAGAAAGAAGCCGAAAGGACGTTATTTTCCACCACTTTCCAAGAACTGAGATAGGACTTTACAATGGTTACCGTGTCTTTGTGCTAATAGTGCTTTGTGCTTACAAGGTTTAAGTGTGGTAAACCTTTGTAAATTGTTTGTGAGCCACACAAGAAATGTTTTCTGGGTTACTCAATATGAATAACGGTGTTTAATTGGTGTAACATAATTAACAGAATATGAATAAAAGGTACTGATGTCTCGCTTCTAGAAAATAAAAATTTGCCCTCCGTGCAATACAAACAAAGCATATAAAAATATAAAACAAAATTTAGAAATTAAAAAAAAATCATAAATATACAAGTCTTTTATTTATTTTACCTTCTTTATCTTTTAGATTGTTAAAATATCTTGTAGAAAAGGAGAGGGGCTTTCGCCTGCCACAATGGCATTACGCCAAAATCCAATGCCGTCATTTTAAAATTAAGAAACGAAGGTCAATCTAATTTTAAAAAAAAATAGTTGTCAAATTGAAAAGTTCCTCAAGTTCCTAGTTCCTAGTGTTGTAGTTAGGAAGACGTTCGTCTGATGCGTAGCATCACTAGTTAGTTTGTGATGTTGATAGTGACAGATAGTTTGGGGTCCGGTTAATGTACAGCACGATAATCCATGACACCAAATTGCACGGGCCGGAATGTACGCCCAATAATTCATGTACCTGGCTATGTCACGTTTTCCGTGTCGTACAATACGGGCTGTGCAATATAGGAACGTGTCAATAATGCACAGCACAGGAAAGCACAACACGATAATGTACAGCCCGTATTTCATGTCACAAATTAGACAACAAATTTTGGTGTTGCGAAATACGGGTCGTGCTTTATCATGCCGTACATTACGGAGCGTATGTTGATTTGCACGGGGCGGAAAGCACAGCCCGATAATTGGAAGGTAATTGTGCCATGGTTGTTTGGCAATTACTTAAGACCTACGATTACAGACTATAACAATATTTTAAAAAGTGATACATCTTTACCATTCATCTATTTCAGATTCTTAGTATGCAGGGCCAGCAGATTCTTTAGAATGGAGATTACCAAGAACTGTGAAGTGACACAGATGATTTATATTTAGAAGCAACAAGTGATTAAATTACGTAATTAATAGCCCATGGTTTAAATTATTAGTAATTTTTAAGCAGGGTGTGTACATTGACTAATTGTAATGACACAAATTATGTTTACTTCATTGTAAAGTAAAACTACAGCTTTAAGTGACTTGAGCTCTTTGTTTAACAACATAGGTATTTACAGACATAGTGTTCAACAATAGTAGTAAGGTTCTCGACTTTGTATTAATATGCCTGATTTCTTAAAAATCTAGGCAATATTAAGGTAAATATATATTTAGGATAATTTGCTTAAACAGGGATAGAATTTTTATAGTAGGTAATATAGCTTTTACCTAAATAAATAATATAGATATTTCAATTACAATAAGCTGAAGAGTGATCTTTTCTAATTGACCATTTATACACTCTCAGTTATTTTCCTGTTTTTACAATAAGTAAATAAGATGTAGGTGTTTCATATAACTCTCGAGTATCTCCATTATCTCAGGAATAATTGTTATTTTACTTAAAGGGTTTTAATTTCTAATATTCTGTATATTACAAAAAGACTTAGTGTGAGGTCTGTAATTTAAAATTTAAACAAATAGTGGGTTCCAAATTATTTAAGTATGTCTTGCATTTTTAAGTATGAATGTGAATTCCGTCTAAAGTTTTTTTTTGTAAATTATGGTATAAAGTAAGGCAAACCCACAACTTTGTATTCTTTTAAGTTAAAAATGTAAATTTTAAATGTGGGCGGCAAACTATTGTAAAGCTTTACTGCACAGTTAATAATTAATTTGCTATTTTGGTGATATCCCATTATACCATTTATGTTTGGGAACTTTCCTATTGTTTTTGTTATTGTTCTTTTTTCCTAGATTACTTGTTTTTCTCAGAACAGGTGACATAATACTAGTGGGGTTGTTTTATAGCTGGTGCTGGGATAATTCAGTAAACAGTGTGGGTCTTCTTACTGGAAGATCCATGTGTTTGATTAAAACGACGAAGATATCAGCCTACTTCCGTAATTTATGGAGCAAAGTCAGGATGGTACCTGCATTACTCTGACAATATTTACATTAACACTTACATATATTTCTTTGTGTCAATAAATAATAATTATTATTACTTATTATTAAAGTAATGGCCTTTATTCACTTCTAATCTCATTGTGTTTTATTTTGCACCTTTCTTTAGATTCGTGCAGATAGATAGTGTAATATGTTCTTAATTGTGTGAGGTTGTTTTTTTAATTAAAAAAAAAACTACAATTTATTTAATCTACTTTTTTAGGATTGCACCCATGGGTGTGCTGAGGTATAATGAGTGAGTTCATATTAAGAATCTTAGAATAAATATATCTCTTAATTTTAATATTTCTTCACCTGGAATATAACATAAAATTTATTTTCTACTAAAAGGAGGTAATTACCAAACTTAATTATTAATATGTAGGCATATATATGTGAATGTGACATGCTTATTGTACAGTAAAATATTTTTACTCTATCCACATTTTCTCACACTTTGGTCAAACTCATTGACCTTAAAAGAATATACCAATTTATGTTACAGATATCACAACAATTTGAGATATAATAATAGAGCATTGACTAAAGACCTCACACCTAAAACTGCCAATGCGACTTTGCAAATGAGTTCCAACTAGGTCACACTATATTACTAGCCGACCTTTGCTAAGCAGAGGTTTTAATGTTTCCACTCCACTGAGGCTAATAGGAGCAATGCAGATTTTTTCATTTGAATGTCATACTCTTAACCCAAATGGGTCAGTATAAAAATGTAATTTAAGTCATTTTTGTCACAAGTTTGTCTTTCATGGAGATTGAAACTTTTTTCTTGCATGTAGTCTAAATATCTTTAAGTATAAACCTGTTAAATACAAACATGATAAGAAATAGAACTAGGTCATCAGGGCCTAAAGTTTAGATGAAGAGCCTCATTCTGATATAGGTAACTTTTTCATGTATTATGTCCCTAAGTCCAGTTTTTCTTTGAACTTATAGTATATAATTATCATGAACTTAGGATTTAGCTTTCAGTTTATAAATTACCTATAAACACAGAAACAAATAAATCTTCCCCTTATTATAATAGTACTGACTAGAGCTGCAATTATAGCACTAACCTAATTTAAAAATAACTATTTACTTACAAGCTACTTCAAGACAACATTACTTTCGAATAAAATGTCGAATGATGTTTGAAAATGGACATGATGCTTTGATTTTCTAAAGATATGTTATGCTTTCATAGAATGTGTCTAATTGAACCTTCCTGGATGTCCATCTTTGATTAAATTGGTAGTAGTTAAAAAGGTTTAATAATTTTAGCATTTTTACAAATGCACACACAACCAGTGTACAGCAAAATTTTTGCTTCTATTAAATATGAGTTTTAAAACATAAGATATATGTAGGTATATTTCATATTTACTTTTAAACCAATAGTTTAATGGAAGTAACAAGTTCTATCATTTGGATAGGGGTTAAAGCAAAGTAATTAAAATGTGATAAATATTTTTTATTTTTTGAATTAAATTCATTTTAAACAACATAATTTGATCTTGAAATCTTTTAAATTATTAATAGCTTGTTGCACTTTCATATATTCATCCAGTCACATTTTCTCACACTTCTTTGGTAGAATTCATTGACCTGAAATGAATACATTTATAAGTTAAACCGCTGGCCCAACTTAGTGAGTTCCCAACTAGGCATCACTACATTACTGGCCAACTGCTTTGGTGAATAGGGAATTAACTGAATATTTCCACTACATTTCATTATAAAAGATTTCAGTGCCTTCCTCCTTTTTCCGGGCTTAGGACCGGCACACTTAAATGGCGGAGTTACACTGCAATGTGAATAATTAGTGCGTAAAAACAGTATGTACGGACCTAATTAATAATCATAAAAAAATAAAATATAAAAAATAAACTATAAGTTTGGCAGTCTATTACTAAAGTATCTATAAATAGTACAGAAGTACATAATGACTGCCATCCACAAGGCTGCCCTTATGTACCATCGCGCAATAGAAAAATTAGCGCGCTTCGTGGATGGCACTCGCTATGGATAATTATAAAAATAATAATGCTTCGGATCAAACAGAGAATGTTCCTATTTAAGAAATGAAATAAAAGACACACGAACTACAAAAATATGCAACATAATATGTGGCAAAACGGGCAATATCTGCATTTGCATAAAGATAAATAAGTGAACACATCTAATAAACACCTGAGGGCAAAAAGCATGCTGAACCGATTTGATATCGACAGACACACACGTCCAACTTATAACACCACTCTTTATGCGTTGGAGATAAGAAGGATGAAATTAGGAAAAAAGAGAAAAGTAAGTGTTACAGATATACACGGACTGTATCCATAATAAAAGCCCGGCAAAAGGGGCACGTCTGCATTTGCTGTCGGCATGGTAAACATACTGCATGTCCACATGGTTGCAGAACCAATGTAGGCACGTTCTCTATGCAAATACGACATAGAATAGGTATAGGTGGTGGTTGTAGTGATGACCTGGTTGGTTGCTGTACCGCTGCCTGAAGGGTCTCCTCATCTGAAGGATTTGGAAACCCTGTGACATCAAGCACACCCTCTTCCTCAACAACCTCAACCTCTACCCCAACCTCAGGTACATCTTCTACAATCACCCCCTCACCTATATCTATGTTCCTACTGATGGATACAAGGAACTCTCTGAGGGAAATCACCCCCCTTTCAAGAGCTCTCGTGTTGTTCATCGTGATATTTGCCCGTATGTAGGAACGTTCTCTGTTCCTCCTCGGCAGACGACCTCCTCGAAGAGCCTCCAGGCGCGAAGTGCTGACCGCGAACTTCTCTGCAGCAACATCTAAAAAAAAATAGATTTGAAGTTAGAAGCAGTGAAACAATGACCATCATAATTTATGTTTAATTTAATAATTATTGCCAAAAAGGGTTCGAATCCCAAGAACATTATAATACAAAATAATCTCTACTCTAATAAATTACTTTGCGGAAATTTATTTACTGTCAAAGAAAATTTAAGAAATTAACAACAACCCTCTATATATTTTAATAAAAATACTATTTATTTTTTCAACTTGCTATTTAACAAAATACTGATAAATTGTCGGTAATAGCGACATTACTATAACTCACCTTGAGTCTTCAGATATGATCCACTCCACACAAACCAAGGATGTAACTAGAAAAGAACTACAATAATCATAATAAGGTTCTAAGTTAATATTTAAAACTAAGTCTATAAAAAAGGCGTCTCACATCTAGATGCACATACCTACTTACATCTGTATAAGTATAGCAAATATTTTGTGAAAACATGCATTTTTCTAGCCTAGAATCATAATCTACACACTAATTGACAAGCCATCCATACATAATACATAACATTACAAAACAACACAAAAATGTAAACTTCATTGGAAGTAGGTACCTAAGTACTGCAACGTTTGCTTGTGCCGTATTTAATAAAAGAGGTTATTGCACAAACAAACTTGCCGACATTTATGACTGGCAACTTATAAGTCTGTCATTATTTGATTTTATTTGTAAAATGTAAAATTTATATAATATGGAAGATTGTTCCATGGCATCCCTCTAGGGCATTCCTTGACGGGATTCCTTTACGGAATTATATTGCGGGCTTCGTCCCCAAAATAGTCTAATAATTATCATTGTATTTTATTATAAAATAGATTCATCTTAAATAAAAGTAATTTCAAGTTATAAGTGTTTTTCCTTTGTTGATTAGGAAGACCTCCCTAGGTTAGATTAGGTCCATCTAGGGTCCCGTACCCCCCAGAGTACCTACAATTTTTTTGTGTAATTAATAACTACAAAGTGTGTAGGTATATGAATGGCGTGTTTTGAATCACAAAGTTGAATCTACTTAACCCCATCTACTGATAAGTACATTTAACTTAATTACAACTATATACTTAAATACTTAAGATTATTAAACCTGAAAATCGCCAAATATTTGGTGATGGCCCAAGAGAGCGCCACAAGGAGGCGTGGTAGCTCTCCGCCACATTGGATGTTCGGTGAGGGCTCTGGTAGACGCTAAACGCCCCAGGACCCACCTCATGAGAGAAAAAAATCATCAATTTTTAAATACAATCATTAGTAGTTACTTACATAAATTCAAAACACTGCTAAAACTACTTTTTCAGTTAATATTTAAGTAATAGTAAATAGTTAAGCATGACCTGAGATATTCTTTACTTCCATAAGATTAAATAAATAAACAAATAAATATGTAATTTTTATTTACCCGAGTCATCCAATGTGACACAAAGTAGTTGTGGAAGTTGGCGGAGAAGGGCAGACCTTCCGCGGCAGCAGCGGAGCGCACCTCGGCCAGGCCGAGGGGCACCTGCACCGGCGGTAGTAGCGCCAACGCCGCATACAGCTGCACCAGACGATAGCCTGGCGAACGGCATGCCACGGGCACCCCAAGCTGCCTCGCACGTCTCAGCAGCGCCTGCACATAGTGGAAGAGGCACCCTTGAATCTCCACTCCAGTCACAGACTCGAGCGCACCCCGAAGAGCCGGCTCGTAATCAGTCACTATGTGGGCAGGGCTTGGGTTACCTGCCGCCTGCCAAATCCTTTGTAGGACGGCTTCGTACAGGTCACGTCTCCTATTTTCCATCAAAGCGATTACAGGATGAAAGTAACATCCTCCAATCACCCCGTGAATAGTGAGGATTTGGTAGGCAGGTAAGCCAGCCGGAACAGTTTGGAACGTGCCATCTACTATAACAGTTGAACTGTCGCGGAGGCACGTTCCAAAATTATTCATAGTAAGTATGATGGCGGAACTCTCGCCCGCAGAAACCGTCGCCAACAGTATGTCACTGTGGCTAGGGTGTCGTGCGAGCGCGGCTCCGTATACCTGAATGTTTTGTGGGACCGCCGGCTGCATGCTCCTCCTCCACTTCCGCATCGACGGCTCCACAGACTCGAACAGCAGATGCGACGCTGCATCTGCATATCTGTGAATAACATTTGCATGAGTACTTCAGCTTTTAAAACAGTTCAAAAACTAAAACTTGGCTATTGAAATGTTTGGAAATCCTAAATATGGTATTTGACATATGGTGCTTAAAATGGATCATAGATTTGTCAAAATATTCTAAATATGGTAGGTGCGGCCAATAAGGCCTGTCGGGTAATAAGGCCTAAGTAACAGAAACACAACTTACAATAATCCACGCCGCCCGAAGTCACTGTCATAGGTAGCTAACAATTCAAGATGGCGCCCCAAACATGTCACAACTCACTCGCTCGCTCGCTGCCACCAGTGCGACGTCATTCATTGTGGTCGGCGGACGCTCAGCTCGAATTATAATATAACGGTCGAATCAAACGTGAGTAATTTTTGTAATATTACACTATTCTTCATTATTTTACAGTTTATTTGTCTATTAGTTCATGCTTTAGAGGACTATGATTTTGGAATAATATAAATTAGACCTAATAATGTTATTTTAAAATTTTGTTTACAAAGTGGTCAGTGGTTAAGGCCTATAAAATTCGACCATAGGCCTCATTACACTCCCTTTTTTAGCATCATATAGTGAATCTTTAATTTAGGGACTTCTTATAACCACAATGCCCCCCAAGCGAGCATTGTGGTCTGAAGATGACCTGGTGGCGGCAGTCCGAGCAGTACAGTGTGGACGGCTGAGCACGTACAAAGCTGCTGACAGGTACAAAGTGCCCAGAAGAACTATACGAAACCACCTCCACCAGACTGGCAGTTTAAAAAAAATCTTAGGTCGAAAACCTTTACTTAGTGACGAACCGGAGGCTGAGCAGAATTGTGAGGTTTGCTGCAATAGGACTACCTATGACACCACAGATTACCCGCCGCTTAGTCTTCAAATTTTGCGAGCTGAATAAAATTAAGCATCCCTTCTATCAGCAAGATAAAGTTGCCAGGAAGGATTGGTTTAAGAAGTTCATGAAGAGACTTCCGGGTATATCACGTAGAAAGGCTCAGTTTATGAACCCGGCCAGGGCTCAAAAGCTAAATAAAATTATCGTAGATGATCATTTCCAGAGATTGAACGAAGTTTATGATAATTTGCCTATGAAATTTGCTCATGCCTACACCAGCTAAAAACACTGAAAATACACCAACTGTTATAAGATAGGTCATCAATTATAGAGGAACTCCAGTCACCAAAGACCTATTTGATAAAAATAAAATAGAAAAAATGACCTCAAAAATAAAAGAGAGCAGAGATAATATTAGCACTAAAGAAAATAGAGAGAGTTGGTACTGTCCCGGATGTAAGCAGGACCAACAGGCTGCTATGAGGATATGTTGTAAATGCAGCAAGTGGTACTCTGGGGTCGGTACTCGGGATGGACCTAATCTAACCTAGGGAGGTCTTCCTAATCAACAAAGGAAATATAACACAATTTTACTTTAAGTTACTTTTATTTAAGATGAATCTATTTTATAGGAAAATACAATGATAATTATTAGACTATTTTGGGGACGAAGCCCGCAATAGAATTCCCTAAGGAATCCCGTCAAGGAATGCTATGGAACCACCTTCCATATTCTATAAATTTTACATTTTACAAATAAAATCAAATAATGACAGACTTATAAGTTGCCAGTCATAAATGTCGGCAAGTTTGTTTGTGCAATAACCTCTTTTAATAAATACGGCACAAGCAAACGTTGCAATCGCCCCTCTTGTCTAATTTATTTAATTAGTGAAGCTGAAATAGATCATGTGGCTAATTTTTATTCACGGAAGCAACAAGCCAATGAAGAGCTAATATACTACTATTATGCATTGGACATGTGTGCAAACAAAGCTGGTACAATAACAGATAGTATTTTCATAAATCATTTTTTGAAAAATTGCAAATACACGTATAAATGCCGACTAGCGTCTCAAATCTATACAAATAAAAAAATGTTAAAAGAAACGATCATGCAGATGCACGAAATGTTCACTGGAAAGCAGGAAGAAAATTTATATCTTCAAGACAACGTACAGATGTCACAAGAAATACCAGTAAATTCTACAACACCACCGAGGAGTGAGAAGGAAGATTCTCAAAGGTTAACTAACATGGACTACGGGAACGCGAGAGCGTCTCAAATCTATACAAATAAAAAAATGTTAAAAGAAACGATCATGCAGATGCACGAAATGTTATTGTATTATGGAGATTATTAGGCGTGGCTCAAATTAAACGTGCACATTATCTATAGTGTTATTTTAGTCTTTGAAAATTGACTTCTTTAGAGCATTGGCACCACACGTATATTTATGATTCGTAAATAAAATGCAACGCGGTAAATACGTGCCGCGTGTACCTGCCGCCCCTTAGAGGTTTTTCTTCGGGTATCGATCTCAAAGTCGTGTGCTTGAATCGCCAAGGCCCATCTGGCTAGTCTTCCAGACATGTCTCGTCTTGTCCTTAACCAACATAATGCCTTATGGTCTGTTACTAACTGGAATTGTAATCCCCATAAATAATGTTTAAAATAGTTTAATGCCCACACTAAACTTAAACACTCCTTTTCAGTTATTGAATATTTTTTTTCTGCTTCTGTTAATTTTCGTGATGCGAAACATATCGGTAACAATTTCTCTTGTTGACCTTGCATCAAACATGCTCCCAGAGCTAAATCACTCGCATCTACATATAATCTTGTACATATTTTTTCGTCATTAACAAAATGTCGTAATAATGGTGGTTCAACCATTAACGATATCATTTTATCGAATACGTCTTGTTGTACTTGTACCAAATGAATTTCGTATTCTTCTTTAATAGATCTGTTAAAGGAAGAGTTAATGAAGAGAAATTCTTTATAAATTTTCTATAATATGAAAATAAACCCAATACCAATTTCAATTCTTTAGTATTTCTTGGTATTTATACTTTTTTTAATTCTCAATATTTTTTGGGTCTGGTAAAATACCTTCTCCAGAAATAGTGTGTCCTAACACAGTTATTTCTTTGAATCCAAAATTACACTTTGATAGTTTGAGTGTCAAGTTTGCCGCACTCAACCGTTGAAACACTTCTTCTAAAGCACTTAAAAATTCATTAAACGAATCACCATACACGATCAAATTGTCAATAAAAACTATCACATTTTTATACTTAAGACCTGCTAACACTTCATCCATTGTCCTTTGAAAAAAAGCTCCACTAGTTTTTAATCCAAAAGGTAATACGTTAAACTCGTATAATCCAGACGGTGTGATGAATGCTGTTTTGTGTTTATCTTTCTCCGCTATCGATAATTGCCAATAGGCGGAGTTTAAATCTAAATCTGCATAGAACTTCGCCCCATTCAGCTGTGTTATCATATCTTCGATGATAGGCAAAGGAAATGAATCTGTTATTACTTTCTTATTCAATTTTCTGTAATCCACACAAAATCTCCATGTATTGTCTGGTTTTTTAACTAGTACTACCGGTGATGCATACGCACTTCTAGATTTTCTAATCACATTATTTTCAAGCATATCATTAACTTGCTCACGTATAATTTTATGTTGTTCATTAGATATTCTATAAGGTGCTCTATGAACTGGAGTTTCATCTATTGTATCGATTGTGACTTCGACAATATTACACTTTCCTAACTCTTTTTTTTCGAACGCGAACGTCGACCGATATTTTGTTAATATTTTTAATAATTCAATTCGTTCTTTTACCGACAAATTCGAAGATAAATTAAATTCTTTTTCATTTGGTTTAGCTACCACTACTTCCCACAATCTACAATCATTTTTATCTACTAAATCAGAAAAATAAATATATTCATCCTTACTCAATTCACGTGAAACCTGTATTACCTGAAGGGTATTTTGGTTCACATCTTTAACATTAAAATCATTAATTTCATAATTTCTAATAAATTTACAAATATTATTTACAAATTGAACATGACCTTTTTTAAAATCTAATATTGCACCAGACTTCTGAAGAAAGTCTTGTCCGAGAATTAAATTTCTTTCAATTTTATCAACTACATAACAATTCTGTATATACACAACATGTTCAATCTCCAAACATATTTGTATTTTACCAATTATATTCATTCGATTACCATTAACGGCTCGGATTTTTATATCTTCAACCTTATGTATTGTAATATTTAATTGATTACATAATAGTTGAGATATTACAGACACTGAAGCGCCTGTATCAAGTAAAGCTGAGATAAATCTTTCTCTAATTTTAATTTTAATATTGGGACTACACTTACATATAATATTGTCTTGATTAATCGGCATCAATAATGTCCCAAGCTGTCTTACTGACGCCGGTTGAAGTTTGGGAAATTCCTTCCTCGCCCGTTGGATGAATCACCTCGATCCTGTGTTCTTCTTAAATTATATGGAGATCGATTGTTATTATTTAAGAATTTTCCTCTCGCGTTCCCGTAGTCCATGTTAGTTAACCTTTGAGAATCTTCCTTCTCACTCCTCGGTGGTGTTGTAGAATTTACTGGTATTTCTTGTGACATCTGTACGTTGTCTTGAAGATATAAATTTTCTTCCTGCTTTCCAGTGAACATTTCGTGCATCTGCATGATCGTTTCTTTTAACATTTTTTTATTTGTATAGATTTGAGACGCTAGTCGGCATTTATACGTGTATTTGCAATTTTTCAAATAATGATTTATGAAAATACTATCTGTTATTGTACCAGCTTTGTTTGCACACATGTCCAATGCATAATAGTAGTATATTAGCTCTTCATTGGCTTGTTGCTTCCGTGAATAAAAATTAGCCACATGATCTATTTCTCTGCCAAATTCTTCTATAAATCTTTTTCTAATTTCGTCGAACGTTTCGCATGTATCAATTATCGTTTTGTAAAAATACAACGCAGGTCCTTCTAAATATGTTTGTATAATTAGCCTCTTGCTTTCATCGTTGTATTTATGTAATGCCGCAATTACCTCGAACTGGGCTAAAAATTCACTCACCAAAACTGTCGAAATGCCAGAGTACTTATTTAAATTCATGGCTATTTTTATAATTTTCTTATATATATAACTTTCATAATTCTTTTATTTGCCGTAAAGCGTCGTCACTGTTTAGAGTCTTTCCTTTACTCCTGGTATTCAGATGGCTCTTGCCTTCTAAAATTTTCTTTCCGCTATACTCAGTGGGGTATATAGCTGAAATAATCTGAAAGAAAACAAAACACTACAACTGCGCGCGGCGCCTCCACCATCTGGGGTCGGTACCCGGGATGGACCTAATCTAACCTAGGGAGGTCTTCCTAATCAACAAAGGAAATATAACACAATTTTACTTTAAGTTACTTTTATTTAAGATGAATCTATTTTATAGGAAAATACAATGATAATTATTAGACTATTTTGGGGACGAAGCCCGCAATAGAATTCCCTAAGGAATCCCGTCAAGGAATGCTATGGAACAACCTTCCATATTCTATATATTTTACATTTTACAAATAAAATCAAATAATGGTGCCGATTCTGTTTCCACAAAATAAACTTAACTAGACTAAACTTGAACAAAATTAAGTTTATTCTTGTTTGCTATTCAGAAAACGAAGGACTAGACCAAAATTTAGTTTGACAGGACTATAATTATTTTAGTTACTCAATTTAGTTCAGGCTGCACATTTGGTATTCTGTTGCGCCTATTTTACATCAAATTCTGACTAAAATTTAGAGTTGTCGTACGTGTCGAGAGGTGTGGAATAAACTAAACTATGTAAAAAAGTGTCGCGACGAACGTGTAATTTGTTGTAAAGATGGAAGAGTTTATAGTTTCGGCGTTTATTAATTTTATATTATTAATAATTATCTTTAAACAGATAAGAGCAATATGTATATCATTCTCATAGATATAATGTACAAATTGACTTTTATTTTTTAAACTCTGCGCATTCCACTGTAAAATTCTTAGCTGATCCATAAATATTAAATAAAGATAGAAAA
Organism: Marasmarcha lunaedactyla; assembly: GCA_923062675.1. Classification (NCBI taxonomy): domain Eukaryota; kingdom Metazoa; phylum Arthropoda; class Insecta; order Lepidoptera; family Pterophoridae; genus Marasmarcha; species Marasmarcha lunaedactyla. The sequence continues at coordinate 10,234,990 of OV281346.1, read as the reverse complement.
TGACGCTACTTAGATTTTATATTTTCTATGAGAACATCTTTTATTAATTTGGAAGATATGATTATTTAGGGTTATTAATTTTGTAATAGAATTTGAAATTATACTAAAAATATCTTCACTGTTCAATAAAGTTAAGTTTATTTAATGTCTCTGTTGGATTCCTTTTTTTATTCAGGAAAAGATTATTTTCAAGTATGTTAGCAAACGAACTATTTAGATACTTAATCAGGATTTCTTTTATTTTTTGCTTTTTAACAGGGCATTGTCCAGAAATACTAATATGGTTTCCTTTGCAGTGGACACATACCTACTGCATTTTCTGATGCTATTTTACGTTCTTTGAAGTTATGATTTTCAGCACACATACAACTGAGTTTTTACAGTATTAAGCTAAGTGGCCATATTTTAAGCAATTGTAACATTGTTTTACTGGGGGTATATACTGCCTCACCGCGTGGCGCCAGCCGTGAAGATCAATGTATTCCGGCAGCACGTTTGAAGCAAAAATGATAATTACTGTGCGTGTTGGCTGCTCCACGCTTCTTCTATTGTCTCCTACTCTCTTTGTGATGCACTTCACGCAAAAATTTTTTCGGAAAGTGGAAATCATACTAAAATTTCTTATCAACATTATTAATGACGCCAGTTACTTCTGTTCCTGTTACTGGTTTTGTTGCTTTCATCAGATATTCACTTAAAAATGTTGTATTATTTAAAAAAGCTTTTCAAAATGTACACCTATTTTATATTTATAGATTGTAAGAATTTAATCCCTTTATTAAATCTCTTTAAAACTGTAGACATGGAAATTAAATCCCGCGTGCCTATTGGTCTCTTTTCATCGCCTGATTCTACAATTACTACAAAATATGTAAGAGTAGAATCCTCAGGATATCTTCTGCTATAATCAGATACATAGTAAGTAGGGTTTGTAGGTACTTCCTGAAATTGTCAGTATAATCTTCCGTTCTGGTCTTTTCCTCGGTACTAGCTTCACACTCCTCACCATCTGTCAACTTCTTCTTCTTTCGTTTTCCCATTATGTACAGTTATTAAAACACGAAAAGGTAGTAAAAATAAGTTAAAAATATAATAATTTGGAAAATAAAATTTAAATTGCCGCCTCTCTCTTTCGAGGTTCCCGCGCTTTTTTCCAACGTCAACCGTAATTTTATTTTTAAATTTGGCAAAATTATGGACTTTTGTGATCATTCGTTCATTTTTGTCTAATGACCACACTTCTTTACGTGATTTTTGGAAAATGGTGGCAACACCTGAGCATTTAATTTAGAAACGTCAAAACCAATTTAGTCCTGCCATTTCATAAACTAAATTTAGTTCGAAGTTAAAAACAGAATAGCAATTTGACCAAATTAAACTAAATTGGAAAAGTTTTAGTTATAGTTTAGTTTACTCAGTTTTCGGACAGAATTAGCATCAATGACAGACTTATAAGTTGCCAGTCATAAATGTCGGCAAGTTTGTTTGTGCAATAACCTCTTTTAATAAATACGGCACAAGCAAACGTTGCAGTACCACGAGGAGTGTGTTGGTTTGTCAGAGGAAGACGATGATTATTTTGAGTGTCCAGATTGCTCCTAATCAATTTTTTTTTGTTATTTTTAAGTCTTTACTGTGATTATTGCATTATTATTCTGTATGGATCTCAATAACCAAATATAAGAACGTTATTTTGTTTAATCTTGTTGATTAAAGTCTTAGGCTTTATTATCCTACCATAGTTTAATAAGGCCTAAACACAGTGTTTTTAAAAATGTTTTATTTTGACTACGTTTATGGCAGAAGTTGGCGTTTTTTGTTAATAATTGATAGTAATTTATATAAATGTTTAATCAACATTAAAATTTATTAAGTCGTATAAATAGTTTTTGATTTATTTTAATTGCCGCTTAGCTAGGCCTTATTGGCCGCACCTACCTTATTTAGAAGGAATATGTGCAGACCGAGTACAAGTTTCGAGAGACCTTTATTTCGTGTCGACTTTTGTGCGACACAACGTTGAGTTTCCTCAGTTTGTCTTAAGTTGTCGCTAGTCAAAGACAAACTGCAAAGAAAAACTAGCATTCGGCACAGTAAGACACTCACAATCCATTACAATATACGTGCACGTACCTGACTGCCTCTTCTTCATATATTCTAATTAGAGCGGTGCTCTCTGATGCGGCCCTCCTTTTTAGGGCCTGGAACATCGCGTTGCTGTAAAATATATCAAGTGTTATACTAAAATTTAAAAAATTCTTTTAGATTACTTAATACTCCACACAATCCACCACTGACCCCACCCTTTTAAAAAACGAGGTGTCATTCTTGAAGTTTTCCTAAGTTTTCATGCAAGCCAGTACCGAATACCAATATCGTTATAAGTACCTATTTTAACTATTAACTTACCGATTTGGGACCCAAGGAGTGGGTTCATGGGGATGTTCGCCAGCGACAGGGCCAGCGTGGCCATTCTTCAACGTCCAGTGTGCTGGGCACCTGTCGCTAGCGCAACGGAGGTAGAGGGAGTAGCCCTTCGTCCGCTTGACCACATAATAGTGGCCGTCTCTGCTGAACCATCTCGAACCTGCTTTGTAGGGCTCAATCTCCATATCTGTAACATACAAACAAAATTTCTATTAAAAGATTATTCAGTACTAAGAAGACCCACAACCTCAGAAGGTCGCAAGTTAAATGGCATGGCAAGTGTCCGTTCCCGCGTTTTAAAGGTCTTGCTACGCGATGCCTTTTTTTAGCGATTTTCTCATGGATATAAGTCCTTTGTCATTTATCTTGTCTATGTCAAGTCAAACGTGAATTGGTTGTTACTGGAACGCATCGTGTATTATTAGCTTTTGCCACGGATAAAACCATAGATTCGGAACGGTCAATTCATAGGAACGGTCAATTCGAGTAGTCTTAGACGGCTGCTCTTCTGACCTAATGGCAATAAATGCCGGGGTACCTCAGGGATCTGTTCTCTCTGCAACGTTATTCTTGCTGCACATTAATGACCTGCTAACCCCGGGCATTATTGGTTACGCTGTTGAGAGCACCTTTGTAGAGCGATGCATGCGATGCGAGCGAGTCTTCAAGAAATCCGGGCTTTGAGAGAGTCCATGATTGAGCTCTGAGAGAGATTGAGGTGGGTTTGGCCTTAAAGAAAGTGTCCGATTGGGGCGAGTCCAAATGGATAAATTTAACCCGTCTAAAACACAGGCGTGTTTATTCTCCGCCAAAAAGAGCAGTTTCAACCTAACGCCCACTTTCCAAAATGTTTCTGTATCCTTAACCAACCACCTAGGGCTTCTGGGCGTAACTATATTGTCCCAACTGTAAATCTGTAAATTTATTTTGAAAAAAATATACCCGTGAAGTTTCTTGCCAGTTCTTCTTCACGAAGGTTTTTTCGAACTGGTGGCAGAATCATGTTTTATTTGACGCCAATAAGAACAAGTAAGGTCAATGTTGAGAAATAAACATTTCATTTCATTTCATTTCAACTAAACTTCGGGCAACAAATTGTGTCCATGGCTCAAACTGCTTTAAAGAAGTTGGGAATCATCTCGAAGGTCCGACGGTACTTCAGCCCTGAATGGCTACTTAATTTGCACACAGCTCAAGTTCGATCTTGTATGGATTACTGTAGCCACCTTTGGGATGGTTCTGCAAAGTACAAACTAGAAGCGTTGACCGAAAAGCCCGAAAAATTATTAACAACTTTGACTTCACCACCAAAAAACTGCAAAGCCTCGACCATCGTCGGAATGTTGCCAGTTTAGCAGTCTTCTACAGATAACATTTTGGAGAGTGCGCGAATGCTCTTTTCGATCAGGTTGAACCCACACCCTTCTTGCATCGGACTACTAGACGCAGACAGACCTTCCATCCTTTCATGGTAGATATCCCAAGAAGTCGAACCAAACGCTTCGATAGTTCCTTTTTGGTGCGGGTCGCCAAGGTGTGGAATAAACTGCCTGCGTCTGTTTTTCCAGAAAAATATAGTCCTAGTTCTTTCAAGCGTCGAGTGAATAGGTTTCTCGTGGATAGACGTGTAACACCTACGTCTTCATCGTCACTTTCCATCAGGTGAGATAGAAGACAAACGTCTTAACCTTTTTCAATAAAAAAAAATCCTCAGGAACCTCATTATAAAAGCGTATACATTGACCCATGAATGAGTTAGTGACTATAAGAAGCCTACTATTATGAGCTGCCAGCATATTTCTTCCTCTTGTGTTAACATTGTGCAGATCTTTTTTTCCTTTGAACAAGGTTACGTTCTTTTTTACATACATTAAATTTTGTAAAATATGTTGTGAATTGAAAGTAAAAATGAATAAATTCTTACACTGTATGGTTTCAGAATGTGTAACAAAATAAAGTTTTTGAAAATATACATGATATCTACATACTGTTCTTGTATACTTTCAATATACACCGCCAGACTACACACTTTTTCGTCAGTCTTGACTTAGAACATTCAGGATTCAATACGTTCTTTCTAATAAGATTTTGGTTTTAGAGTCTGCTATCCTCCTATTTCTTACCTTCATGTTTTCTTCTCGTTGGAACTACTGGTACTGCTCATCGTTTTTTTCCCGAAATGAACTGTTTATTTATGACCGTTAAGGCCAATAGGCCTTCTAAATTTCACCGAACTTTGTAGCCTAGCGCTGAGGGTGGAACATAAACTACTCCTACATCCGATACGTCTAAGAGCACGGACTTCGGCTTAGGACGTCGCGTAGATATTGAAACTGGCTAGGAAACCCTTCCTAGAAACTTTTTAACGAGTTGTATAGATAATGGTTAGCCTGGCTGGGATGCACAAGTGGGACATTTACTGCCCAAGGTAAAGATAAAGTAAAAACTATGTATAAAAATATAATGGACCTAGCATTAAATAACAAAAATATAGCTTATTATCAATGATGAAAATGATAATTTATCAACCAAACATCATTTGAGTCGTATGTCTTGTATTATAATAAGGTTATAATAATAGGTGATTTAGCAGACATATTTTCAAATTGAACTCGTCGGCTGTTTCAGTTGTGGTCATGAAACATATCTGCCAACTTTGTATTTGGTTCACTGGTTCTCAACTTGATCAAATATATCGTCAATGCGGTTTTAGGTCTTTTACTCCTTACACGCAGAGAAGGAGTTTCGTCGAACTATCTATTAATATCGACGTTTCGACCAGTCAGAAAATAAAGTTCATGTGGATCCATCCTGTCAATATTTTCAAAATCTACTCTTCCGCCTTCAGGTACAGATTTTAAAATCTTCATCATATCCATGATCTGAGCTTTGTCGAAATCATGACTGACATTTGGTGCTGACAACATAATATCCAAATCATTCAGTATCAAATGTTCTTCACGAATACGTGCAGCTGGAGGTACGTAGTGATTAAAATCATGCAGCAAGCGAACTGGTAGCGCCATGGGTTGATCTCTTGGTTCTACAGGATTTACCGGTGGTTCATTCACGTTCTCTCTCTCACTAGAGGAACGACACAAACTTGGCGTTATTAAATAGTATCTGAAACAAAAGTATTCAGGGTCTCACACATATATCTTCAATAACCTAAACCCTAGTCTTTATTAAGTTTATGTTCAGATTAGTTCAATCACAACTAAAATTGCATTTTGATTTAATAAAAAAAAGTTACATTAAAAGTAACATTATTATAAGTATTTTTATACCCAATTATACAGGGTGCAAGCAGTTTGCAAAAAATATCCTAGATCCAGTAAGTGTAAAGCATTCGATTACAAGAAATCATATTTCTTTTGCACTCATATTCTATTTATAAAGAAACGAATAAATAAACATCTTAATGTTCTCTCGCTCACACAGGTTTTAACAAAGGGATAAGGATCGCTGGCCAACACAAGTAACTGTGGCAAACTAGCTTGCTAGCTACTTACGTGCGATGAAAGGTGCACACATTTCACACAAAAGTGCATCACTATGCATTATGTTGCTTTCTCGGTCACACAAGTGCTAACAAAGGAATAAGGATCGCTGGCCAGCCTGTGTAACTCTGGCAAACTCGCTTGCTAGCTACTTACGTGCGATGAAATGTGCACACATTTACACAAAAGTGCATCTTTAACTACCTGCGATAAAAAAGGAAATAAAAGCTTTTTCTTACAACTAATTATTAGCTTATATCTAAATTTATGCAGGATATATTTTTTTGATTCCATAGGAGAAAATATTGAATATGAGATGTTCTTTCAATTAAACCATGTGGCAAGCTTGAGGGCACACTATCATTTTTTTGGACCAAAAAAAACATTCCTCCTTAGAAGACTAATTAGAAAAGAACTTAGATTCGCATTTAATCACCAATTTCAGTCACCCACTTTAATTGAACCGGTGTTCCATCTGGTTCAGCAGCCAACAACACTGATATTCTTAAACATATAAAATATTGAATCTAGGTAAAAGTATATGTTTGAAGCTTTCAGCGCTAAACCCATGGGGACAAGAAGCTCATCGCCTTAATTCATGCCCTTAGTTTTTGGTTTCATATTAATTATCTTTTGCATTATTTTAGGTTTGGTTTCTTAACATAGTTACGCTAAGATTTATATATTTAAATACAATATACATCTAAAGCTCATTTTAGCCGTACAAGCCTATCCAAAAAAAAAAAAAAAGAAGGCAAGTAGATGTAAACGGGGCTACTGATTGAAAAATAAACTCTATTCTTGTCTATGGTGTGACATCAATTATCGGGGCGTGCAATACGGTGGTGTACATTATCGGCTCGTACCGATATTGCACGGCATAATAAAACACAACACGTATTGCACACCACGATAATTGATGTCACCAAATATTTGGTGTCACCAATTATCAGGTCGTGCAATACGGTGGTGTACATTATCGGCACGTACCGATATTGCACGGCATAATAAAACACAACACGTATTGCACACCACGATAATTGATGTCACCAAATATTTGGTGTCACCAATTATCAGGCCGTGCAATTCGGTGCTTCGTTTTATCGTGTTGTACATTACGGTGTTGTAAAATATGGGTTCCCATAGTTTGTAAACATTGAGCGTTGACTTGTCATAATATGTTCACTAGCCCCACTATCTATCAACAACCTCTTGTCACTCCCAGTAATGTAAATCCCAGTTGTCATTGCCGTCCCTGTCACTATTATAAATGCATTGGATTTATCACTTGATTGTTGTCGTCCTTGTCCCTTATGGCTGGTTTACACGCGTTAAGTGGTTAAGTTGGTAACTAAATTTTAACTAAATTTTAAGTTAAAAGTTGTGTGTAAACAGTCAATTAAGTGACAAGTGGTAACTTAAAATTTAGTACGCAAGTGATTAAGTAGATTAGGATTTGTTCTATTTTTCGTATAAGTGGGTGGGCGGGGCTTCTCAATTAACACGTTTGGACGTGATTTTTTAGTTCAGTGCATTAGTTGACAAAGCTGGTGGCGGCAAGAGCTCGTATTTATGTTGCATTTAATCGTTTTTTTTATAATGGAGTAGAGTTGGGTTTCTACTTTAAAATTTGTGGAAGAATATTTAAGGGTGTTCACCAATCGATCGACCGTCGACCGGTCGACGACACCACCCCTTGTGTTGGTAAGTCTGCCAACCCGCAGTTGGCGTGATGGCCACAATTATCTGACACCACCCCTTAGTTGGTAAGTCTGCCAACCCGCAGTTGGCGTGATGGCCTACAATTGTCTGACACCAACCCTGAGTTGGTAAGTCTGCCAACCCGCAGTTGGCGTGATGGCCTACAATTGTCTGACACCAACCCTGAGTTGGTAAGTCTGCCAACCCACAGTTGGCATTATGGCCACAATTATCTGACACCACCCATGAGTTGGTAAGTCTGCCAACCCGCAGTTGGCGTGATGGCCTACAATTATCTGACACCAACCCTGAGTTGGTAAGTCTGCCAACCCGCAGTTGGCGTGATGGCCTACAATTGTCTGACACCAACCCTGAGTTGGTAAGTTTGCCGACCCGCAGTTGGCGTGATGGCCTACAATAGTCTGACGCCACCCTTGAGTTGGGAGAGGCTGATATCCCTCTAGAGATTATTAAGGGTACCTAATTAGTAAAGGTACCACACCAATCGATCGTCCGTCGATCGACGTCGACCCGTCGACGTAAGAAATTTAGAAAAATACATAATCTTGCAAAGATTTTAATTTCCGAATCAAATTCTTCTCTAAATTTGTCCAAAATCACGTTTAAAACATTATATCTAAGTACAGAATTGACGAATTCCTTGACATTCATCACTGCTCATCTTCATTGAACTTATGAACTTAACTACTTAATCCGTTTGTACACACAAGTGACATGCAGTAACTTAAAATTTAGTTAAAATTTAGTTACCAACTTAACTACTTAACGCGTGTAAACCGGCTATTACGCTGAGGACAATTTGCCTTCAAGTGTCCCACATTGCCACAAGAGAAACATTTACGTTTTTCTTTATTCTCACTTTTACACTCCTTTGTAATGTGTCCAAGTTTCCCACATTTGTAACATTTCTTTACACTTTTGTGCTTGGAATACAGTGCTATGCTCTCTTTCTCTTTGCTTCTAGCTTTTATCCTCTCTTCTTCTACGAGTAATCGAGAAACCAGATCATTGTAGTTCTGTTTACTTGAATCCACCGACTCCCAAGCCGAGATGAAATGACTGTATGCCTCCGGTAGAGATAACAAGACTTTAGTCATTATAAACTGTTCCGATATCTTTTCTCCTGCCTGCCTCAATTGAAAAATCATTTCTTGTATTTTGGCTAAGTGTACTGCCAAGTCTCCATCTTCAAATTTGTATTGCAAAAACTTTTGCTGCAGCATCAATGTACCTGTTGCGCTCGTCGCCTCGTACACACTATGCAGTTTTCGCCACATGTCAACTGCACTTTCGCATGTAAGGATGTGCACCATCGCCGCCTCACTTACTCTATTGACAATTAATGTTTGCGCCTTGGCATCCTTTGCCACCCAAGCTGCAATTTCTTTACCCGTGGGTTCGCAATTCTTTGGCTTTTTCTCCGTCCCACTCACAACCGAGTATAGCTCAGCTCCTTTTAATGTTACGGCCATTTGGAACTTCCATACGTTCCAATTCTTATGGCCCTCCAACTTAATAGCCGAGTTGGACGCCATGGGCATCGTGTGTTGATCCATTTTTGTTATTTATGCGTAAGCCCGCAGCCTGATGCCGTGATAATAACCACCACACGACCTCCTTCAGACGCCGCCAATAATAACTCACTAGCTGGAGTTGTTATTTATTTATCGCCGACCACGCCGCCGCCGCCGCGTTCACAACAACGTAACGCCGGCACCCGGTGATTTTTTTTTTTACCCCACAATATACCAGTGATCTTCACCTAAAATAGAGTTATGGACAGCTGGGCCCATAACCTGTTAGGACTTGAAAATAAACTCCCAGTGATTTTATGGTAGTACACTTTTATTTACTGTTGAAGATTCACAATAGTGATTACTTGGTGAAATCTTAACAAATACATTCAAGATTAAAATAAAGTACCTTTACTCAGAGCTGCATCGGATTACTAATTTTAAGCATTAACGGAATTTATTTATTACAATTATGAAAAACTATGTAGGTAACAAAATCGCAATTGTCTTGCACGTGTTTGTAATGCAGACATTACATTAGAAGCTACATAACTGCGTGAGACGTGAGATTTTGAATATAAGAATTCATATATGAAAATATAATGTAGGTGCTCCGGCCAATAATAATAGGTCCATAATAGTGAATTCTCCAAAGCCTATGTTACTAACCATTTCAATACCTGTTACTAAACAAACGGCACAATCGGATGGCCTGCGAGAAAGATTTTTTTCGATTTTTTTTTGGCTAGGACATTTAAAAATTGTATTTACCAAAAAAGCTATGCAAAATTTAAAATTCAAGATATTTTATAACACCATGGAATAGAAACGAAACTTGAACGCATTTATCTCAAATAAAGTCATCAAAATGAATTATTTAAAAGGCTAAATAAGTTGATGCAACAAAAACAACAACTTATTAGTTTTAGATTATTTGTTTCTTTTTCGTTTTTTTTAAATCTCTAAAAATGAATCTTATTTGTATGGTTGACACTTGACCCTATTGATTGATGCCGTAAAAATAGAGGGTGTAATTTTTTCGGATAATTGTTAGTTCGATACCCGGGCGTGACAAGCTTACTTGAAAGTAATGAATAATTGCTTGAATGTAGTTTCTTGTATTCTTCTTTTTGAAAAAAATTTTTTTTTCTAAGATTAAAGTTATCTCCAGTATTTAGAGTACTTTAGGTGGTATAGCAAAATTCCACCCTTTATACAGATTAGTGAAATGAGCTCTTATCTTATAACAACGAAACTTTTTACGATACAATTGTCACGTTGATGACGTTGACATTACAAGCGAGATGGACTTGTTTTGAAACTTTTTATTGCGGTGGTTTCTTGTATTATCGTTATTATTTTGGTATTTGTTGTAGTAAAGGAATGCACAACGTAGCCTTATGTTAATCATGAATTCAACATTACTAAAATCGAGATTCATACTCAATAAATTCATCTCGGCGAAATTCTTCTCAGTATCTTCTGCGGCTCTCGGTCACAGATGGTATGTTGATGCCAATTACCTAAAAAAATACCAAGGAGTAGCAATTTACGGAAAAGAACATTTTGAAAAGTACTTTAAAGCTATATACAATGGACAGCTTAAGCCGAAGGAGAGAAAATGCAGGAATATGTTTTTGAACTTCGGCCCTCAGCATCCCGCCGCTCATGGAGTGCTTCGATTAGTTCTTGAATTGAACGGGGAAATTGTTGTACGCGCTGATCCTCACATAGGCCTCCTTCATCGTGCTACAGAAAAGTTAATGGAAAACAAACATTATCTACAAAACCTACCTTACATGGATCGCCTTGATTATGTCTCGACGATTGCAAATGAGGTTGCCTACGCTTTAGCTGTAGAAAAATTGCTTAACATCGAAGTTCCACCAAGGGCAAAGGCTATAAGAGTCCTCTGTTCGGAGATTTGCAGAATTGCTAATCACATGTTAAATGTTTCGGGCACAGTTTTAGATGCAGGTGGTATTACTCCGTTCTTTTGGATGTGTGAAGAGCGTGAAAAAATATACGAGTTCTTTGAAAGACTTTCTGGGGCACGTGTCCATTGCGCTTACGTCCGCCCGGGCGGTGTGTCTCAAGATATACCTATCGGTTTCCTAGACGACATATACGATTTTTGCCGCAAATTAGAAGAAAGATTCGATGAAACCGAAGACTTAGTTTCGACTAACAGAATATACCTCGCTAGAACTGTTGGAATTGGTCAATTTTCTGCTCATAAGGCCATAAGTCTTGGTTTTTCAGGACCAATGCTCCGATGTACAGGTGTGAAATGGGACCTAAGAATCGCATTTCCTTATGATGACTATGATCTTTACGATTTCGATGTACCTCTTGGAACATTTGGCGACAGTTTCGATCGCCACTTATTAAGGCTGGAGGAAATGAGACAGTCACTTCGTATAATTGATCAGGTAATCAACTCGATTCCCGAAGGAGAAATAAAAACTGACGATAGTAAAATATGTATGCCCACAAGAAAGGAGATGAAAACGTCGATGGAGTCTCTTATACATCACTTTAAGTTATGTACTGAAGGTTTTCCTGTCGCCCCTGGAGCCACTTATACATCGATAGAATGTCCAAAAGGTGAACTGGGTATATATATGGTTGCTGACGGTACGTCGAAGCCGTATCGAGTCTATCTAAAACCGTGTTCACTAAACCATTTACTTGGAATGCCGTATTTTTGTAAGGGATCTATGTTAGCCGATATAGCTGTAATTATAGCGAGTATTGATGTCGTTTTTGGTGATGTTGATCGCTAGCTTCTTTTATAATTTACCAAAACTTATAATAAGCTTCTTTAAATTGATTCCCTATTGCGTACTTAATAAAGATAAAACATTTAACACCGTGTCTGAATTCTGTACGTAAATAGATAGATATGGAGGTAGTTAAGAGCTAGAGTATTCATTGAATCCCAGGATCCAATTTCCCATTTTCCAATCCGGAAAATTTCAGGATTGACTATCCCCGGAATTTTCGAGATTAAGCAAATCTATTTAAAATGTGATAAAATTATTGCACGAAACGCGTAAAATAAATTCGGTATGTAAAGAAGAACCTAATTCTTATTCGAAACCATTGCGAGACATCAGTTTTTTATAAATTTTCCCAAAAAATTTGTTCAAAAAAAAGTAACTCATAATTACCTATACAGTGTGTCCCAGGGAGGAGTGACCGGCCAAAGTGGGTTGATAAGTTACGTAAAATTATCGATAATAAACATTAGCTGAGAGCAATATCGACAAGAGTTTATTTTTCTGTCATTTCTTTTTTTTTTGCAAGACGACTTTTTGCTCTATTTTTGAAATATTTTGGTTGTTTTGAGTTTATTTGCCATTCTGATTTTTTGATTTAATTGTTAGTACTGTCACTTGCCTGCTCAAACTCTAAAAATTAATAAAAAATAAAAAAACGGGATTGGGGGGAAAAAAGGGATCCCCTCTCCATCACCCGCTGGCGACGGAGAGGGGAGGTGAATGGAAGAACAGTTGGGTTTTTACCTGCGTTATCCTTTTTTGGACCACATGATTCAAATAGTCGTATTTCGAAAAGTATTAGTAATAACTTAAAGCGAACTAAATAACTCAAACGAACTTCGCAAGTGAAGTTCAATCACTATTATATGAAGTCACTTCATTCGAAGGCAAAAAGACCTTTATCTAAAATTGGAAGAGTGTAAAAACGCGCAAATGTCTGCGAACTAGGAGTCCATCCGACGGTTTTCTTTATTAATTCCAGTGAAAGTCCCGCAGCACTCGCCGTGGACGTGGCGGCGTGCCACGTGCTGTGCGCGCTGAACGTCGCCACGCTCACGCCGCTCTCCGCCAGCACCTGCTTTATCCATCTACTGATGGTTTGAGTAGTCGCCGCCTTGTGTGGAGCTTTCACTGTTATTAATAACCTATCTACAGAATTTCTCACATCCTTAGTTATCATTAAATAGTCTTTTAATTTGGTCATTAAGATAATTAAAACTGCCGGTATTTTTTTTTTATTGAAAAAGGATTAGACGTTTGTCTTCTATCTCACCTGATGGAAAGTGATGACGAAGACGAAGGTGTTAGAATGTCTATCCACGAGATACCTATTCACTCGACGCTTGCAAGAACTAGGACTATAGTTTTATGGAAAAACAGACGCAGGCAGTTCATTCCACACCTTGGCGACCCGCACCAAAAAGGAACTATCGAAGCGTTTGGTTCGACTTCTTAGGATATCTACCATGAAGGGATGGAAGGTCTGTCTGCGTTTAGTAGTCCGATGCAAGAAGGGTGTGGGTTCAACCTGATCAAAAGAGCATTCGCGCACTCTCTAAAATGTAATCTGTAGAAGACTGCTAAACTGGCAAAGTTCCGACGATGGTAGAGGCTTTGCAGTTTTTTGGTGGTGAGGTCAAAGTTGTTAATAATTTTTCGGGCTCTTCGGTCAACTGCGTCCATCGCTTCTAGTTGGTACTTTGCAGAACCATCCCAAAGGTGGCTACAAGATCGAACTTGAGCTGTATACAAATTAAGTAGCTGTTTAGGGCTGAAGGACCGTCGGAACTTCGAGATGATTCCCAACTTCTTTGAAGCAGATTGGGCCATGGACACAACTTGTTGCCCGAAGTTTAGTTGGGACGATATAGTTACGCCCAGAAGCCCTAAGTGGTCTGTTAAGGGTTTCATCAAGGGTCAGAAACATTTTGGAAAGTGGGCGTTAGGTCGAAACTGCTCTTTTTCGCATAGCATAAACACGCGTGTGTTTTCGACGAGTTAAATTTGACCAAGTTGGACTTGCCCCAATTGGACACTTTCTTTAAGGCCAAATCCACCCACTCAATCATGGACTCTCTCAAAGCCCGGATTTCTTGAGGACTCGCTCGCGCATTGGACATGTATCTCTCGGGCCACGCCTCGGGAACGTGCCCCGGAGAGTCTCGCTGCACCAAAGGTAAGGCGATGCAGGTGCCGCTCCCTGAAAGGAGAAAGTACGATATTCATACGACATTACAAAGGTACACAGAATTGCAAACCAAGGCTGTAAGGGCCAATATGGAAAAACTAAAATACCTTCAGCTCTGTCTTTTATGATCTTTTGAAGACATTTTAATATCAGGGGAAAAGGTGGAAACATATAGAAAAAGGTATCCCGCTTTACCGTGAAAGCATTTACGGTAAGTGCATCAGGATCCGGTTTCCGAGATATATATCTTTTACATTTAGCATTGGTACGAGATTCGAAAAGATCTATGTCCAGCTTAACGAATTTGCTTACTATAATTTTAAATGCATTATTACTTAATGACAATCCTATATCAGTATTAACTTTTCTTGATTTTTGATCTGCTTCTATGTTATCTTTCGTCTTTATTTATGAAGCAATTAACCAAATATTCCGCATCTCGCACCATTGCCAAATTTCACGTGGTAATTCATTTAAATGGGGGTACTGTATACCACCCATACGATTGATACAGCTTAAAGCTGTTGTTTTATCAACGCGTAAGAGTATTGAACAGTAATTATATTTTTTTGCAAAACATTTTTATCCACCTATACCTATAAAATATACCACCAATAGTTCCAAATCATTTATATGATACTCCATTTCTTTACCAGACCAATTTCCGTTAACTCTCTGACCATTACAATAAGCACCCCAGCCCGACCTAGATGCATCAGTGAATATTTCCATAACATAAGTTATAGTTTTATGGGAACTAAAGTTCTTGAAAATGTTTGCCGTCTACCATTGTAAATCAGGTATAATTTCTAGGGATGGTTTAAATTTGGCGTCATATACATTATTGAATTTTTGCAAAGTAAGAAACTTTTCACGTTCAAGACATTTGGTGTACAACCAACCATACTTTATAGTGGGGCAAGCAGCTGTTAGCATACCAATGAATTTTGCAAATTTCCTTTCAGTGCTATAAGGAACCATTAAAAACTTTTTTGCTAAACAATCTATGTTTCGACGTTTTTCGTTTAGGGTACTAATGAGCTTTTATCCTTGTTTATCATGAATCCCAAACATTCTAATAGTTTTATTGTTTCTCTGACATTTAGCAAGCAATCTTCACATGTAAACCCTGTGCATAAAATATCATCTAAAAATGTTACGGATTGGAAACTACGTTTTTCTTTCCATTATTTTTATATTAAATCTTAAGAATTTTCGCTGATGGCGATTAATAGGAACTAATAAGTAAGATTCTTTGAGGTCTATTGTAGCCATAACTCTTGGATAATTTTTGACGCTGTCCTAAAATTTTCCATCTTAAAATGATATTTTTTGACAAATTAGTAAAATGTTTTTAAATTAAGTATAAAACGTTTGCTGCTATTAGATTTTGGGGCTAAAAATATACTCGAAATATACTGATCTGTATGCGGTTTACATTTTGAGATTGCTCCTGAACTCATAAGATTTTGTATAGTCCTATGCATAAAAATTCAGAGTCATACAACGATTGGAGTTATTCAATATGATTCCGTTTTTCTTTTATATTAAAAATAGGAATAAAAACATTGTTAATATCACGATTTTTACGTAAATTCTAATGTAAGCGACCATAATAGTTTATACGCTTTTGTAATTTTCCATTAAATACTTCATCACCCTCAAAAATGCCTAACAACAGCACATATGTTTAAATGTTAATATGATGATACATATTAAGATTTAGTTTCCATAATATTAGCTTCATATGGAAAAGTCTCCATAAAGTAGTTGATTTATAAAGCTTGATTTGACTTGTAACTTAAGTTCTTGTCAAGGTGGTGATGGTGGTTACAACATTAACGACTGCACCCCTGTACCACCCAGATGAGATCTTAAACAATACAAACTCTTCTATTTATACTACCTATAATTTTATGTTTAGAAAAATCACGAAAACCTATACCTATACAAGAAGCGTTTTGTTTTGATCAGTTTGTTTTACCTCCCGTAATTTTTATTACGATACATAGTAGAATATATTGATTGTGACTAAGTTAAGCAAGTTTTTTGTAATATAATTTTTAAATATAGGAAATTATAATCACTTTTGAATGTAAGGACTCATTTTTATGTAAGGATATTTTTTTTATGTTCCTCATAGTGAAAATGATTTATTTATCACTGAAGTCCTTATCCTTGGCTGTGTAGCTTTTGCCTTTGCCGGCGAGTTTGAGATAGAAACGTAACTTGAAAACGAAACCGTTTCGTTACTGTTGGACTTGTGT
The DNA here is from genome assembly GCA_923062675.1 of Marasmarcha lunaedactyla. Classification (NCBI taxonomy): domain Eukaryota; kingdom Metazoa; phylum Arthropoda; class Insecta; order Lepidoptera; family Pterophoridae; genus Marasmarcha; species Marasmarcha lunaedactyla. The sequence continues at coordinate 10,218,589 of OV281346.1, read as the reverse complement.
TGGCTGTATGGCTAAGACCTTGTCTGCTTTTACGAGCGTTTTGGACTTGTCACTTGTATGTGTGTGGGTGCCTTGGTTTTGTTCTGATGATTAGCGATTATTTTAGTTATTTTTTTCGACCTCGACTGTCTATTGGACTCAAATAATTCAAAACGTGACTTAATAAGCCTTTGTGCTTAAGGATTCTGATAGATCGCGCTTACGACGACTTATTGCTGTGATTTTTGGACTATGATTAAGCTTTGTTGTTTGGAATAGCTTTGTCTTGATAACGTTATCATGGAAGACAGAATTACACGAATTCAATGCATAAATTTTAGGTACGCACTATGTTAAAGATATTGATGAACATTTACGTGTCATTATTATCATGGTATGTTGGTGATAGCAGTAATTACCTATGTAAATGTAGGTAACTTGAAATTATAACCTCAAAATTAGTACTTATTGAAAATGCAATTATTATTGTTCCTAGACATGCTCCATAATATATATTTTTGAAAGTGGATCCTGAACTTATGGCCTATAGTTTTAGATATTTTGGACTTCTAAACGCTCCACTTTAACTCTAACTAAAACCATGTATGGCGATCTGCCAATATCTTTCTATAATTAAAATGTTTAATAAAATTAAAACTTACCTTCGTTTTCTTCTGAATCTGAAGAAGAGGACAATACACAATCACACGGCGTCGATATTTCGACTTATTTTCTAATTTACGAATTTTATTTTTATAATATTCGATTTAACCAGCCTTAATTTTAAATGAAATATTTTTTTATAAAGTAAGAGAATTATAATAAATAAAAAGATAGATGTGCTCGTTGCCACACACGAAAAAACAATGAGATCCGACTCGAGTCCAGTGTTCACAACCTGAAGCCAGGCAGTTATCGTACCAGGGCCGTAAAATTATCGTATATGGATCAAAATTATCGTATCCATCAGGAAAATGTCTAAAATACTTTAAAAAAATCATATGAAACGTGACAATAATACGTTGCAAATGATTTACAGCTTAAATCTTGTAAACTTGTGTTGTTCAAATGGAAAAAAAATAATAATTCAAATTAAATGTTCAACGTATGGCACAGACCTGAGCTGGGCCCTTGTCCACCTCGAGTGTGATGAACGCGCTAACATTTCGAATTTATAAAGAAGAAAATAATGTTAAAGGATATAGACACATGAAAACAAGCATATTTTTTAAAAGTTTAACTAAATAGATTCTATATTTGCGATAACAGAATACACAAATATTAATGAAACTTAACATTTTATATACAATTTTCAATCTTTTCCGTCAATTCATCAGAATGGAAATTATCGTACAATCTGCGTACGATAGTCGTGTACCATCGTACATCGTACGTAGTTATGAAATTATCGCACATGTACGATAATTATCGTACGGTTCCGAACGCTGCTCGAGTCGCGGGAACTGCCAAAGGTGGGAAGGATCTTTTTTCTTAATTTACCCCCTCTTAATTATGTGCGTAGTGTTGCCAGTATGATAAAAGGACTACCTGGTATTTTTATATCTGAAGAATGAAGTGAATGAAATACAATAATAATGTTTATCGGACATTTTTCGGTATGTTGACTTAAAAAATAAAAAATTTACCATTTTTTCGTTAGAATTTCAAGTTTATCCTTAACATTCAACCCCGTTTTTTATATTTTATTAATTTTTTGAGTTTGAGCAGGTAAGTGACACTAATAACAATTAAATAAAATAAAGTCACAATGGCAAGTGACGTGTTATTTCGCAAAGCTATTCTTTATTTTCTTAAAAGCAGAAGTTTCAGTAATTTCTTTATGAAAACTTTCTCATTGTTACTATTTCGGTATAGCATATAATTTATTGTCGATTGTAGCTATCGACGTAATGCAGATATTATTTGATTTTCCATCACCACTAGCGTAACAAATTGGCAATGTAGCATTTGAGTAGCATAGCGCGTGCGGCGGCGGGCTCACTGGCTCGCACACCTAACTACACAGCGAAGCGCCCGGGTTTGATGTGGATGATAATGTACACATGTGTTGTGGGTAACGTTGGAAGGTATGATCAATGAAAATAATAAACAAAAATAATTAATTGTAACACTTACACATTAAATCTTCAATTGTTCGAAATGTCCGCCGTTTGCAATGGTACACAAATTATAACGACGTATAATATTGTTATTTAACCGTGCAATAAGGTCACTGTTTGTTGTTAAACTTTTTAATTTATTAAACGCTAAAATAATCCGGTTTTTAGGTTCCTCTACGGTATTCACGGCTGTCGCGTACACTTCACTTTTCACAAACCCCCAGATAAAAAAATCCATTAGAGTGAGATCCGGGGACCGTGGTGGCCATCATACTGGTCCAAATCGACCAATCCACTGCTGTCCAAACATTTCGGTGAGTAGCTCTCTGGAAGACATCACTGAATGTGGAGGAGCTCCGTCCAGTTGGTACCATAAATGCCGATAATCGGGTAAGGGTAGTTCTTCGGTATATTCAGCAACGGGACCGGATAATATCTCCAAAAAATTTGCCGCGTTAAGGGTGCCGTCAATAAAAACAGGGCCAATAATCTGGTCCCTGTGTATACCAGCCCACACATTAACAGAGAAGCGGTACTGACGCTCTGACTCCCGAATCATGCGTGGATTTTCAATACTCCAGTATCTGAGATTTTGTTGGTTCCATATGCCATTGCGTGTAAATGTGCTCTCGTCGATCCACAGGACATTTAATAAAAAAATTGGGTCGTCAGTAACTTTGTCAAGTATCCACTGGCAGTGAATACGCCTGACTGGCAAATCCCTTCTTAAAGGGGCTTGACCTTTTTTTATTTGTACAGTTTGCGTTTATTCCTTTTTAAAATGTTATGCACGGTTCTATGGCAAACTCTAAACTGGCGTGCGGCTCTATGCAGACTCGATGTGGGGTTGCGGTCAAAATAGTCAAGAATCTGTTGCTCGTGCGCAGTAGATTTCTGCTGCGGTGGGACTCCCTCCTGATGCGCTGCTAATGATTTGTTTTCCCGTGCCCGTTGTACTGCCAATACTATGGTGCAAGCGTTCCTAGGGCACGCGCGGCTGTCTCCATACCTTTCTCGGTAAGTTTGCAGAGCTAGAGCTGCGTTTCCGTGGGATTCCCCGTAGCTTAAAATCATGTCAGTGTATTCTGACGCCGTGTATGTAGCATGAGGCATTGTGGACGTCTTACGTACTTACAAAATAATTAAAAACTACTCACAACACTAAACCTAAAATACTCAGTTATGTGTCCTATCACAATAAAAACTTAACATTTGTAAATGGGACGCGTGAGCGACAATAATCTGTGCTGAATTGCGCAACGTGCACCCCGGATGCAACGCGTCTTCGCACTAAACAAAGTAAAAATTGTGCCCTTGACCTAATTAGCCGAGCCGCCGCCGGCGCAAAAGCAACATATTGATCTATTTCTATTTCTGTTACGCTTATTACATTAGAGTGAGATAACCGTGATCTGTACTTTCTTTTAAGGAAAGATTTAGTAACAGAGACTTCCTTGTTTCTATTGCAAACTTACGACGCGAACCGGCAACATCGCGTCGCTCGCGTGAATTTTGTCGTTTAGATAACTATGTATGCCTACAGTACAAACTTACGATCAGGTGATCGGGAAGATACAGAGTGTTTAAATGAAATTAAGTAAAAACTAAAAAGCATTCCTGTGACTAAACTATTGCTTACATTGATCTGATTTTTGTTGTGTAGCCTGATAATGATAAACAAAATATGTGGTTTCATTTAACGCCTCTCGCTTTTATCAACATTGTATATGACGGCGAATAGCATCAGCGTTGAAGTTGTCAACCGATGTCACACGACGTGGTTGCCGTTTTTCGGCGTACGAAGCTTATTTTCCTGCATGCCGCTTGTACGGTGAGCTTCGGTACTAATTTTTGAAACAGTAGGTTCACTAATTCTTAATGCGGCCGCAACACGCTCTCGCACTTGCGACAGTGGTAATAGCGGGCCACCATTTAGATACTCTGCTTCAAAGTAATTACGAACCTTGATCACCAGTTCTCTCGCCTGCCTTTTCAGAACAGATCCTTTCGGCATTTTGATATTTGACAGCTGGGCAGCAATCAACACGGAGGAACATAAAATACACAACGTAACGTATGGATAATGTGAAAAAACTCAGCGAACAGAAATGTAGTGACTAGCACGACCGTCTTGTTGCGAGTGACAGATTAAAACAAACACAAATGGCGGCAAAAATATATTTGAAAGTGTTTGTTGTATTTGTCTTTGTTCAAAATGTAATAAATATATGCGATCGATATCATTAGAGTAAGTGCGTCAATTATGGACTAGGTCTGTAATATGGCCTACCGACATTTCTTGACAAACGTCCTTTGTATCGAGCCAAAGGTCAGCGCTCGCTAAGCGTTACCCCTCCCGCAGCTCGCTAGTCGCTTGAAAACCGGCAGAGAGTGCGAACGTAGTCACGGGAGCCATTTTTCGTTTTTATCGTCGCGCGATGTAATTTTGTAACTAAATTCATAAGCTCATAATTTTAATAAATATTACTCTTTGTGAAAGTGGATTTAACCAGAGGAAAGGTGAGTTATTTTATAATCATTCATATTAAATTGCAATATCCAATAGTTTTTATAATTTTCTGCACCACAATATTAACCTAAAAATGTATGTGTATTATAATATGGACCACCGGCATATTTTATATATGGACTAGTGGTCCATATTACACACAGCCCCTTATATATATTTTTTTTAATGTTTTAGGATGGCATCAACAACAACAAAAAAGACCAGACAGACATGGGGTAAAAATGCTATGGCAGATGCAATTAAAGCTATACGAGAAAAGCAAATGGGCTTCTTGAAAGCATCGAAAACATACGGAGTACCTAAAACTACACTTATACGCTTGTCAAAAATAGAAAACCAATCACTTAGCGACATTACAAACAAAAAGCTAGGAAGAAAATCGACTTTGCCGAGTGAATTGGAAGATGAATTAGCTGATTATATTCTAGAAATGGAAAAATCTGGATTTGGTCTTACACGTAGGGATATCAGATCTTTGGCCTACCAGCTAGCAGAAAAAAATAACATAAAGCACAAGTTTTCACAAGATAATGAATCAGCGGGAAGATCATGGTTGAGGTTATTCCTCAAGCGCCATCCTAACCTATCCTTTCGTCGTCCAACGGGCACATCAATCGCAAGAATGAAAGGCTTTAACAAAGAAAATGTAAACGCATTTTTTGACTTATTGGAGAGCTCTTTGAACGAAATCCATTATCCTGCAACTAATGTATACAACGTGGATGAAACTGGAATTTCAGTCGTGCCATCAAAAATGCCGTAGATACTAGCACTCAAAGGCAAAAAACAAATAGGAACTGTAACGTCTGCAGAACGTGGATCAACGATCACTTGTGTGATATGTATGAGTGCAGGTGGCACATATGTCCCACCGATGATGATATTCCCGAGGAAACGGGACAATCCACTACTGATGAAAGGTGCTCCACCTGGTGCAATTCACGCTTGTCATCCATCAGGATGGATACAACTTGATTTATTTACTCAATGGTTCGAGCACTTTTTACTGCACGTGAAACCAACTGCTACATCGCCGGTTCTCCTGGTTTTAGACGGGCATGCTAGTCACACCCGCAATATCAAAGTAGTCGATTTAGCTAGAGAAAACCACGTTCGCTTGCTGTCTCTGCCCCCACACTCGAGTCACAAAATGCAGCCACTGGATAAAACATTTATGGGGCCATTGAAAAAGTACTTGACTGAAGAAACTCGCAAACGACTACGAATGCAAGCTCGAGCAATAACACATCGATTGGAGGCCTGAGGAAGCTGCTGGCAATATGCGAATCCTATGCGATGACCCACGGGCTCAAGTATAATGTCAAAAAAAGCGAAGTGATGTTATTCAAATCTGAGGCGAAGAGTTACCCTGAAGTACCTGAAGTTTCACTCTGTGGCACGCCTTGAACTAAAGTGAAAAAATTTAAATACTTGGGTCACTGGGTCACCGAGGATTTAAAGGATGATGTGGACATGGAGAGGGAGCGAAGGGCTCTGGCTGTCCGCTGTAATATGCTGGCTCGAAGGTTTGCTAGGACAACGCCATCAGTAAAAATCGCGCTTTTTAAAGCTTACTGCCAGACCTTTTACACCTGCAGCCTCTGGGTCAGATACACGCAGCGGGCATACAGCGACATTCGTGTCCAATATAACAACGCGTTCAGGGTTCTGTTGGGGCTTCCTCGGAGGTGCAGTGCGTCAGGAATGTTTGCGGAGGCGCATACGGATGACTTTTATGCAATAATGCGAAAACGGTGCGCCTCCCTATTGACCCGTCTCCGAGGAACCACCAACAGAATCCTGGGCGTGTTCGTAGACCGGTGGGACTCCCCAATGCTGCGTCATTGGGTGCAGTTCCACACCCGCTGATAATTAAGTATAATTATTTATTCAGATTTAATATAATTATTTATTTTGTCACTATATCTTAATTTTGAATTGATGCATACTAACAATAGTTTTAAGTCAAATTGTTACTAACAAATTATGGATTGTGGTCTGAAATAAATGATTTATTATTATTATTATTATTATTATGATATAGCGGAATGACCCATTGCGCAATACAATCACACCAATCAATGATAATTCTGATAGCTGCTTACCTGAGCCAAGAGCTGTTGTAACTCCGGAACCTCAATCTGTGAATGAACCTTCACCTCAGAGTATTGATGTACAAGGAACAAATCCTCAAACCGAAGTGCCATCTACAACATATTTGTCGCCAAGAGTGTTGCAGCCTATACCGCGTCTAAAGAAGACTGTCAGCAACAGGGGAAGAAAAGCCACCAGGCCTACGATTTTGACATCTTCACCATATAAACAAAATTTAGAAGCGTCCAAACAAAGGAACACAAAAAAGAAACCTATGAAGAAGCCAAAGAAAACACCCCAAAAGAAAAGAAAGGTCTTGAAAGTTAAAATATCATCATCTTCATCAAGCTCTAATCAGAGTGATTATTCAGTCAATGACAGTAGCGATGAAAGTCCTGATCGTTCCCAAAATCAAAATAGTAAATGCTTGTACTGTAACGGGCTATTTTCTGAAGATGTTCAAGGAGAGAAATGGATCCAATGTAAATCTTGTAGGCAATGGGCTCATGAAGAGTGTGCTGGTGTGGATGATATGGTTGATTTCTTTGTGTGCGAATTGTGTACCAGTGATTAGTTTAACCCTAATAAATGACTAATTTAGTTTTAGGTAACACTATACATTTTTTTTAAATAATTTAGAACCCAATTAACAGTGGTCCATATTTGAAACCATGTGGTCCATATTTTGGACAATTTTTTGAAATTCATAATTATGACATATTTTAGAAAATTTTGATTATTTCTAAGATGTTGATGTTTTTTAAGAATTTTAATAATATTGTCTGATACCAAATAATTAACGCATTAATTAAAATACATAAGACTGATTTAACATTAAAATTTTAAGTTTTATTTGACAAAATCCTTATGGTGGTCCATAATTGGCGCACTTACTCTACTCATTTGGTCACAACACTACATTATGTCAAATTAGAACTGTCATAGAGAAAATAAAGAAATGGAAATAGTATCAAACATATTAAAGAACTTAAAAAACATACCTGTAACCAAAAAAACGACATTTAAAGTTTATTTACAGAATTTTTCCTTATATTCTTCAAATTAAAATAATACTGTAAATTTAAATTATTAGTTTATCATAACCTTGTCAATTGGCAATGACACGGCCTATCAAAAGTAGAATTTGGTCAGGTAGGTGTACAACTTTAAGGAGAATACATTCTCTTTATATATACATATGTTTGTTTATTTATTCTGGGTGTAATCGGCAAACGGAACGAAGAAGGAAATCAGCAATAGACGAACATAAATCAAATGCTGCGTTCCGTTTGCCGAATACAGCGCTCACAGTGCTAAAAGTGCTCAAAACCGCTCCGTTCCGTTCCGCCAACGCTACGGAGCATGGTCGCTGTGAACGGCCTGTCAAAACTGACACATGACGTTACTTTGTTGATGTTTTTATTAGTCGATTAAAGATTTTAAAAGCTTGCTTATTAATTTTCTTTTGTAATAATATGAAAAAATGGCTCCTGCTTCATTCAGGGTCAAAGATCTTAATTAAATTGTATCTTTAGAGTTAAGCGACGAACAATCAGAATTTTGAAACAATCAGATTGCAATATCACTAATAACACTTTAGCGCGCTCAAACGAATCGGAACGGTTTTGAGCACTTTTAGCGCTGTGAGCGCTGTAATCGGCAAACGGAACGCAGCATAGGTTTGTTTGTTGATTTGATTCTCAACATTAGTGCATTTCTTTCACGATTTCTTTGTTCGGTTCGGTTACAAATTTTTATGTTTAATCATACCTGAAATAATGTTGAAATTTGAAATTGTATCCTCAAGAACTGCAGACGGAGTCGATAAAGAGAAAAAATATGTGGCTTACATGTTACAAGTACGTCAAGAGTCACCGGAAACAAGTCTAATTGTTGATAAAGACCCTGCAAATGTTGAGCGAAGATACACCCACTTTTTCGATCTTTACAATGGATTGAAGAAAGATTTTCCTGCTCTTATGAATACTATAACATTTCCTAGGAAAGTACGTAATATCACAGACAAATTAGTGTAATACTCGAGAAAAGTACCGGTGAATGATTCATCATAACAAAGGATGGGTCATATTTATTTATGTTCATATTCTTGCTTTTTCAGATTGTGATGGGCAATTTTGATACTGATATAATTAAAGCAAGACGTGTGGCTTTTGAGGGCCTTTTGGACCTAATTGCCAAAGAATCACGGCTTCGTGAATCTGAAGCTGTTATCTCATTTTTTAAAGATATTGAATTAAATGAAGCGAGAAGACTTATTAGTGAATCAAAATTTGATCAGGCTCTGACTTTATTAGAAACCAGTTTTAAGCTACTGAACAAGGTATGGTAGCAATATAAACTTATAGTTAGATAAATGTTTTTGTGAATAATCTGAGTATGATAAAAATATAACCAGTACTATTGACTAACTCACAATACATAACTGAGATATCATTACTGAATTCAATGTAATTTTTAAATAATCATTACAGGTGTACACTGATAGGTCACGTGTTGTCCTAAGTGCTTTGTGCCGTGTAGTAGCTTGCTCCTCTCTAAGTGGTGGTGCGTTGGCAGGACCTGTTGAAAAGTGGGCACAGCTTGCCCTCAAGCGCTATGAAGCAGTTTGTGATTCAGACCTGTTACTTATCTATATTCCACTTCTGCATACATGTATATTGATATGGTAAGTTTCAATATTTATACATTTTTCTTAACCCTTTCTATGCTGACGTCGAGATATCTCATCCGCCATAAACTGTAATCATATACTATTGACGAGTTATCTTGTTGAACAAAATCTACTGTCACATACTGACTCCATAAAACAAAATGTGATCCGTCATACTGGGGTTGTCCGAACAGTGCCATACAGTTTCCGAATACCTACCAACTTATATATATTTCACGTGTTGCCAGTAATAATATTTCGTTTTAGATGTACGTATCTCATATACTATCGACGAGATAACTTGACACCTAAAAATCTATTTCAGTACTGGTGACGAGTTAACCCATAGTTATATTTTAAAAGTAGGTGTCTATGTATGAGGAGAACTAAGCCTGCGAAATTGTTTTATTCTTCGTACGACCTTGGTAGTTAGAAATAGAAAATTAGAAATGTAAAATTAGAGAACTAGAAATAGATAGTTGTTTGACCCTCTTATGACGAGTTAACTCATACGAGCGATTTTGTACAACGAATTAACTCGTCAGCAGTTTGTAGGGTAAGATTTTTTTTTACGAGTTATCATTATGACGAGCCGCAGTACATGAACGTAGATTTTGTTTCCATGAGTTAATCATTCTTTTATAAATAATTTCACTTTTAATGAATTGATTGTATGTATAAGTGTGTGTGTGTGCATGGTCAGTTAAAATCCTATCATTTTCCTGTATTTGTCCATATTAGTCCAGATCCATATTGTGCACTCACCCTGTCTGTGTACCTCACGTTCAAATTGTCATCCTGTATCTTAGAATGTAAGAATTTTATGGTTTCACACCCCAATAATAACTTTACGCTGTTGGAAAAATTGTCACATAAGGTTAACTTTTGGACAAATAAATCAGCCCCCTTATTGATCGAAATTCATAACTTTCTTAAGGACAAAGAACTTGACTGCAGTCCTGGCCTGCAGATTGTAACGACCACCCCTCTCTCAACATCATGTAATGTAAGGGAATGTCATAAATATAAACTTAAAATAAATACATAAACATCATATAAAACCTAGCATATAACTGTCAAACTTTATTCTTATACTCCTCATGCATAATATATATAAAACCTCCAGCTAATAGAATGAGCACTTATAATTGGCACGATATAAAACATTAGCAATAAAAATACAATATTTATTTGTGATCATCTAAGGTTGGGTAGGACTCTACGTTGTGTTGTATAGTAACCGAGTTCTTTTCCGAGGTATGTGACAAAGATACGAAACAAAGAATGTACCTAAGAATTAAGCGTAATGCTATTGTAATAAAGATATATAATAAATATAATATATAATACACCAATAATAATATATAATAAAAATATATTATAAAGTAATAAAGGAATATTGAAAAGGGATTTGATGAATTAAAATGAATTGGAAATTTATAAAAAAATGGGGTGTTAGTAGGGCCCCAATCCTCGCCTTATTCATGTGAGAGACATCTTTTCATTTTTTTGATTTTCTCCAGGATTCACCAATCCAACACCCGAGTGTGTTAGTAATGAATAATAATAATGAAATAACAATACTTTGTCAAAAGATAGGTTTATAAAGATTAGTAGAGGATGACATATGGTGAGATTGTGAGAATAAATAAAACTAACAATAAATTCCACAATCTTAAATAAAATTAATTACTTCACAAAACCCAAATGTTGTGGAAACTTTATTTTAAACTGAGTAGTGTGATCTCCAAGTTGGATCATTTTCCACAGATCTGACTGTGATAATTCTTATTCATTCAGCCAAGAATTTCTAGATCCATCATTCTAGCTGAGTCTGATGAGCCGGAACTCGTCCTTGTTGCAACAACAGATAGTCAGAACAAAGAAAATGAAACCAGAAACTCGAATGACTGTTTAGTATTATGTTCGTTTATAATTCATGAAATAAATATATAAGTAAATGAAGAAGAGAAATAAATAGATTTATAATTCATTCAATGACATTTGTTAATTATACAGCCAAGAAGTGCCAGAACCAACTTTCTCACTGAGTCTGATGCACCGGAGTGTCATCCTGTTGTAACACCAGAAGCTCAGATCATTGAAATTGATTACAAGAAACTTCAACCACTGTTTGGTCTTATGCCAGTTAACAAGTCACAAAATGAACATAAATGAAGGAAGGAATTTGTTGAATTGTTTGAATTTGTCAATTATTTAGTCAAGAAGTTCCAGAATCAAATTTCTCACTGAGACTGATGCACCGGAATGTGATCCTGTCGTAACACCAGAAACCCAGATTATTGAAATGGTTACAAGAGACTTCACAACTGAGTGGTTGTGAGCCAATTGACATACCTAAAGATAAAAAAAGAAAATAAAGAGATAAATATTCTAACTTATCACCTCTGCAAACTTCACCAAGTTGGAGATTATCACACTCAGTGTACAAATGTATGTTAAATAAATTATTTTGATTCAATCAAATAACCTTTTAGAATAAGTATCTCACCATTACGATCCATAAATACATTATATTTAGGCAAATATAAAGCGTGTGTTTAATTACTTTTAATATAAAATAAAATAAAATATAAAATGTAGGTACATATAAATAAATAGATATATATCATAATACATATATAAAGAATAAAATGCACAAAATATTAATAGATAAATCAAGGCCTAAATTAAATAAATATAATGTATAGGCTAATTTCCTGATAAAAGCTAATTTTTAAATAAAATAAACACTCACCTAAAATAGGATTCACATTCAAACACAATAATCTAACCTAATATGTATATAATCTAAGATAAGCTCGAAAATTAAACTTTTATCTACGAACTGGCAGAACTTTGCTAAAACCTAAATTCCCTATTACTTTGTCCTACAGTATTAAATAAAATAAACACTCGCCCAAAGACAGGACCCACCTTCAAACACAACACTGTATTCAAATTTTAAACAATTGAAAAATTAAAACTTTCTAAGTACGAACCGGCAGAACTTTTGGATTACTTTCCCTTACTGACAAATCAAAAGATCGAATGTTCCCGAACCCGAAGCTGAAAATCCAGTGTCCCGCTCTGTGGCCCACTGCCCTATTTATACCTAAACGAAAGAATTCTTTTCTCACGGTGCACCACACGCACACAACGTACTTGCGACTATATACCCTATTACTAGCATTAAGTTTCAAGTGATATTTCGAGGCTAAGTATAATAAACTGTTATAAAAGAATGTACCTTTGTGTTATAATCAATGTGTAGATGCGAAAGCATCCCTTACTTATTTTTCCTATAAATAATTACTACTAAAAAGATCGTATATAACAAAGGGAGAGAAACTACAGAATAAACATACATATATAAATACAAATTCAACCATGACCCAAGAACAAACATCTGAGTTCATCACACAAATGCATGCCCCGGCAAGGACTCGAACCCGGGACCCCCGGCGCAAGAGGCAAGGACACTCACCACTACACCACTCGTTCTTCGTAATTTTATTCAATAAAATGTGTTAACGCCAGCTAACTGCTAACCACGTTGGTGTCCACCTAACGTTATTCATAGACATTGTTTGAGTGCTACAACTTTGCTATCTTTATTTTACAGGCGTATGATTCATTCAATTATTTGCATTGTATACCAACCTTCTCATTCTATCTTGGTCGTCATTCAAACCACATCATTGTGAAACAATATTGTTATATAATTAAAATCAAGTCTGCAAGAAGTCAGAGTTTCATTTAGAGGCTCCATAGTCCCGTAAAGAAACAAAATATATTAAGAACGCTTCCTTTTCGTTAACTAATTTTTACTTCTTTTATACATATACAATTACGTCTATCATTATACACAAGTACGTATTTTGCAAAAGGTATTTTATAGTAACTTTTGAAAATAAATATTTCCAAATCCTAATAGTAGGCATATTAAGATTATATTCCCATTTTATATACAAAATTTGAGTTTGTTCCGTCACAAGATGTTCCTTTCAGACACGTGGATATCTAATATTAATGTCATATCCAATTGCAGGTTGGGGGACGCAATTATGATACTATCATTTTGAAGTCTCTCACCTTGCATGAGCTGGGCAGTACATATTCTGGTCACTATAAACTGTTTACTGATGGATCTAGGGGCGAAAGGGGTGTTGGAGCTGCGGTCTTTGATCCTCAAACAAATGCATCATTTAAAGCCAAACTAGGAATGAGTATATCCATCATGAGAGCTGAGTTGTTTGCCATATTAGGAGCAGTCTGGTATATTCAATCCATGTCACATAAAAAGGTTGTTGTGCTGACGGATTCGATGAGCGCACTCCAACATCTAATTCGCTGTGTTTCCGGGGAAAGAGGCTTACCTATTGCATATCACATTCTTGATATTCTAGTCAACCTAGAAGATCGCGATAGTATCAAGTTTCAATGGGTGCCCTAGCACATTGGATTGAGGGAAAACGAAATTGCAGATGACCTGGCTAAGGAGACAGTTTGTGATGGTCAGAGTGTGCCTTGCAAACCTTATTTTACAGAGGTGTTTCAATCTGTGAGGCAAGTTTGTTTGACGAAATGGAGGGTGTATTTTATATAGCCAACTGCATATTGGCTGAACCAGTGGCAGATAAAGCTAGAATATTGTACAAGTTTTACACACTATCATTGGGCAGTAGAACTTAGTTTTAAATGTTGAATAATTGTTTACATTTGTGTAATATTATGAGGCTGGCATAGCCTACAAGAGAGACTGAAGCCTCAAAAAAAAAAAAAAACAGATAAAAAAAAAGAATTTTATGAAGTGTTTGGTTTTTGAGTTTCCTAAGACATGACCACAAAGAAGAAAAAGAGCCACCACTATAAACTACTGATGAGTGATATATCTTTGTGATGTGCTCACTGATGTAAAATGATGTTAACTAAGTGAGGTCCTTATTGATACATATAAGTAGATATTACATAATAACTGTCATGATAGTACACAGATTACTCATTTTATAATGCTTAAAAATTAAAAAATTTTTTTTGTGATTTCCAGGGAAACACTTGGTCGTGACAAGTCTAAGTTGGTGGATGAATTAAACAGTCTCCGCAAGAGAGGTATGAAGGTGGACTCAGTGCCTACATTGATGGAGGCAGTTGACAATTTGGGTCAATATAATGCATAGAAAAATGTATGTTTTGTCAAGTCAAAAATATGATAATGTGACATTTATGTTGTTAAAAAAAACATAGTTTCGACTAGACTTATCTAAAGATAACCCACAGTAGAGTAATGTACAAATAGGGAGCCTCTAAGACTTATGGCATTTTATGTCACTATTATCATATTGTGGACTTTCTTTTTATATGTATTTCCTATGTATATACTATCAAAATGTGTACATGAGCAGTCAATTGGAATTGGATCAAAAACTTTCTAATAATGAATTTTAGAGGAAGTGATGATATCTGATGGTCAAACTAACATGCGGCCATGTGTGTGCTTTAAGCTTGTTTATTTACAGCAACTATGGTTGCACACCAAAAGTATTCTCTTCTACACTCACTGAAGTTATGAGAAGATGGTTTGTCAAGATGTAGGATGCTACACAAAAATAAGTTGCATATTTACAAGTAGATGCACACATAGGGCTGCATTGTGTTATTTGTTTAGGTATTCAACCATCTTTAAAATAAACAGACCAGAACAACTTTATAAATTAGAAATTATTTACAAACTCAAAGTAAGTTTAAAAAAGTACATTATAATTCATAGGTTGATTAACCATGATCTTTTTACAATTCTATTGAACTTTTAACTATTAGAGTAAAACATGCTGAATGTAAATGGTAGCAGACAGTCTTTAGGCTGAATTTCTTAAAACGAAATTTAAAAAAAAAAAGCAAAATGTACAATATAAAGTATTGATTAAAAGCCTAGATTTAATAAGTGATTTTTCAGCCTTTATGTGATAGGAACAATTTTTGATTTATGTAGTATTTTTTAAATTGTAAGAAAAACATTTTTAATTTTATTTAACTGTGTAGAATTTTAACAACTAGTGCAAAGTCTCTCATTAGTAATCAGTTTTTTATAGAGATTTGAATCGATTGGATTAGTTGACATGAGACAAATTCCTTATATTAACAGTTGTTTAAAAGTGTGATAAAAATAAATTATTGGATTATTTTGTTCTTACTACAAAAAAGTTTAATTCTTTTTTATCATTTCAATTAAGCAATATATAAATATGTAACGTACATAAATTAATTAATGTGTGAGAGGTAAAAAAGTCACAAGGGACCATTGGCGTAAAACAAATGGATGGTGGATCTAATACAAAATTGGTCTAAAAAGTGTCCTGAGTTAAGCCATACATGTAAAGAATTATCTTTCATCACTCATCAATCATCACTTGAAATTTAAATTTTGGGTAATTGCATTATAGCTGATTATTGCTTGCCACAATTTTTCACATTATTTAGCTGGAACTAGGAGGTTGACTTAAAATCACCTTATCCAGCTCCACTTACTTCAAGTGTTCATATTTTAGAACAGTTTTCACCACCAAAGCAATATGTCACTTTGGTCATGATGTCAGGTGGCGGAGCAAATCAAACCTGGTTAGTTTTGTTCATAGTATTTTTGCATTTTCATTAAGTTTTTGCTCCGAAGCAATTGAACGCAGACCCGAAGTCCATTTGTTCGGAAGACAATGCTAGGAACTAACATTCTGGTTTAGTCGGGGCTGACATTTAGACACTGCTTAAAGATAAACAAGTGTTTAACTCTTTTTTAGTGAGACTAATTAAGTCTAAAGTGTGTTTTTATAAAAATAATATTTAAAATTAATATTAAGTATACATTAGTGAGAACAATTAAGGATCATAAAAAATTCCATACAGTGGTTTAACCAGAATTTTTTATCCATGTCCATACCATAAAATAACCAAAAAAAATTCGAATTCTTTTTCTTTACGGTACTAGGATTGCGCGAGACTTGCTACAAAAAATGTTTTTTGGGCAAGAAATCTTAGAACTAGTCCTTAGTTTTAAGATTTAGATAAATGTTTTTATGACTTATAGACATTTGAAATATCGCAATAATTTGGAATGTTTTTCGATCCCTTAATTATTTCCCATTGGTTAGATATGACCCTATATTATTTCTGTTTTGTGTTACAAAACAATATATTTTTGTTAAATAAATAATTGGGTATATTTATTACCTACCTATATTTAATTGTTCTTATATAATTTAACTTTTTTTATTGTGTCTAATTCACATAAAAATGGTGATCATAGTAAACAAGTGTATCTTAAGCACAAGTTATCATATTAATTTATATATTTTTATAATTTTTTATGATATAAACATATGGTTTTGCATAATATGAAACTGTATTAGTTATGAGTTTTATGTTATATCATTTTTATATTTTTATTAGCAATATGATAATTAATATCTCGTCATTGTTACAGTTAAATAATTTTAAAGAACTGTAACGTTTCGATACAAAGACAAAGAGAGATCAGATGTGAATAATAGAGCTCATAGAACGAGTGTCTCTAATTAATATTGAGTCCTATTGTTTAAGTAGAGAGTTCTTGTCGCATTTGTGTTAGTGAAGTAGAAAAAAATAAAATAGTTTTCTTAGATAATAAAACCTATTAACGGTTTTAGCTTGGGTTAGCTTTATTAGTGTAACGAAATAGTTTAAAATAAACATAATTGTAGGTAAATTTTGGAAAAGATGTGGTTAAGGGAAATAAGTATTAGGCAGTAAATGTTATTAATGCCAAGATCATACTTTTATGTTCTGTGAGCTCCATTTTACGGCATGTTTAGTTTGAGCATAATATCTAATTTTCATACTTTTTTAGGCAGCTTAAATCTATTTATTGCAAGTATTTTTGATTCTCAATTAAATTTATTTAAATAGAACCTACCCATATGAAATACTTTGGATTATTTTCTGTTATATTGCGTTTTGAGTAGCTGTGATATTAGCTTTACCAAAGAGGCAGTTGATAAAGGGTATATTAATCCCATCATATTCTTGACTATGACTGAATAATCTTAAAGCATTTTATTGAAGAGAGACAAAAAACGAAAAATAGCCATCAATTATTGTAATATTGTTAGACTAGTCTATTATACACTTATGTAACATTTTATGTCTTACGTTTTATGTGTTTTAGTTGATGTATTTTATTGTGATTACTAAAATATATACTAATAAGCAATTAATCTCACAATTATTCGTCATATTGACTGATATTTTATATATTTGTAGCTGTATCATTAAATATTTTAATGAAACATTGAAGTTTTATTTTTCAATATTATAACAAGCGAATTTTTGGATGCGATCAAAAAAGTATACAAAATCATCCTAACCAAAAGATCGGGCTTGCAAACACTGAAACTGACGTGCATGTTCTTGGTGACATTTATTTTAGTGTCTTTTTGTCATTCATTTCATTCTAATCGGTCACCAGCTGCACTAATTGCCAGCATTATCTACTTGTCACCTTTGCTGACGACTAATTGAGCACCCTTCAGAAAAAAAATTAAAAAATGATGTTCGTTTAGTAAAAGTTCTAAAACAATTGTAAAAGTAATCTCTGTATTTGTAAAAAGATAAAATAAGATTTACATTATTTAACGTGTGCTCACTCGGTTTTCACAAACTACCAACGACATCAGTGAAAGTATTCATTTAACATATAATATTTATATACTAGTATTTAGTAAAACCTATGCTAACTTACCTTTATAATTTGTAGATCACCTAGTAACATATTTAAGGTTTTACAAATAATTTCTTATGCTCACTCAATCCGCACACTTTCGAAAACCCCATTTCTGATGAGGAAACTGAAAATTTAAACTGCTATATATGTGCATAGTTAACTAAAATTAATATGGGACTTTGTAAAATACAAAATGAACCACTAACGTGGCAGGTTTTCGGATAATAAATTTTTGAGGCTCACTCAGTCCACATAGTTCAAGCAAGTTGAAAATGTTAATATCTTAATATTTGTAGCATCACAGAAACTATAAATTAGTTCAACTATTAGTAAAATATTAGTAAAATAGTTTACTAGATATCCGCCATCTAATATTTTATATTCGTTGCCTGTTTTAACAGATATTCGATTGTAATTTTTCTAATGTAAATACATCATTACGGTTTTATTTGAAATGAAATGAAATATATTTATTTGAATGATTTTTCAATAATATGAGGTCTAGCAAAAATAAAAGTTGCTGAGAAAAATCTGCCATCAAGGCGTTCAAATATGGTGTGTCAAATACTATTAGGTAACATTTTAGGTTTATGAATACATATTTAAATTGCAAGTATTAAGATACATTTTTCGAACTCAATTTGAGCTGTCCGAAGGTCGTATCTATATGAATATTACTTTGAGTGAAAGCAATATCATTAATTAATTTTAGTATTTAACGACAAATCATAGGGTAGGGGTGTGTACGAGTGCGCACTTTCACAATTTGATTTTATAAAAATAAAGTTAAAACACATCAAGTTAGAGTTATTACCATTTATTAACTTCTTAGGTATCTGGCTACAAAAAAGTTTTTAAAAAATTTACGAAAAATAGACTGTAGAGAAATAGGTAAAGGAAATTGCAAAGTGTTCGTTTGCGCACTCTTGTGCCACGCAGTGGACCTTCGCAGTGGACACAACCTTCATGTTATAGTAAAATGAAAATGCATTTACCTACATTGGAGAGGGAAGGCCTGGTCCCTCTGTCGCCTTTGCTTGGGCTCACGGTATTGCCCCTGGCATTACTCGCGAGACCAGCAAATACGACTGGCTGGAGCCCAGTTTCTCAATGGAGACACACGATACACGTATTTCTAATCTCTCGAACTTAAAATGGAGTCATAATTAGCTAATTTCGCAATTTAAATCCAGGGGTTCGAATCAGCTCCAAAATGTTTCTGAAATAACTATTTGTTCCACAATTTTAATAAGTGTAGCGGTTATGTTAGCATGGTAGCCGTTCTGCGCCACTATTGCTTGTCAATTTCGTAAATTGATTGGGGAATCGACAGTATGATTAGCCCTTCATAACCCAGCGCAATTTGTTCTCAATTATTTGGAGTAGTTGGGGTTAAGTGTCTACCTCTATAAGTTCTACTGTAATCAAGTGGATTAGTCACAGGTTTATTCATGCTACAAACTCGTAGAAAGTTTAAAATGTACCTATTTATATTAATAGAGATTTTTAACTTCTTGTTAATTGTCAGAAAACAAATCTGGTTAGTGAGAAATTGAAATATCTGTGTTCCTAAGAGTGAATAGTGAATACTTTCTTATGTTTGCATTCGTTCCGCATTGGTAACGAAAAGAAAAACCAAACAGAAAACTGCGCATTTTTCAATTAAATACTTACCTACAACACGGGCTGCAGTTCGATACACAGAAAAGGGGAAATAGGCCTAATCAGTAGAGGAACAGTGTTTTTAACTTACCTACTGAAAATACGATATATTACGCGATTAACATGTAAATAACAAACTTCTAAATAAAGTTGTAAGTTAGTGTTTCCAACTCCGTGGGAAAATGAATATCTTAATAAGCAGGTACAGTCAACAACTCATCAATCTACCATAAAATCTCAAGACAACTTTTACGTTAAAAGAGTTCAAAGTCCATTGAGAAAATTAGACATTTTGTGGCTGGTTAAGATCTGTTGACTGATATATAAACTAACGACACAGTGACAAGAAAGAGAGAACATTTGCAAAGGTCATATCTATTGATTGATCATATGTAGTCTTTCAAACCATGTTATATCCGATTCGATTGTTTTACGTTATCGTGGTTACCTATTTAAACTGAAAATAATCTCTTTCGGAGTAGAACAATTAGGCATCTACCTAATCTACTAAAAGCGCACGGTAAGTTAGTGCCACTTAGGGCTTCAAATATTCCAATACTAATAATTTTCCGAAGTTTTTGAACTGTACTGTTAAACGATGGCTGTAAAAAAATGACCAATGGTCATACCTACTGATTGTGCTTTTACGAAAACATAATTTATTTCAATATCTTTTATTTTTCAAAATTTCTAAAGTAAGTAGAGCAATAATACCTACTTACACTTATTTTCATGATGACTTTCTGTCGCTTAATTCTAGCCGCGTTTTCTCAATTTCATATTTCAGCCTCGGCAGCTGTTGACAGTAAAAATGGTTTTACCTGGCGGCAAAAGCAAATAAGTGAGGACCTTCCAATCCCATCAAACACATAAAATCTCTTTCTTGCGGGTTAATCCAAGTTTTTCCACAGTCTGAGGTGCTTGGTCGATTTTTTCGCACATTCTTATCGTAGGTGGTCCATTTTTTATCACCAGTAATAATTTTCTTCGAAAATAGATATCTAAATGTAAATCACAAAATGAATAATGTTAAAATATTTATTAAATGCAACCTTTTTCGTAGTGCCTATCACAAACACTCACAAACAAACAATAGGCAAACCACCTACCAAAGGCGTATAAAACGCTCGAATAGACGAATACTCGAATATTCCGAATATTCGAGTACTTATATTCGAGCCCTAATGCAGTACAGCAATTCCACAATTATATCTAGATATTCGTTGAACAATATTAAGTGCAATTACTACCTACTTTCTGCACAAATAATCAAATTATTCTTTGTATAAAATAGGTAAACAACTTAAAACGGACCATAATTTGTTTTTACGTCTAAGAATAAGCTAATTCTACCTTACAATTAGTTAA
The DNA here is from genome assembly GCA_923062675.1 of Marasmarcha lunaedactyla. NCBI lineage: Eukaryota > Metazoa > Arthropoda > Insecta > Lepidoptera > Pterophoridae > Marasmarcha > Marasmarcha lunaedactyla. Next base: position 10,197,413 of record OV281346.1, on the reverse strand, counting down.
AATTGCATCAATATCTACTATCATTTGAAAGTTAGCTACTTCTACGCACGATAGGGTTTATACATTTTTGTGTTAAAGGCCCACTTGCGTAGTTCTAAGTTACAAAATTTTACTTGAAATTAGCTTAGCTATAAGTATGACACTCTTAGTGTAATAAATATTTACAGGTTACTGCGATTAACACAGGGTTTTGTAACTCACGTTTACGCTAGTGTGCGATAAACTAAGTATTTTGAAAGTCCCTTCTATAAATATACGAGTAGTACCTAATCTATAACAAAGCATTTGATTATTCGGGGACCACAACAATAAATATATGTAATAAATAGTCTACAGATATGTTTGTAGACGTATTTAATTAAAAATCTCTGTTAATCAATTCATCAATCTTTATACCATTCATTTTAGTATAAAAATAAATATGCAAGTTTACATTTGTAAGTCGATGAATTAAATTAGGTATTTGAGAAAAAATATATTTGCAAATCTAACGATGTGACAACATTGTAAGTTAAAATAAATTTTACAAAAGATAGTATTTATTTGGATAAAGTAAAGCAGAGTAACTAACCAAAACTTCATTTAAAGTGTTTATTTCTAACTTAAGGACGTTAAATAAAATAATAAGCAACTTCCAAGCCACAACATTTAGGCCGTCTATAGGATTTACGGGGCCTCTTCGTAAATCGGTTTATATTTTCGATAAATAAATTGGCGTAAGTTTTGCGATGTAAGCAAGGTTTTTTAGTAGCGTCGCCGGTAGCGCCATCTGCCGCCAGCACATAAACCCGGCGTTGCTCGTCGACCCTCGCATTTTCTTGCTGACAATTTTTTCCTGCTCCGGTCATTACGCAGATGGGTACCAGGCAAAACGGTGAATCGTTTAAGTCCTCTCGGGAGACCGTACGTTTTTATTGTGTATCTAGTCGAAATTGATATGCTGAGAGTGGTGTGTCGTCAGCTCGCGACCCATCGGATATATATTTAAAACAAGCTCACATTTTTGTAGCTGTTGGGTAGGTATACATTTTGAAACGTTGAACTTTGGTATTGTATTTTTCAGGCATACTATGTACATCGACAATTGTAGGTATTGAAAAAGGATAACTTTTTCTTTTACAAAAAGAAACTGGAAAAACACCCCTAAAACTATTTTATCTAACCTATCGATTCCATCATAGACGGTGCTAATACAAATAATTGCAAATTATCTGACTTTAAGATTTAAGTGGCAATATACCTTAACTATTTCTATAATGACACAGCCTAATCGTGTCCTTTCCCTTATCCAGAACACCGTAACATATCCTTTGATATTACTACGGTAAGGAACTCATTTTGATGTGAACGTCGTAAATCCACGTAAACAAAATTCAGTCTAACAAGTTTTTTTATTGATAGCAACACAGGTTCGAGGCCAATACTTTTCAAAAACTCATCTAGGAATAGTTTTCCAAATCTCTATACCAGAAAACACCTAAAAAAACAGTAAATAAAACATTACATGACGTTGACTGATAATTCAATTTATTTACTATTGATTTTGGTTTTCATGTATTAAATTATGCGAGAATTTGTTCGCTTTGATAAATGTGATTATAAAATAAATTAAATAAGTTCAAACTATTAATTAGGGTGTGATAAATTTTTAGTGAAATATGCCTAGACCTTTTGATGAGTCAGAATGGGATGCCATTGCGATAGTGGGTTTCATATTGGCCTTCGGGCTACCGTTGACGCTTCTGATCCCAAATTTCTCGATAATGACTTACATCCCAAAGTGCCAAATCACCAGGTTTCCAGTGGCTGGGCAGTACCTGACGTGGCACCAACTGAATGTGGCAATTGTTGTGCTCTTGATCATTTTATTCTGTATGTATTTGGAACTGAGGAAGAGACGGTTAGTTTAAATCTATGCTTTACGGACTAAAACTGTGTTTTAATTTGTCAGTTTTCTGATTAGCTCTGATTACTTTGTAAACCTAGTTCAGATTTGGGAATAGGTTGATTTCGTGGCCTACGAACATGATCATTCTGCTCTATTTAATCGAAAACAGCTCTACCATTGTATCAGAGATTTTTTGTTAAGATCTCGTCTAGTTTGGTATTACGAGAAACAACCAGTGCAATAACAGGAACAAAGACAATTCTAACTAAACCCTACGATTGGCAACGTAACAGAAATATATTTAATTTAAAACACCCACAATTAACGATATCCTTGGGCGTGGATGCCACGTGCCATGAGGTGGTATGTGTGCTCGCTTGCCGGTTAACAAAATGTTTCCGATTAGAAAATCTTGCTAGGTTGCAACTAATGTTTCCGATTAGAAAATCTTGCTGGGTCTGTTTGTGTTTAAAAAAAATATTTTAGTATTCTATAGTATAATTATTCCAGTTTTTTTAAATTTATTTATCATTTTAACATTTTATATAAATACTTAAATTAGTTAGCAACAAAAAAACCACTAGGGTTTATTCTAGCACTAACAAGAGTTAGGTAAATACATCGATACTAATATCTTATATTATAGGCATAGTCAGCTATCAGCTAGGTACTAGGTACAAATTAAAAACAAACATATGAACATTTAAAAGTTCCAAGAGGAGCCAGGTAGCTATGAGTAGGGTATGTATAAATTTACGAGTATTTGTATGAGACAAACAAAGCAGAACTTGTAATATGGTCTCCAAAATACTTAATATACTTAAATACTTTATAATTAGCTACAATAATTAATATATTCATAGTTGAACAAGTCCTACTTGCGTCAACAATTGGCTTGACAATGTTGTTTCAGTTTATTTTTAATATTTGTATGGGTTAGCTTTTGTCTAAGGTTTAGGTAGAGGTAATTCGTTGACGAGTAGTTCAAAGCTATACCTACTTATTTAACTAGAAGCTCCTACGGAGCTCTCACTTCAATACAATCATGTTTAGCTCGTTGAAATTGCAGTTCCTAACAATTAATTACGCATTATATTGTCATGATCTTCAAATCGTCACGTATTTCTTCTCCAGGCTCGACGACTTGGTAGAGAACGTCCTCACTCTCTCCCAAGCCACGGACACCACGATCGAAGTGGAGAAGGAGAGGCAGTCAGCCGCAATGAAGAAGTGCGTAGAGATGTTGGATGCGTCCGCGGAACACTACGAGCACCTGGTGATGCTGCACGAGGAACTGCGCCGGAGCACAGTGGTGAAGCAAGCGCCGCCCTGTGTGGACTCTAGCGCCTTATAGCCCTGGCGAAGGAAAGGTGCTGGAGGAGCATTGTGGCCCAGTCGTGTTGTGGCGTCATTTTTCGAGTTTCATGGCTTTGTATTATATAAGTGCCTTGATTATTGTGTGTTTTATTTGTTACCTATAGACTGCGTTCCTAGTAGGAACATTTAAAGAAAAGGGTTTCGATTTGATTTAAGAACATGAAATGCTGCTGATTATAGCTTAAACCATTTTCCGTTTTAGTACGAGTAGCACACTAAAACCACCACGTGGTTTTGTTACACCACACCACACCTACCTTTGTTTTCGTAGCGTTTTTGCATATTCATACCTTTCTGGTTCGGACACGTTTCTGAACTGCATTTCTTTATACGTTAATAATGTGTCGTAAAGATCGTATGATTAGAGTATTTCCTTTTAAGTATACAAGAAGCTTTCAGGTATTTTTTTACTGTAGTAACTGCTTATGACAATCAATAAGTTCTTTTTAACAAATAAAAGCTGCCGCCATGGTAACCATGTTTACGTGGTTGTATTCCAGTCAAACGAAATGAAAAGCTAGTGTAATTACTGGAACAAAAGCAACTCCAACGCATCATTTGTCGATAAATGAATAAAAAATAATATAACCTATCAAAAAACCTTCGATTAATGATCAGCATGGGTGCTGCCACTTACCATCAAGCGGACCGCATATTCGTTTGCCGACTACGACGAAGATAAAAAGAATCAAAGAACAGTTATTCTTATAAGAAGTCTTGAAACCAAAACAAATAATTACATTGCCATCATCCGTTGGTAATGCGACGACAGAATAAGTATACCTTTTTTCTAAGAAATAATTTTTATTTCTGCTGTGAATTTTGTCTGAAACAAAAAACAAATTGCCGACATGTGCCTATACGTCTCTAAAAATTTACGTCCATAAAATTTGGTGGAACTTATTTATTTACTGGGGAAACACACAGTTTAAAATAGCACTTAAAACTAATATAATCTTAATAAAACAATAACCAGAACAGTAGTCATATTTAAATTTTAATTTGAATAGGCCCTTATTTATTTTGAATTTATTTATTTGATGGTTACAATGAAAGATTCAATTTAATATTTTGATATAAATAGTAGATATTATTTGAATGCATAAAGTGCATAAAAGACTTACTTAAATAGTTACATTTCAAGGTAAACCGAAATTACACGCTGCAGCTGTTTAATTGAGTAAATCAGATTGTTTAACTCCGGCGTATCCAACATCCAAACACTGCAAGTAATTCAATCTAAATTCGACGAAGCACTTCCAAGTCCTAATTACACACCATTGTAAAACTGCTAAGCTTCAACATTTCCTTGTCTTTCCAGACGAAAGAAACTTAAAAAAAGCGCCATCTAGCTGGGAGCATTATTTCGTAGCGTAGCTTCAAATTACGTCGTTGGCCATAATTACAGAGAGCAGATTGGTTTTTTCCGTCGACAATCTCCCCGGGGATGGTACCCGTGATCTAATGAGCACGCGCACTGTAGTAATGGAAAAAGTGGCTCTGATGCGGTCACTTCTTTTAATTGCAACGCGCCAAGCGCTGAATAGCTTGAAATTTGCTGTAACAAGATACTTTCTGACTTCTATAAGAAACTGGGAAGTTGATGACACTGTTTTTCTTTTAGCAAACTAGAATAAAGAGTTTCTTTCCTGAATACGCGGAGCTGTAAATATAAGAACAGTGGTTTTTCAAATCGCTCACAAGTTGCAAAGCATGTATAAATAAATTATCAATCTAGAAACTATAAAATTCACGAAACAACAATGAACGAGGTGTGAACATGCTTTTTATTTATACCATTAGCAAAAGTCGTTTTTATGTTTGAATATATATATTTCCTTCTAGGTTTTATCAACTAATTTAATTTGTCAAAACCGAGAGAAAAAGACCTTCAAAAGTTCATCTTAACATCCCTTGTTACCCTCATAGAAGTCTGACAGATCTCACATATCTCACTTCCATCGGCTCCGAGCAGCCACATATTGCAATTCAGGCGGGTAGCATACAAAACACATTTTTCACGAAAGCATTTTCCGAGAGACACATTTTCTCTATTTTCATTAGTAAGATCCGCCTTGGGTGGATCAGGCGTTCGCAAAAATAAATAAAACTGTTATTGAGATAAGCATCTGCGCGCAGAGATTTTCGCTAAGTCCCGTTGTGTTGGTTACATTGCGGTTTTAGTATATGGAGTCACTGCCAACTTAGACTTTTAAAATTAAAAGCAAAAAAATTTACGACATTACGAGTCTAATGAAGAATAGTAAAGAATAAAACATATTATACTATTTTCATTTCTTTATTTTCTCGATGACAGCTCCTGTGAAAACTTGTGCGAGCGTTTTTTTTACATTATGTATGCATTATTTTATAAAGATATGACGCTTACACACGTACAAGGTTATATAATACCAGAGTCGGAGAAACTGATAGGGATGGAGCTATATCGATAAACGTAACACTATAACAGACCCGATATTTTTTTACAAAATGTAAGAAACTAAACTACTGCCGGATACTTTTGTACAACTTTATTAACTAATATTATATTTAATTACAAGATGTTACACGTATTAATTCTTGATTGATAATGCCAACTTCTTTAAAATGTTCGAAGCTGTTGTAAAATAAGTAGGTACTCGACAGTGAAAAGAAATAATTATAACGACAGGTAATCTTTATTTATTTATTTTAATCAAAATCTGATGAATCGTCACTGTCACTCGATGAGCTCTGCCCAACATTTATTATAAGTTCCTGTACTTGTATATTATCGAATGCCTCATGAATTCCCAATCCGACGCTATAATGTTTTGGGTTCTTCTCTCAATTTTTTCCCAGTTTATGCAGTTACTTCCGCGCATGCATTTTTTAATAAATCTAACATCTTGTTTGCCGTAAAAGGGGGATGGGTATTGTTTCGAGCGGCGTGTCCTTTGATTTGTGCCCATATTAGTTCTATAGCATTGTACTGGTACTAATGATACGGCGGAAGTCGAAGAACCCAATGACCACATTCGGCAGCTATTTCGTCGATAACATATCTTTTAGGGAGGTTTTTTTTCGATTTTAATATATTTGAATGTTTTTGTAGTATTTGTCTTTTTTCAAAATATAATAAATATATGCGATCGATATCATTACTTATTTGGTCACAACACTACATTATATCAAATTAGAACTGTCATCGAGAAAATAAAGAAATGGAAATAGTATAGTGGCAATAATTGAGGTATGAGTCTTTAAAATACAGTCAAATCGGTGCTCGAATTTTACTATGACATCGAAAATAGTTTTTCCATGAGAAATACCAGGCAAAAATTTAGCCCACGTAACTGAATTACTGTTTTCATACAAAGATATCAACACTTCTACATAACTTATAATATCGAATAGGTTAACGTAAATGAGCATACTAGATTCATTTTATTTTGTCCATTTACTTAAAGAAAGTCAGATGACATGATTTAGGCACAATTTCAAATCTAGAACACAACACATGGAGAGATATTTGTTAATAATTTTAAAAGTCATGTTGTCCTAAGGAATGCGTAGCGTTTCCCACCACTCCGACTCCATCAGCTAGCACCTCTACGGCAGTTCCTGAGCAATGTTCCAAGATATGTCGGGATTACGTCGCTTCGCATCGCACCGCTTTACTTCATACTGTACTTCGCTTCTTTGGAATCTTGCAGCTGAAACCTCTTTATAAGAAAAACAGATGAGCTTATTTCACAATTGTTTTATGTCGCCATTTTTTTTCAAACTTTTCTGTATACTTTTTTGGGCGTTGAATTCTTTTTGGTTGGAAATTTTTTAGCTTACATTTTTGTAACTTTTTGTATCATATTCTTGGATTGCATTAAAAAGTGGTTTAAAAACAAAACAAAATGCTTGAGATATAAAGGTTTTATTGTCCTTACATTACTAAGTTGTAAGTACCTATAGTTCATAATACTTTCAAAAAGTGTCCTAGAAACATTTATTTTTTTTTTACAAAAAACGTGTCATTCTTATTTTTTCATCGCTTCCGAATTTAGAAGCCTCGCCTTCCACATCATAACGCTGATAATCATCGGCTATGATCACCTGCCGCGTCCACCTGCCCCGGATTAATTTCCCATCAGTGCCGCCATCTTGAAGAAAACAACTACAGTGACATCTACAAGGAAAAAGCTGAACTAGGCGGATTTAGCCGCGCCTGATTAATAAACCGCTGGCTTAGCTGTTACGACACAACTTACGATGAAATTTGTAGCTTTCTTTATTAAAACGAAAAATATTTGCTCGTTTTCTTGTGAGTTTCGTTTAATTAATGGTTGGATAGGGGAGTCGTTTTTTGTGATGGCTTATTGATTTGATACTTAGAAGATGATGCTTGAATAAGTTTGTGTGACGAACGAGAGATATCCGCTTAAATTGAATTTTCTTACTTATACTTGCAACTTTTAAAATATTTCTAAAAAAATAAAACTATGAAAATACACTTTATTGACAAACTAGTTACAAAAATTAAAAAACACAAAAAAAATTTAAATTAACCAACAAAAAGAGAATGAAAATATAGGCGGCCTTATCACTAAGAGTGATCTATTCTCTATATATTATAAGTTGCAAAACTATATATTATAGATAAATTTATTTAACAATGGTATAGAAAATACAATTACATAAGCAAACGTATATTTTTATATTAACTAAGTGATTAACACATCTACATGAAAATAACAGAATAAGATTAGAGATAGGTGAAGTGTTAGGTGCGAGCCCACTAAGCAGTAAAATATTCTCAATTTATTTATTTCAAAAGATATCTCTGGTCGCAATAGAATATTTAATAATTTAAATTATAATAATTATTGCGTTCTTAACTTAGATTTTTTTATTAATCTGTAAATAGTAAAGTTTTATTACAAAATTATATTTTATATTTAGCTATTTACTAGATAATAAACATTTGAAGATATACCCCTCTTATTCAAGTAATATAACAACTAAATAACCAATATTCGTAAAAAAAACATGTCACACAAACTACAAATAAACAAGAGGTCACAGTGTAATTTCGTTCGTATAGCGATCTCTTTGAAACGCGACCGCAGCGTCACGACACCTCCAGACGACACTTTCCTACCGCAAGATGGCCGCAAGCATCTGTCGCTTTGTCGCTCTTTTCACCAAATTACTGTTGTTACGAGGTATTATTTGCTCTGTTATTATAACTGCGGTTAGCACACTGAAGCAGTTACGCTGTGGCGACAGATTGCTCTGGGGCATGTGAAATAGGAAAGTTCAGCGTTTTAACACTTATTTGGGTTATGTTTTTTTTTATTAAGAGTTTCTTTATAAAAGAAGGAAAACTGGTTCATTACAAAAGGGTGCCAACTAAAATCACAATGATTTATATTTATATGTATACTTTCAACAGACATGGCTCATGGCACATGAAAAGTGTAATGTGCTCTACCCACATATTTGGCATTAGTTAAAGTCGAATATAACTAATAAGAAGAAATAAGTTGAACGTTCGGGTATTCTTATCGCGCTTTTGGCTGGATGGCATACATCCAGCCAAAAGCGCGATAAGAATACCCGATCGGCACCATCAAGATGTGTTTAGTCATTGTTTCGGGCAGGCCTGGTCGATCGACAAAACTGCCAACCGGGATGTGCCGATCCGAACATGATGGCAGCACTCTGATTAATTTGAAAATCATGTACATTACGTGTATCGTTCATTTAGATTTTGGTACGTTTTATTTACTTTCAAAACCCTGATTCGTAATGAAGTAGTACTTCAGGTACCTCCTGCGTAAATATTGTTCTTATAGATACAAAATTTTGTTCAACAGTGCTGTTACTTATTTAAATTATTTTACAGTTAAATAAGTATGTGTGCAAGTGGAAAGTGATATAAGAATATACCCAATCTGCCTTAGATTGGGTATCGTAGGTAGTTTGAAACAATTTTACTTATATCTCATGTACTCATTACTACAGAGCTAAAAAGACTCAATAAATATTGATGTATTGATGACAGTTCTACGAACATACATATTTGCAGTTTAAATTGACACAATATGACCTAGCATTTAATTAGCTTTATCATATACGTATTTATTACGGTACTGAAGTGAGGACATAAATTAATAAGGATAATAAAAACCAAAATATCACCCAGTCAAAGGCAATAGTTACCGAATATTATTACATTTATTTTTTATATTTAAATCGACACGATTCTGCAGATCTTTGCCGTGGTTAACTGCCTACATTTATACGTAGAAACATAAACTTCATTTCATCTGGGATAAAATGTAACTATTTAAAGTAGAAAACCATGTGACATAGGTATATGGTTTTAAAATTAAAATTTGTCAACAGATACTGCACAGCCGAAAGGAATAATTGCATATTTATAATTTAAACATCAAACATATCCTTATTACAGACCCACCTATCAACGTATGGCTCAAATTATTACACGACTCTGACTGAAATATAATACCCACAAGAACATTCGATTGAATCGATTTACGCAAAAGAGGAGGTCAATCAACGAAATATTTTCGTTTTTCAGGTAATATATTACTTATAACGATAATTTTTTTCTTGGTATGCTTTTCTCAAGATAGGGTAATGGGGTTGCGAACATATATCGTAGTATAAATAAATCCCCAGACCCCCCCAAAGTAAGCAGAGCTTGTATTATGAATGACCATACAGCGAACTAGGGGGAGCCCAGAATAAACATACATATAAAAATATAAACATACATATCCCAAAAATAATGTGTTATTCACAAAAATGCACGACCTGGATTCGAACACGGAACCTCCGGCCGCACCGAAAGTTGGTATTTTAAACAATAAAAACATATAGATAAAGATGGCTATGTGAGAATCAATCGCAAGAATCGTGAATCTTGTAACAACCTGTGTCTAAAGTCAACATTGTAATTGATAGGCAATAATTGTGATCTAAACATATACATATATTTATATGTATTAGTTTGGATCATACACATATACACATGTATATATTTTTTTATCGTTTTATAGTTTTGTCGTACTGGCCACTTTGATCTGTATTATCTCCTCTTTGGCAACTTCAAATTTATACAGCTATTGTGTTTTGAAAACATTCATTTGTTTTTCCTCTTTTGGTCTTTTCTTTGTGTCACTTAGTTTACAAAATGGAAAATTTGAAATATCGCGTTATTTACGAGTACGAGTTCCACCGTGGCAACAGTGCTGTGCAACGCTCGAAGTACCTATTTATTCTGTGTATGACGGCGGTGTCGCAAAAGAAAACACAGTGCGTTTTTTGGTTCCAACGGAAATTTGAACTGGAAATTTCACTTGAAGCAAATTAGGAAGGTGAAAAAGCTTGAGAGGTGAGTACCTCATGAATTGAGTGCAGCAAACCGACAAACGCGCGTCGACTGCTGCGTTACATTACTCAACCGGCACAATGACTTTAAATCGAATCATTACCTGTGATGAAAAGTGGATCCTGTGCGACAATCGGAAATGCTCATTGCAATGGTTGAACCCTGGCGAATCAGCTAAATCCTGGCCCAAGCGAAAATTGACTTAAAAAAGTTACTTGTGAGCGTTTGGTGGACTAGTGCCGGTGTCGTTCACTACAGCTTTCTTAAATCTGGCCAGACGATTACGGCAGATGTCTATTGTCAGCAACTACAAATCATGATGGAAAAGGTAGCTCCTGAACAACCGAGGCTGGTCAATCGCTCTAGGCCACTGCTGCTTCAGGACAACGCTAGACCACACACTGCACAACAGACGGCTACCAAATTAGAGGAGCTTCAATTGGAATGTCTAAGACATCCACCGAACTCCCCGGACCTTGCTCCAACAGATTACCATTTTTTTCAAAATTTGGATAACTTCTTGCAAGGGAATAAATTCAAGTCCGATGGGGCAGTCCAAAGCGCCTTCAAAGATTTTATTGAACTACTTATGAGATGGCAAAAGTGCATAGATAGCAAATGGTACATACTCTGATCAAATAAATATGTTATATTATTTTTTAATTTACTTTATGTTCCTCCCTTACAAAACGCCAATTACATATGTAATGACCTAATATTATATAATTCTACAAAGTCGAATACAAAAACGTTTAAAGAACTAAGATGCACAAATTGACTGTGAATGCTGTAAACAAAGGGTGTGCCTAAATCCACAAATCTTTCAATCACGATGGTTACTGTTTCTAAGACGTTCTTAGGATATGATAAATTTAAATTACCTTCCATAAGTTGGGTTATATTTATGGCGCTATTTATTGTATTAACATAAATTGGACGTGAGTTATTTTATTGCCCCGAATGCAACCTCTTGAATGCCCCGGACAAAGGTTATGAAGGTAATTTGGATTTGTCATGATCGTAAAAATTGTGTTTGTTTATAATAGAAGCGTATCGAATGTAGCTTATATTTGAATGCTCCTTCAGTAATAGTTGAAATTGTCGGAGTTTAGAATGAGTGAGTGCTAGTATTAAAATAAAGTCAGTAGGAGTTTGTTGGTGTTAAATATTGAAATAACTTAAATAAAATAAAAAAATATGCTGATGTGCTATCAGTATTAGCTCCAAATATAGCACAATTAAAGATTTACTTTGCTTAATTTCTTTGTCCCAAAACAGACTTAAACGAGTTTTAAGACTGAACGAATTTATCAATTTTCAGTTGTTTCACTAATTTTTAAGTTTTACCTAAACTGATTTGTTTTATATAAATCTAATACGCAAATGGTATTTAAAGTGTTTTAGATCTCGGCGATATAGCATATTTAAAATAAAAGTAAAGTAATTGACATTAAATTTAACAAAACTATATTAATTATGTATTTCTGCTCGTCGTGATTAGAGAATTAATATTATTCTTTCCTACAGCTTTTACTATGGTACGTAACAAATTTTACCGAAATCATCCGGACAAAAGACGCACAGATCAAAAATAACTTAGGAAAAACAAGTTTAATGCATTTTATACCCAACAAAAGCTGTGAATGTATAAACAGTCGCTTCATCATCTCTCTACACACACAATTTCACACAATGCGTTGCAGCGTCAATATCAAGCCTATTAAAAAAAAACTTTGTTACCGAACAAAGTCAAGTTTTGACATAAGTTGTCTGTGGTTACGGTGTGCTACTATATGTTCAGTAAACGGTGGCGCAGCTTCTATGTGGAAATGAAATTTGACATTTTAGTCGCTTAACAAATGGTTTAGTTGTTGTTTTTGATACTGACAGATAAGTTGGTGCCATTGTAGCGTCAACTGCAGGGGTCCATTCCATGCATACGTGGTCCAAAATAGACACAAATTTAATGGCAATTATATAAATGGTTCATCATTTGACAGAGAATTTAGTAGGATCTTGCTTCGGTCGTGATAGGATCTTTAAACGATGAATTATGGATGTTTATGCTGTGTTTAGGCACTGTAAGCTTAGGTAGTATGTTGTATGGAGAAAATTCTTCATAAAACGACTAAAAAGAGATTGGAAGAACATTGTGAATATTCACCGTAACTCATGGTACAGATAAAATAAATGTCCCAAAATGCAAGGAGTCTGGGCCAGGTCTTTGTACACTTTATCAAAAAATAGTTTAAGATGCTTAGAACACTTTTTGATTGTTAAATTGTTATTAAAACACTTTATTTATTGGTAGGAAATGAAATTGTGCATTTTTCGTGTGCAACACAAACAAAAAACATCATGGCGGAATTAAAAATGTCATTTTGACAGCTAAGGTTTACTTACATCTTTTTGTTTAGAGTATCCAGTAGTATCGATGGCTGATTGCCATTAAGTCCAAAGAATTGAATTGAATTGTTTTGTGTATTTTTAGCTTGTTTATCACTTGTAAAGTTAAAAAAAAACGAAAGAAAGAACTCAAGCGCAATGAACAATCAAACACACAGACAGACAACTATCAATGTGATGTAAGTGAGGTGGTTCACTTGACAACTGGAGGAGGTTCACTTGACAACTTCCGCCATAGAAAAGACTCATTGTCAATGTTGCCCGCTAAAATGAACACAAATAATGTTGACTTTTTTATTTTCTTACCATCAGTTAGATGTAAGTTCAGTTCAGTTATCAGTTATCAGTTAGATCTAATTAAATCAAATTATTTGTATTTTTCCTACAATAAGTATTTATTTGTAAATTTTTTTAGATGGTGTACAAAGACCTAGCCCAGGTTGTGACGTTTCTTTTGAGAAATAACAACAATATCATAAGTAGTTAAAACATTATTATAAAAAGCTGGTTTGTCTGTTTATCCTTTCTTCCAGGGCTACTAAATTAATGTTAGTACATTGCTTATTGTAATTTGTATGGCGATGTGTAAATAATATGCACCGTAGAATCAGTTATTTAAGTAATTGTTTGCGTCAAAGACAAAAATACTAACTCTAACCACATACACATATTTGACAAAAACTTTCTATGTAGAATGATTTATTAAATGTGCGTGTAATAAAGACCCTCGAAAACACAACTTTTAATGTATATAAGATCGATTCAAAGAAATAATACAAAACCTTTATTATCTGAGCAAGAAGTAATATGATATTTATATGTAAAATAAGGTACAATCTTTAAAATGTAACACAATTGGTTGAATTGGTCCAGCTGACCGTTAATCATTGGTTTAATATCTTTATAACTGAAGTACCCTCATTTCATTTGTACACTTAACGAAATATCACAACACTCGGCCAGCATTAAGCCTTTTCATCTGTCAAAACTTAACAGCTTTGAAATTGGGTTATAATTTACGATTTTATCTCATATAGCACCCCACATAGGGGCACTGGTCAGTTTGGTCAATGAAAAAAGTGGCAACTGAGTCGTGGTACAAAGGCGACACGGCCGCCCGCTACGCGCCCCGCCTGCCGCTGTGACTTGCCAAAATATAGCCGTTATTATAAAAGATGACCGGTGGAACTTGCACGTAATTTAGACCGTTCCGGTAACGATCGCTGGGGGCAGTTTAACTGTTTGACCAGTGGGCGTCTGTCTTGTATTACCACAGGGTGATTCTAAAATTGATGACCATGTTATGTCAGTCCCGTATTGTTCATGATAGTTGTACTGTATAAATAAAACGGGGCGAACTGTTTATTTTGGTACTTGAATGATCGCTAATGACATCTGGTCATTTATTTTCCAGTAAATTTTGGTCATGTCGGAAGATCGATGCCATCGGTTCGGCGCCAGCAGCGGCTGACAAATTGCAGGAGCAGCGGAGGCGTCAGCCAGCGTCTTGCCATAAATAAGGATTAAGTTCTCGACCACGCAGTCTTGCGGAGTACACTCCAGCGCTTCCCGGCCGGACACCCATGATCGCACCGGACTTTATCAAACGTCTTGCACGGCATAAATCGTGAATTATACGTCGTTTATATTCTAAGGGGATTTGGGTTTACAAAGTAATTCAGCTGAAGGCAAATATATACGCACCCAAGTTGAGAATTCGAGTTATTTCAGCGCCTAAATCCCAAATTGCGAGTTAGGAGGCGGGTATCAATTGAGCCGCAAGATGCGAAAAGCCTCGGCTGTTTTAGGCTCTGCTGCGACGTTACGATCGCAAGATACCCGCGGATTAGGCGGCACCCCTATTGTTAGAGGGCGAAGCGCGTCAAATCCCCATTTCACTTATCTATCTGTTCAATCCCGTAATCTCTGAACTTACAACTTGGAAACAGTTTATTAGTTTAAGCCACATGTTGAAGATTGCCTCTTACTGAAGTTCGATGATTAGCCAGTGGTCTGGTGAGGGTGAATTGTAAGTCATCGTTTATGTGTAGGTAATAAAGAGTTGGAGAGTTGACCTTCGACTTAAATGTATTGTTCATTATGATTTTTGTCGTTTGAAAATAAGCAATCAAATTATACCTATTTGATTAGAACATCGAGTAAACGTTTTTGTTTCAAGTTACTTATATTAGAAGTTTTCCAGTTTTCTTTCTATGTCTTACTTGTCCGATTAATTACACTAAATACTTGTGTTTGTTTCTACTAACTAAAGGATTAGGGTTTCACGGCGTTATCTTGTGAAATCTCCAATTACAAGGCTTATATCACGTGTCGGGGAATGGTCCGGATTAGTCGATGGGCAGTCACCTCACGTCCGCCGGCGCCGGCCAATTAGCCTGACCCACAACTAACTACAGATATTGCTTTAATATACACCCTTTGAATATAGAATAGTTACACCCTCTATTGCTATATTTAGTTACAAAAAACATCACCAGATCAAAGTTTAAGTGTCGGAAGTGACTGTTATTGAAAGTTCCGGGCAAAATAAAATAAACCTTTTTTCTTTTTGGTAAGAAACACGAAATAATTATACGATCCAACAAATTAAAGGGTTATGTCCCTCTTGCACCTTCGTACTGTGAATTCGTTACTTTTATACGTTTTAGTCACAAATCTACATAATAATCCGACATGCCTTCCGTCCATCCGGCAACTTGATTGATGTCCCTTCCTAGATTTATTTGCTCAAAAAGTAACACCAACGAATGCGACTGTTAAGCTTTTCCGTCACAAATGGAGCCCTCATAATACCTTTGTTTCATTTTTAAATATGGACCTCTCATAATTAGCGTAATAAATTATAAAATGATAATAATAATATAAAGGCCATCTTGTAATGTTGCGTCGAGGGGTGCCCGGTCGCGGCCGCATGCCAATCACTCTCCCAAATGTAGAACAATTCTTTCGAAAAAAGTGAATAAAAATTTTGTATTACTTTTATTTTCTGTCCTTGTCAGGCCGGTTTGCATATGCACCTAGAGCGAAGGGGACAGATTAGAAAATCGGTAACATCTGTGTTTTATAATAGACGTATTACGTAGGCTTCTTGTCGGGGACCGCGGCGACCCCGGCGGGATCACTTGAACATGATTGATCTGTTTATTTAACATTTTAAAGATACATTTTTACGGTTGCTTGTCAACTTAATAACAAAGTGTTTTGTATCTGGATACGTTAACTTCAGTTTTATTGATAGATTTCTTTTAACGATTATCGTTGTCAGTCGAGAAAATATAAAAAGCATTTGTTAACTTTTGTTAACTTTGTTAACTTTTTCTTAAACTAAGGGAGGGTTGAAAAATATGTATGAACGCTACTGTTTAGTCACTATCAAGTTGCGGTAATATATTTGAAGTGCATTGAAAGCTTTCATGGCGCCGCCTGCGGCCGGCTAAAGCTCGGAACTTTTAGATAAAATACTTTATAAGTATCTGTTTCTACGGTGAGCTTTTAAGAACTTTTATGGGACTGATTGTGAAATTTGTCGAAGATTAAAATACGTTCTCAAAAGTGCGTTATTATTAGAAAACCGCTCAAAGAGTAATGTTTGCGTGTTGAATTAGTGTTCTATTTGCTTACTTTCGACATGATTTTGAAAGGTGTTCTGTTGGTACATTTTAACACATATAAGTGCTTTGGATTTGGATGTTTTGTATTGCTAACCTTTATTGTATTGCTTTAGTTGGAATTGCCTATGTTCCAGTAATTACACGGCTATTCCTTTCCTTTTTCCGGAACGCAAGCACGTAATTGTGTGTATTGTGGTGGTCGGTTTAGGAAGAAGTACCGCCCCTAAAGGCTTCATAACATAACAAACTTTACTACCTAATGATATGGATTACTTTAGGTATTGTGCTCATTATAAGCACGCAAGCAGCCTTGATAATCACAACTAAGGAGTGGTGTTGGGCAATTTGTAGGCCACATCGCTTGTCTAAATATGGTTGGCACACTTTTGATTTCCAAGGTATTTATGTGGATTTCCTCTTGATGTTCTCCTTCAACTTGAGCAGTCATCTTGATTTACTTAAGTCGTTAAAACTCATTGGTAAATTTGGCTGTTTCCGGGCGTCGATCCTGGAAACTTCAGATCGAGAAGCTAGCATCTCTTAAGCTTTGAAGCACTCGTTAATATGTTTGACTTTATTGTTTAAAAAAAAATTAGAATTTGGTGGATTGTAGACAAATGTTACTTTACATGGTTATGGATAGCCTGATAAAATTTTTTTTAAGAAAATGTATTCCGGATTTGACTATGTGCTTGTAGGTATAATTAACTCTTGTATAAAGATAACATGCAATAAGAAAAAAAAAAACTTTAATATAAAATAGGTGCAGTCACAAGTTTCATAATATTCATAGAATGAAGAAGGTCTGTTTGTCATATTATGAAAAACAAATTTAAACATAAAATGAAACTCTTACTCATTGAATTCTTAAGAACAATATTAAATACTTAATAATAAAAATAATCCTCGAAAAAACATTACACAAATGGTTCTTATATAAAAAGAATTTATTAAGACTTAAATGATGCAAAATTAATATCGCTTAAAAATTCCTTTCGAGCAACATTGATATTTCGGTGTTTACAGTTTGAAGATAATAAATTCAAGTGTTTACAGTGAAGTATAGCTGGCACTGCGTCTGGTCGGTAAAGAGGCAAAAAAACCAACTCCTGCGCATCTCCCGCTTATCGGAAGCAATTACAGCTTGTTCATTTTATTAATTTTCATAACTACCCTCATAACATCAAAGGTGCCGGCTTTTGTGTGATCTGTCTTGGGGCGCAAGTTGGAGACTTTTGGCTGATAGATCATGTATCGCTATGTGGAGACGAGATCTGGTTGAGATGACAAAAAAAGGTCAGCGAGGTTTTATTATGTCATAAAACTGGATGACACAGTTGGACGCCGTGGACTGCGGTTTTGTCTTTAACAGCGAAATCTGCCATAGTAAGTGTGATATCCAGAAAATGCTTTTTCTACCGATCTTTGTGAGGAAAAACGTGAGATTTTCACGATTTTGTGCCGATGATAACTTAATAATTAGATACTATGAAAAGAGGTCATCCCTAGAAGGTTAGATTATTCATAATTTATAACAATATTATATTGAATGGACGTTAGAATAAAAATTGCTATTCGTATTGTCATTATAACATTAGCCAACAAAATAACAGTAGCAAATGTGTATGAAGTTTACCAAATAAAGCTCAATTAATTATTAATTAATTACCAAATAATTTTACTGAGATGCGTGCGCGCAGCAACCTTTTAACTTCGCTGGAACGTCATGTCGTTGTAAGTATATTTTCAAACCTATGACACTGAAGTAAATTCCTAAGGACGCGTGCGTTGTAACTTTCTGAATATTTAAAAAAAAAAGTTATTGCCAAAATGTAAAACTACTAATTGATTCCTTAGACCTGAGCAATCCTCCATTTACATCATATGTAACCTTATAAAATTTTTCAGCGTGGGTGCAATTGGTTTAAATGGCAGTGCAGTTTTTTTTTTAAGATCTACTCTGGCGTGGTACTTCAGTCCTTGCCATTTCGAACGACATAATAATCACCTTTACGTGGTTGTGTTCCCGTCAAAAGGTACAACGGCAGTTTCAACCGAGGCCTACGGTTCATATTCATTTACTCACAACATATACACTTGTGCAAACAGAAGCAAATAAAAATGAATGTATACATGAAAACTATTAACTATAGTTCGTTCGCGTTAAGAATACAGACAGTGACGTATCGTCTCAGCATTAGGTTATAGCCAATAGCGTCACCGACAAAAAGAAAACTTTTTCTAGTACGGCAATCTCATTGGCTGGTATTTGTAGTTGCATCGATGAATCACTGTATTCTTAACGCGAACGAACTATAAATTATTAACTTTTGCAGTAAGTAAATAGGCTATTTGGCTCAGCTTAATGTTGTTGCACGGATTTCCAACAACGCTGACACCTATGACTATTGATGTGCATGAGTTCGTACACGTACCGTCAGGTGGAACACAGCCGCGTTGGCCGGCGTTGAAAATAGCAAAAAAGCTTGGTTTTATTTGTTAGTAAGTCAATCAAGCTTAACTTATACCACACCAGCTACTGTTTACTCGTTTCGCGTTGATGTCGCAGGTCTGTTTCTTTCTCTTTGATCTTCATGCGACACTTACCGACCTCCCAACTTCTAGGTAAAATTTATCTGGATTACAGCTCTAATAGACAAAACAGACAATCTTTTTTTGTATTTGTCCCTCGTTCCTTTAGAATCCAGATTTTGGATTTTGTAAAAAGTCGCAAGAGCTGTAGAAGGTAGACGTAGGATCTAACTATCATATGCATAATAACTCGTATATATCTAATGTTCTATTGATTTTTCGTCAAAGATTCTTAACAATTTCGGTGTTATAATTGCCCTGCCTAATAGCTAGCGTTTCTGTGTTCACATACCCCCTAGTACATATTTTACTGACTTTGTGTAAATAAATATTTCTCTACATTTATTTAATACTTATATATATTACTTTTATTGGTCTCGTTTGGGCCGTCTTTAGTTGATTATCTTAAAACAGTTGGTCAAGTCATCACATGTTTCCAAATAAAGAATAGTTTTATAAGTTTATTCCTTATAATAAACTTACTTAAGTTTATTGTGTTGAGCAATAATGTGCACAAAGTTTTTCTTTACACTATCGGTATCAGCAGATATAATTTACTAAAATAAACTTATTAATTTATCTCACATGTTACAGTTTATAAAGTAAGCCCGGTGGTTTAAATAAAATAAAGAAATGAGACCAAATATTTCTTGAAGGGCTGCTAATAAGATGTATTTAAGACTTGTAAAGAAAATAAAATGTTATATTGTAGCTAAACCATGTGCAGGTTAAATTAACAATCTTCTTCTTCTTTCATCCGGAAGACGTCCCCTGCAGAACATAGGCCCACGACCTCCGCGTCGCTCGGTCTTGTGTGAATGACTTGTAGTGAAACTGTACGAGGGTGGATTGAACAGTTCGCGGCCTAAATAGAAAACACAGGAATAATGCAATTTTTTATATTTATTTTTCTACATGCTCTCCTCCTAGGTCACAGCACTTAGTCCAGCGGTCCTCCAAAGCCTTAATCCCATCTAAATAGAAGGTCTCGTCAAGGTCTTCAAAAAAGGCATCTACGGCCACTTTGACCTCTTCATTGGTAAAAAATTTCATTCCACCTAAGTGTTTTTTTAGTTTCGGAAATAGGTGGAAGTCAGAAGGTGCCAAGCCACAATTCATTATTTGAGCCATCGATTCTGCAGATGTGGGAACACGAGCATTGTCCTGATGAAACAAAACATTCTTGGTGAACAATCCTAGTCTTTTAGACTTTATTTCTTCGCGTAAACGACGTAATAGTGTGCAGTAGTATGTAGAATTTATAGTTTGAACTCTTTCTAAGTAATCAACCAAGATGACACCCTTAGAATCCCAGAAAACCGATGCCATTACCTTGTTTACTGAAAAACACACCTTGGCTTTCTTGGGGGTTGGAGATCCGGGTCTCTTCCATTGTTTGGATTGTTGTTTGGGTTCAAGAGTATAGTGATAAACCCATTTTTCGTCTATAGTAACAAACCTTGCCAAAAATTCGTTTGGATCAGCTTGAAAAAGCTCTAAACGGTCTCTAGAGATCGTGAGCCGAGTTCGTTTCTGTTCAACTGAAAGGAGCCGCGGAACCCATTTTGCAGACACCTTGTAGAACCCTAATTCGTTAACAATCATGTTTTGTGTACGTTCATGTGAAAACCCTAGAGCTTCAGCTATCTCAGATACCTTTAATCTTTAGTCTCCCTGATGAGATCAATTTTTTTTGCGATGTTTCCCGAAGTCGTAGCTGTAGAAGGCCGTCCAGAGCGGGGGTCATCTTAGATGCTCTCTCGTCCACGTTTAAATTCAGCTGTTCACTTTTTTATCATTGTATACGACAGAGCAGATGTTCCTAAAGTAGCTACCATATCTTCATGAATCTGCTTTGGAGTTAAGTGTTTCTTGTGGAGGTGTTTGCTCTAAACTATCCATTTTTAAAATTAATGAAACTTACTCTCACCTTAATGTTCAATAAAATAAATAATTACGCATGTATCTCAGAGAAAATTGCTGACAAAGACTGACAAAGAGTCTAGGTTTCATATAAGTGTAGTTTTATAATAATATGAAAACGCTATCTATATTAGTCCGCGACCTTTTCAATCCACCCTCGTACTAAAATTTGATTAAGATTACTAACATGTTATGGATCTCTGGTCTGACACAAGATTTCTTATTTATTCAGTATTAAAGCTTACTTTTGTTTGAAGGTTTCAGGTTATATTAAAGGGATGAATATGATAAACTATTACTTCTGATTTGTTAAGGTGTCACTTATGTCTGTTTCCATCTACGACATATTCGCAAATTCAAGTTTAATATTTTGAACTAAAATGTACTAAAATGACAAAATCGAAGGATTTAAAATTTTTTAAATTAACAATTAAGGTATTTTTAATATTTTAAAGCATATTACGTATGCATGTATCAATCATAGTAAATTTTACTTTGAGTCAATAAATAATAGAACATAGCATTTTTAAAATTTTACATAACTATGCCAATTTTAAACTAAAATAGCTTATTATATTGTAAGTTTATTTGTGTAGTTACTGTTAAAGGATGAAGTTTGCAAGAAATGAAAAGAGTAGGCAACAAATCGAAAGTAACCTCCTTCTTAAAAACAAAACAAAAGTTACAGGCAACGCAATAGTTGAACGGCGATACAGAGAAGTTATCGCCGAAACGATTCCCACATAAATAAAGCTCATCGGATATGAAACCGTATTTACATAAGAAAAATATAAACCGGCCTGACATAAGGGCGGGGAGACACCGCCGCTTGCCAAGCCACTCACGTCCGCAAAAGCGCACTGCCTTTAATAACAATACGAAATATCAGTTCGTTCCTGCGATCGCAAATCTACGTCAATAACATATCCAATAGTAGCGCTCAATTCATTCCGACATAATCTGATACAGCCGGGCACGCTCCCTAGCTAAATCTCCCGCCACATGTCGCCAAGATGGCCGACCGGCCGAAATACTAAACTAAACAAAAAGGAGATCACGGATCGGTAATATCTTTCGAGTCCATAAACTTAAATGTTTATTTGCAGCGATATTTTGTCCTTTTGTAGATATTGTTTTACTAGGACAGCATATTTCGCATTTCTAGCTACAGTTCTTTTTTATTCGTCCCGTGTGAGTTCTGTCCGTACTCATCGAATATTTAGATACGTTTTCTTTTTGATTAGGTAGGTAGTTAAGGTTTTTCATTATCAATTCATTGAGGTTTTCTTGCGATTGCTTGATAACTCAATCAGTTTAATAGGTTTTCAATAAAATCACAGAGTAAAAATGCCGTTTGAATCAAGAATTTAAAGGTGCAGTAGCAATACGTCTCGGTAAATAACAGTAATGTGTAATTTCCTCAGAGACAATGGTTGGGGGCGTATTACATAGGCACAATTTGTTAAGGCCCACCGGCACGGCACGGCAGCGGTCGGCAGTATAAATAAAGGTAAATTGCATCAATTAAGGCTCCTTTCTAATGCTTGGATTGATCAATCATCGAATGCGGACAATCGAAGGAAGTGCTGCTTTGTCTTGAAACCGCGTTTGTACGTGAACGTGTTGTTCAGTTTTGTCAAAGATCAGCTACGTAGGTAGGGCACAGTGCCATTAAGTAAGACAGATCATACAATTTGTCGGTTTATGTACATAAACTGGTACATCATTGATTACTAGCACTTAACACAAAAATAATATCTTTGACGTAAGATTTAATATTTAAAAATAACATCCGAAGTTTTAAAAGCCTTTTCCTCTCTGCATTTGTTGTTCTCAAAATACAAAACGAATTCAAAACTTAGCCTAATAATTCTATCCTAATTATGTAAATTAAAGCAATGACTTGATATTGACATACTTAATGATTTCATCCGGAAACGATGAGTAAATTATAAAAAGGACTTTTAAATCTTTTCTTAAGTTTTCACGATACATACTTTAAATAAAACACTTTTTACCGGATAAAACACTTTTTACCGGATATTATTACCGGATATTATCTACGCGATAATATCCGGTAAAAAGTGTTTTATTTAAAAGGACTTTTAATCGATTATTTTAGTAGCTAATGTTAGTACAGCAACAACATTTAACAACGTCAGAGATCGGTCTGCATCATTTAGGGGCCATAAGTATTCTCATTTTTATCTTCATTTCTGGCTAACTTATTCTTTGGCACAAACAGTCGTATGTTTTGATTGATCCGTCATTGTATCGGATCATAGTGATTTCAGCGCAGTTCGCCGCAGCGAAGTCCGTACTGAAGCTAATGAAACTACAGCCCATCGCAATTTCAATATAATTGAATTTCATTGGTCTTTTACGATACAAGCTGTTTGATTTACTTACTTCGTGTCATTTGGTAGAAGTCATGGCAAGTAACATTTAGCTTTAAAGATATTTCTCAACTTTTGTAAATGATATTTCTTTGAAATTGCTAACCCTTACCTTCTTTGTCCACGCCTCTTTGCAGAAAGAAAGAAAGTTCCTCAAATTGTTGATTTAAAGTATACTTAGGGTATTGAAATATATATCAATATATATATATATATATATATATATATATATATATATATATCAATTACGATGTTAAAATAGCTTCATAAATTAAAAAAAAAAAGGTTAAGGAATTTCAAAAAATGTTTCACTTGTTTCAGAAGTTATCGATTGAATATACACAAACAAACAAATCATTCACAGTCATCTTTTTGACAGTGGTCTGAGGCCGACTTGTGAGACCTGAGTCAACAATACAGATAGAAACATAAAGCAATATTTAAAACTGTAGAAGCTTAAATTTTTAAGTTATGTCCGCGCAAGTCGGCCTTAACATTTAAAACATGTAAAGGGTGTTTCTTGTTTATCCACTCAAATCTTAAGACCCCTTACACAGCTTCCGTAACTAAACTTAAGTCAGCCTAAGATGAGATTGTAAAGGTCTTCGGTCACGTCTGGTGCGGTATTGATTTACATTTAATTTGGAGCGTGCCGGCGCTGGTCAGCGGCGTCGCCACAAACTGAATCCTATCTATGATTGTCCGGTGGCTTCCAATTGAAGGCTACGTTTCTTTTTGATTATCCAATGTCTTTCAATTGTTCTGGCTATATTTCATTTTTGATTGTCAATCAATGTCTTTCTATCGTTCTGGTTGCGCCTCATTTTTGATTGATGCCACCGGCATTTAATTGTCCGTTTTGTGTTTCGTGGTGATGATGGGCAGGCTGGGAAATTTATATTCACTCCAGATGTGTTGGTTTTCTTTTGATGTGGTGTTGATAATGCTTAACATGTACATTTTTAGCGGAAGTTCTTTGGTGGGCCATAGTTATGAAATTTAGCTGTTGTAAGCACATATCAGATCGGTTGTTTCATTCTACACGTAAAAGACCAAGGTAGCGCAGTGCAACGCAGAGGTAAATAAGTATGATGCTTAAATCGCCTCTTTACCTTCCAGTCATGATTCCTTGATTACCTTAACCTTTTTTTATACCACCCCGCATCACCCCTTACGATCCAATTTAACTTAAATGCCCTTAAACGTTTATTTGATCGATTATTTTGTAATATTCTTTTTCCAACGTTATTTTTATAGAGCCCGAAATTCGTGATAGCTTAAGCTTCCGAAAAATTAATTGTCCCGAACCTTTTTTGTTGGAAACAGCGAGGAAGAGTTTTAATTAGCAAGAAACCGGCACAAACTTAAGAACTTAAAAAACGCGAGACAAGGACGGAAGTAGGTGGCGCGAAAAGAGAACCTCCCTTTCTTAATGCGGGTAACATTTGTGTGAGAAAGACGCCGTAATGGAAGACAAATTTCAATATAATTTGCAATACATAAGCGTGTTACTTTAATAGCCCAGAACCACCCTTCAAATTAAACGGGGCTTAAGTTTTATTTTATTTTTTCTTGTGGGCGATCGGTCCTGAGCTGGAGGGCGCTACTGTTGTTGGAAAAAATATAATCCGGCCAAATTAATTGCTTCAACTGGCAGTAGTGGCGCGATGCCGCCAAATCAAATTAAGGACGCGCAATAAAAACCAAATTAGTGCCCGCTTTAACCGTGAGAGGGCATTTAGTTACAAGACGTTAGTTCAAATCCAGTTGTTTTCATGAACAATAAATGGCCAGTAGGAGCGGCGGAATCCTTATTGTTTTACTTTTTACACCCTTGTGCCAGCGCAGACGGCTGTACTTGCGGCTTCAGCTTGTTCCTTTTGTTTACTTACTGGGCGAAAGTAATAAAAATCTGTACACGAATTGTATGGACTTTAAATTTTATATAGCCGGCGGTGCTGGGGCGAGTTTTGCATTTAATTGGGAAAAAATTTAGGGTCGGCTTGTAGCTTCGGCAAGGTTTCTTTCACTAATTGGATGGCCGTTACGAGTTTTTATCGTTCTGTGTTTAAAGTATGGGATATAATTTTTGCAGAATTTTCTTCAAAGTTTTCTTCAAACTTTGTGGATTTGTGAGTGTATTGTAAAAAATTTCTCGTTTTGGTGTTGGCGTAGGAAAGAAAAACATTGTCGTTTAGCCTATTATGTTTTTATATATTTTTTAATGAGGAGTGTTTAATTTGGTTAAGTTACTTAAATCGATTTTTTTATTGAGACAAACCCTTTCTTGTGGAAGTTTTCATACAGAAGTATTAAACTAAAGTTAGTTATGGTTAGAATTTTGTATTCGATTAGGCAATGACACAATGGCAAAATAATCCAATAAACTATACTTGAAAAAGCATTGCAAGGAATTATTCCTCACCGCGAACAAAAAATATATAGAAAAAAAAGTACATAGAAAAAAAATATATTTTGCACTAGCAACTGTTAAATTATCAAAAAAATATATTTTACTTTTCAACATCAACTTAAATCTAAAAAAATAATCCCCGGATCGAAACCTGCGCATTATCTGCCCTACAAAACTACAGATGCACTCACAAAAGGGTTGGTTTTTTGCGCAACTCTTAATTACAGGATTACTGTCAATAACAGCGCGGCCGCCTGCCTCTAAAACAATATCTGTTTCATAATGTGATCATGTTATTAAACTCCAGTAAAATAATTATTTTACCTCATTATTATTTATTTTAATAACATGCGGTGGTGTTAATTTACTATCTTTATGTCTTTTTTTCATAAGGATAAGTGTCAACCTGTGATTTTGTCGTTATTTTTGAATAATTACATTAAAAACGTATTTTAATATCATGGAATTGACGAGGTCGTGTTGTGTTATGTTTGATCTGTCTTGCAAATTTCAAGTTCGTATCCCGGGAGGGTGACTCTTATATTTGATCGTAAGTGGGTTCATAGGTATACCAAGGCGTTAATAGTAAAAAAATATTAATAATAACTTAACTTTAGTTCAGATTCATACAATTTAGTCAAACTTATGATCAGTATGATGAAATAAGGAATAAATAAAAATTTTGATAAATAATTTAAAAAATTTGAAAAAATTTTAATTTTAGTTTTAAAACCACAAGTTAATAATGTTAAATAGGCACATCACCGTGGTTTCCTTTCAAACATATCAATCCTTCTCCAAAGTACAAACCTAAATTATTTTATAATTTTATAGTCATTAATAATATAGTTTCATAATAACTATAATTTAATGTAATAAGAAAAATATGTACTTCATCTAAATTTGATCGAACTCCTTATTATGCCTTCTCGCTATAAATAAGTCTCACTAAAAATTATTCCTTCCTGAAAAAAAAATACTATGCGGTTAAGCATTTTGATTTATTTTTATTGCTATTTATTTTTATATCCTGTTTGGAATAAAAATTGTATGAGAAATAGCTGTGTGAAATGATTTCTTATTAATTCACCTAATAATTGGTTACACAGAAAAAATGCACATTTTGTTCCTAATGTTTCAAAAGTTTTTGTGGCTTTGTCATTTAAATTAATAAAACTGAGACGAACTAATCGCCACGATTAATAATTCGTTGTTGAGGCGTGGCTAACTCAATTAAGAAGGTGATGTAGTGTTCATATTAGGTCTTTACCTATGAAATTGCCGTTTTTCACGAAATAAATGAAGCGTAATTTTTTTATATATTTTTTATTTCTATTAATCAAAATAATCACCCATGCAATCAATGCATCTTTGCCAACGCATTGGTAGCTGATGATGCCTTTCTTGAAGAAATCAGCTGGACGGGAGGCAACAAATTCTTCAAAGGCATTTTGTACTGCCTCTCGGGTATTGAATTTTTTTCCCGCCAAGAAGTTATCCAAATTCTGGAAATAAGTAGAAGTAGAACTCTGTAGGCGCAAGGTCTGGTGAGTACGGCGGATGACGGAGAACTTCCAACCCCAACTCTTGGAGACCGTCTGCTGTGCAGTATGAGGTCGCGCGTTGTCGTGCAGGAGCAGTGGAGCCGAACGATTGACCAAAGCTGGTTGGAGACGTGCGAGCTTCTCCATCATTGTGTTCAGTTCTTCACAGTATACATCTGCAGTAATGCTTGTCCCGTTTGGCAAGAAGCTGTGATGAATTACATCCGCGTTAGACCACCAAACAGTGACCATCACTTTTCTAGGGGTAAGTTTTCGTTTAGGGCATTGTTTGGGTGCTGAACCAGGGTCCAACCAACTTGCTGAGCGCTTACGATTGTCAAACAAGATCCATTTCTCGTCACAAGTAACAATGCGGTTCAGAATTCCTTCATTTGCATGCCTGCTGAGCAGTGCAAGGCACGTCTCCACGCGTACTTCGCGCTGGCGGTCATTGAGTTCGTGGGGTACCCATTTGTCAAGCTTTTTTACCTTGCCAATTTGACGCAAATGGACCAATATTGTTTTGATGCTAACGTCGAAAGCTGCTGCTAATTCAGCTGTGGATTGAGTTTCATCAGCTTCCACAATTGCCTTTAATTCGTCATTGTCGACCAAAGTTTTCGGCCGACCACGGGGTTCATTTTTCAGGTCAAAATTTCCAGAACAGAAGCGGGTAAACCAATAACGGGTGGTGCGTTCGTTTGTAGTGTTCGCACCGTAAACGTCGTTGATGTTGCGTGCCGCTTGTGCCGCTTTGCTGCCACGACGGTACTCATACTCCATAATTACTCGAATTTTTAACTTATCCATGACCAAAAATGTTCGAATGCGTTGAAAACAAAACACTAACTATTAAACAAATGACGATTTAAAAAAAAGAATTCCATGTTTGTCAAATAAAATTAATTTGAAATTAGAATTATCAGTCAAAAAAAAAATATTTTCATTTGAAATGGCCAGTACGGCAAAACGGCAGTTTCATAGGTAAAGACCTATTATTTACTAATTCCCGCTCGGAACTTAAATGTGTTGAGGCACTAAAACAGACATAAACTGGATATCTTTTATTTCATTGATAATTTTCGAAGTATTTTCGTGTAACCGGGGATGGTGCGGCATGGTGTAATGTTTTCAAATAACTAAAGTTTACAACCCTGTTTACGCATTCGACCCTAGGGCGTTTCAGACGACAAGAATATTTAAAATTTCCAACCTTCCCGCATTTATTGTTCAATCTAAATTGTTTATTATTTTATTTTTTATATAGTAATTTAAAGTCTTTATAGTAAGCCTTATTTTTTCGGTTTCACTTGTCAAGTGATATAATCCTGAGGGGCTCATAAGGTCTGCAAAATACACCTTTATCCTTTGATACTGAATATTGAAAAATAATGCAAAATATTTACGGTAAACGGAGAAAATATTTTTGTCACAATTACCTAACCCAAACTACTTTTGCTTTACATACTTTAAAATCACCAATTTAATTTAATTAATAAATTTTAAAGATTTCTCACATGAATCATTTCTGATAATTTGTAATTGAATTGTAATTGAAAAACTACTAATAAACATATATAATAAGAATGTGTTAAATATTTTGATGGTTATACCAACTGGCTTTCCTAATGAAGTTCTCAAAAATAATAATTTTGTTGCATGCACAGTAATCAGTACTTGCCATGACCACTGGCTGCGATTTGTTTTTGGTCACTTTTACTGTATCGTTTATTCATGCCATCGCAACACAATTTTCCATAAGTTATTTGTAAGCACAAATTAAAAATAAATTGCGATGGGCAGCAAAAAGCTTGTGTAACTATTGAATGGCTGAACTGTTTTTTTTAGTATGTCTGAGAACAGTCTCGATTTATTTGGATTTTAAATAAAAAACCGAATCAATTCTGTTTATTCGTAGGGAACAATGGCACAAACAGACACACCTATACACAGCACACGCATTAACTAATATCACACCTCTTTTTTGTTGGGGATTCGTGAATTGCACGATTAGGTTTAGCTTAATCGAACTGTTTGGCGTGAGAATATTTTTTAAATAGCTCATATAAGCCTTCTTGTTATTGTTTGCAAAACTAACGCCGCTTTTTGATGTGAATGATCTTTAATTTTGCTAGGTGGAGTATTTGGCTTAAGAAAGCCTAAACAAAACTATAATCAATTCTATATTAAAAACAATTTGCAGTTTTCATTCATATCACATGTAACTAGTGTTTTTCTGTAAATATTGGTGAATATCGTCGGTGAAGGCGAAAATTTTACACTCTCGTTCAAGTGGTATAATTTTACCTACTTTTAAACAAATCCAGGGCATGCAACACGCATCGAAAAACCCATTAGGTCACAAAGAGTCAAAATGTTTTAAAAAAACTATTAAAAACTAAATATTATATCTTAAACGTCACTTGTATTTCCACACATGATAATATCTAATCACCACGTAGTTTATACAACAATTTGTCTGAAAAGCCGGCTGCCAAAACATTATGATTATAATTATTAAAATTATATAGCCCATGATTACAGGAAACATGATATTTTACATTAGAGCGATAGTATCTTATCGCTGGATCGCGTCCTAATGGATGATGTGTGTATATTAACGTAGTAGCCGCTGAAATCGCTGCCAGTGGATAACGGACATAATATGTTAGTTATTATAAATAATGTTTATTGATAAGTATTTCAAAAGTTCGGTAAAACATAGAGTAGAGTTTTTGTATTTGTTGAAAATTTTTTAAAGTTAACCTAATGAATTTTTGAGGTTATAGTGTTTTTCATTTTGAACCTGTAAAAAAAAATAGGATTCTGGGATAAATTTATTTCATGCTGTTTAGCCGATTACGTTTAACTATAGAATGTGCATGTGTCAAGCAAATTTTTGAAAAATTTCGTGTCATCAAAGACCCGCTATTAGTTTTATTCATGTCACATTTGTACTATCCCTACATTGTCTTAAATTTGCTTGAAATTAAAGGAAATTTAGTAACACGGATCATCATCAAACTTTCACATAATCCATCATTACATCACACAAAGCGGAACCTAGCACCCTGTAGCGGCCGCATTACTGGGACAAAGCGTTCTATTTGTCTATCGTCGCAATCTCCAGCGTTGTGTAAACGCCCTAATGGCGGAACGCGCCACGCTCGGCGGTTTACTCAAATTCCACCAAAACTCTATTACATTCTAATGACAGCTGCCGACTAATTGCACCCGATTATTTTATTGTTCACTCGCATAATGATACCCCTGGTAATTATTGGGCCGAGGTGAAACCCTGAAGATGTGTCGAATTGAACCTCCCGGATGTAAATTATCTACGTATCAATGCTTATATTAATTCTTAATCGCATGTAAGTTTGGGTTTGATAAATTACTAGTTCGTAAAGTGAAATCATTGCGGTGTTATTAATAATGTTGATGCCGTTATATGTGTGTGTATAGGTGAGGAAATTGTTTGGTTAATGTCAGCATAGACACATTGTGAGGCCGAACGTTCGCGATATAAGTTGCAAATAAATCAGAGAAACATTTGTTATTGAAATCAATATTTGATTTTTATTGCAATCATTTGCTGTTAAAAGTAGTATATCTAGATATAGGACTACTAGATTTAGTAGTAGATAAAGAATTTTCTACTTTTTTTTATCGACAAGCATCAAACACATTAAGTGGACTAGAATGGCAACAGTCACGACTGTCATCAGCATTACACCATTACAAACGGCAGGTAATTCCCCATATCGCACGATCTCGACAGAAATCTAAGCCACGGATAGATTTCGTGAATAATTTAACGGACAATATGCTGACAACAATTTTTTTTCTATTATCTGTGGGTAGTCACGGAATCGTAGCATTTAGGTGGCTACGGCGCGCTACGCATTAGCGTCTACGGGTGAAAATGGTTAATGCCACTTATTTAATTGTGGCGTAACATTATGTGTCAAGGTATAAAGGCTTATTATTTTTTGTTAGTTTTCGTTCTGTTTTGAGTAATTATGAGAAACTGTATTTGAAATTGTATATATCACATAATATGTTACCTTATCTATCGCACGTAATAAACAAGTAGTTTGACTTCTTGAAAAGTTAAAAATATAAAATCCTAATTCATGTTTTCGTAAGAATTTTTTTCTGAGGTTGTTTTATAAATCTGACGTTTGCGTTGTATACCGAAATAACAATGTAAAATTTTTGTTCTAAGTAACCGAAATGAATAGTTTTATCTTAAAATATGTATACAAAAGTAAATAACTGTAAAACAATGTTCGTACTATATGTACCGGTGGCTACAATCGGTAACTAAAAGGCACGCACTTTATATCTAATAAGGACATTACAAATTAAAAAGCGATAAAGCGATAAACTCGTTATATTTTTGTATTTCTCAGTTTATTTGTAAGATTACACCTCAATAAGTAAAGTAAGACAAAGACAAATTATGACAATATGTGCGCAAAATGTACAAATATTTTTTTTCAATACTTAGACAAACATCGAACCTCTTAAAGAAAAAACTAAACACGAAACTAACATAGATAATTAGGTACTGTTTAACCTATTTACATATAAAAACTAATAAAATCGTTTCGAATCATCATTCACTCTTCAATCTCCTATACTCGTACACGCGTTCATTACGACTCCTCTTTATACCGGAGGTGACTCGAAATTCGGAATTTAAGCGGACTTTCGTATTTTTGCCGCGAGACGGACCCGGATTGATTTACTGACCTCCGACGTAAGTCCGGATTTACCGACCTCAGCCCCGGTAAGTATGGAGATTAGGATCATAGGTAAGCTCCATGGGAAATAAATTCATAAATAGTGTTTATTACGCTTCGTTTTAAAATTTGTCGTTTTGAGATTTTCAATGATTCTAAAAACATATCTACAACATTACAACTTTACCACTTTCTTATCTTAAATATTTTTTTTCTTGTTTTAAACATTCTTAGCTTGCAAATCGGGTCCTTTGATTTTCGGCCTAGAGCTAGAAATAATGTTAGAATGGATAAAGATTTCGTGGAAATTTATATATCTCTCGAATTTTTTTTCATATATGTGTTGGTTGTCTTTCTCACGCTTGGGGAATTTATGACAAAAATCAATGAAACACAATAAATCAAACGACCAACATATAACATACATTGTAAATAATTGCCTCAATTTATTTTCCCAACCTTCACCGACAATAAATAAAAAGTCTTCAATTTAATTGTTCCTTAATAATACCATCTTCCAATAATTCTTACCAAAATATAAAACCTGACTTTTTGTTAAGTTATTACTCCTATTAAAGCAAGTAAGAAGACACGTTCGTCCATTAAAGGCGGGCGTCCACTGCAAGGGAATTATCGCGACAGTTGCTTCCCGCGTAAAATAATAATGGCGGAACTTCCGGAGCCGGCGGCGCGGGAAACTTGGAAAAAGGCGGGAGTGCCTCCCGGCGGCAGTTACTTAGTTACACTTGGATATGGCGTCATTTAATTTATTAACACGTCCTATCTGATTGTAAAAGACGTTTGTCGCCTTATTTCACATTAATTATGTTAATCAACTCATAATTATTAGGTATATAGAACGCTTCTTAACCATATTTTGTAGAAAAAAAATCACTTTAAGTAGAGTTTCACATTTGGAGATACAATTTCAACACCTAGTTATTCAAGTTAGAGCTGCTAGAAGTTACTTGTGAAACTACAAAATGAATTTATTTTAAGCAGCAGATACTGTTTAAGTTTCCTTAAAAACACGAGCTAAAAATCAGTTGTTTGCTTTATGAGTCTTTATCTTCCTGACGTCTCAGTTATTTAAATAGGTATGTATATTTGATTGATACTAAAGATATAACTGATTTGATTAAATATGTATTATATATATTTAAATAAATAAATAAATATTTCTAACAATCACACCACATTATCGAGCCCAAATTAAGTATCACTAAGAACTTGTGTTATGGATACTAGATAACGGATAACTAAACTTAAGAAATATATAAACATATAGATATATAATTTTTTAATATATAAATATTAGAAATAAACTTAAATAAACGTACATACACATCCATGACTAGAAAGCAAATATAATATAGGTAATATCTGCTCCTACCAGTTAAAAATCGGTTATATATATGTACAATAACCTATGTTATTTGCTTTACGAGTCTTTATCTTTAGCTACCTATCTACCTTCTGAGATTTTTTCTACTGCTACGGCATAAAAATTTGTAATCATAATCTTCTTGAATGTTTTTTTCAAAACAGTGTTTTCTTTTTTATAAAACCTGTGTCTTACGGCCGCACTCACAGAAGTCAACTCTTTTCATTAAGCTCGACTAAGTTTATATTTTGCTATGGTATTTATACTTATCAATACTACATTTAAGTCTAGATTTTCTAAGCAAAATCTATAATGAAGTAATCCTTAAGTAGCCATATGACGTCTCCATGTGTGGCCATAAAACTATTAAGATTATAGTGTTTTTACATTTTTTAATACAATGTCCTTTACTGAAACAATGAATACTTTGATCAACAAAATCAAGGACCAGATAATATTGGGTGGACTCATCATTCTATCCCCAGATGCTATGTCAACTCAACTACTCATCAATCGATCAATCACCGTTACAATCCAAACTTAAACATTATACATAACCTCCAAAATCAATAAAGGCAACCACACACGGGCGGCCAAATAAATACATGTGACTATCCAATAAAACATGGCAATCGTTTACAATTAAAGCCTTAAATCGGCAATAGGTGTTGCTATAAATTCTGTTGGAAAACAATCAGCGATTCACGGCATTCGCAATTAGCGGGGCGCGCTTCGATAAATTTACATTAATGCTTTCGAAAAATCCGTATGGCAATAACTTTTGGGAGATGCGAGTATGTAAGCCATTCTGCAACTGTGATGGGCTTGTGTACTTGTAAGTGGATGTGGGAAAATTTGCAGGGATGTGAAAAGGATTAGTCGGCGAAATAGTTAAAGGGCCATTTCTAAGTTTAAACCTAAATGTATTTGAGAAAGATCAAAGGTGCCACCTACATGAGAATATCCTTAGTCAAAATATTCTACGTTTTCTCAGCATATCATTGAAGAAACTTTAGACATAGGAAGTTAACTTAAATGTTTATATCTTATCTTTGATGCATCTTCTTCCAGTGCCTCTTCAATTCTGAAGGTTGGCCGTTAACTTCTTGCAATCGTATCTTGAGAATGTAGGTATAATTTTGTTGCAAAATACTTCCTCTGGAGATAGTGAATATTTTGAATCAATGCACATTTTATTCAGATGGGTTAAGGTAAATGAAAACTTCTGTACTAATTAATGGTGACCAGTTAACATAAACACATATTATTACTTAACTTATATTTAAAATAATAAAACCTTCTCACTTCAGCCATACCTTCAATCGCAGTTCAAAGCTACGCGGCGTATTTCAGTGCCGTCGCTATTCGCTGATCACCGCTTGATTTACGCCTGCGACCGCCTCACTGAACCTTTACACTTTTGCAGTTCCGCTTAATTGATATCCAGAACGACGTAATGTACAGTCAGGAGCTTCGCTGCAGGCACAGATTCGCGTTCGAATCCCTTGTAGTGTTGCCGTCCCCTAGTATACGCGGCACCTTTAAAATACCGAACAAAGTTCAAGCGATTCTCACCCTTATAAGTTGCTCCCACTGATTGCGACCAGTGTACGATCACTGGGTGTTTTATACTCTTTTTTCCAGTAAAATTGTGTCTGTTGGCCTGTGAAACCATTTTAAATATGATGCCAAGTAAAGTGTGAGAGAATGGGATGCGTGGCGGGATAATGGGACAGCGAGAATTGTGACAGTGTGCTTGCTAAATGGTTTAAAATTTTATTTGTGCTGTTATGAATATACATATTAGTCCATGAACGAGGTTTTTTAAACTTTAGTTTGTTTACAGTGATCCTAAATATTTTGATGTCTAATTAAAACTGCGAGACATGGAGATCTTCTTAAGTAGGTACCTACTGCAATTATAATAATTAGTAAAACCATTTCCTGGTTATAACACATTGATAAAAAAAGAAGTGAGCAAATAATCTTGGGTCACAAGAGGTAAAATAACATTCGACACTTTAAAGCTGTAATGTATAATAAAATTATTAAGAAAACAACTACCATGGTATTAAGAATAACAAAATCCAATGCATTTGGAAGCACTTGTTTTTTGAACTTTTTAGCTAATAAAACTATGAATTTAAATTAGATGTGTTTATTTCGTTTTGATGGCTTCTCTATTTACAACAAATTTAAAACAATTGAATACAAATGTTCTTATTAACGGCAAATGGGTAACATCTTGACGTGTCGCCTCACTAGGTGTCCAAGTATCGTTTGGATATATTCGTAAAACCATTTAGTATTCACATATGGAAGATTTTGTTACCTGAATCAAGTTTAAATACTATTTAAAAAACAAGTTCAAATAATATGCAAATAATTGCGGAAACAGCTTGTTTGTAAGTGATGACAGTGCCTTTATTTTATTTACAATGTCTATATTATCATAGTCTATAAACATAGATATAAAACTATATATCTATGTTTTTTTACACGACAACTTCAAAATTAACCAAATCTTTTTTTATGTATAGGGTACTTAAAAGTGAAAAACGCTTTTAAATTAATTAAAAATTTTTTAATAATATGGTGAAAATAAAAGAATCACTATATCAAACCGAGTCACCAGAGACGTGAAATAATAATGTCATTACAAAACTTTACATTTTATGGATATCTAGAGTGTATAAAAATAATTGAATCCCCAGACAAACACAACTATTGTATGGCTTCAAAGTAAGCAGAGGTTGTGTTATGGATGACCCTACAGTGAACTGAGTGGGGGAGGGGGTGAGAACCGAGAACCGAGATTCGAGAATAAACATCTATGCACATCACACAAACAAATGTCCTGGACTCCAACCCGGGGCCTCCGGCGTATGAGACAGGGCTGCTACCACCGACCCTACTTGGCTAACAAATTAAGGTCAACGCACAGCGTTTCAAGCTATGAAAACTATCCCTCAGGGAAAGGGTTACTAATAATTAATCTTAAAGGTGCTGTGTCTTATATTTGAAGAATAGTCAGTAATATTACACTTTCTTTAAATGTAAGTTCTTGTTGGCTTTACGGATTTTGCATTAATATTATGACCAAAAGTTATTAAATCGTAAGCACACAGTAGGCTTACATTGCAATATATTCCAAAGTGACGTTCAGATTTTACGTGAAAAAAGTTTATTATCTCTATGATGTAATAAAACTTGCCTGGTTATCGATACAACAGAGTATTTGTTGTTATTATGGTATTTATAGGCTGTAATAAACTTAAATAAATGTTAACTTGGACGCGTTCAGCAGAAAGGCTCGCATCATTTAAATTTTGTGTAGACGTTAACAACGATATTAATAACGTCTCTATTTTCCATAAAGTATATCGTAAAAATGTATGGATAGAGAAAAAATATATCTTTTTTGATTTATTAAATTTGGGCCCATTTTGATCAAACGTATTTAACTTCAAGACTTATGCCTAAAGAGATTTTTTTTTTGGTTTTAAATTAGAATAAAAGTAAATATAATGTGACTTTGTTTTTTATACTTTTTTTCTCTGTTCACGCCTACTAACAAAAGATTTTGCACATTTATCAAAATTAATCAAACTTTAGGTATGAACAGAATTACATTTAAAACTATTCTTTGAGAATTAGAAGAGATTAAGACTAGTAAGGAAGAACAGTACCATGTCTTTTTATTTGTGATTCTACTTACACCTGATAGATCTATCAATGACTTATTTGCTGATGCTACACAAAAATCGGATGAAAATCAACAGTAGAGCGCACCGGAAGGCACCGCAGGGGTAAACTTCACCTTTAACATATGAAAATATTCAATTTTATAACATTCCTAAGCGATAACATCTTATACTGTCGACTTGATATTTTCGGCGGTCAAGTAATTTTATATGCTGCCCCATGAATGGAGATGACGCCATGCTGCGCGTGAGCATTCTAAGTCGTAACTTAGCACTTAATCATTTACATGGAGCTTTTTATGTTGGACTTGCTTAGGTTAGGCGACAAAGCTAGCTAACCTTAATAACACTGTCAGTTGAAAGAATATCGAATTAAACTAAAATGAAAATTGTTTTTACTCAATAAACTTATTTCATCTATATAATATTTCAAATTCGGAATGTCAAGTAATTTTGTAGGATCTTTTTTTTTTTGGTGTATTTATGTAAAAATCAATTAAAACAAAAATTTTCCTTTAAAAAGTTACCTTTTAAAAATCGTTTTACAAAGTTTATTACTATACTTGGAGAATGCACAAATGCACAACTTTACTCGTACAATTTTCTATTTTCATGACGCTACTCAATGACGTCATATAAGGGTTGAATGAGAGTTAATTTAATTTTCGCATGATCGTTAAAATAAGCTCAATCCAATTGCGAGTTGTTACTGACAAAATATATTACAGAAAACTTCAAATGTTTTACGAATCAGATTTTGACTTTTTTTCTTTACGCACCGAATTATTATGTAATTAGGAAAGCATGTCAAGTAATTATGTACGTCTCTACAAGAGTTACGAGTCTACAGCACTGGCTCAATTCTATTTATCTATTATTCCATTATTCCTGCAATAACTGGAATAAAGGCGATTCCAACTTAAACCTACGGTCAGCAACGCATGATTAATCAAAAATCAATAAATAACAATATAATCAATCATAAAATCTTCGATTAATGATGTCTGTGTGCGCGGATACCATTTACGACAATAGGTTGATCGCGTTTTGTTTGCCGGTTATGACAAAGTTGAAGATAAGATCTAATGGTATTGTACAAACGTAAAAGACTGTTTAGGCTATAAACTTGTTATACTGAACTTGAAAACTTGTTTGCAGAAAGATCTATAAAGAAGGTATCACAGATAGTTACAATGTAAAGCTGTGATTAAGACAATCAACAGGTTATCAACTGAGGTGTGACCTCGGCTTCCGTCAAATTAGACACCCATTTTTTATGGACACCGAAAACCACCTAAAAAAGATATCAATTTATTAATTAAATAGCTAATTTTATTTATTCAAATGTTGCCAAAGCTGACAAAAATTTGTTATTAAAAATGTTATAGTCAAAAAATTTACATTCGAAATCGTGTAATAAGCTTACAATGATTTCATACCTTTATCTCTACGTTAGATGATACAAATATAGGCCGAATAAAATGGTTGTACGCTTCTTATGGGATGACACAGGTCTTCCGCCAGTCATCATAAGTCAGGCAGTTGTCTACTGGTGCCAGTAAATCAGGCGTAGACCCCCTGCGCGCGCGCACGTGCACTGTGATTGTCCACGCGTGGGTTGACGTTGGGATCAGTGGACAGTGGGATAGGGGTATGCTTAGTAAGGATGATATAGATGGTGCGGATAAGTTTAATTTTTATTTGGGTTTTTAAAGGATTTATATGTTAAACCATATTTAGCTGGGCCGGTCAACCTAAAAGGTGACTAAAATCGCATTATGCGATTAATATGATTCTTGATTAAATAATATGTTGATTGAATATTAAGATTTCCATAACAGTAAAAACAATATTATTATGGGTGATACCAGTTATGTAAGATAGTATTTAGTGATATTTAAGGTATTCACGTAGGATCGCCCGTATAGATATATCTAGGTAATGGATTGAATGCGGCAAAATATTCATAAAATCATATCACAATATTTTTTTAATTAGTATGAGAAGTTTTTCTAGTTGTCCAGTTTATTGGAATCCGGATGGTTATAAACTAAAATGATTAAAATAGAAAACATATCACTGTAAGGTCATATTTGCTTTTCTGTGCAAAGGATGCAGATATCGTCCCATACATTTCTGGGCTATGGTGTTAACAACTTGGAAATTGTATTTTCTATAAGAAACATACATTTGAAGTGTTCACCTAAAATTTGAAAACATTTGTATATCTAGAAGTTAAGATATAAGATACTTTAGTAGTATCATATAAATATATAATCATTTAGTAGTATTTTGTTAGGTTATGAGAATGTTATTTTAAATTATTTCGTTGGACTTTTCAATAAATTATTTAAATATCCTATACTTAATGATTTCCCAAAACGAATACTGTGTACTATTTCTAGATCTTAACATCCAGATATCTATCTTAAACCTCTACCTAAATATACGTTATACATATTAATCTATAAATATAATTTTAAGATAAACATAAAAAATATGTACAGAGAGACATAAACATGTTATACAAAATTCAACATACTTTTAAAAGGAAAACTAAACTGAATGTTAAAAATAATTCTGACTGGGAAACAAGTAGGTGGTTTAAGACAGGCAGGCTAAGTGGCTTCTTCCTTACTTGTTTTCCATAAATATAAGAATACATATGGGAGTTTATAAATAAATTGATAATTCTGTGTAAATAAAACCATAACATGTTCGTCTTTAAATTATTTAATCATCTTCAATTATTATTAGTGCATAATCCAAGGATTGAGTTGATGGTACAATATTTTGTTGGTATCTAGCCAAGCTGTGGTATAATATAATCGACATCACATGGGCGCTGCAGCCTACAGTCTTCCTATCTACAATACAATTACAATACTATTGTAGGATGAACTCTCTGCCTCTTAGAGAGCTGTCAACTAAATAATATAAATATAAATAGAAAATGTCTTTCGGCTAATGTGTCTCGATTGGATTCGACCCCGGAGAAGCCATCCAGCCTCTAGCAAAAGGCTGGTAATTTTCATTGCAAACTTCAATAACCTAACCGTTATCACCCCTTGTATGCTCCCCAAAATAGGATAAATATTTACCTAAACCACTATCTTGTTCACTTTGAATTTTTTCGCAAGAATAATAATATTTACTGTTTAAGTCATACGCCATTGTCGAATCACAACCAATATTTCTTAATTTAAAGCTCGTCTGCCGACAGTAGCACAGCGACCAAACGCAATGCCACAGTTAACACAGCGATCCATGTCGAAATGCAAAATCAGGTATCCAAGGGAACAAAACCAATATTCGTAGTGTAAGGCGAGTTCCGGTAGGCAAGCAGACAATATTCGACAAAAAAAGCATCTTAGTTAGTCGGTATAACAAGCGTAAGTCGTAAGAAAATAGGAAAACCATAAAACAACTCAAGCGCATGGAACAAAGCCAGACAAACAAGTATCAGAATGGCGGCCATTTGACGGCGTGGATGAGTGAGTGACTCGTCAATCACGTACGTGTCATTCATTCTTTTCGCTCGTTATTGGGGGAAAAAAAATAAGTATTGCCGAAGTTAAAACCAAATTCCACTCATAGAAATCACAGTGAATTTACATATTATGATTTTTTTTTTCATTTCCAGAAATTAAATCGTTCGCGGTTTATTATATAATTTATAATAAGGTTAATATAACTTATTTTTTGACACGAATTTCCACCTGTTAACTGCCTAGCCCACGACTACTCAGCCTCCTTTGTGTAAATATCTGTAGTTTTTTAACGAATAATTTTTTTTTTGTGTTTGTAAAATGTTTTTATAAATGCTATCAAAACTCAAAAAAACAAACACAGAACATGTATTAACATTAACATAATATTTCATTATCTCTCATGTCATTTAGTTTATAACCGTCTGGATCTTTATCGTTCAGTTCGAGTTTTTTAAACTTTACATAAATATTGATCAGTTTCAACGTTAAGCCAAACACGACAAATTCTTCGTTCGCGCAAGTGTAACAAAACGATGACAACACTGACGTTACGATGTCAAAATTGGCTGATAATCCCCAACGTAATGCAAATATGCGAAATTCGAGAAGCCAGGTCCGTGAAGCCAATTTATGTCCAAACACACAAAGCGAGTTAGTCAGCGAGGTCCGCCTACCTCCGGCTCGAGCGAGTTCATTATTTACATTAACAGTTTAGCAGGCAGTGGCAGCGGCGGACGTACGGCCGCGTCAATGTGCGTGGGCACATTGTACCCTTGTTAACCAGCGAAGATATTATAAAAATGACTCCTTTATCCGTTTTGTGACATTCGCTGGAAATTGGTCGTATAATTTATGATAATCATAAAAAAGGATTCAAATCCGTGCAGGTTGGAATTTCATTCATAAAAAGCAGAGGCGTTCGAGGTTTATGGATGGATGTTTTCATTAATTTAACGTGGATACGAGGTGCGCCACCGAGGTGTCGGGTGTTGGTGTCGGGTGTCGGCTCGTGCTGCCACTTCTCTACGTTAACGACTATCTACAACTTGTTCTCCGACCGAATTAATAGCTTCTATCTTTATGCCGTGACATCGAAATTTTAACTGACCCTGGATTATTTTATGATTGTAAAATAAAATACTTGATTGATCTTTGAATTATATTGAAAAATGTGAAACGTAACTCGTGATCAACATTTTGTTACGGTGATTTACATATTAAAATGAAATATGATTTCTTCAGATTCCGTGGAAGTCAAGTACGTGACTTAATTTATTGCTGCGATCAAATGAGAATTATAGTCGGAGTGGTCATTTGTCAGAAGGACAGTGCACAGTGGGCGCCTCGTGAGGCTGCGGCAGTCGCTGCTGCGTCATCAGATAAAGGACAATAAGTCGATACCGGCCTAAATAAGCCACAGGAGCATTAGTCACCGCGGCTGCGGCTGACACCTTCATAATCCACTAAAAACATTCAGAGACATTTGTCGGCTCGAGGGATCCGTGATCGATAGTAAACGCCACAAAACGATAGATAAAACTCGATAAGTAAGAAGAAATATGACGCGAACAAAATCGGGAGATGTACGTAATAAGATAAAAGTCAAACAATGATTCGACCGCGGATTCGCCGCGGCATAATTTATGTGACAACTCGTGATGGACGAGCGGCGACTTTCGGTAAACTATTTACATACGCCGCGCCGCCGCCGGAACGGTGTCGGATTGGGTTCGCTTGTGACAGAGGGTGGGGCTTACTACCGAAAACAAATGTCACTGTTATTTATTAGGTTACGGTACCATTAGGACTAAGACGGGAATTATGGACTCAGGATTACGCGGACCACGATTTGCAAAAAGATTGCTTGTTTTATTAGTTTAGACTTTTATTCAATATGCTTGCGAAACCCTTAATTCAAAAAAAAAATACTTATCCTTAATCTTATCGCCTTATCCCAAGGTTAACATATAATAAATCTTTAAAAGTTACTTATTTACAGATAATTAGAGCAATGAAAACAACATATCTACCAGGAAAACGATTTTCTGCAGTGAATTCTTTCAAATCAAGTGTGTATTTAACCCGTGGCGCGGCGGCGGCGCGGCGGAGGTGTCAGCTCGACATCCCTGCGGACTCGAGCAGCTTTTTATCTCCGCTGCACGCTCGACCGTGTAATTGGATGAGAACGACGCCATCCGATACCCTGCCATTATCTGTTCGCGGGAAATCCACCCCCACACACCCCCGACACTTACTTTTTACTAAGCAATCGAGATAACCCCTTGATGTTGTTCATTTTCACACTTCCTTACGCGAGAACAGCTCTTTATAGAGCAATACGTAACCGTCTCGCCGACTCGTCCCCGAGGCATTTAGACAAAGTTTGTCCCTTTTATGATGTTACTGCAATCGCTTCCGACCCTCGTATCTGGGTAATGATAATTGCTTCTGTAGAATTATTGTTTGATGTTGTCGTAGGATGTCGGTTTGGGAATTTCTGACAACTGTGCCGTCATGTTGTACGGTGCCGGAAGTTTGGGTAATTCAATCCTGCTTATTGAGTCTGTAGTTTCAATTAACATTTTAGCACCGATTTTGATATACCATATAATTCGTTTATTGATATTTCAGTTTGTTATCATGTTTATTATCTATTATAAGTATAGGTTATTTATTATAGATATATAAAATACATACTATTAATTTAAAGACATTAAATTGAATAGGTAAACATAAAAAAAAAATACACCGTGGGTATATTTAACGCAATTTAATCTGTGAGAATAGACTATTTATGTATAGTACATAAGTAGAGTAAACATCATTTACTTTAAACCACAGTTTATGGATTTTTTTAAATAACTCTATGTACTTAGGTTAAAAATTATATCAATGTAAAGTTGGCAATAAAACATAATACCAAGAAGTATAAGAAATGGCTCATTTATTATAAACGAAAAATAATCGTGTAAGTATATTAAAATCAAAATTACTAACATTCAGGCATCTAATTAGCTTCCACTTTATGTGCAAAAACCACTACATATCTTTCATGAACTTCACCCTGAAATATACATTTTTACATACAACTTTACCTTAAATAAAAGCTTATTTCGTATGAAAACAGGTATGTTTATCTCCACGTTTAGATAGGTTTAGAAGTGGTTTCCTGCAAACTGTCGTCATATTGGAGGTTATCTGATAGCGCCGGGGGCCATGGCTGCTATCTCGGGGCCAACACGTAGAGGATTCTGCATTTCCGTTGCGCGGCTGTATAGGGGTTAAAGTATAGATAGATCCTATAAATGAACTTTAGTTCTGTGATGTGATACGAGTAGTAAGTTGACACGTTTAAGGTTTAAGGAAAAAAAGAAACAAAGTTTTAAAGAGTTGACAGCGAGACGGGAATTTGCTCTGTGCTAAAGATTTCTT
Organism: Marasmarcha lunaedactyla; assembly: GCA_923062675.1. Taxonomy (NCBI): domain Eukaryota; kingdom Metazoa; phylum Arthropoda; class Insecta; order Lepidoptera; family Pterophoridae; genus Marasmarcha; species Marasmarcha lunaedactyla. The sequence continues at coordinate 10,153,090 of OV281346.1, read as the reverse complement.
GGATAAGGTATAGAATAGGACTAGGGTGATGAAATGTTTCTTTTTAGTAATACACAATAAAATAATGATTAACAGTAATAATAACCTATACTTCAAGTATAACCTTATTTTAAGAAATTCGATTCCAGATAAATCGAGTCCTAATTTAGTTTAATACCATTCCTGTTCAGCACAGATATAAATAAATATGCAGAAGTATATTAATTTTCACCTGTTCACTGATGTCATGTATAGCTTGACTTAATTATTAATAATATTTCAGTACCTAATAGTGGAAGGATATATGCTCAAGCGACTAAATGCAAATTATAAAACCTTGTTTGGATGCTTACCAATCGTTATATCTAATAAAAGTAATATTCACGGTTATGGTTATTAGTTTGGGGATTATTATTATTATTATTTTTATTTACGCAAATATATCATATGCGATATTACATTTTGTTAATTGATTAAAAAAAATTATTCACACTTAGTATCAAATAAAATAAATGACACTCTCAGTTGGAATATTACGCACGTTTTTGAACGCTGTAAGGTCTTCAAATCTTATACTTAAAAAATTGAATCTTGTCGAAAATAATATTTAAGGTTTCGAGTATTTTGCTGCACTTCAAAAACTGGTTTACGATGTAAACGTTTAATGATCCCGAAGAAACTGAACTGGTTTATCGAAATAAAGTTAAAAACGATGCAAATATTAACGTTTAAAAGGTTGTAAGTCGAGTATATTAGTATCTAATCTCAGACATATTAAAAATAAACCATTCTGTAATCAATTTCGGAAACAATATGAATGCGAGACACGAAGCGGGCACCCTGCACGGGTGTACCGTGATCATACCAATTTAAAACTTCGTAGAACAATTTCGTCAGATCAAAAACGTAATCGGAGCTCATCTTCGGGAGATCAATACAAGGGGCACAAGTCGCTCACGTCCTCTGAATCTTTCTTGAGACCGAAAACGTCTTTTTTATTGTATTCATTATTTTGAGTGAAATTGCGAGAGCATTAAGTTGAGTATAGGGTGGGTCGCGGGGCGCTATTACCCCGGCCTTGTAATCAGCGGCGGCCACTCGCTCGCAACACCACACATATCATTTTGTTAGCGGATTTTTATCTCCAGGCATCGAATAATTCATTGGGCACAAATGATTATAAATGAATTACAATCTGCCCGCAAATAACAGTGTTTCGGTGGTCTATTTTTCATATAATAGACACAGAATTATTTCTTCAAATGTGATTGTTACGGACGAAAATATGTTTCATAATGTAATTGTGATTGATTTTCGTGAATTTCACTTTGTGATGGTAATTTGAGGTTTCAAAATGCGCAATTTATACCACAGCAGTAAGTGAATGTTTGGACTTAGGCAGCTATAAGACGAGTCGTTGTACTTCGTATTAATTAACATGAAGGACTGAGGTGTAAAATGTTAATACAGTTCTGCCTTGAAAAATTATGATGGCAACACTATGAGGTATAATTTAGCTCTGCGCGTTACCTGTGCGCGGCAGACAGCGCGACCGCGCGGGCGCACCCGCCGGCACACCGGGACTGTAATTTGGCCCCTAATTTGCCCATTTCAAACCTGTGATCCAAATTCGAATTTGCATAAAATTGTTAATGACAGTTAGCGTAGCAGGTATCCGACGTGTCAAAATTGGCCTCTATTCCAATTTAGAAACCATCTATTGGCGATATAATTTCAAATTGGATTAGAGTAGATAATTCAGAGGACGTAGATCGAATCGGGTTTTCGATATGTAATAATTCGTTTACATGTTGGGTGGTAATAATTACTCACTCTAACACTTTATTATGGTTTAAATAATGATAAGTGAATAAGAGAGCTGTGTCGGTGGCGTGTTGCGCGGCCTGTAATCTCGCGCCGGCCCCCAATCACGCAGTTCTCACCCGCGCCGCGTTGAAAAAATAATACCTCGAGATTTGTCTATAATTTGCCCGAAGCCGCCCGCGCCGGATGCCGTCCTCGCAACCTGTACGCGCTCACGAATAGCTGAATCATTTCTATTCTATTATTATTTTATTTTGACAGTAGCTTTCTAATATACACTTGCTCTAATTTTGGTTTCATTCATAAATGATAGAGATCGGTCATTTTAAATAAACGATTTTAAAATTGTGTAATATCATTGTGTACTTATTTGTAATAGAGAATCTTTTTGTGCTATTGTATAACGGATTTGTGGTGAAATCGTAATACCGAATAAAGCTAAACTGTTTTTTGGGATTGTTACAATAGGCTAACACGGAATATTTACGGTTTTGTCAAAATTTCACACAATTTGGGAAATTAAACGTGAAATTCATAGAAATCTTGCGCTATTTTGACATATGAGTGACATTTGCTTTCAATGAGAAACGCGCGTTACTGACAAGTGACAGAGCGGCGACACAAACAAACAATACTCTGCTTTTATTGGAAAGACAGTAACAACCAGAACTTGCTTTTGAAAAATATGATATACTTTTTTTAGCTGCAAAAAGTACGTTTAGTTTTTAAACAGTCGTAAGTAACACTTTTTTAATCAGGTTATAAATATTATAAGTTTAAATAAATTTATCCAAAGTTTTGCTCTGGTTTTTGATAAGTACGAGCTAGAATTGCGAAACATTTTAAAATATTTTATTCTATGATTAGTACACTAAGAATGCTCACTAAAAGTCAGGACTAACCCTTAAGTTTCGGGTTTTAAAAGATTTTTGTTATAGTCGTTTGTGGGATCGAAAGGGAAAAAAGCTTTCAGAAAAGAAACCACAATTTTTTAGAATCAAACATTTCACAATAATGTTAAGATTTATATCGACTATCCTGTTTTAAAAATATGAAGGAATTATTTAAGTTAGAATTTTTGTGTTCACTTACTGTATGAATTAATATCATACTCTGGTAATGTGACAACACAAAACTACTATTTGCCTTTAATTGCTAGATTTTATCAAAAGAAATTACATGTTTCGAAATTATGTTCCGGATATCTCTTTAGAAACTACTAACTTTTATTTGAGATCAAGTATGAAGGTGGTATGAGATTCAAACGCTTTTCATGTGTGGATTTGTAAAAAGCTGGGTTAGTTTAATAAAACAGATAGACAAGACATTTCAATACAGGTACTAATTATACTGAAATTAGCGCGAAAATATGTCGGTATTTTAGGATACTTCACAGTTACGGGTTTTTTCTTCCTAACCGATGCTGATCTGCACTACTTAGCTAAGTTCTATAAATAACTGACACTTTGCGTATACAAATTGTTTTGCAGTTTTGGGCGTAGCATAAGTTAGCTACGCACAGCTCCAATTGATCCAAATGATTAAGTATGAATGTCTTTTACAAATAAAAAAAGGTATTTCACACTACGGTGATAACGATTCTTCGATTTTATCAATATATTTTTTAATAAAAACCATGATCAATTCTAAATGGCATATGTTAAAATTAAATGCCTTTTAAATAAGGAGCTGGACCACACAGCTCGAGTGTCAAGAAACATGATGGATGACATTTTGATGGCGAGTCAATGAATCGGTTGTTACCAGAAGAACTACCGCAAAAACGTTTGAACCAAAAAATGTGTTGGTTTAAAAAGTCGTGCCTGTTCGTTGTGTTAATAAAACTACCTACTATATTTATTTTGTACCACGGGAACACTACTGGTAAACCTATGCCTATTTTATTGTTAACATAGAACAAAGTGACCAAGGTAAGGTGTAGTAGTCTCACTAACCGTTATTTCCCGCCGGCGTCTTTTCCTCTCAGTCTGCCTATGATATGTTTTAAAAGCCGAAGTTCTAAGTTGCTCGTTTTAGCCTGACAAAATATTATTATTATTATAATTTTTGTGTTGATTCGCATTGATTCGCTGGATCGACATTACCCGTTGTTGTGCGAGATAGGTTGGCATTTGGAGCGCCAATTTCTCACACCGATATCTTTCTTTCAAGTAAATAATTTATTTTGCATATTGGTCAAATATTTTATTTAATATTAGATATCTAGTGCAGTTCGATAAATAATTTACGTTCTTAAAAGTCACATATTAAATGCACAGCAAATATACATAAAATGGACAGAAAAAATAAGATTCTAAGATGCAGTGGGTTCACATAATTTCAATGTTTTCACAGTTCACGTACGGTGCTCGCTGCGTTCAATTTGACAGGACCGCAGGACGAAGATGCAACCAGTGTGACCTTAACCGATAAACTTCAATCTTATTATTAATACATAACTATCTATCTGTCTGTATGTATTTTACACCCGTTTGTAAAATAACTATTTGTAAATATAACGAATTAGTGGTATAATTTAAGACCGGAATAACTTTCAATTTTCGTTATCTAATTTATTGTTGTCAAACAAATTGTTTTGACTAATTAAATCTTGCTGAGCTATTTTAAAATTGAGTTTTTTTGATAGTTACATTAAAAGATAGATAGTTTCCTTATTAAAACCAAATCAAGACTATATGATACTACAATGAATTATGCTAGGATTTCAATAATATTCTTAAGTAGTTTTATAAGCAATGCATACCGTTTTAATAAGTACACAAAATGACTGAGAGGCCTAAAAGTAAAAAATCAAAAATCATACTTTAATCCCTTAAAGGAACTAAATATTTTAATACCCATCGTACGTTAACAAAGCGGTTATGAATTGCCCCGACAATGCATCACTTACTAAGGTGGAGGTTCCAATACACGGCTACATTACCATTATGCCATTGTGGCGATGTCAAATAGCCAGATGTCAAGTTACGGTGACAGAGCACGCCGCGGTTACTTTGTTATTGTATGGAGAGCCTTTGATCTGAACTATTTGATGTTGGTTAATTGAACTTAAAATGATGATATGTAATTTTAAATACATTTAAAAGCTTTTTTATTAATTTGGCGAACAATGTTCATTTTTTTAATGTAGCAAAATCATTATTTCACAAACATCTAAAGTTTCTATTTCTTGCACTGACACAAACCTTATTAAAATTTGTCCTAATTTATCCAAAGTCTCTGTGTGTTACTCTTTTGTGAGTTTACAGTAAGTAGATAAATAATAGAATTTAATGTTTAAACTTTATTAGTATTTTTTTTTATTTAAAGTTATGAATAATATAAAAATTTGAAATAATTTAATTAAATCATATTTGTAAGAACTTACAATTATGACCTAATAATTAATAACAAACTTACATTAAGTTCTACATTTTTCAATTATGCCTTTCCAACATAAATTAGTGAAGAATTTAGAAATTTAAAATAAAATAACTTATTTTAATAAAACTTGAATGAACTTACAATTATTACTTAAATTATAAATAAATTAATACAAAAGAATGCTATTCCCCTCCCTTCACACGACAAGACGAGTGACACCTCAAGAGAGGTATGTAACAAAGCAATTTATTAGAGCAGATTAACTCACAATACCTCCACAGGGAAAAATTTAAGGAAAAATAAAAAAGATCTTGATTGCCTCTCCCGGCTCTCCCGCGGAAACCCTCGTGCCAATTAGATGTCACGATGAAGCAGATGTTTAAACCGACTACACGAAAATAAACGGGGAAAATAAATATTTTTTTGGGATGAAAAAATAATCAGGGGCGTTTACAGAATGACACTTCAAAAAAATATATTGTTTAACTTTCATGGGAGGTGAGTGAAACGGGTGAGATGTTTTCTCCGGGTTTTTCCTTGAGTTTTGTAATTGATAGGATGAAAATGTTACTTTTAGGAAATTATAAATTAATAATATATATTATATATTATATTATATTTTATTGAACTTGATAAATAAATACGTAAAGTAAAAGATAAATGCAGACAAGGAAACTTTCTGTTCTAATGACCATAAAGCAAATCTGTGTTCACATCACGAATAACTAACCCTCATGGTAGGTATAAACTAACCCAGGTATTTCTACTAAAGTAAAGTAGATGATGCAACCGTTCAAATTGTACAAATTTACAAAATTGTACAAAACCGTACAAATATGAAAATACAAAACTAATATAAAAAGAAAGCAAAAAAAAAACAAATGAAAAAAAACAAGGAATTAGAAAAGAATAGAACAAAATCTGTACAATATAGGTACAAACACAAAATCTTTTAATATTAGTACAAACACAAAATCTTTTAATATTAGTACACAAGAAGAAAACATAAACATATATTGTAGTAAGAAATAATAGCTTGAAGATAGAGACCAGTCAAATATTATGCAAACAGGCTGTAACTCAATGAATATATTGCTATTCGGAGCAAATCATTGATCTTCAGCTAAAGCCTATTGAGAGTTGCGGTGAGAGCAATAAGCTTTTGCTTTTAAATTACAAGATCCAACGCAGTATAATATTAATGAATATTAAGTAAAAGTAAAAAAATATATAAATTTATATAATATAAATATAAAAATTTAAGACAAAAATTAATTAAATCCATTAAAACAAGGATTGATAACAATAAAAATCTAGTTAGCGTTAATGCCCACTAGTCAAATTTTAAAATAATGTGAATGCAAATTTAAATAGATATCTTAAATAACAACTGCTTTTAAACATTAAAGAATTTCTATTCTTTCATGTTAATTGTGATATAGTAAATATAATATAAAATAAAAAAGACAGGTGCATAATAGAGATGTGATAATAATAATTTAATGATGGTATTTTATGTTTTTTGGATTCTATCAATTTGTATGATTTTGTTTGTTTGTCAAATTTTTAATTTTTAATTCTTTCCAAAAAAAATTTGTAATTTTTTTTGGAAAGGTGTACTTGGTTATTTGTATCATACAAACAATTGGTAAATTATTTATTTACATACTTACTTCCTTTACACAATGTTTTAACTTGAATCGTCAAATGATTAACATAAATTGAAACGTACAAGACATGGGCGATGTCTATATCAGATAAAAAAATGACATAAAGCTGTTTTATTGTTTGCATAGCCGGAAAAGGGACCCGTGACCTATCTGTCGGTAATACCTGCATGAAAAGCCTCTGTTCCAGTAATTTCACTGGGTACTCCTTCCATTGAACGGGAACATAACCACGTTAAAGTAATTAATATGGCGATTCAAATAGGAAGGCGGAAAAAAAACTACGCTACAGACGAAACCCTTACAAAATAAACTTTATTACCACAAAAAGTCATACCAGAGACATGCAGTTAGATCAACTTGTGACACCTACTACAATTAAGATTTGTGGCTTTTACCAAACAAAGAATGAAAACAAAATTTGATACACTTGTCTAATAATAATAATATTAAATATTTTTAGTTTGGCCTTAATCTATTTCACCTTGTCAATGTCATTTCAATCTATGTCAGTAAGATACTAACGATGACTTGAATTTAAATGACTGGGAGCGTTACTTTTCACAAACGTACTCTGCAAAAGGAATATTTATTCTCATAAACATCTCAATACCAATTAAAAGGACTCTCCACTAACTACCTCCACAGACAAAAAAACAATAGAACTGTTATCAACAATTAATACAGCACGTCCTCATCCAATCGCAGCTCGGATCAGAAGGAGTAGGGTAGTAGCGCGATGGTGGCACAGCGGCTCCTCGAGCCGGACTTCGGACGCTAAGCCGCCGGTAATTGCGGCGCTTACCCTAACTCGCACTTAATTCTGGCTTGTTTACTTGTGTGAGCTAGGACTGTTGTGATTGGATTCTGTAGTATGATGTGTAGGTAAGCTGTATAATGAAGGACTTAGATTTATATGATGTTAAAGATTTTTATTAAATAATGGTCGGAATTCATTAAATTGAAAGTAAAATGGGAGAAATACAATGTATTAATATAAATCTATATAAAAATATACCTTATTCTTCTTCTTCCATTTCATTTTATACAGGATAAGACAATATCTTAACGTAGTTAAAATTAAAAGAAATACCTGCCTGATACCTGATAAACCAACGAACTTTCCATATCCTAGGTTTGAACAACTACAAATAGGTACTATAAGTAATACGGATATAAAATCAGACGGTAAATTATACTACAAAGTTATTTATTTTCGATTTAGAAAAGCGCTAAATATATGAAATCGTAGTAACACTACCGATATAGCAAGCTAAATTTTGCCTGCGGCTTCGTTTATCTTAAACTACCACCATGCTTGCTCTAATTGTTAATGACAGTTAGCGTAGCAGGTATCCGACGTGTCAAAATTGGCCTCTATTCCAATTTAGAAACCATCTATTGGCGATATAATTTCAAATTGGATTAGAGTAGATAATTCAGAGGACGTAGATCGAATCGGGTTTTCGATATGTAATAATTCGTTTACATGTTGGGTGGTAATAATTACTCACTCTAACACTTTATTATGGTTTAAATAATGATAAGTGAATAAGAGAGCTGTGTCGGTGGCGTGTTGCGCGGCCTGTAATCTCGCGCCGGCCCCCAATCACGCAGTTCTCACCCGCGCCGCGTTGAAAAAATAATACCTCGAGATTTGTCTATAATTTGCCCGAAGCCGCCCGCGCCGGATGCCGTCCTCGCAACCTGTACGCGCTCACGAATAGCTGAATCATTTCTATTCTATTATTATTTTATTTTGACAGTAGCTTTCTAATATACACTTGCTCTAATTTTGGTTTCATTCATAAATGATAGAGATCGGTCATTTTAAATAAACGATTTTAAAATTGTGTAATATCATTGTGTACTTATTTGTAATAGAGAATCTTTTTGTGCTATTGTATAACGGATTTGTGGTGAAATCGTAATACCGAATAAAGCTAAACTGTTTTTTGGGATTGTTACAATAGGCTAACACGGAATATTTACGGTTTTGTCAAAATTTCACACAATTTGGGAAATTAAACGTGAAATTCATAGAAATCTTGCGCTATTTTGACATATGAGTGACATTTGCTTTCAATGAGAAACGCGCGTTACTGACAAGTGACAGAGCGGCGACACAAACAAACAATACTCTGCTTTTATTGGAAAGACAGTAACAACCAGAACTTGCTTTTGAAAAATATGATATACTTTTTTTAGCTGCAAAAAGTACGTTTAGTTTTTAAACAGTCGTAAGTAACACTTTTTTAATCAGGTTATAAATATTATAAGTTTAAATAAATTTATCCAAAGTTTTGCTCTGGTTTTTGATAAGTACGAGCTAGAATTGCGAAACATTTTAAAATATTTTATTCTATGATTAGTACACTAAGAATGCTCACTAAAAGTCAGGACTAACCCTTAAGTTTCGGGTTTTAAAAGATTTTTGTTATAGTCGTTTGTGGGATCGAAAGGGAAAAAAGCTTTCAGAAAAGAAACCACAATTTTTTAGAATCAAACATTTCACAATAATGTTAAGATTTATATCGACTATCCTGTTTTAAAAATATGAAGGAATTATTTAAGTTAGAATTTTTGTGTTCACTTACTGTATGAATTAATATCATACTCTGGTAATGTGACAACACAAAACTACTATTTGCCTTTAATTGCTAGATTTTATCAAAAGAAATTACATGTTTCGAAATTATGTTCCGGATATCTCTTTAGAAACTACTAACTTTTATTTGAGATCAAGTATGAAGGTGGTATGAGATTCAAACGCTTTTCATGTGTGGATTTGTAAAAAGCTGGGTTAGTTTAATAAAACAGATAGACAAGACATTTCAATACAGGTACTAATTATACTGAAATTAGCGCGAAAATATGTCGGTATTTTAGGATACTTCACAGTTACGGGTTTTTTCTTCCTAACCGATGCTGATCTGCACTACTTAGCTAAGTTCTATAAATAACTGACACTTTGCGTATACAAATTGTTTTGCAGTTTTGGGCGTAGCATAAGTTAGCTACGCACAGCTCCAATTGATCCAAATGATTAAGTATGAATGTCTTTTACAAATAAAAAAAGGTATTTCACACTACGGTGATAACGATTCTTCGATTTTATCAATATATTTTTTAATAAAAACCATGATCAATTCTAAATGGCATATGTTAAAATTAAATGCCTTTTAAATAAGGAGCTGGACCACACAGCTCGAGTGTCAAGAAACATGATGGATGACATTTTGATGGCGAGTCAATGAATCGGTTGTTACCAGAAGAACTACCGCAAAAACGTTTGAACCAAAAAATGTGTTGGTTTAAAAAGTCGTGCCTGTTCGTTGTGTTAATAAAACTACCTACTATATTTATTTTGTACCACGGGAACACTACTGGTAAACCTATGCCTATTTTATTGTTAACATAGAACAAAGTGACCAAGGTAAGGTGTAGTAGTCTCACTAACCGTTATTTCCCGCCGGCGTCTTTTCCTCTCAGTCTGCCTATGATATGTTTTAAAAGCCGAAGTTCTAAGTTGCTCGTTTTAGCCTGACAAAATATTATTATTATTATAATTTTTGTGTTGATTCGCATTGATTCGCTGGATCGACATTACCCGTTGTTGTGCGAGATAGGTTGGCATTTGGAGCGCCAATTTCTCACACCGATATCTTTCTTTCAAGTAAATAATTTATTTTGCATATTGGTCAAATATTTTATTTAATATTAGATATCTAGTGCAGTTCGATAAATAATTTACGTTCTTAAAAGTCACATATTAAATGCACAGCAAATATACATAAAATGGACAGAAAAAATAAGATTCTAAGATGCAGTGGGTTCACATAATTTCAATGTTTTCACAGTTCACGTACGGTGCTCGCTGCGTTCAATTTGACAGGACCGCAGGACGAAGATGCAACCAGTGTGACCTTAACCGATAAACTTCAATCTTATTATTAATACATAACTATCTATCTGTCTGTATGTATTTTACACCCGTTTGTAAAATAACTATTTGTAAATATAACGAATTAGTGGTATAATTTAAGACCGGAATAACTTTCAATTTTCGTTATCTAATTTATTGTTGTCAAACAAATTGTTTTGACTAATTAAATCTTGCTGAGCTATTTTAAAATTGAGTTTTTTTGATAGTTACATTAAAAGATAGATAGTTTCCTTATTAAAACCAAATCAAGACTATATGATACTACAATGAATTATGCTAGGATTTCAATAATATTCTTAAGTAGTTTTATAAGCAATGCATACCGTTTTAATAAGTACACAAAATGACTGAGAGGCCTAAAAGTAAAAAATCAAAAATCATACTTTAATCCCTTAAAGGAACTAAATATTTTAATACCCATCGTACGTTAACAAAGCGGTTATGAATTGCCCCGACAATGCATCACTTACTAAGGTGGAGGTTCCAATACACGGCTACATTACCATTATGCCATTGTGGCGATGTCAAATAGCCAGATGTCAAGTTACGGTGACAGAGCACGCCGCGGTTACTTTGTTATTGTATGGAGAGCCTTTGATCTGAACTATTTGATGTTGGTTAATTGAACTTAAAATGATGATATGTAATTTTAAATACATTTAAAAGCTTTTTTATTAATTTGGCGAACAATGTTCATTTTTTTAATGTAGCAAAATCATTATTTCACAAACATCTAAAGTTTCTATTTCTTGCACTGACACAAACCTTATTAAAATTTGTCCTAATTTATCCAAAGTCTCTGTGTGTTACTCTTTTGTGAGTTTACAGTAAGTAGATAAATAATAGAATTTAATGTTTAAACTTTATTAGTATTTTTTTTTATTTAAAGTTATGAATAATATAAAAATTTGAAATAATTTAATTAAATCATATTTGTAAGAACTTACAATTATGACCTAATAATTAATAACAAACTTACATTAAGTTCTACATTTTTCAATTATGCCTTTCCAACATAAATTAGTGAAGAATTTAGAAATTTAAAATAAAATAACTTATTTTAATAAAACTTGAATGAACTTACAATTATTACTTAAATTATAAATAAATTAATACAAAAGAATGCTATTCCCCTCCCTTCACACGACAAGACGAGTGACACCTCAAGAGAGGTATGTAACAAAGCAATTTATTAGAGCAGATTAACTCACAATACCTCCACAGGGAAAAATTTAAGGAAAAATAAAAAAGATCTTGATTGCCTCTCCCGGCTCTCCCGCGGAAACCCTCGTGCCAATTAGATGTCACGATGAAGCAGATGTTTAAACCGACTACACGAAAATAAACGGGGAAAATAAATATTTTTTTGGGATGAAAAAATAATCAGGGGCGTTTACAGAATGACACTTCAAAAAAATATATTGTTTAACTTTCATGGGAGGTGAGTGAAACGGGTGAGATGTTTTCTCCGGGTTTTTCCTTGAGTTTTGTAATTGATAGGATGAAAATGTTACTTTTAGGAAATTATAAATTAATAATATATATTATATATTATATTATATTTTATTGAACTTGATAAATAAATACGTAAAGTAAAAGATAAATGCAGACAAGGAAACTTTCTGTTCTAATGACCATAAAGCAAATCTGTGTTCACATCACGAATAACTAACCCTCATGGTAGGTATAAACTAACCCAGGTATTTCTACTAAAGTAAAGTAGATGATGCAACCGTTCAAATTGTACAAATTTACAAAATTGTACAAAACCGTACAAATATGAAAATACAAAACTAATATAAAAAGAAAGCAAAAAAAAAACAAATGAAAAAAAACAAGGAATTAGAAAAGAATAGAACAAAATCTGTACAATATAGGTACAAACACAAAATCTTTTAATATTAGTACAAACACAAAATCTTTTAATATTAGTACACAAGAAGAAAACATAAACATATATTGTAGTAAGAAATAATAGCTTGAAGATAGAGACCAGTCAAATATTATGCAAACAGGCTGTAACTCAATGAATATATTGCTATTCGGAGCAAATCATTGATCTTCAGCTAAAGCCTATTGAGAGTTGCGGTGAGAGCAATAAGCTTTTGCTTTTAAATTACAAGATCCAACGCAGTATAATATTAATGAATATTAAGTAAAAGTAAAAAAATATATAAATTTATATAATATAAATATAAAAATTTAAGACAAAAATTAATTAAATCCATTAAAACAAGGATTGATAACAATAAAAATCTAGTTAGCGTTAATGCCCACTAGTCAAATTTTAAAATAATGTGAATGCAAATTTAAATAGATATCTTAAATAACAACTGCTTTTAAACATTAAAGAATTTCTATTCTTTCATGTTAATTGTGATATAGTAAATATAATATAAAATAAAAAAGACAGGTGCATAATAGAGATGTGATAATAATAATTTAATGATGGTATTTTATGTTTTTTGGATTCTATCAATTTGTATGATTTTGTTTGTTTGTCAAAAAGTATTTTTTAAACATATTTTATTATCTTTTCATTTATTTTTATATAACAATTACCAATAAAGCCGAGTGGCCAAGGTTCAAGTCCTGGAAGGGGCATTCATTTGTTTGATGAACACAGATGTTTGTTCTCGGGTCATGGTGATTGATATTTATATTTGTATGTTTATTCTGGGTCCCAGAATCCCTTTAGTTTACCTTATAGACATCCACAATACAACTCTGCTTACTTTGGGTGTTTTGCCTGGAGATTTATTTTTTTAGTAATTTCGTAAACCTATTAGAAATAATTTTGATGATTCTTCCGGCTTTATGCTCGCTGCAATGAGCCACCAACTACAACCACTCACAGGTAACGTGTTGAGAGCTACCGACACTTTTTCAGCAGCAGATTTTCTTTAACTGTAATTTTTTTTGGAAAGGTGTACTTGGTTATTTGTATCATACAAACAATTGGTAAATTATTTATTTACATACTTACTTCCTTTACACAATGTTTTAACTTGAATCGTCAAATGATTAACATAAATTGAAACGTACAAGACATGGGCGATGTCTATATCAGATAAAAAAATGACATAAAGCTGTTTTATTGTTTGCATAGCCGGAAAAGGGACCCGTGACCTATCTGTCGGTAATACCTGCATGAAAAGCCTCTGTTCCAGTAATTTCACTGGGTACTCCTTCCATTGAACGGGAACATAACCACGTTAAAGTAATTAATATGGCGATTCAAATAGGAAGGCGGAAAAAAAACTACGCTACAGACGAAACCCTTACAAAATAAACTTTATTACCACAAAAAGTCATACCAGAGACATGCAGTTAGATCAACTTGTGACACCTACTACAATTAAGATTTGTGGCTTTTACCAAACAAAGAATGAAAACAAAATTTGATACACTTGTCTAATAATAATAATATTAAATATTTTTAGTTTGGCCTTAATCTATTTCACCTTGTCAATGTCATTTCAATCTATGTCAGTAAGATACTAACGATGACTTGAATTTAAATGACTGGGAGCGTTACTTTTCACAAACGTACTCTGCAAAAGGAATATTTATTCTCATAAACATCTCAATACCAATTAAAAGGACTCTCCACTAACTACCTCCACAGACAAAAAAACAATAGAACTGTTATCAACAATTAATACAGCACGTCCTCATCCAATCGCAGCTCGGATCAGAAGGAGTAGGGTAGTAGCGCGATGGTGGCACAGCGGCTCCTCGAGCCGGACTTCGGACGCTAAGCCGCCGGTAATTGCGGCGCTTACCCTAACTCGCACTTAATTCTGGCTTGTTTACTTGTGTGAGCTAGGACTGTTGTGATTGGATTCTGTAGTATGATGTGTAGGTAAGCTGTATAATGAAGGACTTAGATTTATATGATGTTAAAGATTTTTATTAAATAATGGTCGGAATTCATTAAATTGAAAGTAAAATGGGAGAAATACAATGTATTAATATAAATCTATATAAAAATATACCTTATTCTTCTTCTTCCATTTCATTTTATACAGGATAAGACAATATCTTAACGTAGTTAAAATTAAAAGAAATACCTGCCTGATACCTGATAAACCAACGAACTTTCCATATCCTAGGTTTGAACAACTACAAATAGGTACTATAAGTAATACGGATATAAAATCAGACGGTAAATTATACTACAAAGTTATTTATTTTCGATTTAGAAAAGCGCTAAATATATGAAATCGTAGTAACACTACCGATATAGCAAGCTAAATTTTGCCTGCGGCTTCGTTTATCTTAAACTACCACCATGCTTGCTCTAAATGTTCGATTCTCATACACATAAACTAACAATAATACTTTCGCTAAAAAAAACTAGCCTTTTTTCATTGAGATAAATGCTGTAAGACCTAGTTGTTTCAAAAAAATTCAAGCTATTGTAATAAATGATATCAAGAAATATAATCAATATCATTGCTACTAACTAAACGCATTTCTAAAGATCAACGTTTCGAAAACAATGATGTACAAACTAACTAACCGAATATCTACAAGGTAGAACGAACTTTCATCAAAACCTAGGCAACTCAAAATAGATTTTTTACCTACTTCTTAAAATAAAAAGAGACAGGGTTATATGTTTTGTATTGTGTGTTTCTCTCGATCAATTTCTAAAAAATAATTCTTGTTTCGTATTTTACCATAAGTCTATAAAAGTAGCCGCTGCGTAAGCGCAAGTCACTTCGATGGTGATCACAAATTACGTACACAATAAGTTAGAAGCGGTCTAATCTGATATCAATTCGTGTTTTGTTCATCGACTGATCATGATTCATCGACGGCCGATCGGTGATAGCTGGAGACGTACATAGATCAATTGTTCATTTTGAATGACTTCTGCATTCCTTTCCTATATTTCGTACAAAATAGTTAATCTTTCAGAAACTAAACAGTATTAATAACATGTTAAGACTTTATTTTTTTTTACTTAACTTTAAATATAACGCAACATTCTTAAATAAAAGAGTACAGCTTTGTATTTTAAAACGCAGATCGATCAGAAGACGAAATCTTTCCGTGCCCGATCCCTTCGGCCGAGCCTGCCGACCCACCTGTCCGATTAGCATCACCTCCTTTGTTCGGGTCACTCTCTGACACCACAAATTGAAATCTGTTTCGTTATGCCCTGTCAAGGAGCTAGCTGACGTGGAGAAATGCCGCCGTCGGATTACGGCCCGCCTAGCGTTGGACCGTCGCATTCCGACCTCTCATGCGTGTTTCCAATATCAATCACGCTGATGGCGCGCACTCAACGATATCAAATTTGAATCACCCCACAATACCAATAGTCAGTGCCTTAATTGATTACAAAAACAACGTTACCTCATCACCTGAATTCGGCCCGCGGGTTCGCTCCCCATGCATATATTGATCCAAATTAAAAGCAGCAACGAATACCAAATGCCGAGCATTAACCGACGGCCCTAGAGACTCCATTACGGGCAATAAAATGCCTATTATTATCGAGGGCCAAAAAGCTGATGCACGCGATGCAATTACTTGATTGGCGGTGTTCTGGCTGGACCGAGATTGATGTTGTACGTAATTAGAAAACACTTCAACATGTGTCTACAGAGGAGCAATCTCCAACGCGGGCGCTGAGTCAACAGCACGTGCCGTCCTCGGTGCTCTGCGCAACCTCACATCAGCCTTATCGGACAACCTAAATTAGTACAAAACAAAATACCTGCCAGAAATCATACTCCTTGATGTTTTACGCGGCACTCAATAAGTGTAACTTTTGGAGTTGCAAGATCATTTGCCGTAAATTGTACCGTATGATAAATGTTGTTTTGATTTGCAATAACTATGTGCTCAGATTACTTCGTGAGCTGCTTCGCGAGTGATACAAACCATCAGGCGGGAGTGAGTGCCCGATAGCAGCTGACATCCAGTATTTATTGCTTTGTTCATGTACTGAGCTATTTCCGACTCGCATTGAAATTTACAGATCGCTCGATGCAACGTTATTTGCTTTTAAGCGCTCAAGTACCTAATACTTCCATGAAGCGTCTTAGTCATGCAACATAAGTCTAAGAATTCAAATGTTTTCAAAAAATGCATCGCTTCTTTGTAAAATAAAAATTAAAGATGCATTTGACTTAATGAACTCTAATAACACCATGGAACATTATTTCATTTAAGATGGCATTGGCTAGTCTCCAGTAAATGCAACTGCTTTACAGATGCATAAAGTGTTTCTTCGTTAGTCCCACGGATTAAGCGGAGGCTTGGCTGCGAGATGATCGGCGCGGGATGGCCCGGAGCCGCCGCAACTAATCAGCCTATTTATACCCGGCTCAACTATAATACGACCAATTAAAATGGCGACTCCTTGAGACGCTCAGTTTTTGGGATCGCTCCAGCCGGATTAAGTTCTTTACAATCTATAAGAGACCGGTTTGTAAGTGGCTGTAATAAGAAATTTGGAGAGACCCGTGCCTGGGAACATCGCATCCGATTTGCGTATTATGCAGATTGCTCCTCTCTCTGATTTTTACGTATTAGTCTAATTATTTGGTGCATGAGAGTTTGATGTAAATGCAGGATATTATGTATTCAATTGTCGATAGCATTCATCGGTTGTAATTTCGACCGGAGGGCGGCATTAAGGATGGGCCGTGACCGCGTTGACAGGCGGGTGCGGGGCGCGTCGACTTTGTCGGCGCGGCCTTTGATCGGTGCGCGGGCGCCGCCGCGCCGCCGCCATGCCAGTAGCGATCACTTCGAGTGCCAGTTTACGACCACCGACGCGGTTTATAGCCTATCTGTGAGCTTCAATCAGTACCCGTGAGTGCCTATTAGGTAGCTTACAAGTGCAAGAACTGATTTGAAATTTTGCATGCTAGTGTTCGCTAGACCTTGTAATTAATTTAATGGATGCACTCGCCATTAATGATTTTACACAGTTTTGATTGATTTGCTTCTGTGCGCGCGTCAGTAGGTGTCGCCATGTTAGCGTTCTAGTAATTGGTCGGACGTTTAAAACAATTATTGCGGCTGGGTTTCTCGCAAGTAATACGTCGAAGGCATTAAGAAGGCGGCTCGTTTATGCGCGGGCGCTCGTAATGCGCTGCGTGAATCCGGCAAAAACGCCGTTTCATCAACACCACCGCGGTCAGATGGTAATTAGTTTCCATTGCAAAGTGGACGGGGATGGCGTGCAGCAAGATCGAAATATTTAACTTGATTTGATGATTGGTGAATATTGTCTAATACCTATTCAATGAATGAAAGAAATAAAGCGATTTAATTGTAATATTTAATAGTACTGAGGTACTTTTAATTTTACGATATTTTATAAATTCTAGTAATAAATCTATAATTATACAAAAATATAGGCCTGTTTGGTATGGAGGTAAGTAGCCTTGCCTTCCATGCCAGAAGTCCCGGGTTCGAATCCTGGTAGGAGCCGATATTATATTATATTTGCTCTCTAGTCATGGATGTGTATGTATGTTTATTTAAGTTTATTTCTAATATTTATATATTAAAAAAAATCTATGTGTGTTTATATATTTGTTAAGTTTATTTATCCGTTATCTAGTAATCATAACACAAGTTCCTAATGATACTTAATTTGGGCTAGATAATGTGGTGTGATTGTTAGAAATATTTATTATGATTTATTATTATTATTTATAATTTTAAATTAAAAAGCATGAAAATGTATGGAAATTAAACTTCCTATAAAATTAAGATTTAAAATTTGAAGCTACAGGCACAATTCCGTTACTTTAGGCATTGTTTTGCTTCTGCTAAAAAAACAATTAAACTAAATAATTAACAATATATTTAATTATAACTGCGTGCACACCACCGTCCATCCAATAAAATGATATCGTCCCAGGCTGAAGGCGTAGTAATAGCCGCGACCGTTCGAGAGCCGAACAGCCGAATTTGCAAAAAACTTGGCACAACGACTAACTGATCAAGTGGTACAGTCTGCAATGCAGATTTTATGTACGTATGTGCAATTGAATAGGAGAAGTTTCTGTAAATCGCTTTTGACAGAGTTTTACAGAAATGGCTGTAGTGAGTGTACTTAAGTGTTTAAAAAAATTTTTAACTTTTGAAAATTCAGATGTGTCTAGACGTGTTATGTAATTGGTATGGTAATGTTATCTTGTCAAATGTAATGTAGCCAACCCCAAATACCAGTAGTAGTCCCAGTTTGAACGCAGTTGTGGATTGTTTTCCTTCCGCTGGCATTTTCATTCTGGGCCCACTTGTAATCTAAGTTGTACGTAAATTGACACTACAATTAGGAGAAATATACTTATATTAGCTATATCGCAGTTCTACTTTTGTGTGTTTTCTGATAATATACTTTTTTAATTACTATTGAAATATTGGCAAAATGAAGGCAGCTAAGTTACGAACACAAAATAATTATTCTTAAGCTCTTGAGTCTTGAGGTTGAAATGTTCCTGGATTCTTATACTTATTTCTTACCAAGGATTACTTTACCGACAAAAAAGTTAGTTTTAGAAGCGAATTACAAAATAACCTAATCCACCTCTGCTTCTGCAATCCGTACATGTGAGAAAGCGGCCTGTACCCACAAAGAGCTACTTACACGCAGGTGCTTATATCGCTGGCACGTAATTGAGACGAGCAAGACTCACCAGCGACTCGGCAGCCACTCGCAGCCATCCAGGTGAACCATGGAGCGAGAAGTTCCTGCGATTATAGGTTGTGGGTAAAAATCTGAGGTAAATAAACATATACGTAGTTATAGAAGTAGTTTAGATTGTGTTGTACATTTTAATTTAATATTTTGGGATGTTCACTTAAATAAGCATTTAATCTTGTACAAACAGCGCGTATAGAGCTGGTATACACGTTAAGGCATTTAATAATCAATATTTAACTAGACAAAAACAAATTTTGTCGGACAATTTCCTATCCGCACTTTTCAAGAACCAAGCTGATTCCAATCCCATGTGAGATGATGCCATAAGGCTCTTGAATATGTTTACTATCATTTACATTTAGATACATTTGCTTTTATCGAATCATGAATATTAATGAACTAAACTGAAAACAAAAACAAATTTTAATAAAGTAGGTCAAGAAGACTTCCTAAAGCATTCAAGGCAAAAGATAAGTCATGTATTTTGACATTAAAAACATAATGTCAAAATAAGCACGTTATATTTTTAAGGAAGTTTGTATCAACTTTCCCATTTTACGTGAATTTTTTTGATTGGCTACGTTCGACGTCCTGGATTTTTCACTAATTAAAGGGATGGAGATTGTCACAGTGCATTATTTTTTCATGCAAATATAAAGTTATAAAAGTGATATGCTCTATTATCCACTGTTTATCTAAACTATACTGCTGCATTTTTTACACCAACAAGTCATGTTTGTTATTGTAAATAATATAAAAACTTTTAAATAAAATTGATAGTCTGAATATAGTCATAGCATTCTCAGAAAAACTTAACAACTTTACATTCATTAATAACGGAATCTTTCTTCATGAAATATTGAAATCTTCCTTTTGTATTTTAATCCCTAAACTTCTACGTGGAAACCTTAAAAACTGAGTGAAATAAATGACCTCCAAACTATAAAATTCAGCATTTATTTTTAAAATTCCGGTATTCCAATTGAAGTCCTCGTTCCGATAGCAAAAGCCCCGAATGATACAGGGCTACTGGGTTTGAATCCTGGTAGGTAATAAAACATGGATGTTTATCCTTTTTTCAACAAAGGTAGAGATGATTTAAGTGGTTTGTGCGCGCAGCCCTTCCTATACAAATCACTTATTTTCATTAGCTGCTTATGTTATTTCCAAAAATAGGTGCATGAGTCTTCTTTCAAGTACAACAAGTATTTGTGTTACAAAACTCAGCTCTTCTGTGTCTGATAATAGACATATAAGAAAAAAATTCGTTTTAGAAACTTTACATAGTATATGTCGAAGTATGATTAGATAATACGTATTATTGCAAACGTACAACACCGCACACACATAAAGAAGATTACGCAATTATTTAAACCTCTTATCGCTATTTTTGCGAAAAAACCGACATCAATTTAGATGGATAGAACTACTGTTGAAAACAATTCCGATGGACAATCCAATTTTGATATTTCGTACTCTTGAATGCGACACTAGCGCCAAATCATTATTGTTCCATTATTGTACGGCCATTTTACCGAACTAATTGAGATTAAAATTGGCATTAGCATTGGCCAAAGATGCTAAATCACTACACTACATCTGATCACACCTGTTAATTGTGGTGATATTGAGTATGCATTGATTTTTTATTTGAAAAGTAATCAACTTCACTCGCAGGGATGCAATCCCAATTTCAACACAATGTTAACAAAATTGTTTTCAATTGTAGGAAGCCACGTGTCGTTTATGTTATCTTTGTATTTAGATTGGTGTTTAATTTAAGTTTAAAATTACTTTCAAGAGTAAGCCTGCCGATTGGTTTCTAAAAACATTAAATTATGTTTCTATCACAGCGTGCAAGTGAGTTTAATTTGTTGAGTTAAAAATTAACAGAAAAGACTCTGTAATAATATTTACTGAATACTCAAATAGAACAATTACGAGTATACTGTTATAATAACAATATAAAATATAAAAATATAATGTCACACAATTTTGCTGTTTTTAGTAATTACAGATGTTGTTTCAAGTAAATCTTGATTAGTTGCCTGTCTATTTTGTATCAGAATATTCTTCCTTATAATTTTGTAGGTATATTGATCTTCATAAGTAAGCATACATTCATAAAATGGAAGCAAGTATTTCAGGACGTGCTCCACCAGAAGACTCGCTAGCTCAGCCGTTTAGCTTCGCTCGCACACTCGACCAACGCTCGCTACGCGTCGGCCTCACGAGCTCGTACATCTCAGGAGAGCTTCTGGCTTCACGCTTTTGAATTGCACTCTAGGGTCGAACCAATTCGGACCACGACAAAGTCAGATAGTAGTAGTCGCACAGTGCGAGGCGAGGCACGACCTATCTACACAGGCTACTATACTATCTATACAGGCTACACAGCCGCGACTACACTCATCCTTGAAGATGGACTCCAGACGAGTCCGAAACTAGTCGGACCTATCCGACCGTGTGCCGTGAGTAAGCCGCGTTACTAAATACCTTATCAAATATAATTTATGTTAATAGTATCTTTTAATACCAAGATTTTTCTCTCTTTTAATCAAATCATGAATACGTTTATCCTATCTATATAAAATAGTTGCAGTTTCCTTCTAAAGGCTGTTGTTTCGATCTGAAATGTACTACCCGACTCTGTCGTGGTCCGAATTGGTTCGACCTTAGAGTGCAATTCAAAAGCCTGATCCCTCATCCCTGAAGATGGACTCCAGACGAGTCCGAAACTAGTCGGACCTATCCGACCGTGTGCCGTGAGTAAGTCACGTTACTAAATACCTAATTAAAATATCTCACGTAAATTTTATGAAATTAAATTCTATTTGAGTTTTTAATAAGCGTTGTGTTTGTGTCCTTTCTGTTTTTTTGGTAACTCTAAGACGTACAATAATTAAATAGGTACCTATAATTCTCAATTCAAACAATCACAATCATCAACGTCGAGCCGGAACCGGGTGATAAGTCAAGTAGTGGTAGCTATCAAAAAAAAGTACGTACTTTTCAAATTATAAGTATTAAAAAAGATTTTGGAAATCCTGACACCCTTTCAAGTCATGTATTTGAATTCAAATAATTATTTTTTATAGATTTTTTTCCTGTGATGTAACTATGTTTACATTACAGTTTAAAACTAAACCATTACTATAAAACTGGTGAATGTTACAATGTTGTTCAGATACACGTCCGATAGGCTTTCGGATGTATGATCAGATTCTCGGAGCGGATTCAAAGTTTATGTACTAATAGGTCCCGTTTGCATAAGCAAATTATAATAACCGAATATTTATTAAATATTTACGAATAAAAAGACACGCATCAGTTCTTGTCAATAAAATAAGCATAAACTTGTTACAATGGTAAGTAACGCGCGATCAATCTTTCGTAAGATCAACCTCCTCACATCTTTTAGAATAGTATCTATGGATCCGTCAATAAATTCCATGTAATATTATTATGTTCTTTTTTGCTATGTAACTATAATCTGAACACGAATAATCCTCTCCAATACACAGCACACTCATCACTTTAACTGACAAACTATTACAAGCTCCAAAAATAGCTCCTTTAAAAAAGTTCATATCAAGTGAGTGGCGCCAGCGCTTTGGCACATATCGCTACGGTAGCCCGAGTAGCGCGATACTACTGAAGATGCCGACGAACACCACTCTGATACTTACGATGGTATTAAAATAGATCACATAAAAAGCTGCATATGGCCTAAGATTGCTTGTGAGGAGCAGCTTCAGCATAGAGCGGTAGTTGTGTTGTATCTTTTGTGTGTGCCGTTGTGAGGGTTGTTAGTAATGGATCGTGAAGTGCGATAGTTTTTTTTCAGCTTGGATTGGTGCTGAAGACGTCTGGCTACATCTCAAACTCCTATATTTATTTTTGTTTATTACCAATGAAAACTTATAAATACGATGATACCACACAATATCTACATCTGTCACGTAAACCTCTTGGGTTTAGAAATGCAAAGCACTGTAATTGCATCAAACCTTAAAAATACTTGTATTTTTCTGAAAATAAAAGAATATTGTTTACAATAACAATATCATGTAATATAAAATTTGTCTTCATAACACATATTCTAATAATAACTGTACTCCAAAACCAAATCAAAATAGTTAAAAAATATAAGTACCTGGGTCTATATAATCATTGACGATCGCTTAAAATGGGTGAATCATATTGAACCCGTTTGTGCTGCAAGCAATCCTTGAGATATTTCACTTCATAAAAAACAAAGTGCTTTATAAAATATAACTAACGTCATCTGCCTCTGTGATTCAATAGTTTCATGCAACCTAAGTAGCTATATATGAACGAACTTATAAAAGCCACCTAGATAAAGTATATGAACTACAACTTAGAATTCTTAAAAGTATTTGTCCCC
Source organism: Marasmarcha lunaedactyla (assembly GCA_923062675.1). Classification (NCBI taxonomy): domain Eukaryota; kingdom Metazoa; phylum Arthropoda; class Insecta; order Lepidoptera; family Pterophoridae; genus Marasmarcha; species Marasmarcha lunaedactyla. The sequence goes on along the minus strand of OV281346.1, from coordinate 10,129,202 downwards.
TTCAAATAAAGGAAAAATGCAGGAACAAACCAGAGTGTCTCTTTTATTATTGTGATTTATTTCCAATACACGAAAAAGTCAAACAGCAATTATTAGTGGGAAATTATGGTTAGAGAATTTGCTTATTACACGCACATATACCAAGACTACTCGACAAGCATTGAATCCAAAATTAACAAATCCAAGTACACTAGTCTCCAGTTTTTGAAATCAGATCTGGACTAAAGAGAAGAACGAGATAAATGAAAAAAATATAAGCATTATATGTCTAAACTATTCTTAACAACTAAGAATTAACAAAATGAAACTGCATGAAAACTCACAAATCATTATCTAATGGAATACAATTACAGAATATCATGATTTATAAACGTAAGGGTAGGTATGGTACGTATAGATGTGTATGTGTGTATGTATTTTTGTCATATTAAAAACACAAAAAAAAATTCGACAAATGTTTTGTTTCCATTGAACCTTATAGGACTAACTAGTCAAATGCCCACTTGGCAGCGGGTAGCACAGTGAAAAGCTGACGTCACTTTCCTGTTTGTGTGTTATTTTTGTTTTCTTTTTGTGGCAAAGCGACCTTTAAAATGTACAGTATATACGAATCGGCGCTATACGGTATTGATGTAAATAAATAAATAAAAATAATAATAAGGTATCATCAATGAATCAATAGTGACATTACAACATATTATGGTGGCTAATTAAACATTTTATTAGAATACCTATAGGAAATGTTAATTGTATTTACCTACTTTTTAATCATTGATAAAAATCAATTTAGCGTAACCGAAAATAACCGGGAGTAATATATTTAACCGACACAAGTCTATTTTACTCAGAGACTATGGACTTATTAACCTACCCGGAATAATTAGATAAATAAATAGATTAAAACACAGTCGGGTCATGTACAAAAGGAACAATCAGCCTGTACAATTAGTAACAAATGTTATACCAACTAAAGCGTACGTTCAGACTACCCGATTGGCAATTGTCGAATATGTGTAGTTTGTACTGGTCGGTGTTGCCAATCATAAATACTGCCGATCGAATGCGTGGGAGACCGAACATGTGGTTAAGGCTCACGTAAGGGGATAAAGAAGGCTAGAGATGTAGAAACTTTTTAAAGTCCTACCTTAAAAAAACGAATTCTTAGCTGGATGCGAATGCCTTCTGCGTAATTATAATTCAAACAATGTATGATTTTGTTGTTAATAAACTTATTATAATACTGTGATAATTGAGATAAAGTGAAAGTATGTAGAGAAGAGTAGAGAACGTATGTATTTTAACACATACCTTCTCAACTTCCATCGTGAACTTCGTGAGTGTCTTAGTTAAACATTAAAAGAAATAAAACTATGTTACTATAGTTTTTACTTCGCAAAGCTAGATGAATGGTATAACAAGAATATAATTTATATGTAGTTCCTGCCAACAACAAGAACTAGGTATAATAGCATTTTTTTAAATACGTTTTGCGCTATAAACGTTGAACCTAAGCTTACATATTTTCTGCTACGGAGCCGTTCGCCGAGCTCGATTATGTGTGGGTACGGCCGCAGTTCCATTCGCGTGTGTCTTAAGATGTCTTACAGTTATAACGGTCGAGAAACAGAAAACTGCCTTTTCAATTACAGAGTTCAAAAACCATATTAAATTACGCGCACTTTTGTAAGCGACAGTAAATGCAAGGCACATGGTCTGTCGTTGACAAGACTTTGGTTAGAACCCAAATTTTTGAAGATGTTACTCTGAACTGTTATATTTATTATCATCTCGTACTTTGACGTCAATTTAGCTTTATTTTGTTGGAAATAGTCGCCCGATAAAGTGGGATACAGTTGTAATGTTGTCCTTCTAAAAAGTGTACTAGTGATTTATCTTCTTTCTTATAATATTTACTGTTGATTAGATACATAAACATTACGTTATAGGTATAAAACATTTGATTGATATGTGTAGATCCTATATAATTATATATAATTAGAATAATAATATAATTAGAAGAACGATACACGTGCTATAAGGTATGTAACATGTAGAGATTTATTGTGTATTTTAATACGATTTAATTTTAATTGATTATTTACGTATAAATTCGAGTGTGTTTTCATTTTTGTGTTCTCATAACATTTTGTAATATGTCACTCAGAGTTTGCTGTGAATCTTCCTGCGTAATACAGTGAAGAATGCATTGGAATAAATTTTAATTATTTGGTTGAGAAGTTGGTTCTGAATAAGTGTTTTTTTTTCTATTTAACGAGCATTACAAAGTAACTAATGCTATTGAAAGCTAATAAGTTTTAAAAAAAAATGTAGTTACGCTTTTGTTTGATTCTATATCGTACTACACTTTACTTTAAAATGATTTTTTTAAACCTAGTAAGAATATTAAGAGATTTGTTTTTTTAATATCTTTTTTAACATACTCTACACATTGCATTCGACGACGTAACTTCTTCTTCTACTTCTTGACACAATTACGTCCCAAAAGTCAAAAAGTTCCCAGTCTCATTATCAACCTCAACAGCTTCTAACATCCTCCTTTCATTCATACAACTGGAACGCAAACATCTGTATTAGATAACTCATATTTTACCAAAACAGTTGGCGATCTACATTGTCAGCAATTAACAAGCGATGGGCGTGCGCAAAAAATCCGGGACCACCGAAGTAGTACACCTTGGTTAATGTGTCAGTTGACAAACCAAGATGGAGTAGAGGAAAAAGTCTGTGCTGGTAAAAAAAGTGGTTTTGCGAAACCACAGGGAGCCATCGGGTCTGATGACCCAGTTGACCACGTGGCTGAGTGTTATCATCAATCTAGGGCGAACGTGGTGAGTGAGATGAGGGCTGGCTGATAATAGACACGGGTTTTTTTTTAAAATATTTAATGTGGGCCTGCAAAACTTAAGTATAAACGCTTTTTTTTTAATTTCATCCGTTCAGCATTCATTATTAATTTTCAATAAAAAAAATAAACATAAATTAAGTTACTTAAGTATAATTAAATAAGATTGTTGTCCTATTCGTGACAAGACAAGGATAGTTGATAAGTAATTTTCTGAGGTCGCCGAAAACAATAAAATATTTGTATCAAATAATTTTCTAGTTATAGCTTTAACCGAACATTATTGGAAATATAGTACCATTTATCTATAATTTACAGTTGCAACGACAATCAAGTATATTTAACGTTGTATAATTTTGTTTATTGTTTTCAATTTTACTGCACGCAATTCCGACTGAGATATTTTAAAGGTGCATGCAATCTCCATTTTAGTATTTCGCAAGAATGCAATTAACATTTCTCATTTGTTGTCGTCAGAGATTGATTCACCGAGGTGCCAGTTGGTTTATTACGTAGAACAGTTTACTTGATCTTTGACAGCGCAGATGGCTTCAAAAATTGCGGTCGCGTCTTGCGTTTGCGCAACCCCACCATACATTAGGGTACAAACAAGAACTCGTTCATAAAATTAAGTAGCCGCGCATTATATACTGAGGGACCTATAATTGAACATATAAATGCCTACTCTAATAATACCCTACGAACGTCTAGGGTTTTATAAAGAAGTTTGTAACGCCATATACGTGAGTTATTACAGTATTTAATAAACTGATGCAAGTTTGTTGTAGGCATTTAATTAATAGCCAGGCATTAAGCAATGTCTACAACAATGAAACGATCTTAAAATAATTCTTCAATCGATTTCTAATGACATACATTTCTTGGTAACGTTAGGGGGAGCTCTTGAGCCTCTATTTTGTTCATTGATCGAATTGTTGTCAAAACAGACAGCAACAAGGGCACGTCTTCATTGTCACAAAAGACTTTTATATAGACCCAGCCCACAGGGAGACAATGCTAGTTGAGAGTCATTTGACTAACGTATAGAGTTGTTACCGCAAACACCTGGTTATCACGCTGCGATGTTTTCATTGGCAGTAATTATTAATAGATACGTTCAATTGAAATGTTTCTAAATAAACCAATAATAACGTGATCCGTCGACGATGTAGGTCCAAGTGGACACATTTAAGAATGTTGTTTGAAAAATGAAAAGCTCAGCGTGTTGTCGGGGGTACGGTAAACTCGAGCAAATCCGTCGTGACAACTCGGCTCATTTTAATGACAGACATTCATTTAAGGATTTACAAAACAGAGAATGCAGGTCGTGGCGAGTAGAGCTAGATATGTCTTCGTCATAATTTACATAAATGATAAATGCGGTCCGCCTAATGTTGGGCGCTGGTCATTTATTAAAGGCAGCGGCGCGGGCGCATAGCGCGCGAGTCTCGCGGCCGTCGAAAGCGCGGCTACGACGCCGGACCACACTGAACACCCGTGGCCACGCCAGTTCTAGGTCAATTGTGTTGACGTTTGTAAATCTAACAGATCATTATCTTTAAACAGGATTGCTTTCCCATCTATTTAGTATTTGGACATCGCTTATGGGTAAATGTTATTTATGGATATGCCATTCTATGTTCGACGTTTATGCCTTCTTAGCCGTAGAACAAGATCTACTCAGATACTTATTATAGTATATATATTTATTAAAGATCCATAACTATTTGTTAAATATTTGCGAATATAGAGTTAACCTGTTTGGTTTTTTCTATGCTTTAAGAACCTGTTTTCATCACATATCTATATTAAATGGCACTGCAGCAAAAAGTGCAGTGGTACCACGTGTGAAGCGCACGCCCCGGCGGCCGGCAGCCGGCGCGGTCCGGCGCGGGTGGTCTGCCGCGGGAGGCGTCGCCAACAACACCACAAAGCTACTCAAACTGCACCACAAACATGTCTCACCTCTATCACCCATCAAATAAATCTTAAAATACAGAAATAAAACATATCTCACATAATACGTTTTGGAACCAAAGTCAAGAGCAAAGCAACTCATTAAATATGATAGCGACTCTACCGAAAGTAAAGATTTGTAGGTAATAACAGATGGGTGTTAATTGCCACCATGAGGCGTCAATAATTATTTTTTTAGACATAATGGCCAGAAGTTCCGGGTTATGGAGGTTTTTGTTGAGTGTAATCAAGTCGTAGATAATCAGAGGTTTGGATAGAGCGTGTGAGCTACTCCGCGCGATTACTACAATGTTGGGAAATTACTGGTATGGCGCGGATACCTTCTAGTTTACTTGTGCCGTCGTATGAAGACATTAGATAGACGTTCGCTGCTCGTCGCGTGATCTCGCCTGATCTCCGCGCACGTAGTATGCATTACGGATACAATCACACCTATGCGATACAACTCGCGCACGTTACCGAATATTGACCTCGGCATATATTTCAATCCACAAACATCCGGAGGTCTCGATTACGAGAAAAAAATTGAACGTAAAGTTTTGAAAAACAATTTGTAATGGTTTATGGGGGCTATAAATCAAACAAGGAGGTATGTTGTTTCTTGGAAACGGTGCATTGCCGACATATTTGGAATCGCATCTGTCATCTCGTGGATAAGTTTTTGCTTCGGTTTTTGCTGGAGCTGCTACCAAACGGCGCTAATGAGACGTCGGTAAAAACGCAGGAAGTTTAAATGAAAAGCTACAAGGATAGTACGAGTATATATGCAACCCAAGACAACACTATCAACATAATACAAAATTTTTAATGAAAAGTAGCGCAACATACAGTTACGGTTGAAAAAGATAATTGAATTAAAAAACCGTGAAAGCGTCTTTCCTCCGGTATAAAAAGGTATCAAATTTAAGTATTTAGATAGCCTATCTAAGCACTTATGTAATTCAAATACTTAGGAGCTACTACAGTAAATTGTTAATAATATCAGTGGTCGGAGCATGTTAACAAAAGCTTCCTTTTCACAAAACAACCAATCAGCCAAATCACAGGAGCATGACAAACAAGAAAATGATCTTGCAAAACAATGCAATTTCTATACAGAAACCGAGCGGGGTCTGACAGATTCTATCGCAAAACCCACTATTTTTCATTGAATCCGGTCATATTTTTGTCAATTTTTCGTCTGACATATCCAATTTCCTATTCAGAAAAACACGGAGCAGACGTAAAGTTGGAAAACAAGGGAATGGAAAAAAGAGCGTCTCGTTCGGAACGACAGATAATCGTGTTAGCCGGCCGCACCGGGCGAGTGACTGATGTGGCCTGCACCGGCACAATGAGATTGTGTTTTCTAGCGACGAGACAAACAACGGATGCAAATTCGTGTTGACACAACCATCCTTCTTGTTCGGCTCGCAGCCGGAACAAATAGCTCCGTGATTGAGGTCGGGTTCAAAAAGACTGTAATAAAATTGCTCCAATAAATAAGCGGGGTCAGTGAGTAGCGATACCAGCAGTTTAGTTTCGCTTAATCTTGGAAACAAACTGGCTCGGCGGTGCCGGGTGTCGTAAAACAGAGGACGACAGCGGACGCGAGCCGCCGGGCGCTCCGATTGTCCTAGACTACACCACTTCTAGATTATTTATGAGGTTTTCAACTGATTTCTATTAAAAAAAGCATCTTTTGAATGTTACTTTTTTAAATATGAAACATAGAGAAACCTATTGTACTTATATAACCTATAGCCTCTGCATAGATCGAAAAAATATGGAATTGGCTTGTTCAGCTAACAAAAGTATAAAAGTGTATAAAATAGAAATAAGGAAAACGTCAATTAGTTCGTCCTGTACTTGCACTACAAACTATATACGTCGGGTCATAGACCAGGCTTGTAATAATTTACTAAGTACCCAATATATAAATTGACAATTCAGTATTATAGCGACTCCGAAAATCATACCCTTTAACCAGCCCTTCTTCTATGCAGTGCCGTACAGTACGCGTCGGCAACGTAAGTGCTCAGCTATATAGATCATCCCCGGGTCGCATCGCCCGGGCGGCTACTGTCCAATAAATATATTGTTTCGCGCGCAGCCAGCGCAGATAAAGCAAGCTCGCGCCTCGCTTTGCTTCGCTGGATGTGTCCTGTGCTCGCAGTCGCAGCGGGAATACTGGAAATATTACTCATTTTTTATACTGCCTAGATGCGTTTATATTTAGTCATATTAATTACTATAGAAAACAATTTATATAATTATTGGAAGCGAATAAATGCATTTCGATCCGCGCGCAGCCAGCGCATTTAAACCAAGCTCGCACTTCTATAATAAATATGTTTCTAGTATTAGTTCATTTCAGCCTTGTCTAGTATCAAAGCCCCCATTTTATTGAAGAATAAAAATATTTTAGGAAAAAAATTAACGGTTTTGTGTAAGAAGCTCTGCCTCCCAGGAGTCGTAGGCTTGGATCATCATAGCCTCATCAATCACTCACATCATCATCATGGAATAAAATTCCATTTATGAACGTTTCATCTTTACGTTTCAGCTACTCCTACAGTTCATGGTATTTACATGGAGAATATTTTTTATTTATTACTTTAAGATATGCTGTTGGTATTTTTATACACACATTATTCGTCATATCAAAGATCTTTGTTGTTGGCAACTTATTATCTCACGAAGTTGCTAACACATATAATTAGGTACCTGTACAAAAACACTGTATTTAGTAAAGAAAATAAAACAATAAATAACAGTAAGTACAGTAGAAACATAAATAGACCGCCACTAGTGTGACCACACATCAGTGTCAAAACGTGGAGAGGTTGGCGTTTGCACATTATGACTGCGAGCACCGTAGACTCTATCTCTGCTCTATTTTGTTACATAAAACATTTTTATTCCGAAATCATTGTGCAACGAAGACTTTGGGGATTTCTGCTTGTTTACGATTTCTAGCGTGTTTTATTCATAGCGTGGTTATTTATTATTCTGTCACTGTTTACAATGTATTAAATTTGTATAAAATAATACTTTTTTACATCAAATATTGTATTATACATAGACCGGACATAGATACATGAGTACTTTTACATTTATGTTTGATGTAAACCTAAGAAGCGTTATTTCAAATCGAATTAAAATAACACTCGCAATTTATTTCTATTCTGAATAGCAAAATACCTCTGATATAATTTCATAATTTTGGTACATGTACAATACAGTTATGGAATAGTTTTCGTTATTATTTATTGACAACTGCAAATTATAAAATGAAAATGCTGGTTAATTCTATCCTGATACCTTACACAAAAATGTAATCACAATGATCTCACAGAAAAACTACGAAAACATATTTGTCTGCAACCCTAGAACGAACAAAAAGGAAAATAACAGCGAAGGTAGGAAAACCAATACGATTTGCAATACCCTCGGGGAAATCCCGCGTCGCTCGTCCACTGATCCCGGAGCCGTATTGTCACCCTACACGCCGTGTTCGGGAAAAGTTTAAAGAAAATAGAGAACGATAATTATGGGACACTCTTTTTGTATGTTGTTCATGTTCCTTGGTAAGAGACGGATTTCGGTGGATAATTAGTTTAAATGCTTAGTTGAAGCATGTTACACGGAAGTAAGTTGAATTCGAGATTACCTTCTTGTTTTATTAACTCATACTTAGACAATCTTACTATGGGTCCAACAATTTAGTTTACGAAAAAAATAGATTTAAATTTTTTTCATGTTTTGCAAATTATTTTCATGATTTAATCAATAAAATGTACGTTGCTGTTTATTCGTGTTTAAAACTTTTCTTAAACATGAACGATACGCAATAAAAATATACTTCCAATAATAAATTTAACAATACGCATTGATTCTCATATGAGGCAGGTCTGTCGAAATAATTTACTAATAGGTAAATATACCTAACTGTTCACGTTGTAGTTTACTAACTTAGGTTTATTAATATTGATATAGTTTATAAAAAAAAGGTATTGCATGCAGTTGCTAAGCTTTATACTCTTTAGTTAGTTTTTTCTCTGAAGTTTCAACAACAAGATTTTTTTACATTACATTCCTAATTTATGTTTTCATTGAAACTTTCATATAAATAAATAAACTGCTTTCAAATGAATTTTGAATCAGTGCAAAAGTTCAGATTGGTCGTTTAACACATTAATTAGGTTCGGACCGGCGTAACTTACTCTCCAGGAGTCCCGTTCAAGGGTGACGTGTAGGGAACAGTTGGGAGTGTCGTGGGACGCCGAGGACTTGACGAAGATTTAACTTTGCATTGCGAACACTAGATTTATAGGGATAAATATGTAGGCATGTGTGACATTGAAGCAAAATCTTAGGTACCTACAGTCCGACCAACTTATTTGTTCTATGCGTAAATGAGTTTCACATTTCGTCACGTAACAGATGCTTTTGCTCCACATTTTGTTACCAGATAATTTGGCGGCAAATATTGTGATTTGCATCTGTACTGTGGTTGAGACAATTTTTTTTAACTTTGGTGTTGAAAGGAAGATATTTGTTATATCTATCATATATGTGATATTTACAAAACAAAAATTTCAAAGATTTTAGGTAGTATCAGTAGTTCTAAAATTGCAGTGGCACGCAATTATGAATCATAGAAAAATAATCTAATGGTCTGAAAATATATTGTAATGAACTAGTAAAATATGACAAAGCCCATTATAAATTGTTTACGATATGAGAACAAAGCACAATTACCTATATATACTTATTGTATAGCAAAATAAGTATAAGCTTTAACTTTAAGAATAGTAATGTTTTTTTAAATATAAATAAATAAAACAATATGATGATTAAAAAAAAATTTGAAATAACTAACACAAAAAAAAATAACAAACACCAGATAATTAAAAAATGTGACAAATAGTTAAAAGGTTACCCTACTAATCCCTGCTTTTTTCAAATAGGGCAAATCTCACCAAATACCTACTAGTCGAATTATCTCTTTAACAGATTATATCAAGACTACGTGATATAATTAGTTATCCTAATGTATCACAAATATAAAGAAAACTTAATGTAAACCTACCTGTAAACGTACGGCATATTTTATAATCTAGTATCAAAAATGCAATCAATTATGTTACCATAGTAAAAAATATTCCAACCCATCTTTAGAAGTCTACCATGTACCAAGTTGACATGTGCATGAAATAGAAAAACCAATGAGCAATCAGTACTTTTCGTTTCAAGACGTCCGTTTGTTGATAGCAAGGTCACGCTATCGCTTTGCATCCACCTTCATCGTCTTATATTATCACTCATAATATCAACATGTTTATAAGAAAAGGAAAGAAGTATTTAAGACAGATCAGGCTGTATGGCGTAGCTTCTTTGTCTTTCTTGTAAGATAAACTATACATATTAAACAAAAATAATGTAATGCGTTCAAATTGTGTTTGTTGGTTATTTTTGATAAAAGTCGTTTCTGCTTTTTTGTTGTAAAATTTTAAATTGAATCTCTCAATATAATCATCATATGAATTATATCAGAAAATATTAAAGGCCTATTCAAATCACAATTTAAATAATAGATCTTTACCTATGAAACTGCCGTTTTGCCGCACTGGTCATTTCAAATGAAAATATTTTTTTTTTGACCGATAATTCTAATTTCAAATTAATTTTATTTGACAAACATGGAATTCTTTTTCTAAAATCGTCATTTGTTTAATAGTTAGTGTTTTGTTTTCAACGCATTCGAACATTTTTCGTCATCATGTATAAGTAAAAAATTCGAGTAATTATGGAGTATGAGTACCGTCGTGGCAGCAAAGCGGCACAAGCGGCACGCAACATCAACGACGTTTACGGAGCTAACACTACAAACGAACGCACCACCCGTTATTGGTTTACCCGCTTCCGTTCTGGAAATTTTGACCTGAAAAATGAACCCCGTGGTCGTCCGAAAACTTTGGTCGACAATGACGAATTAAAGGCAATTGTGGAAGCTGATGAAACTCAATCCACGGCTGAATTAGCAGCAGCTTTCGACGTTAGCATCAAAACAATGTTGGTCCATTTGCGTCAAATTGGCAAGGTAAAAAAGCTTGACAAATGGGTACCCCACGAACTCAATGACCGCCAGCGCGAAGTACGCGTGGAGACGTGCCTTGCACTGCTCAGCAGGCATACAAATGAAGGAATTCTGAACCGCATTGTTACTTGTGACGAGAAATGGATCCTGTTTGATAACCGTAAGCGCTCAGCAAGTTGGTTGGACCCTGGTTCAGCACCCAAACAATGCCCTAAACGAAAAATTACCCCTAGAAAAGTGATGGTCACTGTTTGGTGGTCTAACGCGGGTGTAATTCATCACAGCTTCTTGCCAAACGGGACAAGCATTACTGCAGATGTGTACTGTCAAGAACTGAACACAATGATGGAGAAGCTCGCACGTCTCCAACCAGCTTTGGTCAATCGTTCGGCTCCACTGCTCCTGCACAACAACACGTGACTTCATACTGCACAGCAGACGGTCTCCAAGCTACAAGAGTTGGGGTTGGAAGTTCTCCGTCATCCGCCGTACTCACCAGACCTTGCGCCTACAGACTTCTACTTTTTCCAGAATTTGGATAACTTCTTGGCGGGAAAAAAATTCAATACCCGAGAGGCAGTACAAAATGCCTTTGAAGAATTTGTTGCCTCCCGTCCAGCTGATTTCTTCAAGAAAGGCATCAATAAGCTACCAATGCGTTGGCAAAGATGCATTGATTGCATGGGTGATTATTTTGATTAATAGAAATAAAAAATATATTAAAAAATTACGCTTCATTTATTTCGTGAAAAACGGCAATTTCATAGGTAAAGACCTAATATTACTGTTCTGGTTATTGTTTTATTAAGATTATATTAGTTTTAAGTGCTATTTTAAACTGGTTGTTTCCCCAGTAAATAAATAAGCTCTTTTATGGATCCTGATTGTACACTCGGGTAAGTCAGCGAAGGCTCAGGCTAAGGCGAAAATCGCTTAGCGCGTTGTTCGGTCTTTTGTAGGCGCTCCGCATACTAAGGGACGACAACACTGCAGGGGATTCTAATGAGTATCTGTACTGGCTGTATTTATACAATGGCAGTCTTTTATGAAAACATCTTTCCAAAGTTAAATTAATATTAAAACAAATTTATTTAGTCTGAGGGTAAAGTATAGGCTGGTATTTCAACAACCCTATAGCCACGCGATCGTTCAAAAGAATAATTCTAGGTATGGCCACGACTGCAAAGTTTTCACAAAGAATCAGTTGGCAGACTTTTTTAAAATATTATATTTTAAAATTGTGAAAATTGTGACAAATGTTAAGTTTACCTCATGAAGCGATATCTTGCTATTACGAGCAAACATTGATAACCACCCTCTTCATATTATCTGTACAAAAAAGAAATATTTCTAACATTTTTGTCAAACGTGAGCTTACAGCACAAAGCTTTTGAAATAAAAATGAACACGCGGTGGATGTGAGCTTTGATTTAGTGCTTCCAATAAGCTGGAAGTGCTAAAATTTTATGATTTCGCTGAAAGTTCAGTTGCACTCCCCTGGGTACAGAATAAGCTTTTCCTATGAATAATAGAGGACAAGAAAATGTTATAATAAAAATATTATTAGAATACCTTCGTTGGCATGCATACACAGGTTCTAAAAAACTACAAGTACCTATAGCTATTTGAAAAATTAAAAGTAGGAAAAATCGTTTTAAACTGAATGTTTCGGGGAAGGGTGTGTTCAGTTTTTGTATAAATGTTCATATATTTGGGGAATAAATTTGACACTTGACAAGACTTTTCCTAGAAATTGTGTGAATCTCTAAATTACTCTGCTGGTAAAAGTTATCTGAGCATTGAAAAATAATCCATTACCTATTAGAATAAGGTAACGCTGAAAATTTGCCTTTACAGTTTAATAATAAATATACTTTACAAAAAAATACTTTACAGATTCGATCATTAAAGATACCAAGATTTAAGATATTACCTAATAGTTTCTGAAATAGTTTAGAAAATGTATAAATACTTGAATTCGTGGCAATGATGCAATCTATGTAGGACCGCAATTTCCGCATAATTAGATTGAAGGTGCAGTTGGTATCTGTTAGGTATTTAAACTTGTACATGGATGGGTAGCTAATTTTGAAATGTAGGTACAACCATCTGCTAGCCGGACTTTCTATGTATCTAAATACTATGTATACCCAATTTAATAAGATTTATAATAATATTGATATATTTATCTCTCTCTCCCAAAATTGAAAAGGGAACTCTCTTTGCATTTTACTGGATAGTTATTTAATTTTATATTTATTTTTGTACGTATTGTGTAACCATGTATCTCGTTAAAGTGTATAAATTTTTAGTATGGAAACTTCACTGGTCTCTGTATAAATCATATGTTGTAATTTTAAGTACCTACATATAATGACTGTTTGTTTCCTGAATAAAGTAAAATAAAATACCTTAAATAAAATATACATTTTACGCGTTGTAATTTTTCCCCCTATCCCATTTTTAAAATGTATATAATGAGAAAGTTTTTCGTTCATAGAGTTTCTAAACTTTTTCAAATAATTAGGTCGGTCCCCGTTGCTGCCACGTGGTTTATAAAGTTTTTAGAGTAAGTAACCTTAAGTAAAGTAAAATCATTATTGAATTGAGTGCTCTTCTATATCATCTAATAGAAGACAGTGTCAGCAAGCTCTATGCTTGATATCGCGGCCAGATTGCAATATTTGTTGGTTAAGATTCTGCCATACAAATTCTTATTATATTATTCAAAAACTGTATTAAGGAATTGGATTATCAATAACTATCTGGCACAGGTACTTAGTTATTTATCTAATACATATTACATAAATTATAAAACCACTTTTCAAACCTCAAAAGAGTTAAGTATTTTATGTTTAAATTTAAACGAATTACGAGTTAACGAAATAAGACAATACTTTCCAAATTGTATGGTAGTTAACAAATTCAATCAATTAATTCAAATCTCTTCTGATTCAAAGATGATTGATGAAGATAGATAGAAGATGAAAGAAGGGGATGAATGAAGGCATTCCTATCGTTCACAGATAAATTCATACAATATCAACTAGCCTTAATTTGACGGGAAATATACTGAAAAACGTAATTGAATTGCATTGCCTAGCTTCTCTTTCGATTTTGAACAAATATGTCAGTAGATTAGGTTGTTCGGCTCAGATTAAAACTTATTACCCAATAGGTATTTGTGAAGTTTATTGATAAATTGGAATCGGAAATCTGTCTCTTCATATACCTACAAATTTTATTTGAGGTTAGGAACTCTATTAAAAATACTCTAAGGTTTATACTTTGAAATATTTTGAGATAAATAAAATTGAAATAACTCATAGGTACCTACCTACCCTCAGATACCTACATCAATAACGCCTTTAAAACTTGTGAAATAATACTAAAGACTAATATATTTAGGTATTCATACATTTAACAGAAATCTTTTCCATCTAGCTTGATACACTTTTTTTTTTGAAAGATTTTCGGGAAAATATACTTGTAATACCTACCTATCTAATAAAATGTATTATTTATACACAAAAATAAGTTAATTTAAATTATAACCGTAAAAATTTTAATTTAAATATACCTATAGGTAACTGAAACACACAAAATCTCAACAAAACTCTTGTCAAAAAATTAATTGGTTCCGATACGAAACCGGTGCATTTCATATCACACGGCAAAAGGAACAAAATGCTGCGATAATATCCCGAGACATCGAAAAAACATCCAGCTTACTTACTGAATGCTATCATGCTGCTTAGCATGGACTACTGCAGCTTGCATTTTGTTTTGTTACTCAAAAATGGACTTTACACTTTTACAAATAAGATAATTTATTGCTAGCCAAGGCGCCGGCCCGCCTTTAAGGGGCGTCTTGCGCTCCCCACTCGCCGCTGCGCGCGCGTTCACACGGTACGGTTTCCTATAAAATTTTAATCACAACACGGGCTTTTGATTTCGACAAAAAGTGAAATGGATGCGAACTGTGACAATTTGAAAGGCTTCGCTTTGTGTGACAACAAAATGATGGGCGTTCATTATTTTTGATGGTTCAAATTTTAATGGTGCTGGTATTGTTGAAAGGTATATTGGAAATGACTGAAATTTTTGTATTAGGTACTTACCTACCTACCTACCTACAGAGAAATGTGATGACCATACATTTAATTGATTTAAATTTTTACTTGCATAATCAATATCTAAAAATAACTTAGTATGTAGATATATTGTTGTCAAAGCTAGTTTGTAACCATCAGAATAATTATTTCGCATATTGGCAGCCGGCCATTTCCCCGGCGATTACCGCCTTATCGACGGTAAAGTTTACTGTTTACCTTCATGGTTAGTTTACCTTCGTGCATAATATTTTTTTTTATAAATATAAAATGACGAGAAAGCCCGTAAGTTCAATTTTCCGCAAATTTACTTTAGTACCATAAACGCGAAAACAATATTGCGCTGGATTGCTTCAGTGGTTTATGTTAGAATTACTGTTTGCGATTAATTTGATAACCGACCTACTTGTAGGTATATACCTAGCTAGTTTTACTCGCTTGTAGGATTTAAATAGTTTAACAATTGATTGTTTCCATAAAAAAAAACAGTCATATTTTTTTGTCTAGTTTCTATCTACCTAAATAGGTGCGTAGGTATTTGAGTCTGAATTTTCATGCTGAGTATCAGCATATTTTATTTACCTAAATTTGTACGGTATAGTACGACAATATTTATGAAAATATGTAGCACTAGGTTTTATTCGAAAATAATCTAAACCTTTCTTTAGTCCCTATTCTAGATATAGGTAGGTACTTACGTAAGTATCTAGATATCTACTAACTAGGTACAATGATAAAGTTTACACAAATCAAAATCATTACAACTTGTCCCTTTGAGTAATAGGTACCTAAGAATTTGTAAAATTTTGATATATTTTGTTAAAGTAATGTAAAAAAAAATATCTCTGAGAAAACATTGTCCTTGTCTTTATCTATAGATACTCGTACTCGATAGGTAAATTATTACTTACAGTGAAAACTATAATCTACAAAAAATTCTTAAAGTTTTATTTACTCAATATAGGTACACTACCTGACCTAGCTAACAATACAAAAACAGCAAACCGATTACAAAACTATACAATTTACAATAAATTCAGTACGCGATAGCCTGAAGCGTTTAATAAACTAACAGCCATTTATTTACTCCTAATAGTTTAACCGCAAATATGCATAATCGCTTCCCAAGTGGTGATCCCTTCTGAACCAAGTATGAGACGCGAGGCGAAATAATACGAATAAATACTTTGATACGATCGACTCGGCATTTAGCGAGAGCGCCTTTTCCACGCCGTGGTGAGCCATTTAGCGAATTTCAATAGTTATCAGAAAGAAAAACTGGGGACAGAGACGGATATATATACAGATGACAAGTTAGAGCGAGATGGTGCTGTTTATGAAAGAAGTAATAAAAAAGCGGTGTGTGTGCGTGGTCGGAGTGTGGTGGCAGGGGGCGTCGAAGCCCCTCCTAGCTGCGCCGCCTCGGCCGCCGCCGCCGTCAGTCGTCCGCCACTTGCCGCGCCGCACCGGGCCGCTCTCCGCAGCCACGCGCGGAAAAAGTTTGTCGAAACTTTTTAAACGATCAAGTAAAGACTTTTTGATTAAAACCTTCTTGTTGGTAGCGAAAAGGTTCTTTTAAAAACTTATTGCGTTGGTGTTTTGTTTAGGAGTGTTTTTAAAATAGTTTTGGGGATATTTAGAATTTGGAATTTCGTTTTACTTTTCCGAATTTTCGTATTAAAAACTTACTGACTTGCAACAAAATCGATATATTGAAATCAAGTGTCTCAATACCAAAAAATATTCTCCATCAAGTTTGCAAAGACTATGCTCTACTCCGATGGGATGTTCAGACGGTGATTCTTGGGCTGGTGGAGACGCGCCTCGGGCTGCGAACTTGATGCTGCTGCAGGGTGAGGGTCGGGAGCGAGGCGCCATGGAGGAAGACTGCTCCGCCAGATGCGCCACTGACTTCTCCATCGCAGCCATCATGGCAAGAGACCGCCAGGAGAGAAGAGAGCGGAGGAGGCTCAGAGATCCCAGAGAAGATACGCTTACTCCTTTAGGTGAGGTTTAGATGGTTTAATTGTTTTTTATTAAATAAGTATCAGGAGCTCCTACTACAATGATACAAGTAAATTAAATCATCAAATTTTTATATGTTTAAGAAAGTTAATATGTAATAACTACCCACTTAGTATAAATTTTAATGAAAAGAACTTAACAAATGCCTACACTATCGTTAATATTTCTGATTGGCATAGTCATAGATATAAAGATTTAATAGGTTTATTTTTTAAATGTATTTTCGTAAAGTGAGCTTATGTATAAAATTCGTAATGTTTCATATAGGGCGGCCATGTTTGCCTTATTTTGCAATGGCAGCCGACCCAAAATGATTAATAATTTAATAACGAACATTTAGTTGTGTATCTACAGTACGAGTATCAAGATATAATGGAATATATTTAATAGTGCGCAACTTACCGTTTCATTTTGTAACAATACCTATAGTAATTAAAATCCTACTTCAATTGTTATTCAACCATTCATTTTACTTGTTATTTTTATCTTTTTATCATATATAGGTAGACTGTCCAATTAAACAACTTTAGGACAAGTTATATGCTTACATTCATATAAATAATACCCATTGTTTCGAACAGTCAAATACCGGCCAAGACATATATTTTTAATGTGCAAACTTATTTATAATATATCCATTATACTCGTATTCTTATTAATTTTTTATTAACCACATATAATAAAATGGGTATAAATACCGGTAAATGAAAAATAAACTCATCAGAAATATTTGTTATTTTAACATCTGAATTATTTGTTTTTTTTGGGATATTATTACCTAATTGATCATTAAATCAATAATCACTTATCAAGTTATTTTCATCATTTGTATGATTTTTTACATCAAATAAATTATTTCACTAGAGATACCTAAAATAATTGTTTAACTAGTATTGCAGATAATTTGACATTCACTTTATTCTCTAATGCGAGATAAATAAATTCCTTTAGACAAATACCTACTGACTGCACAGCAAATTTACTACAACGTGCGTAGATATTTTATTCGTTGACCTAATACTTAAAAAAAAGTCGTATTTTGGCATAGTGAGTGTTAAGCATAGCATTCTGTTGGGCTATATTCAGTTGGACTATTGAGGAGACTCATAATATTTTTATTGTATTAAGGCAAGCTTGCTTGGTCCCAAATTAGGTTGGCCCTATCTTGCCGAGCTCTCCTCGCCGGGGTCCATTGGGTTAGGTTTGATGTGCGATGAAAATACGCGCGAGCCGAGCGAGCGAAGCGAGCGTGGTGCGGCAGCACCCGGCGCAGTGGCCATTTCACATTTCTCATTTTTCAAAGATCTCATTACGGTAAACTAAGTAAAAAAAAAAGATGATTATGCCAAACAAAATGTTGTTTCACTTAGGTAAACTGCAGTAAGCTATAAAACAAATAGAAGCTATATTTCAAAATAAAGAGTTAATAGGTATAATGTGCGTTAGTCATTATGTATTAGCTTTCCATTAATAAAAAAGCTTTACTTTAAGATAAATAGCGGTACGCCGCGAAAATAAATTCTTGTTTATTTAGTACCTATTAGTTTTAGTTGAGTATTCAATATTGATATATTCGGATGCAAAAAGATTTTTTTGATTTGCGTTTAAACACAAAACAACTATTTTATTAATTGTGAACCGAATCAATACAAAAACTAAGTAATTACTTAATATTTTATTGCAGCAGAAATAAAACATACGAGTGTTTCTGTAATCCTAATATTTTTTAAGGATGTAACTAGCGCTTGTTAGTTCTGTCGATGTTTACGGTGAAGATTTTTTAAATGAAGAGGACAATTAACGTGACGTAACTGTTATTGGGTTTAATATTTGGTACTTGTATACAAGAATATTCGTACTATCTACTGACCAAGAGTCCCGGGTTTGAAGCCTTGTTAAGGTGGCTATTTTTGTGAAGATTACTAATTAACTTATTTAGCAATCCGCTATAAGCTCTTGTCGTAGATACTTACATACTCACAGATACTACTATAGATGTTTTCTTTTTATTACTTAATTTATCTAATGTATTAATTTAAAAATAGGGAATATTTATTTACAAACAGGAATTTTTACAAATTGACACTAAGAGAAAGAAAAAAAAGTAACGAATAGAATTAAATCTAGAATACAACGCCTTTATTACTATGTACATAAGGCAAAGTGGCCAAAAGGCTGGCAGATATGCTGCGTTAAGGTGTTACCACACCAATCGATTGACGTCGATCGATCGTCGATCGACGGTTGAGTGGAACAGGCAACGTCAATCAACGTATATCGATTGGCGTGGTAACACCCTTAGATCGCTAACGATTAATGATGTGCAAAATACGTTCGTCTTAGTGTCACAAGGTTCACTAACTGATCGTCTAAAAGTCTCACTGATTTTACTTATATATTTTATAAAAATTATAGCGACGTCTAAAGTACAGTAAACTAATTTATTTTCATTTCAACGATGGTAGAAAGGTGAAGGTATAACTACTAAAAGCGCTCAATTTAAACACTTAATATAACTTACCCTAGTGTCAGCGACGCACAACAAAACCCATTTTTAAAAACAAATCAAATGCCAGATACTATAAGTATTGGATAGTTGTCACCACACCAGCCACTGGACTGGACTATAGGACTGGGCTATATCTGATAAAACAAGAAAGCCAACCTTTTTCATATCTTTTTTTAAATGGCTTTGCTGTAAAATTCAATTAATTAGAGGGCAGCAATTGTACACCCAATAAAATGCTATCAGACGAGAATTATTTACAAGTTCTCACACTTTTGACATGATAACTCCTTTGATATCATGGTTTTTAATTTGGCAAAGTGAAAAAGACAGACTGAAATTTGAATATGTTATAAATAGAGAAACTGCCCGTGAACAAGTGAAACTTAAAAAGTAGGCACGCCAAATTCTGTGGTCAACATTGTGGTAAAAGTAATAGGAATCTTTTGTTTACTTGATGAATGTGATAAATGTGAATAGAAAAAAATAAAGCATAAATTTCTTAATTTAAATTTTAGTGCTTAGTAAAATGTAGGTAGGTATTTCATCAATAATAACATAGAATTTGTATAATTTTCAATATTGCTAACTAGAAGATATTGCAAATCTGTGATAAGTTTAGAAAAATAATATATTTCTTTTCTTATAATATAAAGATAAAACTTTATTT
Source organism: Marasmarcha lunaedactyla (assembly GCA_923062675.1). Classification (NCBI taxonomy): domain Eukaryota; kingdom Metazoa; phylum Arthropoda; class Insecta; order Lepidoptera; family Pterophoridae; genus Marasmarcha; species Marasmarcha lunaedactyla. Next base: position 10,108,967 of record OV281346.1, on the reverse strand, counting down.
TCTTAATATATTTCATAGCACTTTGCATGTGTTTTTATTTTCAATTTTGTACGTTTCATTCGTCAAATAATGATTTGTCAATATTTTGGTTATTGAAATTCTATATTTTAATTTAAAAAGCATTACTTTCTAAAATTGGCTGTCAAAGATAATGGTGACGAATGTCAATGTATTGCAAATTAGAAAAAACTCTATATTAGTTTAAATAATTAAATTATGAATAATTCTTATTCCTTTATTTATGATTGAGAATTACGCTCAAACAGCTAAAGATAAGCAGGTAAAATAGCAAACTTTTAAACTGGGTACTTTTAATACCACAGGCAAATTTTTATCATCCAGGGTAAAATTATAGTTGATTGATATGAAAGATGATAAGAAAGATTAAAGATTGAACACAATATATAATTGAATTAATTTATTAAAGATATATACTTAGTGATTCTTGTATTTATAAGTCTTACCTTACACAAAATGTTCCATATACATAATTAGCAGAAATAAAATATAAGTTTTCTTTATCATAAATGGATTCTATGTCTATATTCTCGGGTTAAAGCTTGGACATCACAATCATTGATCTAAACTGGTAGGTATTATTTAAAATATTATTCAATTGAACCCAAACTTAAAATAAAATGCATTCTAGGGACTATTTATAGCATTAACCCAATTAGTTCAACATTTTTATTGTGTGCTTTTGACTAACTAAAATACGAGCACAGTTTTGTTATCGGATATTCTCTAAAACAACTATAATTTTGCCCCCCCCCCCACTCTTCTATTTGGTCTACGATCGTAGTCTTTGATGTACAGATAAAAAAAGTACCCAGAGGGGCGCGACTTCGTAGGTGACAATTCACTACACCAATGCAAGTATCCATTTATTTCTCCTATAAAATGTTCTACAGTGAAATTACAAAAATGCATATAGCTACATACTTCATCACAGGTTTCAACCTAAAATATACTACATCACGTCACACCATATCTAAACCAAAACCCCATTGCAGAAAAATTCGTGGACGCGACCGCCTCAGCGTCCGGTTCGCCGTCGCCGCCGCTCGGCGAGTTCGACCGCGACTCGCCCGTCGACGTCTCTTCTACGTCCGAGGCAGGCTCGGCCAGTGGAGCCCCCGGCGCCTCCCGAGCCTTCTCGCCCGCGCCGCGGAACCCCCAGCTTGCTGAGAGATGGTCCAGCGAGGAGATGAGGCACATACAGTGCCATTTGGAGACAAAGGAGCTGTGGGATAAGTTCAACGAGTTAGGCACGGAGATGATTATAACTAAGACTGGCAGGTTGGTTGGATTTTATTTCACTAAATTTTTGGTTTAAGTTTGGTGTAAACGCAAATAGGCATGCTCTTGAAGAATTCCACCCACTCCGAGCAGGTATAATTTAAGGAATCAAAAACTGCAAGTCGCTGATATCGCAGACAATTGAACTAGAATAACTTTTTTTCAACATTTACTAATGGGTTTTCCATACACCTATTAAGAAGCACTACGTATTTTTATGAAGATATTTACAAAAAATATGGACTTTGAATAAATATTACGATGAATTTAAATATAAACCGAATAAAGAACCGAAAACCGAAAAGCAAAACTTCAGCAATAACAATATATTCACATGAAAACCAACAGAAATTATGACCTGTTTAAGTAGAAAAAAAGTTAAACTTGTACAATTGAGTATTCAGCAAGTCGAATTGGTTAATTACGTTCGCTTGGCTCCTTGCCGCAGAATTAAAATCCTTCATTGCTACGTAAGTATGTAATCGAGAGCCGATTGTTGTTTAATGGGATCAAGGTAGCATTGACGTTCGAACCACACAGAACAACTGAAAAATTTAACTTACACTTGTGGTTGAAAATTGGTATTTACGCGATTGGTTTTAGAGTCGATAATTGATCGTTGGATGTTTTATCTGGCAATAAAAGCGATAAGGTAGGTGGCACAGTGGCGGCGGCGCGAGGCGGAACGGTCGCGGCGCGATGTCGAACAATAGCCAATCGACCACCGCCGCCGCTGCCACTGTGCCACCGTCGGTTTTGTAGTAATAAGCTTGGATTACATTTTTTAAGGGATATTCTGTTTGTTTTATGCATTATTTGAGTGCGTAGTTTAGTTGAAGATTTAGGCTTGAAGTACAATGGGCTTCTCTATTAAAACCTATGAACGTTATTAATGGTAGAAATTTGATATTATCCCACCCTCAACTCATCCATTTTAATATTCATAAAGTACCTACAGTGTATTTGACAACATACCTACCTATTCGTATTTATGAATTTACAATAGGAATTATTGGATAAAAGACAACTCCTACTCGTCAAATCATATTCCAACTAAATATAGAAGAGTTAGTTAATTAATTGAAAAATGGCAATCAGCCGTCTTTCTGGTGCCGTGGGCTATTCTGCCAGTATCGCGTATTGGAGGAACACGGTACAAAAATTTAAAAAACATTTTCAAAAAATGTATTTTGCTGGGCATTGAGATATACACCCTCAAACAAAATATAACACACTAATCTAAGAACCAATGACTTAAACTAATAACAATGACTAATTATCTAAAATATGTATAGAATATTAGTAAAATGTTCTTTCCATCAACACAAAAATGTACGTCGTTTGAATGAAACTGGCAACAAACAAACAAGGGGGTTTATCTTCAGTGTTGTGCGTTGACTACGATTTTTCACGCGCAGTGACAAACCGCTACCGGCAGCTATGTTTTAGTTCCGCGTGTCTATAGCTTATCGTGGGCAGTAAATCAACGCCGATCGTGACAAATTCGCTAACCCAATCTTTTGATAACACAGTGATCAAGTGCCTTTTTGTTTGCTTCGATATAATTTAATTTACATGTTTAAAATAACCTCCTTTTTGCGTACAATGAAAATACAATGATGTTAGTAAAATACCCGACCCACGAGAACAAATTCGTCTTTCAAAAGAACTAATTTTTAAACACTTTCAAATACAATCGACACGATCTACACTTATCACACACTTTTCAACACATTCTAATACCCGAGAACAAAACTCGATTCTCAAGCAATATGTCCTTTTCCATGCACTATAAAGCCTCACTAATAACTTACTTATTTATTCTTTATAATGTTCTCAAGTTAACGACGCCTCGGGCATTTGTTTTGTAGCATGCACCATAAAAAGCGACATCTGGAGGAAAAACGTATAAAAACAGCATACTCCAAAGTTAGCAAAGTATAACAATTGCCAGTGTTTTATGAGATTCGCTGTATATATTATAACTTTTTTCCGGCGTTACTAAACATACCTTACAAAATGATGATAATTGTTATGAAACTTTGATTTGCAGTTGTATAGTTTAGAAATGTATATTCTACTCGTAATACCTGTGTTGAAATGAGCTGGCGTAAACTTATCCACTTAATTATGTAGGTACGTAGTTAGTACCCTACATCTATGTTTTTATCATATCAGAACAGACTGCCAATACAATACATAATTAGATTCTTTACCTTAATTCAATTGAGTTTGTCCTATATTTCACGAAATCATAGTCCAAAAGCTTTTCATAGGGGTATATTAAGAAAAATTCGCTACGATTCACATTGCGCAGGAAGTCGCTTTGGGAGACAATTAGCCACAGTCGGTCGCGCGCCTCATTCCCGCCCCAGCGATTAGGCGATTAGCATAAATCTCTATAACTAACCGACGCGAATCTATGTCCGAATTTGATGCTGGCTAGCTAACAAGATGAGAATTGTAAAAAATACTTTAGTTTTGTTAAAGTGAACTTTAAATAATGTGTACAAAAACAGTTTGGCAAAATCTTAAGCAAAATAATGTATTTACTAGTAGCAAAAAAAAAAATTCTTATTCGCTACACACATAAAATCATAAAAGCAAAAATAAACCCTAAACTATAAGAGCATAAATTCACCCATCAATAAAAGCATTATTTAAAAACTGCCAATTTCCACGTTAAACCGTAAAACACGGACCGGCAGCGACATCTAGCGCGGCGAATCGGGACCATCGTCCGGCGACATAAATCAGCATTATCTCGCGAGATAGCCCCCCGCCCGTGTCGTTCGAAAAAATTAATGATACGGAAAAACGATTCGCTTATGAGGGATCTTTCACTGTAATTGAATTGCTCCGGAGAGATCGCTCGGATTGTCGACTGCCAAATGCTGTGTCAGGTGATTCCGGATTACAAGTTTTCGGTGATGTCTTTGTGGATAAAGTTCCCAGTTTATTATCTTTGTTTGTTTGCTTGCGTCCAAAGCCTGCGATGGAATAAAGGTTACAACTGTTTTTCAGTACACTTGTAAAAAGTCAATTTCATTGTAAATAAATTATCTTGCGCTGAAACTTATTTTGCACAATATTTATCGCAAGCGGTGTAACGGCAAGCTTTTTCCTACTGTTATTTTGTAAATATTCTTGTTTATAAATAAATAAATTATATTGTACCAATGCATGAATATTCCTTAAAGCTCTGTAACATAGTTAGTTAATACATCAAATGTCTAGAACAACACATTCTTCTATTTAAGTACAATAATTCGAATACGTTTACAAATATTTTAACTATCACTTGAATAAGCAGATTTATAAAACTAATCTATATTTAATAAGAAAACTTACATCAAGCATTAAACGTCCGTCACATTCTGTAAGCCAGCAATACTGTTAAGCGGAACGTGGAGGGTAGTTTTGAAAAGATAAAAAGATTGTTCCACTAAGCCCCGTATATTTTACCCCCTGGATTATCATAACAGGGTTATAGTAAACCGATAGCTTTGACAGTTTCCATTGTAGGGATGTTTTGCATTTAAATGGACTAAATGTGGCTTAGTTTTTATAATAGATGCACTTTTTACGGCATAGATATGTACCTACGTAAAATGGCCTAAACGTTAGCTAGCATAATTTAGAGCATATATTAATTTTATGATTTTTTTGGAAGTGAATAGAATCAGTGTTTTATTATGATCTAATGTTTCGTATAAAGTTATGAATACGATTTATAATACATAAAGATTTACTATCGTATAAAACATTGGATGGAGTTTCTGTACGAAACTTATCAATAATCTTAACCACAACTTTCCTAACTTAAGTGACTTAAGTCACTTTAAAAGAAAAGAAAATACTCCTTAAATCAGATACTCCAAATGCGTATTCTCAAATTTATGAGGTATGATAGTTTCCTTTGATTCAGACACAAATTCGCCACAAATGATGGTGTCACATCCCCTTCAGATTAGAGGCTAATTGTTGGGGGAGTAGAATTTATGTTTGTTCAATTGTACTGCCCCTCTTCGACCTCCCGATAAATAAATAAACTGGGATGAATAAAAAATAAAGCACGTAATGCGGTTACAGAGAATTGAATAAAATGTATCGATTAGATAAGAATTTTCACTACGCACATTGATTAGTCAACTCCTGAAACATGTCGTAAATATAAAAAATTTAAAAGAAGCGCATTAAAAGAAAATATTGTCATAATTATTTCTACTTTTTCCCGCATGTCCTTTACTTCAATCAAATAACCTCAATTAATAGAAATGGCAACACCATTAAAGTGTGTCTTTATTGCCAACATTATAATCTGTGCCCGTGAGTTGGCAATCCACCACGCATTTGATTTACTTCGCTTCCATCGTAGACGCGCCGCCGAATAAACATCTCACTACAACTTCACATATTTAGATAGCTCGAATATAATGATATAATTGTTATATTGTGAAAGACGGCCGTGGGACGGAGCCAAATTCCCACTTTTCCTCGAATCCCCTTTGATCTGCTATTGAATTGGATAATAAGTATTGGTCGTTAACATTGCTCTGTTTAGTCTTACCTGATATTGTAAATCATCGTGTTTTGTTCCGTAGATTAGTGTTTAAATTGCGAAAGAGTATATTTGATATACTGTTTAAAAATCTACGTGGAACTTATGAAACCACTTCTTCATTCAAAACTCTGAATTCACATTTATTTAAACTACACCTAGCATGAAAACTTGAAGTAATATTTACCCATGCCTATATGCTAGGAAACGTATGCCTTTGGTGCCTAAATCAGTGTTAAAAAGATAAAAGACAACGATACTTGAAAACACACGATACTTGAAATTAATAGAGCTGATCAAACATTTTCCCGGCGGTTCATAGTTTACCGACACGCCCCGCGTTTACACGTGCCCGGGTTCAGATCGCTATTTGTCGAACTCGCGTGATAATTGTTGATATATGGTCGCAATCCAACGCTGTAATTGTCATCGCTTAATCTTCTAATTGACTCGCATTTGCCAATGCCAGCGTGTCGCTATCGCAGCAACACTGGACGAATAATCGAGTTATAAAATCATTCGAAAAAGCAATTCGTAATGCCAATTTCGAGAGCAGTAAAAAGTGCGATTCACAAGTGCAACTTGAAACGGCGTTTAAGAGCGAAGCGAGGGCGCGGCCACCGGGGGCGAGAAACAATTTGGTATTTTATCGAGGGAGCGGGCGCGGGTGGTGCGTTACCTCTGATTTATGTCCGATGTCGGAGGTGGGCGAGAAGTGCACACACTTCGCACGAGCCATTGCCACTCATTGTGCTACACCTTCGCCGGCTGTAATTTTATTGCTGGTTGCCGGTTGCCAGGCCTCTTGGGACCCACTTGCTCAACTCATGTTCTGTTTTCACGTGTACTTTACGAGCCTGGGTTTTTCACTTAGCTTAATATAACTAGTTAAATACAATAGTTTTAGTTAAATAAACAGTGTTTAATGGTCGTAGTTTAATAAGGCAACCCATTTATAAAATCTTAACTACGATCAATCGTAAAGTAATGAAATGACTCTTGGCACAGGTATTAAAATTCCTTGAAACGAACTTTACTTGTTAAGAAGGGCTTACTCAATAAAGTTCGGATAAAAGCTACCCTAATACAAAATTAAAACTTCACAAACGCTGGCTGTGGATGTTTCAATGTCATTTGAATTCAAAAGCTAATTTTACTAAAACCTTAAATGAATCGAGTTGGCCGGGTAGCTCGCACATTATTTAACTTGTTCCAAGTTTAAATTGAAAACGCCAACTCCTTGCCGAGTCGGAGCTAAAATTTGAACTTTGCCGCTGAATCGGAAATTTCTTTATAAATATCTTATTAAGCTTAAATTCAGTTGGTGTCACGCTGCCGACACTAATTTCATTCGTAAAGGACGGCGTTGGGTGGCTCTGGGGAGCCCCATGTCACTGAAAATGTATGCAAAAGGAAAATGTTTCTTTTGACGGAGCTGAAACGACAAAAGAATGAAGGTGGTACCTCCATCGCCCGCCGACAAGAGGTGCCGTCACCGACAAACTCTTCAATTTGTGTCTCATTAGGACATCAGCCTTCATTTTTATCACGACATGAAATTATACCGAATCACCCCTTTATTTGTAATAAAGTAAAACCTTCTGAAATCTGTAATTATACCCGTTACAACTTGAGAACGTACCTGCTGTATTATTTCGATTCAAAACGATAGAATTAATATATATTATTAAACGAAATAAGAACAGACACGTAAATAGCACATTTCATGAGAACTTTGGACGAGTGTTCGTACTTTTTAATTTACTTAAAATTAATTAATAATGCACGAGATAATTCAACCCTGGCCGTAGTTGTGTCGCTTATGTGAAGAGAACAGATGCGAGGAGTTCGAATGCAGGACGTAATGCATGTGTGATTTATGTATGTGTATGGTTGTTGGAGTATCGCGACTAATCTCGCCCCCCGGCTCCGCTCGGCGCACCGGGTGACGGGGTGCCACCGAGAAAACGTGTAAACTAATTATGTACATTTTCGTAGCCACTTATTTACATAACCACGGGCTGAACCCCGCTTTCACCGTGAATATTTCATTTGTAATCTGTACTTTGAGGGTTTAATATGACAGCTGTTGGTTTGTTTGTGGAAACTTTTAATTTGGTTTTTTCGGAGTGTTTTGTGCGCCGACACCTCCTTGTAATGATAGGTAGTTATCGAGCAACTTTATTTCGGATAAACGCTTGAGAAAGTTGGAACGTGTAATTCGGGATATGGCTTCAGGTGGAAGGTGCTTATTATTTTGATGACCGCTTTGTCTACTGAAGAGTTTTGTTGTATCTATGGCTACTCAAGGGTTGGAACACGTTGAATAATTAATAGTTGCGTGGGCGTGCATCAAGTTCCATATTAGCCAATCGTAAGGATTTGAATCAGTAATTGGCTCGGTTGTTGTGAAGTGTACCGGAAGCCGATAAATAAAACTGTTAGTAGGTAATGAGCGAGCGCTGCGATGTTTTGCGGGTATTTATACCGCGCCTTCGCAGGAACTAATTTATGGAAGTTTACTTGGAAAATGTTTATGTGGGTAGTTAAACTCAGGAGCCCTCCACTGTGGCATCCGGTTTCCAAAACTGTTAGTGGGCTACTGCGTGAATAGGTTCCGATTTACAAAAACCATATCAAGACCCTGTTAACTTGAACAGAACGTAAGCAATATTTGAGTATCCTCATATACTTATACCTATAGGTAACTTAATTTTTTAAAATAACAAACCCAAATAACAAAATTATCAACGTCACATTTGACTTGGCATACTTGAACTCGGGGTTCCACGGCTAGGTAATTAAACCCCACTCTATCCACATCTACGATCATAACCGAGTTGAGATCACGACATTATCATCGGACCCGTCGGGAGATTACAGTTGCGCGAGTCCGCCCGTTGACATGGAGCGTTTTAACAGTGTACGTGACCTCCCCGGCCAACCCTCTTCAACCCCCTTTCACCCCTACACCCCCTAAACCCCCTCTGACGGCTGACGACATTAGCGGTTGCAGACGTATGCCACCAAGTGGTTAGACGATGATGTGATGTAGGAGGTGACTCTTTACACAGTGTACGCTTGTAGCAGTTGTTTAACGTTTTTTTAATGAATCGATATGTTGCTTTCAATAATAATTTGTTTTGGATACTTTGGAGAAAGGGATGAAAAGTTCGGCTTGGAAAAAACGTTGAGCTGAATGTTTTGTAAAGAGGCATCGACAAAACAGCCACCGTTCTCCCAGGGAAGAAATCTAAGGCTGAATAAATCTTCTGTATGACGCTTCATAAGCTAAACCTAGGAAAAGATATGATGCGTAAATAATATTTAAATCAGAGGCCAATTAAGGTATACTAAAGTACAGTTTTTAATGTAGCATATAACATAATACTTATTTCTGATGATTTAGCCAGACATTAAAGTAAACAGCAATTTTATGGTCATGTTTGTACTAAACTACGTAATTGATTTACAACCTTCACGTCTCCCTTTTGACTTCAAATAACTTCTTGTTTAATATCTTTGCTTAAAACATATCAAGAAACCTTTTGAAATAAACATTTACTAATATTTATGTCTATACATAATACATTGAAACAAACAAAAGATATTCATAAACGAAAAATCTAAAAAAATTACTCATAAAAATTCCTTTCAAATATAGCAAGACTTGCCAAGTCTCGGCACGGAGTTCCTCAGGGCTGCATATTCGTGTAAGTTTGGTAATACACTAAATTACGGCAAAGAGAAGGAAGGTAGCAGTTTCCGTAATATTGTCGCCAAACTTCCCAATTTCGGTGTCGACTTGCGAAACTCCGCGCCGTGTTTGTGAAAACACAGGTGTGTACGGCAGTACGGTGACCAACAAAAGATTGTAACTCGGTAATTTGTCGGAAATTCGATGCAGAATTTTAGGTGACAGAACAATACAGTCAGATCGATCCCCACATCAAATAATTAAAAAAAAACAACAAAGAAATGAAACAAAAGAAACGAAAGCCAACATCCTTGCCATCGGAATCAAAGTCAATACATACAGCATTTAATCTTTTCAATCTCCCAAAATTTCCAAAGAAAAAAAAATGTTCTGAAAAAAGAACTAATTCACAAAAATTTGTCCAGTATACCTAACAGCGAGGCAAAACTCGGCACTGTGAACGTGACTCCAAATTGAAAGCTTAGCAAGAATTAGCGTTGGATTTGCAACGAATAATTCCACTCCGCCATTTACGTTCAGATATACGTGTTATACGCCATTCTCTCAGATATTCCCCTAATATTTCAAATGCAATCGGAAGTTAGAAATAAAATGTGAAAAGGTAGAGAGAAATTGTATGCGTTGTGAATTTCATATTAAAAGATTTTTTTGAATTAGGATAAACTTGGCGTTATACGCTGCTGTGTTTTCGCAACTGTAGACAATTCATACTAATATCTATTATGTAATGTATCTAAATTTAACTAATTTACAAGTAATTCAAAAATTATGGGTATATTTCATGTCCTTTCTGAATTAACTTCAGTAAAAAAACAGCTAATTTAACATGTACAAAATTTTGTCAACACTTAACGCTAAATAAAAGTTCTTTACAAATAAATAAAAAAAAACAGTACATTAATCTCCAACCAGTCCAACAAATTATCAAGCGACAGGCCAACAAACAACTCATTCTATTAAAATTTACAAGCGACCAAAATAATCTAGGAACACGAGGAACAAAACCCATGTTCCTGTCCTGACATCTGAGTATGCAATGTGACACCATTAGCGGTGCAGCGCAGACAATACGACCGAAGCTGCGGTGGAATTTCGCGCTCTAGACACGGACACAGTCCACGCCTACTTTGGACAATAAATAATTTAGCACGTGTACGGGATTATTTTTATGCTTCTAGATAAGATTCACTGTTTAGAAATGTTTTTTGGTTATTGTGGTTTTTATGTGTTTTAGTATTTTTAGTTTATTAGTTGGTGAGAGGATATTATTGAATATTTGTGGTATCTATACGTAATCAAGTAAGGGACATCAAATATTTCTGAATCATTAATAAATAATGAAGATATATTTATGAAGATATGGCGAAAAATGTAAAATACGTGAAACGACTTTTACGTCTTTAATTTTTTATGAATTTTGTTTTGGAAAAATATTACAAATATTTAAAAATATGCTTTTTACGTTTTTTGATAATTTTACACATGATAAATCAATATATTTATTTAATATATTTTTGGGGTGTAAGGGGGAGTCGCCTACCATCAAGACTCTCCAAATGCCAACCTCACCTGCCCGTGGTGCACCCTGCCGGACAGCGGACGAGGCTCTGGCGACCGATGAATGGCGGGATAACCATTTTGCAGGTGGTAGGTTTCGACCGTGGCTTGCAACCACCCTCAAGACAAAGCCATGCCGCCAAGTGACCTAGTCACGTTCCGGCATGATGTCTTGAGTAGCCATTGGAGGAGAATAGGTCCGAGTAATTGCGCAGCGTATGAGAGCCGTTTGAACTCGATGGGTTATGATGCACCGGGTGGCTCATTCTGGAGGGCAGCGGGATCCAAAGAAACGGTGCACCGCTGGCCGACCGCAGGTTGTAGGGGGCCCAACTAGCGTTCTAGCCATTCGCGAAAGGCTGCCCCACCGCCTGTGTAAAATCCCGGGATTGCTCCATCGTGCCGGTTGGCGACCGGATGGAGAGGGCCCGATGGCGATCCCCGGGGGGTTTTGGGCGTCCCCGCGGTCTCCATGTGAGTCCCCCACCAGTGGGTCTAACCACTCGAGTTGCTTGGTTCCAAACGTTGCGCTTCACTCAACTTCTATTCCTCTCCCCTATTCACCCTAACAACAACATAATGGAAAAGTCCAAAAAGAAAAATAAGTGCCGACAGCGGATGCACTCCCTCTCCCTAAAAGTACACTTCTCTAACATCCGAGGAGTGCACTCAAATCTCCACGATGTCCACCACCACCTTGAGACAGAGAGACCGCACTTATTCTTTCTGACAGAGACGCAGATCTGTGATCGTTCGGATCTGGCATACCTGCATTACCCAGGCTATATCCTGGAGACCAAATTTCACCCCAATGCGGGCGTGTGCGTGTATGTCAGAGACGAGATCTGTTGTCGGCGTCTCCGATACTTGGAAGTTCCGGATTTTTCTGTCTTATGGGTCTATGTAGATACTGGCCTGGACCGAATTGTATACGCCAGTATTTACCGATCACACACGGGAGCTCAGGAGACAACTCGACTCATTGAATATCTCAGTGATACTGCAGATAAGGTCCAACGACGCTATCCCTCTGCGCAGTTGGTGTTCCTTGGGGACTTTAATGCCCACCATGGAGAGTGGCTGTACCCGTTCAAGGACACCGACCACGCTGGCAGAGAAACCTATCGGTTCGCAGTAACTCATGGTCTCTCCCAGCTCATCCACGAACCTACGCGCATTCCTGACGTTGTTGACCATACTGCGTATTGCTTGGACCTTCTGCTGACAACCGATCCAGACAGATACTCGGTGTCCGTATCTCCACCATTAGGGACATCCGACCACTGTCTGGTGAAATCTGTGTCGCAATACTCGCCAACCGATACCAGCCCAAAAGGCAAAAGGCGAGTATGGCGGTACAAGTCAGCAGATTGGGATGAGATGCGTCACTTTTTCGCCTCTTATCCTTGGCGGCAAGCTTGCTTTACTTCTGATGATCCATCATGCTGTGCTGATGCTGTCTCCAGTGTGATATGTCAAGGTATGGAATACTTTATACCGTTCTCTGATGTATCCCTGGAGTCCAAAGCCCGCCCATGGTTTAATGCTGATTGCCTCCTAGCTGAAAAGCGAAAGCATGTAGCATACCAAGCCTGGGCTAGCGCTCGCAGAAGCAAAGCTATGGATCTCCCAGCTAAGAAGCAGGCGTACAATGCTGCTGCCAAGTCCTGCAAAAAGGTGATCAGAAGCGCTCGTTTCGACCACATTGGCCGTATCGGGGACAAGTTAGCATCCTATCCCACGGGGAGTAAAGCTTTCTGGTCCCTTGCCAAATCGGTTGAGATGAACTTCTGTCGCCCATCACTGCCACCACTGCAAAGGCCTGACGGGTCTTTGGCCCACAGCGCAAAAGAGAAGGCAGACTTGTTCGCAAATCTCTTCGCGGAATGTTCACGTCTAGATTCCAAAGGTAAAAGCCCACCCACGTTACCTCCATTCGGCCCCAAGATGGAGGCCGTCCAAATTCACCAGAAACAGGTACTCAAATGCTTACAAAATCTAGACGTGAATAAGGCCAGTGGTCCGGATGGCATTCCCGCAGTGGTATTAAAGCACTGTGCCGCCGAGTTGTCTCCTGTTTTGACACGCCTATATCGACTCTCTCTAAGGACTGGAAAAGTTCCAAAATCATGGAAGTTTGCAAACGTACAGCCCGTACCAAAAAAGGGCAGTCGAGCCGACCCAGTCAACTATAGACCTATTGCAATCACTTCCATAATTTGCAAAATTATGGAACGTGTATTGAACCATCGTCTCCTGACGTACCTAGAGACCAATGAGCTCCTCAGTGACAACCAATATGGTTTCCGCGGAGGACGCTCAACAGGAGACCTTCTAGTGTACGTCACGCATCTATGGAGCATGGCCTTGGAAGGGCATGGAGAGGCAATAGCCGTATCCTTGGATATCTCCAAGGCCTTTGACCGGGTATGGCACGAAGCCCTTTTGAGCAAGCTTCCTGCGTATGGCATACCATCTGGACTCTGCGACTGGATGTCTGATTTCCTGAGGGAACGGTCAATTCGAGTTGTCGTCGATGGCTTCTCATCGGACCTAATGGCGATCAACGCCGGCGTACCTCAGGGATCTGTTCTCTCTGCAACATTATTCCTGCTGCACATTAATGACCTTCTTTTATCAGATGGCATTATTGGTTACGCCGATGACAGCACTGTTGTAGAGAGATATGTCTCCAATGCGCGAGCGAGTCCAAACCAGATCCAATTTCAGAGAGAGTCGATGATCGAACGGGTTGATTTGACACTTTGTAGGGTTTCCGATTGGGGTGAAGCCAATCTTGTCAAATTCAACCCTTCCAAAACCCAGGCGTGTCTCTTCTCCGCTAAAAAGAGCACATTCAACTTGACGCCCACTTTCCAAAGTGTATCTGTACCGATCACAAACCAACTAGGGCTTCTAGGCATGACCATCACGTCGAAACTTAATTTCGGTCAACAGATTGAAACCATGGCACAGTCAGCTTCCAAAAAATTGGGAGTCATCGCAAAGGTCCGGCGGTACTTCAACTCCGAACAGCTGCTCAACCTGTACACAGCCCAGGTTCGATCTTGTATGGAGTACTGCAGCCATCTTTGGCATGATTCCGCAAAATACCATCTTGAAGCGTTGGATTCTGTCGACCGAAGGGCCCGTAGACTCATAAGTGACGACAAACTTACTTCTTCGAGACTGCAAACTCTCGAGCATCGTCGAAAAGTTGCTAGTCTATCGGTTTTTTACAGATTGCACTTTGGAGAGTGTGCGAATGCTCTTTTTCAGTTGATCGAACCTTCCCCCTTTCTCCACCGGTCAACCAGGCGCAGACAGAAGTTTCACCCGTTTGTGGTTAGCGTGCCGATGAGCCGAACTAAACGGTTCGATAGCTCATTTTTGGTTCGTGTTGCCAAAGAGTGGAACGATTTGCCTGCGTCTGTTTTTCCAGACAAATATAACCCTGGAGCTTTCAAGTGTAGAGTGAATAGGTACCTCTTAGACAGGCGTGTACGATCCTCGTCTTCATCGTCACTTTCCATCAGGTGAGATGGAAGACAAACGCCTGCTAATTATTAATAAAAAAAAAAAAAAAATATTTAGTTTACGAAAACATACAAAATGTTGCGGTTTTTTTGCTTTTATTTCGGTATCACAGCAGTATGACAAGTTCTAAAATGTCAAAAAATTCCATAATTTGAAGCATTAATAACTCTCTCTTAAAGGGTTTTTGAAAGTACTATCCCAAAAATATCAAATAAATCTATAAATTTCTGTCAATTCTAAATTAAGTAAAGCACAGCGATCAACGAGGACGATTCTATTTTCCATGATACATAGCCTGCATACCAAAACATCGAGTTACGCCTCCCTACGATCACCGCGTACTGCCGTCTTGTTGGTATTTTAACGGCTTTCCGTTCCTACATTCTATTGATTGTTAACTACTGAATCAACTTCGCGCTGCAATTAAAACAGAGATAAAAGAAAGAAAAACTGTTCATTACAACCCTCTTAAACATTCCGCCATACAGTTGAAACGCAATGAGAATCTTAACGTCCAATAAAATTTTCAGTTACTTTTTCTAAAGCGGCTTTACTCTGTCATTGATCGTCTTTGCACGTACCTACCTCGTTTTTTTTCAATAATCATCGAGTGAACATTCGTTCAACATTTCCCATTGAAAGATAAGTTAAAAAAACCTTTAAAGGTTACGTTTCCGGCGAGTACATGCACGATACTATGTCATTATGTTGCTGCGATGCAATTAAAATTGTACGCTTAAAGAAATATTTGTTTAAATTCACTAATTATGTTGCCGCTAATAAATGCTTGCACGCACCATCTGCTATGTAGCGCGTTATAGCCATGTTTCATTTGTAGCACTGCTGTGTCGACTCTTTGTCTATAATTTTGCATGCAAGCAAGAACAAAAGTTGTGTTCTTTGTATTCTACTGATGATATTGGTAGCATGAAATGATACATAAGTAGGTAACTTTCAGCAATAGTTTAGCTGTTTATAAAATTGAATGTTACCTTTTTAACTTAAAGAATTTGAAAGCTAACACATATAAATAAAATTTTGTAATCATCCTAACTAAATGTTTCAAAATCTGTAAAACCCAACTTGTACCAACCAAATATGAACGTCAATCAAATCTTGACATCTTTCTTGCGCGAATTATTCAATCTATCGTGCGATCTTGTCCCAGCGACAGATATATTCATCAATATTGTCAAATATTGGTGTCGAATGTGCAGGCGCACGCAGTTGGACCTCCCAGGAAGAGCGATATTTCACCCGCGCGCTGCGAACGCCCCGCCACGCCCTACACCTCATTAGCTGCATCTAATGTACCTACATCAATCTTTACACTTTCTTTTAAATCACTTTTTTGTTTAGCAATATGAGAATTGAGTTTTGCTTAATTATTGTTTTTGTTGAAATTAATCAAAATAATGGTGAATACTTGGGAACTAATGTACTCTATATTGTTCGTCATAGATACTATCATTATACCTATATTTTTCATCATAAACACTATTATTATACTTTATTGTGCTGGAATCATATATTTAAAATCCTTTTAAATTGATATGATTTTGTTCATTAAATTTTCAATTCCTAAACCCAAAAGGGTTTTTATTTAACTGTTTAAAGTAAAAAAAGGGCTTCATTTTTATTGTCAAAGACTCATTTTACAGATCGTTTTCATGCGTTTAGTAACCTGTAAACGAAAAGCTAACAGTAAATAGCAACGTAGTGCCCTCTGGCGCGATGTTGCAGGGCAATCAAGTTAGCGCTGGCTCGATCATTTGTCATCGCGTCAGTCAGGTGTCAGCGATGCTGATACGCCCTTTTCCTTCGCACTCATACCGAGCAGATTCCTTTGTGACGCTTTAATACTCGCCTCAGTAGTTATAGCAAATACTGGTTTTTAAACTGCCTTTGCTGTATGAAGGAACTGTGTTAAAGCATTTGTGATGCCTAGGAAGCATAGGAAAATATAATTTAATTAATTGTATTCTATTAATAAACAAATCACTGAAGTTTTAATAGTTAAATAAACTACAACCGATGTGGTCAGAACATTTTGTTAAACTGCCTCACAAATCAATTTTGTTTGAACTTTAATTAACCTTAATGAAGCGTTAGACAGAAATGAGCCTTTTTTAAAGATGTTGACATATGACGCTGGGTGTTTAAAGTTTCCGAGTTGATCAGCAGACGAGGCGCGTCAACCCGCGTCAAAGAGCGTCTTCACGGGACGCCGAGCGTCGCGCGCGTTCACATGACAACTTTGTCAGACGAATAGGACGCTTCACGGCCTTGATTAATGCTATCATTTTTAGACTCCTCCTTCCTCATTCGTTTCTAAACTAATCTACAATTTACAAATACACTCAAGGCGTATAATAAACAATATAATATTAACTGCGATCAACTATTATTACCGTTGTCACTTGAACAATAAAATGATATACTATTCCAGCCGCTGCTAAACGTAAAGTTCGACTCGTAATCAAATATGGACATAAAAATTCCGTTTGATATTACTAATGATAAGATGCTAACCGCAAACGTCAGTCACAGGTAACAATTCCGCAGTTCCTGTATCCATTTTATGCCTCATTCCGTTGAAATGTTAGCCGGTGGTTACAGTATAAAATTGACCATAAGTGCGCTATTATCTGATATGAAATATTCATTGGCCACCAGCACAGGCTGTTGTCACTGGCTTAATGCAGCAGAAATCACTTAAGGCTACCGATTAGTGTCGCAATCCCGAATAGGTCGACGTTGCCATATAGGTACGTTGAACTATTCTGGTGGGAAACAAATTTTATCGAGGCGTTGACTTGGTAACAAAATTCATGTACGTACAAATTAATATCCGTAATAGATTCAAGGCTACGCTACCTAACATTATAAAATCAATTAAGTAAATAGCTACCTACTTTACTAATGCGTTAGAAATATTTGTTACTATGTTTTTAGTTTATTTTTAAGATTTCTTGTTTTAGTATTTTATAAGTCATTTTAGTTTGTTCCTTTTACTATTAAGTTGTAATGTTTTAGTAACATTAATTCAAGCTTGCTAATGAGCGATCCAGGATCAGCAATCTCGCCATCTGTCTCTAATCAAAAAATCGAGTTGATTAAATTGCTAGGCAATATGGCGGCTGCTGTAATGACTATTAATAAACCGCTTTTCTGTATAATTAGAAGGCTCTGAGCTCTGATTGGTCGGACCTAATTATGACGTGATAACATTACACTAATTGTGCGCATGGATTTCTATTGCTCAGTTTCAAATTACTATGATTTCTATGGAACGTGTTATATAAATGTTGAATGTTACAAATGCTTAAACTTCTGCTAGTTTTTAATTTACGACGCAACGAATGTTATTATTAATAAAAAAACACCGCTCCTTGATCAAAATTAAAAAATTAAATTGCGAAATCACGGTAAAATTTGTTTAATAATATTGCATGTAGGTGTAAATATATTAGGTCTTTACCTATGAAATTGCCGTTTTTCACGAAATAAATGAAGCGTAATTTTTTTATATATTTTTTATTTCTATTAATCAAAATAATCACCCATGCAATCAATGCATCTTTGCCAACGCATTGGTAGCTTATTGATGCCTTTCTTGAAGAAATCAGCTGGACGGGAGACAACAAATTCTTCAAAGGCATTTTGTACTGCCTCTCGGGTATTGAATTTTTTTCCCGCCAAGAAGTTATCCAAATTCTGGAAAAAGTAGAAGTCTGTAGGCGCAAGGTCTGGTGAGTACGGCGGATGACGGAGAACTGACAACCCCAACTCTTGTAGCTTGGAGACCGTCTGCTGTGCAGTATGAGGTCGCGCGTTGTCGTGCAGGAGCAGTGGAGCCGAACGATTGACCAAAGCTGGTTGGAGACGTGCGAGCTTCTCCATCATTGTGTTCAGTTCTTCACAGTACACATCTGCAGTAATGCTTGTCTCGTTTGGCAAGAAGCTGTGATGAATTACACCCGCGTTAGACCACCAAACAGTGACCATCACTCTTCTAGGGGTAAGTTTTCGTTTAGGGCATTGTTTGGGTGCTGAACCAGGGTCCAACCAACTTGCTGAGCGCTTACGATTGTCAAACAGGATCCATTTCTCGTCACAAGTAACAATGCGGTTCAGAATTCCTTCATTTGTATGCCTGCTGAGCAGTGCAAGGCACGTCTCCACGCGTACTTCGCGCTGGCGGTCATTGAGTTCGTGGGGTACCCATTTGTCAAGCTTTTTTATCTTGCCAATTTGACGCAAATGGACCAATATTGTTTTGATGCTAACGTCGAAAGCTGCTGCTAATTCAGCCGTGGATTGAGTTTCATCAGCTTCCACAATTGCCTTTAATTCGTCATTGTCGACCAAAGTTTTCGGACGACCACGGGGTTAATTTTTCAGGTCAAAATTTCCAGAACGGAAGCGGGTAAACCAATAACGGGTGGTGCGTTCGTTTGTAGTGTTCGCTCCGTAAACGTCGTTGATGTTGCGTGCCGCTTGTGCCGCTTTGCTGCCACGACGGTACTCATACTCCATAATTACTCGAATTTTTAACTTATCCATGATGACGACAAATGTTCGAATGCGTTGAAAACAAAACACTAACTATTAAACAAATGACGATTTTAGAAAAAGAATTCCATGTTTGTCAAATAAAATTAATTTGAAATTAGAATTATCAGTCAAAAAAAAAAAAATTTCATTTGAAATGGCCAGTACGGCAAAACGGCAGTTTCATAGGTAAAGACCTATTATTACTAATAGAGTTTTGATGAGGAATTACGGTAAATTAAACACCAATGGCGCATAAAAGTGATTTATCAGATATTACAGATCATGATTGACGATTTCGCACCTCGGCTGTTAGCCGACTAATTAAGTCGAGATGCGCCAGCGCAGCGCCGCGCCGCGTTCCACTTCGACCCTTCGCGCTCGATTATCTCACAATACCACGGCTTCAACCTTTTGTTCTCAATTAAGAACTATTTCGGGCTGATTTCAAAGAAGATACTTTACTGTGATCTGTCATAATTTGATGCATATCTGAGAGGAATTTCCTGTTTTCTAAATATTTCAAATATCCGATATTCGTGACAGGTGATATTTATCTTCGTATCTAGGGTATTTCTTGACGCGATACTCTTCTTGCGTAAGTTGATTTACAGATTCATCCACATTTTTTATTTTTACCCTCATATTAGTAATGAGCAGTTATAAACGCATACTCTTTATTTCTGTCTTCGGTATGCGCTCATTAAAGCAGTTCGTATGCACGATGGATTTTGTTTTGCCCTTGCCAGGTTTTCCGCTAACTTTTGGGTGGTAGAATGATGAACGACGTCTCTGGCTATATATCATTGCGGTAATATATCGCGCGGTGCGCAGAGTGTCGCCATTATCGCACTGCGCGCAATTGGCCGTGCCCGCTATCCTCGCCACTGCACGGGCGTCTCACAAATCGACGCTAGCGACCACAGCTAAACGTCCATAAATCTTATTAATAGTGCTCTTATTTCTGTACTCCCTCGAACTTGTAAAATCTTTAGAGCCCATGTTAGAAATATCGCCTTTGTTAAATGCAAATGAGTGCGGATTCCGTTAAATGGACATGAGTATAAACGGGGAGGAATCATATCGATCACAATACAGTTGTAAATTGAAATAGTCGTAAGTATGCGTTCACTTTTGTGAGTCGAACTGGGTGGTCTGCGAGTTTTATTAGATGTAACGATATGGTGTTTCAGGTCAGAAGCCACATTCTTTGAGAGTTGCGCAAGGTTCGATGGCAAATTGTAAAAAGTCTGTTTCGTTTCTAGCCGCGTCATGGCGCGCGAGACGAAGTCGGGCCCGCGTCTCAGTTTACGTGAAAGATTCGTTGTTTCCGCCCGCGCCGCATCAATGGCTACCATTTTATGTCGATTAGTAGATAGTGTTTCACCCGCTACCAATACCAGTTTTTTTGACACTCCTGTCTGATTACAACGAGTTTATTGTCTCTCATCCGTGTTTGGTTTTCTTTTTTATGTATCCAGAATAATTTTAGTTTCCCCATTTTTAGGAGCTTGTATACGCTTGAATATTTTGATAGAACTTAATTCGAATTCTAAAGTTCCCCTTGCATTAAAATAATCGACACAACAGGAAACCGCAGTGACACACTAGTGGAACGTAATAAGGGCCATTGTGTCGACCAACCACAAGCAATTTCACTACAGTAAACAAAACATATACCTACACAAAAATGTCTACCCATTTATCTTTTTATTCAAGTGTAATATTAAAGAATGTCTCCGTTAAGAAGGGGAAGGGATTGGTGGTATAGAGCCAAATTCGTATGATGGAAAACGTTCCGTTAAGAACATATTTTCATAGACACAAATGGGGTGTTCAAGCGACTTTCATCTTTCCTGTGGTTACTGTGTGTATGTTTTACTTCTTTTATATTCAATATATTTATCATTGCTGACTTAGTGTTTTGAAGGGGAAAGTAAATACGAGAAGCTTTGTCATAAATAGCTCAAGGAAGCTAAAAATATTACATGCCGGAAATAAATCATCTACAGAAGTGTATTGTTTATAAGATTATTTGCGTGCATATAAAGTTTACAATAAACGTAAAATAATGAAAACCTGTATGGAAAATTTTAACTTAAAATCTTGTAGGTAGATATTTTTTAGCGTAACCCTACACCGGCGTATTGTATGGCGTTAAAAATCAACGACAATTCGCGATAACCTGAGGTGCAATGAGCAAAAGACGATTCGCGCCGGTCCCAGAACCAGTAATTGCTGCACACCAAGTAATTGTCGAATAATTGCGTTAACGTGAAAGTATACGCTTTAACAAAACAATAGCATGGCCGAGCATGCAAAATGAAAAATAAATAAATATGTGTTGCATAAAATTGTAATGTTTTTGCCCAATGTGACGTAGTTTTCTGCACGTTCGAGAGTCCAGCTTTAATTTTATAGTTTATGAAATATAAAGCAAAGGATTATTGTTTTTTGTTGATTTTGAATCGCAGTCGAAGAAAAATAATTATAATGCTTTATTTACAAAACATGCGATGCACAATCTGTCCATGTAGACTGATTTCTTAATAATAATGAAAAATATAATAAGTTATAAACCCCTAAAGTAATCGTAGTATTTCATATCAAACAGACAACTCACAAACAAAATGAGCTGTCTAGTGACATGGAGACTTTTTTGCACATAGGATCTTTATCGTCCGTGTTTATTTTCAAGGAGATGAAGTGGGTGATGGAGTTAGTAGTTATAAATATTTTTATGAAATATCAACTAGGCAAAAGCTAGCATATTCTCGGGCTGCTGCTTCAGTGTACTGTTGTGTAATGCATACAGTGTGTAGAGTAACGCGTATCCCTTGCCGACAGAAGCATGTTCCCGACGGTGCGCGTGTCGTTCTCGGGCGCTGCTTCAGTGTACTGTTGTGTAATGCATACAGTGTGTAGAGTAACGCGTATCCCTTGCCGACAGACGCATGTTCCCGACGGTGCGCGTGTCGTTCTCGGGCGCTGCTTCAGTGTACTGTTGTGTAATGCACACAGTGTGTAGAGTAACGCGTATCCCTTGCCGACAGACGCATGTTCCCGACGGTGCGCGTGTCGTTCTCGGGCGCTGCTTCAGTGTACTGTTGTGTAATGCATACAGCGTGTAGAGTAATGCGTATCCCTTGCCGACAGACGCATGTTCCCGACGGTGCGCGTGTCGTTCTCGGGCTGCTGCTTCAGTGTACTGTTGTGTAATGCATACAGTGTGTAGAGTAACGCGTATCCCTTGCCGACAGACGCATGTTCCCGACGGTGCGCGTGTCGTTCTCGGGCGCTGCTTCAGTGTACTGTTGTGTAATGCATACAGTGTGTAGAGTAACGCGTATCCCTTGCCGACAGACGCATGTTCCCGACGGTGCGCGTGTCGTTCTCGGGCGCTGCTTCAGTGTACTGTTGTGTAATGCATACAGCGTGTAGAGTAATGCGTATCCCTTGCCGACAGACGCATGTTCCCGACGGTGCGCGTGTCGTTCTCGGGCGCTGCTTCAGTGTACTGTTGTGTAATGCATACAGTGTGTAGAGTAACGCGTATCCCTTGCCGACAGACGCATGTTCCCGACGGTGCGCGTGTCGTTCTCGGGCGCTGCTTCAGTGTACTGTTGTGTAATGCATACAGCGTGTAGAGTAATGCGTATCCCTTGCCGACAGACGCATGTTCCCGACGGTGCGCGTGTCGTTCTCGGGCGCTGCTTCAGTGTACTGTTGTGTAATGCATACAGTGTGTAGAGTAACGCGTATCCCTTGCCGACAGACGCATGTTCCCGACGGTGCGCGTGTCGTTCTCGGGCGCTGCTTCAGTGTACTGTTGTGTAATGCATACAGTATGTAGAGTAACGCGTATCCCTTGCCGACAGACGCATGTTCCCGACGGTGCGCGTGTCGTTCTCGGGCGCTGCTTCAGTGTACTGTTGTGTAATGCATACAGCGTGTAGAGTAATGCGTATCTCTTGCCGACAGACGCATGTTCCCGACGGTGCGCGTGTCGTTCTCCGACGCTGCTTCAGTGTACTGTTGTGTAATGCATACAGTGTGTAGAGTAACGCGTATCCCTTGCCGACAGACGCATGTTCCCGACGGTGCGCGTGTCGTTCTCGGGCGCTGCTTCAGTGTACTGTTGTGTAATGCATACAGTGTGTAGAGTAACGCGTATCCCTTGCCGACAGACGCATGTTCCCGACGGTGCGCGTGTCGTTCTCGGGCTGCTTCAGTGTACTGTTGTGTAATGCATACAGTGTGTAGAGTAACGCGTATCCCTTGCCGACAGACGCATGTTCCCGACGGTGCGCGTGTCGTTCTCGGGCTGCTTCAGTGTACTGTTGTGTAATGCATACAGCGTGTAGAGTAACGCGTATCCCTTGCCGACAGACGCATGTTCCCGACGGTGCGCGTGTCGTTCTCGGGCTGCCGCGGCGACGCGCGCTACGCCGTGCTGCTGGACGTGGTGCCGGTGGACGGCAAGCGCTACCGCTACGCCTACCACCGCTCGTCGTGGCTGGTGGCCGGCAAGGCGGACCCGCCAGCGCCCGCGCGCCTCTACCCGCACCCGGACTCGCCCTTCTCCGGCGACCAGCTACGCAAACAAGTCGTCTCCTTCGAGAAGGTCAAGCTCACCAACAACGAGATGGATAAGAATGGACAGGTAACTTCGATTTCAAAACCAAGTTTCTATTGATTTCTTTTCTTTTAATTTTTTTCTCAAAGTCGTTTAATTTTCAATTCTTTTTTAATCAACCCCATTATTTTTCAACAGCTCGTGCTGAACTCCATGCACAAGTATCAACCGCGCATCCACTTGGTCCTCCGAAGAGAAGGAGCGATCAACGCACCGATAACCGATCTGGAGCAGGAAGAATTCAAGACATTTATCTTCCCTGAGTGCGTGTTCACCGCTGTCACCGCGTACCAGAACCAACTCGTGAGTATTCTGACAGATCCGGCATCTATTGACGTTCTCACTCTGCAAATATTCTTTTATTTGCACCATTTAATATCTAAAATAGATCAGAGAGTTAGGCGTTTGAAATGACACGGTCCGGTGTCGTCTGGCTATCGATAAGCACTATTTCTGTGGCACTAATTGCATCTTGTTGAAAGGTATGTCCAGTGTGAACAAAGGGAGATGGCACATAATTTTTTTCGTATCAGACGGCCACACGCGGGCCGGCTGCTGACGGACGGACGGCGCGCCTGACGACTCCACGACGCTGACGATTAAAGCTTTCAGCCGAGCTAAATATACAAGCCCAGTTAATGTTGTCTGACGAGACACATTCCAATACCCATTGTGATCTATAATACATCGGCTTACATACTAACATCCATTAATCTAATACTTATACATTAAACTTACTTATACTTAAACATATATGTTCAACATTTTTCATTTACAGTTTTCTGATCTCATATCCTAGAAATGTAATTTAAATTGATTGAAATACC
Organism: Marasmarcha lunaedactyla; assembly: GCA_923062675.1. Taxonomy (NCBI): domain Eukaryota; kingdom Metazoa; phylum Arthropoda; class Insecta; order Lepidoptera; family Pterophoridae; genus Marasmarcha; species Marasmarcha lunaedactyla. The sequence continues at coordinate 10,084,278 of OV281346.1, read as the reverse complement.
TTTCAAGACTAACTCTACAAAATTTTTATTCTACCAAGTTAGACAAAACACTGTTTGAAACCATACTCTCCAAAAATGTTTATAAGTGATACTTGTACGAACAAACAGATTTTTTAACTTTTTTCATATGAAAGACGAAGTATTTATGTATTATGTTTAAATATTTATGGTATATAAGTACACTTTTAAAATTTGAATTCCAACTTAGCGCTTATCTATGCACATCGCACTAAGCCCGCTCCCTAACATCGGCAGTCTGGCCGCGCAGCATGTGTCACTACGCGCAATTAATTCTCTGTCACAGAAGCGTTTGGGCGTCTCTGCACTCCTCGTTTTGTCTCTCCCCAACCGTAGTAAAATAATTAGGACGTTTTCAGCTCCATAAAGGAAACGTTACTTTATATCGACAACACACTACATAAATCTCAAGACGTCCGTTAATTAGACGCAACTTTCCCTCCTATAGACACACTTCGCTTTACCTCCTGTACGTCTACCATGCTGATTTCAACTCGATAATAAAGCTGTTAGGCGTAGGTAGTTGGAATGATTTTGTAACTGCCAACATTGGCATAATTATCTGATAAAATGTTGTTAGTTTAGAGTATATTGCTGATTAATGTGATAACGTTAACTTAGGTATAACTGGTTTTAAGCAACTCATGCTTTGGTAAGGTCGGAATTCGATCAATGATTTCACGGTCTCTTTCGATTTTATGTTCAGTTGGATCGAATTAAGTTTATTCATCACTAAATACAACTCTCGATATCGTGGAAGGTAGGCGGTCGCCGGCTGTTAATGGGTCTATAGGGTATTGCTATTGATTCCTATTGATTCTAATGCATTAGCCAGTAAATTTAGTGCTTACAATCTAACAAATCGTAATACTCAAATTAATATCGATTTATTATTATAGCTTTGAACTCGCTTGATAGAAAACGTATTTGTATAAATTATGCAATAGTAAAAGAATACAAAATCGGCGCGGTAGGTAAGATCTTGTGAGAGTGACATTATATCGGAGCGTCGATCGCGAGTGGCAGGCTGCGCGGGCGCTGCGTTCGGTTTTGGCTGACGTCACTGCTCTGACAGCTAAAACATTTGTCGAACACTAAGATAGTGTCACTGATAACTCAATCCCTTACAACAATAAGAACACACTTAGCATGTTTGCACCTGCGCGCCGACCCACCAGCCGAGATCAATATGACTTATCATACTCACCAACAGAAAAAAACAGAGAAAATGTTTTAATAGAATATAATTTCGAATCTGAATATTAAATTTGAGATTTTATAGCACAGAAAAAAAGTGTCACCACATATTTACGCGTGCGTTTGTTAAAGCGATTCGAAATGAAACATCATTATTGGTGCTTTATCATACTGAAATGTTGATATAAGAGGCGATAAGAAAGTTTATAAAAAGGTTGAGGATTGTGTTTTTTGTGTGTATGGATCCGTGTGAGACGCGCAGTCGCCTGGCGCGCCGCGGGGAGGTTTCCCGGGACCGCGCAACCTGCTTTAATATTTAACATTTTTACACCCACCACTCTATTGTCACGGTCCGCCTGTGAATAATCCTTTGTAAGGAATTCGACTCGCACGCAGTTGACAATGTTTGTTGGAGTTTACGCATCTCCTAAATACACAATGGGCTCTTTGATAACCGATGACTTGTGAATTTGTTATGATTGATAGCTCCATTGGGAACTCGTAAAAAAAACAGCAACCTGCTGTTTACGTTCCATGATATATTTTTTTTGGGTAAACATCATTTGTTTGTTGCTCTTTATGCCGTTCTTTATTCTGTGAAGGTTCAATTACTTATGATAATTTATCAAATGTTTCTCTAGTTACAAACCACAAACGGACAAGTGAAATCTTTTCAATAGCTATGTCAGTGAGCATGTACGGAGAGCTTTCCGTCCAGAGCTTGAAGAGATATTCACGGAGATAACTGCAGTGACTCCATGTAGACGCTATAGCGGCTTAATTGAAATTTATCTACAATTTCTCAGTATCAGTAATCAATATTCTAAATCCGAGGTTCTATTCATATTCAGAGACGAGTTCTTGGGTATAATCGAACAATATAACGGAGGAGTTAAGGCAAACATAATTTCAATAACAAAGGGCAGAGATGAAAAATAAACATATTTTACAGTCCAAAATGGTTGCGGTCAAGTGTCACCGCACCGGTACCCTTCGAGCACTCCCGCGCGTCTTCTTTTTTTCATGTTATTGATTCATTCTTTTGAATGAGATTGTTTTATATTGTTTGTTATATAAATAGTGTTCTATTGCTTTCAATTTGTAGGGTATAATTAGATTATAATCAAAAATAACTTGGTATTTAAATCTGTATAGTTTTAGATATAGCTAACTACACCACAGATGTTCATAAATAGAGATTATTACGATAATCAAAAATATATACGTAGAGATGTATTTTGATTAAAATGTAGCTTTCAATATTTTGCTTTGTAAATAAAAAAAATAAGAACCAACATATATTTCTATAGATAATCTCTTAAGATAAGAACATTATAGTGTCATGGTAACTATATCCGCTCATTTTTCATATTAACAAAGCTCGATAACACAAGCTTAACAAGTCAAAAATACAAGAAGTCAACGTACTTGCTAAAGAATGGATTTAAAATAATTTAAGAAGACTTTATTTATTGGAATTATCTCTCTCTCATGCTTATAATATTTTGAACAATGTTGTGTTGCCGTCTCTTTCGCTCACGCCATCGATCACGCAAGGTGTGACGTCACGCGGCGCCGTCGTGTGCGGCCGCCACGATTTATTACTTCTGCGCAACTACTTACTACCAAAAACTTCATTTTTTAACATAATAGGAAATATCATTTTAATTGAAATGGTGAAACTAATTACTTTTATTGACAAGCCATGAAATGTTATACGAGCACTATACTAAAAACCATAACATGAAGGTGAACTTTCCCAGTCTAAAAAACGCTCACTGACACGTCATGTCACATTAGAGTCTTTGTAACAACTGGACGCACGAACATCAAAATGTGTCATTCAATATTTCCCGACCAGTAATTTTATAATTCGTGGGTTATCATAAAATGTGGCAGATAGCCTACTCGTTAATATTTCGACTATACAGCAATAACCACAGACACGAATGTAAAATAGATCTCATACTAACCGTGGGCTCCTTAAAGGATCTGCTGACAAGACTCTCAAGAGATGCCAATGAAAGACTTACTCAAAACCAAACTGTTTGAAGAATGTTCCTGATAGTCAGATACTTCCACCAATATTAAGTATGTGGCGGGCAAAATGTGGCTATGCAGAATATTAGTTAGAATCGCTAGACAGGTATCGGACAACTTATACGACCTCCATAAGGTGTCTTTCGTGTTTTCGATGGGTACCATTACTGAAAGCCTGAGGCTAATCGAAATATTAGATGAAGAAGATTTTTGAATAAACATATCTCTTCTCAAGCTGGTGTTCCTTAAAACAGATTTGCAGTATCACTAGCTACAATCAAACTTGAGTGAGCCATCCAAAATATAAGAAGTCCCTGACAAAAGAAATCAAATGTTGCAAATGTCTTGCCAATAATCATGTAAAAAGTAATAAAATGCTGAACGAAGTCATCTTTCTTTACATTTAGGATTAAAAGTTCGTACATTCAGTTATATGATGTGGTAGGTGCAATAAAAATCCTCAGTTGTTCCTCATTAGTTTGTAACTTTCACGAATTACTGTCTATAAAGCATCGGATCCCCGGAAAGCGTCGTAACTACACAGCTGTAGGTCATTCCTCGTACAGTGAAAGCGCGACACGAATAAAACTGAACAACTTCGCAATCGCCATCTGAGACAGTTACAGCGTGAAGATATCCCTTGACAATTAACAAGGAAATAAACTGAATACATTCAAAATTTTATGTCCACCGTAAACGCGGAGCTTTGTAAATCAAAATTTTGAATAGACCTATAAAAAGATGTTAAATATACTGTCGTAGATTTATGATGAATGTTAAGAAATGGTTAAAGAAAGAAATACATCTGAAAATAAATTGATTTTAATAATAATGATGGCAGGAGTTTGTGTCTGCGGTGCTCGTATAACGTTGAGACATCCTTCGTCGCGCACTGCATCAATCAATAAGATATTCAGTTGGGGGTGCGCCCTGTAATGTGACATTTATTTATTTCTCAGAATGTTCCTGTCGTGTTTCGTTCTTGAAATGTCTCTTCACATGTTTACATGACACCCGATGGACAATTTTGTCTTTTTAAGTTAGAGTTACGACTGTAATGTTTTGTATATCAAGAATTTACTTGTGTCATTGTTTTAAAACTGACGAAAAACAGATAAAAATGAATTAGCTATATAGGCCACAAACAATAAATAATATCTTTAGTATTTCCCTTTTATAATTGTGAAGCTTATAAAAACCGTTTGTATGATTCTTCTCTAACTCATTGAAACTCAAAAACAAATAAAAAGAAACCCAAAATACGCAGAGCTTGGTTTTACGGATGACCATTCAGCGAGCTGGGGGAACCCAGGATAAATACATATATATCAACATATATATATCATATATCAACAACCATGACCCGAGAACAAACATCTATGTGCATCACATAACTGAATGCCCCGACCAGTACTCGAACCTGGGACCTCTGGCGTATGAGGCAGCCAATACACCACTCGGTCTGCATAAAAAAAGAGATCAAATGAATTTTTTTGGCTAATCAAATATATTATACATTTGGAATAGTTTGAGAGTTCTTTCAAGTCGCAAGGGCAAGCAGGCATCTCATCAACAGAAGCTTTTTGTAGCTTTTTTGTCGAAAATGATGTCATTATGGCGCCTTTAATGTTGACACTAAATGAGGGCCTGATACCGCCCACGGCGAGCGTTTGCTGATACTTAAATTAGTTTCATTGACACATCTTTTGCATTTATTTTCAATCTATTAAATCTGCCACTGCTATGCAAAGAACGGACGGGCATGTATGTTCTTCGACTGACAACCTGTTTAAGTCTGCGTTTATGTCAACCATGATGCATACCAATCCAATTAACAACCGTCATGATACAGAAAAATAAACTGGAAGCATACAAGGGAAACAATTACGGGCGGTTCCATAACGGAATACATAATATATATCAATATTGTCAGCTACCAGTGGTATTGTGGGCGCACTCATTACTCGAAGCGCAGGCGCGTCGAGGCAGCCATTGTAGTCAATGCGCGCCAGGTGGGTGTACGGCGAGCCTGCCGCTCATGACCCTTGACACCATGTCAGCAACGCCCTCACTTCAAACAAACCAAACTGTCTATTCAAACTCTCCTTGCAAAAAAAGAAACTGACATTTTTACTATTCAAAGTTCCAAAAGCGATTCCATTTTTAAGTCTATTAACATATTTATAGATCCGAAACATGAACCGCAAGACGAAGTATTCATAACACAATTCTTTGTTTAGTTTCTTTGTAACTATTTTAGTAATCATTAGTCCGGGAGTGACATGCTGTGTGAAATTACTCACCGCGAGTTGAAGATGCGTCAGGAGCCGGTCAATATTTCGTGTTGTTTATTAATTCTCTTTGATCCGAGACAACGAGACCTGCCCCGTTTATGAGCCCATGTCGTAGATTGATGTGAGCCTCTGAAGGTACATCAAACACGGCTTTAGATAAAAAAGAAAATATTTCGTTAGTTAATTGTCCTATCAATGGATTTTAAAAATATGGGACTACCAGAAAAATAAATCTATTAAACAGCCGTTGTTTTAAAATGATTGAGACATTTCCGTCTGTGCAGGGTGTAATGTTACGACGTTTTTGATATGAATAATGATAATTTACATACATTGACGCAGTAAAACTGCAGGTAAAGGAATGCGAGCGCGGCTTAATGCGATGCAATTAACGCGTAGGTGTGTCAGGTAGAGCAAAGCTGATCAGCGGAATGCCAGCTCCATCGCCGCGTAATTACCGAGTGCGACTTCGCGCGCTGAAAGATTGACGCGCCCGTGATGACTTGTTTATTGCTTGCTATTAAAAACTACATTTTTGACACCTTCCCATCCATATCTGTGCCAAACACCTTCCCATCCATATCTGTGCCAAACACCGAGTCCGTTATCAATTCAATCTACTCCGATTGTAGAGATAAAGTGTCCAGCTATTTAATGGTGCCTGGATTCCGTGAAAGGGTTTGTCGTAAATATTATTCACAAATTGTGTGGACCACAGCAGGGGGGGGAACTCAGCGAGGGGGCGATTTCTCATCGAGCTGCCTCTGCGCTGCCAAACACATTTTTTAACACCTCACACCGTGTGTAAATCACGACGCTGTTGCTTTACGAGTGCATTGACTTAAATTAGTGGATTTTCTTGCAATTTAAATATTTTCAAAATTTATGTAGAATGTTTTCCCGTAATAAAAAAAACACGAATATTTTTATTATTTTGTTGACATAGAACGACCAAAACATTTAATTACCGTTTTCGATGAATTTATTTTCGTCCACAAATTATTTGATATCGACAGTAAAAATGGCATTTACTACACATAATTTATGTTCATTTGTATAAACAGTTTTGAATTGATTATTTATGCACAAGGTAACCTAAGTATCTCACAAAATGACATGCACCCAAGCAGTAACTTAAATGATAAACTGTCCGTGTGTCATCAATAAGTTAACCTTATTAGTCCGTACTCCGTTCACCGCAGGAGGTGGACTCAGAAAATTCTGTAGGCCGCATGTATTGGGTCTTGTACCTTCTTCGATAGGGTATAAATTAGAATGCAGGGTATTATTTGGAATTTAAGTTTACCTAGCTCACGCTGGGATGCCAAGCATGCCTTATTGACTCAACATTTAACTGCAGTTTGCATAATAAGAGTGACTCGGGCTTGCTCGACAACCACTTATGATTATCGGATCAGAGCCAGAAATATCTAATTGAAAGTTAACCTGTTACTCACTAGACCTTAACAACTATTAATTGATCGTTAATCAATTAAAATTTATATAATGTCTAGTTCTTTATTCATGATTAAGTTTAAGAGTCGAAAACGAGTTTGGTTTTCCTGTAAGTACTAATTTCATGATATGTTTGTTCCAGATTACGAAACTCAAAATCGATAGCAATCCATTTGCCAAGGGGTTCCGTGATTCTTCACGTCTGACAGAATTTGAAAGGTAATTATTAAATTTAGTTTGCACTTGAATTCTGCCTTTGATATGAAATTGCTTGATAGCTCTTAGAATGAGTTTGATATTAAAATACCAACAAGATTATTGATAATTATTGATCTAGTTTTTATATAAAATTTTTCACTGGCATAATTTTGCATTATACACATATACAATATTTTAACTATAGATCCGCCCATATAATATAAAAATATTTATATACATTTATTAACAACAATATAAGCGTGCATATTTTTATTTGATTTTTGTTTCTTTTGAGATTTTATATCACGGGCGAGCACGAAAGAAGTTCAGTCCCTGATGACGTGCGCTTCAGCGCTGCACACCATAGGTAGCTAAACTATATTTAAAATACATTTAATTTATTTTATTCAAATGTAATACGCGAATAACAAATTGTATTTTCCTTTTCAGAGAGACGATGGAATCTATGTTGGCGGAGCAGCATTACCTTCGGTCGCCGCTGCGGCCATTTGATCTAGACCAGCATAACAACAACCTGACATTGGAGGAGAAAGCGATATTGGCGGCTAGATCTCAACTGTTCCTCCGTGCAGCGTATCCGCTGTACGGAGTGCCGGCAGCGGCGCTGTGGGGGCAATGGGCGTGCCTGGCGCCGCAGTTGCTGGCGCAGCAACACCTGGCTTCGGGGTCAGGTCTGCAGCTGCCGCGGCCGCTGTATCCAGGCGGCGCGCCGGCGCTGGCGCAGCATCGCTTCTCGCCGTACCCGCCACGCCGCTCCTCTCCGGGATCCTCGCCGGACTCGCTGCGCGACGCCAGCCCCCACCCCGCACTGCCCGCGCACCCGTCGCACACCCCGCACCCGCCGCACAGCCCTACTTAAACGCCCCAGCCAGTAGCTAGCAGGTTGTCTACGTAGACGTCACTGTGCGTAGTTGCTTAGTGGTGGACAGTTAGAGTGCGCGCTACACGCAAGCTGGACTATTACGCGTATTTCCTGCTCAACTGACAGATGTCTTGCTTCTCAGACAAGTTTCTGATGCATCCCAAACTTTGAATAGTGTAAATATTGTAAAATAGTTTAATTATTGTAATTATTGTTATGTTCCTAATAGAGGGTTTCTGTCTGTAAGTGGATTAGCATTGAAATGAGAAACAGATCGATATAATCAATAGTGATATTTACTATTAAATTGTAGTAATGGGAAAGCATTTTGTAAATTATTTCTTTGATAATATAGACATAAAGGCTGTACAGAAGATTTCGAAAATTAATTTAAGTTTCGCGTAGGTTGAATGTTTTTCCTTTTAGATAAAATGTGCAATACAATACACAGATTGTTTAAGAAGATTCTAGACGATAGTTGTAAACGTAGAATTTAAAATTTGCTGTTTAGAACGGACACGAGGTGACGCCGTATGAACTTATACCTACTTATATGGCTATTTGTAGTTAAAATTATAATAAATAATATATTGCTGATAAAATTAAATGTTTGTTAACATATGTTTTGTTTTATTTAAAGGCCAAAGAATTATATTTGTTGCTACACGACAATAACATTAATTCTCGGATGATAATTGAAATTATTCGAGTGATATTTCATTTATTATGAAAGAAATATTAGAATATTAAATCAGTAAAGTTAACTATGAACGCAAGATATCAAAATCAAACAAACTCAAACCGCCGCAGTGAGCACCTCCAGACTCTACCTTAGAACGAATATTACTATACGCATGGCCGTTATTGGTAACCTAAAAGCGAGATCACGTAGGTATACCTAATTATGAAAATAGTGATTTAATATTTTTTTTAATTTATTCTATTTTTATGAGTCATTCAGAATTTGAACAAACAACGCTCGATAACGGGTTCTAACTACTAAATTTACAATACATTTAAATAACGAGTATAATTGAGATGCAGTCACAAGTTTGCCGGTGTCTAGTGGGTCGATGGAGGAGAGCGCGCGTACGTTGCAGTCACAAGTTTGCCCGTGTCTAGTGGGTCGATGGTGGAGAGCGCGCGTACGTTGCAGTCACAAGTTTGCCCGTGTCTAGTGGGTCGATGGTGGAGAGCACGCGTACGTTGAAGTCACAAGTTTGCCGGTGTCTAGTGGGTCGATGGTGGAGAGCGCGCGTACGTTGCAGTCACAAGTTTGCCCGTGTCTAGTGGGTCGATGGTGAAGAGCGCGCGTACGTTGCAGTCACAAGTTTGCCGGTGTCTAGTGGGTCGATGGTGGAGAGCGCGCGTACGTTGCAGTCACAAGCTTGCCCGTGTCTAGTGGGTCGATGGTGGAGAGCGCGCATACGTTGCAGTCACAAGTTTGCCGGTGTCTAGTGGGTCGATGGTGGAGAGCGCGCGTACGTTGCAGTCACAAGTTTGCCCGTGTCTAGTGGGTCGATGGTGGAGAGCGAGCGTACGTTGCAGTCACAAGTTTGCCCGTGTCTAGTGGGTCGATGGTGGAGAGCGCGCATACGTTGCAGTCACAAGTTTGCCGGTGTCTAGTGGGTCGATGGTGGAGAGCGCGCGTACGTTGCAGTCACAAGTTTGCCCGTGTCTAGTGGGTCGATGGTGAAGAGCGCGCGTACGTTGCAGTCACAAGTTTGCCCGTGTCTAGTGGGTCGATGGTGGAGAGCGCGCGTACGTTGCAGTCACAAGTTTGCCCGTGTCTAGTGGGTCGATGGTGGAGAGCGTGCGTACGTTGCAGTCACAAGTTTGCCCGTGTCTAGTGGGTCGATGGTGGAGAGCGCGCATACGTTGCAGTCACAAGTTTGCCGGTGTCTAGTGGGTCGATGGTGGAGAGCGCGCGTACGTTGCAGTCACAAGTTTGCCCGTGTCTAGTGGGTCGATGGTGGAGAGCGCGCGTACGTTGCAGTCACAAGTTTGCCGGTGTCTAGTGGGTCGATGGTGGAGAGCGCGCGTACGTTGCAATCACAAGTTTGCCGGTGTCTAGTGGGTCGATGGTGGAGAGCGCGCGTATGTTGCAGTCACAAGTTTGCCCGTGTCTAGTGGGTCGATGGAGGAGAGCGTGCGTATGCTCTTTTTAAATCATTGACCCCTACTAGTGCAACATTAGTTTTCGAAGGGTCTCGGCAGGGATCCAACCGATTCCTGGTAGTCGTGATACATCTAAAAGTCGAACCAAACGATTTGCCGGCTCTTTTTGGTTCACATTGCTAAATAAAAAACTACCGTTTAGTCCTGGAGACTGCAAGACTAGAATGAATATGTACCTCTTGGATAGGCGTGTAACATCCTCATTTTCATCATCACTGTCCATGAGATGGTAAACAAAGGCGTGTTCATACGCAAAGAAAACATATTTATATTAACAAAGGCGTTAAGACAATCATAAACCCTTCATGTAACATGAGCAATGTTAGAATATGAATAACTCCTCAAAGGTTTGAATTATCTTTTTATAAATGCAAAAAGAAACATGAACTTAACAGTTTTATTACGACTTTATTTCATCAAAAATTTGGGTGATATATTCTAATATTTTTGCGGATTCGTGTTAATGCATTTTTTTTGGAACGTTTATATATAAGTAATAGAATTGTCAGGAAATCCCAGTTTGCTTAGGCATAGCTAATGAAATCAGAGCTTATGTTTTGGATGACCGTGCAGCGTTCTGGGACTGACTCAGAATCAACATACCTACCTACCTATGGAAAACGTGTCCTGACTAAATGGTCAACTATTTGGATAGTTTGTTTTACTCATTAGGTGTAAAGGAATGAAAAGGCAGATCGCATCCTGCCCATTCTTCTAATTTGGTTTGATCGAGTAGCACCACCTACCTAAAACAATGTAATCAAGCTGCAATGATTTAATAAGTAAATCACAACAAAGTAATACAAAAAAGCATCTGCCCATAAACCTGCATATATCTGCATACCCACAAACGAAATCTATTTATATATTATGAAACGAGAAGCGAGGTTCAAGTGCCCGAAACTTTCTTGGATCCCGTGCTATCAACCGTATGACATTGAAAACCAAATACATTGTGAAATTACCGTATTTTAAGATTAAAAAATGATATTATCTTTTATTGCATCTTCAATAATATTGATATACCGACCCGTGTTACCTGATGAGAAGACCCATTTAAAAGGCGCCCTGCCTACCTAATCTTAAATGAATGTATTGTTCTGAATTAACGGTTAAGTATAAACGACCAAGTTGAAAAAGCTGTCTACAGGGGTCGGCACTCGAAGTGTTACCTATTAAAAATGCTGTAAATTTGACAATTTTGTTTTTTTTTATTTAAAAACTTCAGTATAGTATTATTGCTCGATGTGGCCACCTTTAGCGCAGATAACAGCATCGAGTCTGTCCGAGAAGGCTTCACACGCTGCACGAATATGGTCTGCTGGTATTTTGTTCCATTCTCGTCGAAGATCAATCTTTAAGGAGTCAACCGTCTCATATTTTTTTACTGACACTTTGACCTCTAGGGTTGACCATATCGGAAAATCCATTGGGTTTAAGTCCGGGGAACTGGTGGCCATTGTTGCGAAAAAATTAAGCTTGGAACTTTTTCTTACAAACAAATTTGGGTTTCACGGGCTTTGTGGGATGGTGCCGAGTCTTGTTGAAACCCCCAATGGTTTCTACCGAATTGCTTACGTGACCAAGGTAACATAAAGCATCATTTAAAATCTTTTCACGGTAGATTTGCTGGTTTATCTTTGCACCCTGTTCTATGAAAACGAGAGGTGAACGTCCCGTAGCAGTTACCGCGGCCCAAACCATCACTAATGCTGGTGCTTGCTTTCGCAGAACAATTCGTTGGTCTAAATTGTCGTTTGATTTACAATTTAACCATACGCGATCGTTTTGTTTGTTCACATATTGCTAAACCATAAAAATGTTTTCATCGGAAAATACCAAATTTTCAAGCTCGTTACGAACGTGCAAGTGCTTTCACTCCTTAGCTCTTTCTAGGCGAACTGCCTTTTGTGCAAGTGTCAAGTCTTGCACTTTTTGTATTTTGTAGGGCTTCAGTTGTAGTTTATTTTTTAATATGTGCCCTATGCTCCGAGCAGATACATTAAGACTTTTCGCCAATTTAACTGCTCTTTGTCGTGGATTTCGTTCAATTCTAGCCTTTACCTTTCGAACCATTTCTGATGACGTTGCTGTTGTAGGATGTCCACCTCCGTGGCGGTTTTTGATGCTACCCGTATTATTGTAACGCGTGATGGTGCGATATACAAACATTTTGTTTAGATGTAAATGTCGTAGCTTATTAACAATGGCTGGTTGCGATTTTCAAGCCAAATACAAAGCAATGATACAGTTGCGTTTGAATTCCATCTGGATAACATTTTTAACAGCGACAAAAAATAATAAGCTTCTTTAAGTTTATAAACAATACAATAGACTTACGACTGTGAAAAAATGGGCGCCATATTTTAAACAGTTTGGTTGCTATAGCAACTAAAAGTTGGTAACACTTCGAGTGCCGACCCCTGTATTACAATAATTTGGTTCATAGTTCCTCGTACCCATTACACATTATCTTACGCTGAAATTTATTTAATTTATTGGTTAATTAATATACGAGACAACATAGTACCGCTTCAGGCTACTATGAATAATAAATTAAGTCTAAGTATTTATTCTGTTTTCAGAATACTAATTTCTAGCCATCACAAAATAAAAACCACTCACAGTTTATACTGTCAGTTATACTTTTTTGGTAAAGAAGTTAACATCTAGGTATTTGTTTCGCTTCTTGAGATGACGCATGATTTCAGTGAAGTTTATTAATGCGGGAGTAAGCTACGTGTCAAGTTGTCTAGATGAAGTAAACGTTGGATAAACAAAGGAACCAAGTTAATACCCAGTCTCCATAATAGGTAACTTATATTTTAGATGACTTATATTTCGAAAAGGTACTCAAATTGCCCAGATAGTACCCAGCCTCCGCCTCTTTAACTTTTTTCTCATATTTCTTTATTATTTTTGTTTTGACTCCTCATTTGAACACAATGGAAATGAGTTTGTCAATGTAGAAATGTCCCGCCCCGCTAGGCCGCCAGACTCAAACCACTTGTTTTCTGATTGAATCGTAAGATGGCGCCTGTTGTACTATCGGAACTTAAGTAGGTCTGTACCTACCTCATCTGTACAATCGTATAGAGAAAGAATAAAGTTAAAAATAAAACAGTGTATTGTAAGAAACTAATTTCCTTGATGAAAAATTTAGTAAAATTAAATTATTGGTCTAATTGTCGAGTACGAAAGTGTAATCCAGATTTCTTGTTAACAAGTACGGCCGACTGAGAGACTTTAAAGCATATTCTTCCAACTGCAATTCAAAAATCAACCTGTGGCATTTTGCAAGTACCGCGATTTTTTGTATTTGAAGTATTTTGTTAGTTTTTAAAGATATATTTTTGTCCAAGTTTTTAAAGTAAAGAATACAATGAAAATTAAATGTGTATGTAGATTAATATAAGGCAATAATATCTTAATAGTAGTACCTACCAACATAGCTTCCATAGACTGAAACGGTTAAAAATCTCATTACTTGCGTGGCCATTTCTCTTGCGCGGCCTTTGTCTCCAATTGCCATAGTCATTCAGGAGGTTTTGTAGTGGGTAGAGGCTCTGGTAGGCTCGGAGCGAGTCCCACATAACATTTATCGCGCGCGCGGAGTATGCGTAAGAGCATTTTTTAGTTCCTCCTGCCCTTCGCTTGGAGGGGAACGAAAATATTTAAAAAAAAGAATCTTATTAAAGACAGTCTTCTGCGTGATGAGCACATGACATTTTTCTATTTTTCCAAAAAATTCGATACTTAATACTCTACATAAGTACTCGTTTAATATAAGGCAATACTAATACTCATCTATATCTTAATAGTAACACGTACCAGCCTGTCTCCCACAGCCTGAGACCCGGCTAAGAATGTTTGTAATTACAGTCCTCTGGGTGATGAACACACAAGACATTTTTATACTTATTACTAGAAATTCGACATTTGATACTATACATAACGGTAAGCTAATTTCGTATGAAGAGTTGTTTTTTTTGTCATTGTCTCAGCAATATTTTTCTACGGGAAAGTTGCATAAAATGGTGTTCTGTGAATCCAAGGGCCCATTATTCAAGCGGTTAATGTCACTCGGTATAAAAAATCGCTATTTGTTCACCACAGGTGGTATTTGGAGATTATTTCCATAGTTAATTAAGTTGTAATCAGTCAATTCTGAATTACCAACCAATTTCAATATTAACTTATGAAAAATCTTCTTTATCAAAAAATAGCATACCTACGATACATTTTATCTTGAAATTTGCACACGCAACAAGCATACATAATACCTACGCAGGCGAAACCACAAAATATTCTAGTTTTGCTATACTAATAAAATAGGTATTTAATCTTAAATACAACGTAGGTACTAAAAGGGCAGGATTGATACAACTACAGTCTTTTATTTTTAGGACTGTTCTTTAAGAAAATCATATTTTTTATAGTTATATTGGGTTATATGGTTGTTAAGGTGTCGATTTTTTCTGAATATGTACATTTGGTGATTAAAAAGTCATTTTATTTTTTTGTAAAACATGTTTATTTAGTTACCTGTCTTCACATTAAATACTTAAACATTAAGTTTGAATAAGAACCAATCTAGTTATAGCTTATGAAATAAAAAAAAGCTTACATTTTTAAAAACAATACGAAACATCCCTCAAATCCAACAGCTGTTTACACAAACAATCCTGTGATTTACAGCGTCAGAGCAAGCGTGACAGATTGCAAAACTGCACCAAATTAGCTCGTCACGGCGAGCAATTATGCAAAGAGGACTATAAAGTTATCTCTAGGAAAACAATGTCACCCCATGCAAACTATTCAATTATAGGAGTGCTCTGCAGGGTCCTCGTCAAATGGCCCCGACGCGTGGCCACATTCCGGACAATCCCCGGCCCCCGTCCCCGAGGACATACAGATCCAACTCCTAATCTAATCTAAATTGAACCTAATAAATGTAGTAAGGCAACGCGGGTGCAACAATTTATCGCTTGTAAAACTGTTTCCAATCGCAGATATGGAATGACGTCGCGCAATTGTAATTGAATTTGCCCTGCGACTGACTTCGGTGTTAATGTCTCCTCGTTAATTGCGTTATGATTGCCGTGAAATAGAGATAGCTGGGTAATTGTTTTGTTACTACACAGAAACAAAAAATTACTTTGCTTTACGTCCAAATGATATTGATTTTTACTTATTAACTATGAAGCGTGTCGCTTGAAAATTTTATTTAACGACATTTTTATAGTAACGTTATTGATTTTTCCGAAGTGCTTCTAAAAATAATACGGAATCACGATTGCGGTCACGCTTCAGGCTTTATATCAGGAGGGCTTATTGTATGTTAGGTAGACATCAACCCGAGATAAGCACCTACTTGGATGGCAAATAGACGAGAGGCCATTTTGTTTTTCCACGATCTGGGGGGACAGGCGGGCAGGCGTAATGCCGCGGCGGGCAGCGGCGTAATCCTGGTTTAACGGCGCACCCGGCTGACATACGTGGATTGAATGCTGATGTGATCTCCAGTGCCTTCTTATGTCGTGGCTTAGATCATAATATCGTTGCTTGGAAATGAGATCACAGCTGAAAAGCGCTACTTAAGAGAGGTCGTTTGCTGACGCGTTAGATCGGGCTTGGATAAAAATAAAACAAATATTTTACAATGTTATGAAGATTTTATTTTAAATTAAGCCCAAAAAGAAAGTTGTAATATGAAATAATCTGAAAACCTTGCATAGAAGCTTAGCCTACGGTCTCTTTTACATGTATAGATATGTTCATTATTGCCCACAAAACATGTAAATACTAGTGACCCCCCCCCCAGCTTCGCACGGTTAATTGAGCATATATGGCTACTTTTTTACTGTCACTGAATATTGAGCTCGTGTATTATATATATACATATTGTAAAACAAGTCCCCCGGCCATGTCTGTGTGTCTGTCAGTCTGTCTGAACGTGATAAACTCAAAAGCTACCGAACGAATATTCATACGGTGTTCACAAATAAATGTAGTGATTCAAGAGGAAGGTTTATGCGTATAATTCTTTGACATTTTGTTTAAATTTGTTGAATTTAGATGATAATTGTTGAAGATATCGGAAAAATTACGCCGACTGGTTTTGAACAAACCAGCTGCCTTAATCTCTTTGAAATATAACTTAACAATGTATGGTGGAAACGTCCTTCTTTTACGTATACAGAAAAGTCTGCGAAGGCATATACCTTTTACTGATAGCTAACTATGATTTATGGCTCGTGTTTTAGATATGCAATTACCGGATTTCTGTATAAGTATGTATTAACACCTACTAGGTTTTACCTTCGCTTTGCTTGGGTAACAAAATGTATGTTACCGAATATTTTTTCTAATTTATTCAACTTTTATAAAGTAGTGATATAAAACTGTGGAGACTAATCTATTTACATCTAAGTTGTATTAGTAAAAGAAAAATAATTACGACGCATTTGTTGCGTTCTGCATTGAAAGAACAGTAAAGACAGTATTCGTAACCTCTTATCTACTATACTTACATCGCCTACTGGCCGTAACCAGCACGTCGTAAATACTCATCGCAACATGCCTATGTTACTTCACATACTTTACATCTTATAAAAACTTGATATCCCCAAAATACTTACTTCCTCCCGTATACCCGTGAATGTATTAAGCACATAAGCATACTCACAGTTAAGCACAAGGGAAGACTCGTGAGATAGCAACCACCGTTAATATTGTCGTTACGAGGCCACACATCTCCACATTTTGGTAAAACTGGTAACGTTACACGGTAATAAATTCAGGTTTATTACCACAAAATATATGTACCTGCGAGTATCTTTCGTACCCTCGTGAATTTCGTTTCGCCAGTTGGAGAAAACATACTGCAGTTTTATGGTAATTGTAAATAGCATTATCTTCTGATTTCAGTATTATTTTTCGTTTGAAAATATAAGTTTATACTCTAAATTAACGCATATTTTATGTATCCACTAAATTATAGTAAAAGTTATACCGTACCTCAAACGACTACCTTGAATAGCCTTATATTTTCCTGAAATAACATCCTACACGAAAAATATAATGAGTCATCATAAAATCGAAGAGTTGAATAGACTTGTCAAAGTAAAAACGAGAGGCTTATCTTAAAAACCGGTTTTAATTTTATCAACCCTGAGACCATAGAAAAACTTACCGAAACGCCTAAAAAACTCACCCTCCCCCAAGCTATTTTTATATCTTTCTCATCATCAGTCGAGTCCGCAGGGAGTGGGCACCGCCTATTGCTAGTCGATAAACTTATTTGCGTTCAATAACGCGAATGATGTGACTTTTTCCCGTTTTTCCTTCGTTCCCCTACCTCTCTTTAGGTGCCACCCTCATCCACCCACCGCGCAAAATTGAGGTCATTAACGTGTTATCGGCACCGGCGATGCGAAGACATCTTCTACCTGGACTGTTGATATGCTACCCAAAAGGTTTTTGACTCTCTGAAACAGAAAGGTATTTTACATCTATTGCTTGGTTTTCAAACGTGCAGTAGTACATTGTATCTTGTGAGAACATAGTTGAATTCCGAAACGCCATATATGAAGCAGTCTAATAATTACGATACATTCCAGATTATTGATCACAAGAGGGATATCGTACGTAGTTACATACATGAAATGTGGAAAAAACGAAAAAAATGTGGTATATTAAATTTGAAATTTCATTTAGCTAAGTATAAAATGTTATAAAGTTAAGAATAAAAAATATTAAAGTGACATGTAGTGACAAATATGTAGTATACCTATAAAAAATTATAAAGTACCGACCTCAATAACAATCACTAAGATACTATCATGTTCAGAAAACCTGGTATATATTTAAAACCTTCCATTGTACCTAAACAAAATTGAAAAACTATCAAATACCCCAATGACAGGAGACTTGCGAATATTCACACGGCTCCCGGCGTAATCAAATCCTTGCGGTCACAGGGCACTAAGGGCACGGATCCCAAAGGAGATCGGGCCCATTGACAGGTTATTGATACAAATAGACCTCCCTGCCCAACTTCCTCGCTCGATAACACCAATAAAACCTGATTGATATTGTGTAAGTGCGCCAGGAAAATGTGGGAACGCGATTGATGTTATGGCCAAATTCGATTGGAGGAAAATTGAAAAGATTCTCGATCTTTTATTGTCGACCTTGTGTGGGTCGAATAAAGTTCATGTTGATTTACAGTAAAGTAAATGTCGTTTTCGTTAAATATTTGAGCATAGTGGTGGAACTCGACGTGAATGCATATAGGCTTGATAAAAAAAATTATATGTTTATAGTACTATGTATGTTTTATATTCAAAATACACACTTTATAATGTTGTTATAAAGAATTCAAGTCTTATTCTTGAACAAATAATAATTGCTACCACTTCGCTGCTGTCAATCAACCAATGGTGACCTCAAATTAAAAAGATTGTTTAGTATGATAGCCATAGTTTTACTTAATTAAAATGACATGTATCGCCTTTTGTTCAGTCTTTATTCCACCGGACAGATACGTTTTATAAAGCATTACTATGACAAAAATAGTTTAATGATTTTGAAGTCTGAGGACAAAATATTTTACTTACAAACCTACCTCACAGTAATCAGTGACGCAGATAGATTTGTTTCAATCGATTTAATTTTCACAAAAAATTACCTACTTTTTATATTAACAAACTGCGGTAACATGACAAGCAATTCGCTGAGCAAGCATCCAGGGGTAAGTAAGTGTATTTATGTAATTTCCATCGGTCGCGTTTTTACTATGCTCCAGAGGGTTAACGGGTGCAAATGACCGGCCGTCCTGGGAAAATGCCCATTAAATATTTATGACACATATATTGGACGAATATAACGGGAGGAATAATGTTTATTGTGATGTTCTGTGGGAGAGGTTTTACGATTACTGGCATTCCTTTTGCTGGAATTGGCGATAATGTTTTCTGTAGTCGTTAGATCTAGAATTCGGTAGTAAGTTCAGAAAATAAGTTACGTTTTGATGTACATTTTTAGTGGTATTTATATACCTGATGTTATGAAAAATATAATAGAAATTTAATAATAAAAGTAGGAAGGCATTATCAATAGAATTTGATTATTCATAGCTTAAATACGTAAAAGCATATTATTAAAATCATTGTACAACGCATACTTACATTTTATTTTACATTTTAATCAAATTACAATGTTCAAAATAACAAATTGCACAATCAAAATTTGCCATTACTCCCCTTCTAACAAAGCTCAATAAAATGTCGAGCAAGCGTTGAATAAATCAATTACAGACACCCACTACAATAACAACCAAGTAGGGCACTTGTCAGGGGCGACGAGTTACCCGGTCTCCTCTCCCGATACTGATGTTCAATTAAGCTCTTTATTGCATTGGAATAGTAAAACTAAAGCTATTGGTAATGATACTCTTGTTAAGGAAAACACTTTTAAAGTAATTATTAAATAACTGATGTAAAAGATCTTTGAAAAAAATTATAATATACGATATCTACTTAAAAGTTTCATAACATGTGACCAGTTTTTAACTTGTGATACGGAACTACGTAAAACCTACTCGTATATAATTTGTGTGCTCTTTGCTGTAGTTTACACGAGATTACGGCGATTCACATAACTTCTCCACAAGTAAGTTCACCCGACCCCATGGCTGATAGAAGCCCTGTCAATATGTCAATAGCCCTCGTCATCGTCACTGCTGTTGGCGACTTTATCACGCACAAAGCGTTTTCAAAGAGCTGGGATATCCAGGTACTACGCCGCAAACTCATATGAACTAGCAACCGGGAATTTAAAATAACATTTTCTAGCCTTGCAACTTGTGGTAAACAAAAGTGTACAAAAAAATTTGAGTGTTTGTTTTATATTAGTTGATTTATAAGCTACATGGATACAATTCATTACGCTGTCTACTTTAATAGAGTCTTAATTGGGACGTCATAAAATGGGTAACATATAAAAAGTAGTGTTATTAAATATATAAATTCAAGGTGAAATTATATATATTGACGGCGTGAAGTGTGCCTTGAAAAAATAAAATCTAGAGGGGAACGAAGCGATTCGACTTTGTGAGCCGTAAGTACTAAGCGATTAGACAAGTTACATTTTAGGCTGCATCTGTTTTTACCAGATAAATTTACACCGTCTTTACCAGACAATCTTGCAATAAACTCAGAAACTACTTTATAGACTGTTACAATTATTTCATCACTTAATCAGTAAATTATCTACCCTGAAGTAATTTAGACTATACAGAAATTATAAGTGACCTCATGTCAAGTGACTATTTCTAAACTATACAGGATATTGGAAAAAAGGCCGCGGTACAGCTCGTGAAGCTCTTTCAGGGTCAGTTATCAGTTAACCGATATCTTGTATAGTTCGGAAACTATCAAGTAAGACTGGTTATTGTTATCACCCTGTATATGATCCCGAAATTTCTACGGGATCAGGAATTGGCGATACTGTAACTCACCCGTGATAGGATCCTCCAATTCACAATATAAACTATAAACCTTTCGAAGCACAATACGTTTTTGTAATGAGCCGTGTTTCAAGAATATGTGTCGTTGGGTTATTGTAAGTAAGACCAGGGTACGAGTTTTTTTTATCTCAATAAATTGTCTAATTTATTGAATCAACATTATAAAAAACCACAATTAATTGCAAGCACTTGAATTAGATGTATTAATGAACTACGAATACGTAGGTTCTCGACCGCATGAAAACTCATTCAACTGGAGATTTTATATATTTAATAATTAAATTTTTTTGATCAGATCATGATATTTTACTTCTCAGCAGCTCCAGTCTAGTCGAGGTGTTATAACAAGTTATAGCAATTTATTGCGTTATGCTCATACTTACTCTAACCTAACTTTTTATACATAGCCTACTTAAGTAAACCTACCTGTACATTATAATAATTTACTGAATAACTTTTGCATAGTCGTCTCCCGTTTGATTATTAAAGTTATAAGCTCGCTGCCAAATACGTCAGCAATGAATTAAATTAAATTTAACAAATCCATAGCTCTGCCTGTATAACTTTCTTACCCATAATTTCAATAGTTCTACTTACTAAAAAGGACACGGCCAACCCAACGTGAGTTCTTTCCAACCCACTAGGACACCGACATTGGCAACAAAGGCGATTATTATTTCCTGAAATCTAAAGAAATCGTGTTGGCCATTACGCATTATGTAGTCATATTATTTAACATTGAAAATTGCTAACCTAGTAAAGATGTGACTTTTACGATACAACAACAAATTCGATTTTAATTATTCCAATATATCGGTTCAAATCGATTTTACCAATATTGATATGCGTTTGTATGACTCAGATTAACCTTTACCGTAGAATGGTTAAAGTTAGTATTATACTTAGAATTGAAAATGTGCGAATTATCGTCGCCAATTTTCTAGTAAAAGCCGAACCTAACTAATTCTAAATAAATATTTGGCCGTTTAAAATTAGCAAAAGCCTTAAACTACATAATAAAACTTATTACGAATGTACATATTGTGTTATCAGGTGGTTACTTTCATTAAACTATCATAAAACAGAAAATATCCTCCATCCCTTACAGTATCTCTGTCAAACGTTTTGTTGTACAATTCTCAATGTATAAATTGTTTTTGATTTTTATTTTGTGTTTTTGTAAGGAGCCCATAACAAATTTTTAAAATGTAAAGAACGAGTATCAATAAAATTGTATATCTAAATTAAATTCCTATAGTATTAAGTTGTGAAATTGTATTGTAGACTTCAAGTCAAAAGGAAGAAAGCTAATGCTTAAGCAAAGGTTTCGACCTTTATATAAGCATTCGCTGATAACTAAATAAGATCATCTTTGTGTAATACTTACTGGTTAAACATGTTTATTGTATTTTATTGAATAAAGCTTTTTTTCTATTCTATTCTGTTCTATTTAACATAATCATCTGTCAGTTAAAATAGTTAACCTAATATTAGAGAGTTTAAGTGAGTTACTTAGAGTTTCAGTTCCCACTCTAGACTAGTAAACATTATCAGAAATAGTCCAAGTATTCCAGCAGAACACCCAACAATACAAAATTAATTTGAAATCAGAAGAATCGCGCTACATATGACAAAAGATCTACATATATCAAAGTTTTCTTTACGGCGGCAGCCTTGATAGGCTTAAGTCAATCCTTGATGGATGCGCAGGATCAGAGTCTTCGGGGACCCGGCACAATAGCCCGGCAAGCCGCCGGCCCTGATGCAGAACGCGATAGCTTTCGGCAAAGGTGCGCCGTCACCGACGTTGGAGCGTTTTGACGCACGCGTTTTTATCGCCGTGTGTAGAATTGTGACAAGTCATTATTGAAGATTTTTAGATGATTTGGAAATATGTTGTTTATTTTGTTGTCGGTTGTCGGACGGATGAGTGATCTGGCCATCGTTTACTGATGCAATAAGAGTTAAATTTCTTTTTATTATCATAACATACCTAAATTATATCTTTATATTCTTGCATACTTACTTAAATTACATAACAAGAAATTGAAACTAAAACAATTATATAAAACAAACATACAAAATATCAACCAACCAAAACATTAACATCATTACGCTCAAACGATTTGGGTACTCTCTATCTGTTACAAATTTTACTTTATCAAATATAAAGGATCTTACATGTTGGTACATTCCAATAAATATTAACTTCAAACATAATAATTTTCACTATTTGTATGAAAACAATTTAAAGGAATTTAACTGATGCTTGTCGGAAGGATGCGTAATCTGGCCCCGTCGGCAGGTACAGTATGAGTTCAATTCTGTTTCAAACAAATACAAATCATTACAACATTATACGTAGGAGTTGAAGGCAACGCAAAACTCGTAGGGCCATGATAATGTTCAGAATCCATCGAGAGTAATAAAGTATGTTTGTCTTTCTAAGCCCTCTGTGCTGATTTGGCTGAAACAGATATGAGTTGGAAAACCATCAAGACTTTGTAGCTCTATATCACAGGACAATTCACACGGCTATTACAAATTATACTCCAAAAGGAGGCTGAGTAATCGTGGGCTAGACAGTTAATAGGTGGAAATTCATGCCAAAAAATATGATATATTAGGTCTTTACCTATGAAATTGCCGTTTTTCACAAAATAAATGAAGCGTAATTTTTTTATATATTTTTTATTTCTATTAATCAAAATGCAATCCATGCAATCAATGCATCTTTGCCAACGCATTGGTAGCTTATTGATGCCTTTCTTGAAGAAATCAGCTGGACGGGAGGCAACAAATTCTTCAAAGGCATTTTGTACTGCCTCTCGGGTATTGAATTTTTTTTCCCGCCAAGAAGTTATCCAAATTCTGGAAAAAGTAGAAGTCTGTAGGCGCAAGGTCTGGTGAGTACGGCGGATGACGGAGAACTTCCAACCCCAACTCTTGTAGCTTGGAGACCGTCTGCTGTGCAGTATGAGGTCACGCGTTGTCGTGCAGGAGCAGTGGAGCCGAACGATTGACCAAAGCTGGTTGGAGACGTGCGAGCTTCTCCATCATTGTGTTCAGTTCTTCACAGTACACATCTGCAGTAATGCTTGTCCCGTTTGGCAAGAAGCTGTGATGAATTACACCCGCGTTAGACCACCAAACAGTGACCATCACTTTTCTAGGGGTAAGTTTTCGTTTAGGGCATTGTTTGGGTGCTGAACCAGGGTCCAACCAACTTGCTGAGCGCTTACGATTGTCAAACAGGATCCATTTCTCGTCACAAGTAACAATGCGGTTCAGAATTCCTTCATTTGTATGCCTGCTGAGCAGTGCAAGGCACGTCTCCACGCGTACTTCGCGCTGGCGGTCATTGAGTTCGTGGGGTACCCATTTGTCAAGCTTTTTTACCTTGCCAATTTGACGCAAATGAACCAATATTGTTTTGATGCTAACGTCGAAAGCTGCTGCTAATTCAGCCGTGGATTGAGTTTCATCAGCTTCCACAATTGCCTTTAATTCGTCATTGTCGACCAAAGTTTTCGGACGACCACGGGGTTCATTTTTCAGGTCAAAATTTCCAGAACGGAAGCGGGTAAACCAATAACGGGTGGTCCGTTCGTTTGTAGTGTTTGCTCCGTAAACGTCGTTGATGTTGCGTGCCGCTTGTGCCGCTTTGCTGCCACGATGGTACTCATACTCCATAATTACTCGAATTTTTAACTTATCCATGATGACGAAAAATGTTCGAATGCGTTGAAAACAAAACACTAACTATTAAACAAATGACGATTTTAGAAAAAGAATTCCATGTTTGTCAAATAAAATTAATTTGAAATTAGAATTATCAGTCAAAAAAAAATATTTTCATTTGAAATGGCCAGTATGGCAAAACGGCAGTTTCATAGGTAAAGACCTATTATTAACCTTATTATAAATATAATAAACCGCGAACGATTTAATTTCTGGAAATGAAATAAATTCAAAATATTTAATTTCACTGTCATTTTTATGAGTGGATTTTAGTTTTAACGTCGGCAATACCGATTTTTTCCCCCAATAACGAGCGAAAAGAACGAACGCCACGTACATGATTGACGAGTCACTCACTCAATCATGCCGTCAAATGGCTGCCATTCTGATACTCGTTTGTTTGGCTTTGTTCCATGCGCTTGAGTTGTTTTGTGGTTTACCTATTTTCTTACGATTCTTCTTTACTCGAATACTTTCTGCTTGCCTACCGGACCCCGACAACCCGCCTTACACGACGAATATTAGATTTGTTCCCTTGGATACCCGATTTTGCATTTCGACATGGATCGTTGTTTTAACTGTGGCATTGCGTTTGGTCGCTGTGCTACTGTTGGCAGACGAGTTTTAAATGAAGAAATATTGTTGACAATAGCGTATGACTGAAACAGTAAGTAATTTATTCTTGCGAATAATTTAAAAGTGAACAAGATAGTGGTTAAGATAAATGTTTATGCTAATTTGGGGAGCATACAAGGGGTGAAATACATACACGATTCGTTTTAAGACATCATTAAGTATAGTTTATTTAAATAATTTATTGAAAAGTTCAACGAAATAATTTAAAATAACATTCTCATAACCTAAAGAAACTTTATATGACACTACTAAAATATCTTATAGCTTAACTTCTAGAAATACAAATGTTTTCAAATTTTAGGTGTACACTTCAAATGTATGTTTCTTATAGAAAACACTATTTCACAGTTGTTAACACCATAGCCCAGAAATGTATGGGACGGTATCTGCCTCCTTTCTACATCTTTAATAAGAATTGTGCTATAACGGCACATTATCAAAATAACTTCTCAACGATTCCCTGAACGATCGTCAATAATAAAAAACAACATTCGTTTCGGTACTGGCCTCAAACAATAACCTCTTTAAAATAAAAAAAAGTTTCTGTCAAAAGAGGCCGTCTTCCGACCAGGTGGCATCCATGACACTGGCAATACATTATTGCCGATCACCGGAAGTAGCAAATTAAGCTATCACATCAATAACTGATGAGGAATCATTATTTTAAGAATAAAAATAAAATATTGTACTGCGCATAACAGCTTGTAGTGATGTTCGAACATGGACAGAGATATTATTTAAAGAACTCGACTGTAAAAAAATATATAAGTTTGTACAAACACTGCGCTAAGCAGCACAGAATAGATAATTTTAAATATCTAATTAAAATGTCTCACGTAAGTTTTATGAAATTAATTTTAAATCAAATAAGTAGTCCTTGAAGATCGATAACTTTCCTCGTTGAATACAATTTATGCTGACCATACAAGATATCCTTCATTTGTAATAAATTATTAATAACAATTGTGCTAAGCTTGGATCGCGTATCTTTTTAAAACAGTAGGTTTCTTCTAGAATCATTAAAACTTCGGGATAAAACGCCTTTATTCCAGGTCATGTTCTAATCTTATGTCGAGTTTCACTCAGATCCGTTCAGCTGTTTTTGCGTGATTAAGTGACAAACATACAAACATTTACTTTAATAATATTAGTTATAAGTAGTTAGACTTATTTACAACATATCAAAAATAATACAAAGACGAATAAAATACCAATTTCCCTCCAGGAAATAATAAACGAACGAATAAACTGTAAACCAATAATTCCTAAAGCAATCATGTACTTAAGTCTTCAGCGAATTATCGAACCGACATTCGGCAACAATGCAGCGTTGTCTTAATAGGTGCCTACATTTACTACGGGCGCAGATTGTAAAAAACGTATTACTTCGACATTGTTGTGAGTATCAAATTATTTTAATCACCTCACAATTTTGACTTTCTCAGCTGTTTTAATTAAGCAGTTTTAACTTGAATTACCTTCTCTCCGATAATTGGGCACCGCATTTACTGTAGGTTAGTAGAACCTTGGCCCCTGTACATCGTTAAAGCAAAGAACGATAATTCTTACAAGTTGCTATTAGAAGAATCCAAATGGAATTCCTTTCATCTAGAACACATATGCGCAGCCGCAGTCATTATACCAGAACGAACAATCGTAACCTTAACTGTTGGGAGCTAGAAACAATTTTAGATGTATTTAATAATGATAAATTTGTTTAGTAAACAAAAAACTTATCAGTATTATTTTGGGTTACGTATAATTAGCACATGAAATAATTTTCATTTGCACTGACTTGCTTTTTGAACCACCCAACGTAATATCTCTCTAACAATGCCTGCAGTGCATAGTGCACTATAGGTATATGTCTGCACTATAATGAAAAATCATGGATTCAGTGTTCACTTCAACGACAGCTAATCAAACCTTTTCGCAAGCTACCATTTAACTTTAGTATATACAGAAACTCAACGAAAAGTAAATTTTGTAAAACTTCATAACAAACCTATAGTGACGTAGGAATGATAAAAGCGTTATTTTTTAAATGGATAAGAAATATTACGGTGATATTGCCCAAACCGAGCGAATCTTTCAGGAGATGTTTAAATTGCAGGATTGTTCATAAGTCTACCGGGTGTGAAATTGAAAGTGAATTATTCAATCGCACAAAAACACCGGTTAGTCATGATTGGACCATAATAAGTAATTCACTTGCACATTTATATCGTGTTGCGACCACAATCACTTATTTCGCGATTAGCTTCGATACCAAATTGTCAATAATTGTACTTACATTTCTGTTTTAAGATCTATATATACGAGTAATACAATAATCTAACAGTCTTAGTGACTATCAATACAAATAAACCAATCATTAAAAAAAATATTTAGGTTCATTGAAGTAATTGCTCTGATAGTGACGGAAAACATCGCGAGACTACCAACATAACAAAGAAATGGTTTCGCCTATGTATGAGAAAGATCTAAAAGTTGCCATGACGAAAAAGAAGCAAAATTCACTAAGAATTTACACACCGTAAAGAAATAAAATTCAGGTTCTAATTCAAAAACAATTCGGAATCAGGTTTTTATAAAATATTTTGTCAGTAACAACTTTCAAAATAATGCGACTGAGCTTATTTTAACGACAATGAAGCAAATTAAACTGACGTCATTCAACCTTTATATATGACATCAAAGAGTAGCAAACAACTTCTAATTAGTTTTTGTTTATACTGTCAGGCCAATGTTTACAATAAATATCTGTCACGAGAATCCATATAAAGTTGTAGATTTGTTCATTCCAGATATCGTTCAGGTAATAATCTCTGTATTGCGATTTTAAAAAGATAACTTCTCCGAGTCTTCATGCAAATTCTCTACAAATTTGTATAAAATTCAACTGCACAAAAATAATTTTCTCAAAATATCTAAAAAAAATACATGGTTATAACTTAACATACCGAATTGCGTAAAATTAATATATTTATTTTCTAGGTGAACCTGACAAGCACTGCAGTGGCTCTTGTTTCGGTTTTTTATTGGTTGATGTTGTACTAGGAACGTTATAAAAAATCTAAATATTAAACCAACTAGTACCTCTAATATAAACCCAGCGGCAATTTAGCACACTGAATCCGATTAACGTGAACATTTATAGCTCTCCGTACGATATTAGATATAAGCTTGGAGTTTTTCTTGAGCAATATCTGCAGGCATATCTACTTAGGAAGCACTTGATATAGCAGATCAAATTATATCAATTTAAGTTTACAGTTGACTGATTCGGAAATTACAGCATTTCCACTTTTCCATCCACGGCTCGTTAACCTTGTTTACCAATTAGCAACAATGTTTGAACGATTTGCAGATACAATGTTTGAAGTAGTTAATTTATGCCAACAAGCAAGCATGCTGAGTTGCTTTGCCGATTGCCGGCACAGTTAAAACGCAAAGGTAATTAAAAAGAAATTGAATAATTGTCCGAATTATGTCTTTATTACCTTATAACTATCATGTTGAGAGCGAATAAATAAAAAACCAAAGTACTTAAATAATACACGTACCTACGTTAACTCGCTGCATTCAGAGTTAACATTTGCAATACATTGTTAAGTTGATTTACGCAGTATCACACTGACTTCGGGCTAGTCAATAAAAGTATCTACAGGGAGTTATAAATATTATTTGAGCATGTTTGTGGCTAGTTAGATACCGCTCAGCATCGTACCGCACGGGCGAGGCGAGCCGAGGCGTGGCGAGCGATCTTATCGCGCACATTAGCGAACACCTCGCTCCGCCGCTATCTGCCGCATCGCTTGTATTCGCATTCTACCCTTAAATGCCATAAATACCAACTTAATACCAAACGAATATAATTACAACCTCATCGTCTTAAAGTCTTAATTCCTTTACCCGAGAATCGTCCTTTACAAGAACACTATCGAGAACGTAGAGTAGGCCTCATCTTTCTTCCTTTAGATTAATATTGTTCGTCGACTTTTTCAGTTGGAGTAGATTCCGTTGTAGATTCACGAGTATCGCGCACGTAATTTGCGTGATGCAGCAGTTTTAGATGATGATAGCTGCATTCATGAAGGGTCTGGTGCTATCAGACTCTGTCAGGATCTTGTTAGACAGGTATTTGAAATATGTTCCACCCACGTCCAAAAGGCATGTAGGAGCCTAATGCGTTCACTACTAAGAGATACAGATCTCGTTCGTCGAATTCTGACGGCAGTTTTTATTATGAAAAATTAATGTCATATGTTAAAAGACTCTGGGTGATTTGAGAATTTTAAGATGTACAGCGCAGGTGTGATTTTAATTTAATGCATCGCATGTCAATTTTAATATGCATTATGCATGACCCGATTACGTTACGGACTCACAATTTTAATTGCTCTTACACGTCGTAAAATTGTAAGTTTTTGCTTTGGATTCGTTTACATATAAGTATTATATATATAAGTATATATAAGTATTTATGTAAATTGGAACCAAAGTAAGCAGAGCTTGTGTTATGGATGACCATACATACATCTATAGACCATACAGATAACAGCGAACAGGGGGGAACCCAGAATAAATATACATATACAAATACAAACAACCATGACCCCAGAAAAAACATCTGTGTTCATCACACAAATGTATGCCCCGGCCAGGACTCGAACCTGGGACCTTCGGCGTATGAGGCAAGGCTACTTACTTACCACAACACCACTCGGTCGTTAACTCATGCATTTGTGTTTCGAACACCGTAATTCATTTGTTTTTTCCTCTATTGGTTTTTTCTTTGCGTCACTTAGTTTACAAAATGGCACCAGCGCTGCAGTAACGGCTCGAAGTATTATTGCTGTGTATGGCGGCGGTGTCGCAAAAGAAAACACAGTGCGTTTTTGGTTCCAACGTTTTCATTCTGGAATTTTTTTTAAATTAATAATTAGCAGGCGTGTGTCTTCCATCTCACCTGATGGAAAGTGACGATGAAGACGAGGATCATACATGCCTGTTTAAGAGGTACCTATTCACTCTACACTTGAAAGCTCCAGGGTTATATTTGTCTGGAAAAACAGACGCAGGCAAATCGTTCCACTCTTTGGCGATACGAACCAAAAATGAGCTATCGAACCGTTTAGTTCGGCTCTTCGGCACGCTGGCCATAAACGGGAGAAACTTCTGTCTGCGTCTGGTTGACCGATGGAGAAAGGGGGAAGGTTCGATCAGCTGAAAAAGAGTATTCGCCCACTCTCTAAAGTGCAATCTGTAAAAAACCGATAGAATAGCAACTTTTCGACGATGTTCGAGACTTTGCAGTCTCGAAGAAGTAAGTTTGTCGTCACTTATGAGTCTACGGGCCCTTCGGTCGACAGAATCCAACGCTTCAAGATGGTGCTTAGCGAAATCATGCCAAAAATGGCTGCAGTACTCCATACAGGATCGAACCTGGGCTGTGTACAGTTTGAGCAACTGTTCGGAGTTGAAGTACCGCCGGACCTTTGCGATGACTCCCAATTTTTTGGAAGCTGACTGTGCCATGGTTTCAATCTGTTGACCGAAATTAAGTTTCGACGTGATGGTCATGCCTAGAAGCCCTAGATGGTTTGTGATCGGTACAGATACACCTTGGAAAGTGAGCGTCACGTTGAATGTGCTCTATTTACCGGAGAAGAGACACGCCTGGGTTTTGGAAGGGTTGAACTTGACAAGTTTGGCTTCATCCCAGTCGGAAACCTTACATAGTGTCAAATCAACCCGTTCGATCATCGACTCTCTCTGAAATTGGATCTGGTTTGGACTCGCTCGCGCATTGGACACATATCTCTCTACAACAGTGCTGTCATTGGCGTAACCAATAATGCCTTCCGATAAAAGAAGGTCATTAACGTGCAGCTAGGAATAATGTTGCAGAGAGAACAGATTCCTGAGATACGCCGGAGTTGATCGCCATTAGGTCCGATGAGAAGCCATCGACGACAACTCGAATTGACCATTCCCTCAGGAAATCAGAAATCCAGTCTCAGAGTCCAGATGGTATGCCAAACGCAGGAAGCTTGCTCAAGAGGGCTTCGTGCTATACCCGGTCAAAGGCCTTGGAGATATCTAAGGATACGGCTATTGCCTCTCCGTGCCCTTCCAAGGCCATGCTCCATAGATGCGTGACGTACACTAGAAGGTCTCCTGTTGAGCGTCCTCCAATTTTGCAAATTATGGAAGTGATTGCAATAGGTCTATAGTTGACTGGGTCGACTCGACTGCCCTTTTTGGTACGGGCTGTACGTTTGCAAACTTGCATGATTTTGGAACTTTTCCAGTCCTTAGAGAAAGTCGATATAGGCGAAAGGCGATCAAACTCAGGAGACAACTCGGCTGCATAGTGCTTTAGAACCACCGCGGGAATGCCATCTGGACCACTGGCTTTATTCACGTCTAGATTTAGTAAGCATTTGAGTACCTCTTTCTGGTGAATTTGGATGGCCTCCATCTTGGGGCCGAATGGAGGTAACGTGGGTGGAATCTAGACGTGAACATTCCGCGAAGAGATTTGCGAACAAGTCTGCCTTCTCATTTGCGCTGTGGGCCAAAGACCCGTCAGGCCTTTTACAGTGGTGGCAGTGATGGGCGACAAACCGACTTGGCAAGGGACCAGAAAGCTTTACTCCCCGTGGGAGAGGGATGCAATTTGTTCCCGATATGGCCAATGTGGTCGAAACAAGCGCTTCTGATCACCTTTTTGCAGGACTTAGCAGCAGCATTGTACGCCTGCTTCTAAGCTGAGAGATCCATAGCTTTGCTTCTGCGAGCGCTAGCTCAGGCTTGGTATGCTACATGCTTTCGCTTTTCAGCTAGGAGGCAATCAGCATTAAACCATGGGTGGGCTTTGGACTTTAGGGATACATCAGAGAACGGTATAAAGTACTCCATACCTTGACATATCACACCGGAGACAGCATCAACACAGCATGATGGATCATCAGAAGAAAAGCAAGCTAGCCGCCAAAGATAAGAGGCGAAAAAGTGACACATCTCATCCCAATCTGCTGACTTGAACCGCCATACTCGCCTATTGCCTTTTGGGCTGGTATCGGTTGGCGAGTATTGCGACACAGATTTCACCAGATAGTGGTCGGATGTCCCTAATGGCGGAGATACGGACACCGAGTATCTGTCTGGATCGGTTGTCAGCAGAAGGTCCAAGCAATACGCAGTATGGTCAACAACTTCAGGAATGCGCGTAGGTTCGTGGACGAGCTGGGAGAGACCATAATTTACTGCAAACCGATAGGTTTCTCTGCCAGCGTGGTCGGTGTCCTTGAACGGGTACAGTCTCCATGGTGGGCATTAAAGTCCCCAAGGAACACCAACTGCGCAGAGGGATAGCGTCGTTGGACCTTATCTGCAGTATCACTAAGATATTCAATAAGTCGAGCTGTCTCCTGAGCTCCCGTCTGTGATCGGTAAATACTGGCTTATACAATTCGGTCCAGGCCAGTATCTACATAGACCCATATACAAAAAAATCCGAAACTTCCAAGTATCGGAGACGCCAACAACAGATCTCGTCTCTGACATACACGCACACGCATTGGGGTAAAATTTGGTCTCCAGAATATAGCCTGGGTAATGCAGGTATGCCAGATCCGAACGATCATGTGTCTCTGTCAGAAAGAATAAGTGCGGCCTCTCTGTCTCAAGGTGTTGTTGGACATCGTGGAGATTTGAGTGCACTCCTCGGATGTTAGAGAAGTGTATTTTTAGGGAGAGGGAGTGCATCCGCTGTCGGCACTTAATTTTCTTTTTTGACTTTTTCATTAAGTTGTTGGTAGGGTGAATAGGGGAGAGGTAGAAGTTGAGTGAACCGCAACGTTTGGAACCAAGCAACTCGAGTGGTCAGACCCACTCACATGGAGACCGCGGGGACGCCCAAAACCCCCCGGGGATCGCCATCGGGTCCTCTCCATCCGGTCGCCAACCGGCACGATGGAGCAATCCCGGGATTTTACACAGGCGGTGGGGCAGCCTTTCACGAATAGCTAGAACGCTAGTTGGGCCTCCTACAACCTGCAGTTGGCCAGCGGTGCACCGTTTCTTTGGATCCCGCAGCCCTCCAAAATGAGCCACCCTTTGCATCATAACCCTTCGAGTTCAAACGGCCCTCATAAGTTGCGCAATTACTCCGACCTATTCTCCTCCAATAGCTACTCAAGACATCATGCCGGAACGTGACTAGGTTACTTGGCGGCATGGATTTGTCTAGAGGGTGGTTGCAAGCCGCGGTCGATACCTACCACCTGCAAAATGGTTATCAATATGCAAATTAAAGGAGCTTCAATTGGAGTGTCTAAGACATCCACCGTATTCCTCGGACCTTGCTCCAAGAGATTACCTTTTTTTTCGAAATGTGAATAATTTCTTGCAAGGGAAAAAAATCAACTGCGATGGAATAGTCCAAAGCGCTTTCAAAGATTTTATTGATTCCCGTCCGAATGGTATTTTTAGTAAAGGGATCAATGAACTAACTATGAGATGGCAAAAGTGCATAGATAGCAATGATACATACTTTGATTAAATAAATATATTTTATTATTTTTAATTTACTTTATCTTTATTTACTCATATGTAATGACCTAGTAATATAATTAATTTAAATTGGATAGGCATTTACCTACATGATTGACTTACTTGACATTATGTCCACGGTAGCTCTTCACCGCGTTCGTGCCTAAGCTTCGCGCTTGCTGTCACTTCGCCTTGCCGATGTTTTCGCCTCGTCTGCTGTAGAGCCAGACTTGCAAAGAACGGCCACACTTGCGCTTTCCTTAGGGATTCAAATCAGCGCCTGCTTGGGGAACGAGATCGTTTCGTAAAGTGTGACCAATGCTATACCAGTTGCCGGGTTTTGGGACATCGTTCCAGCAATTCTTTGTTGGAGATTTGCTACAGGCAGTACACACTGAAAATTTGGAGAAAGTTTACGAAGTCCTGCGAAGTTGCTGCGAGATGTCGTTCGTGACCCCATATGCATGCGTGAAAAATCGTATCGCTGTGCTTTGGCCTTCTGTCAACTTAAACCTTTTTGGTGCAAACTCTTTTGTAATATTTATCTTGGAGGCCGTTTGACGGCTCCTTCTTTTATCAATAAAAAAGATCTATTGGCTCTCTGTTGTTCTCTTCTCTTCCCTCCTCCACGTCCTACGTCATCACGTATGTTCAAAGACGGAACAATTTTATTTCATATAGAAATTACAAAACTTACACATATATGTCATATTAAGAAAAAGTGCTGTTGTGAAAAGCATTAGGAACATCGAATGTAACTGAATCCGTTAATTTGAAACACGTAACTTTATAATAACTGTTTTAAACTATCGCGGCAATTTTTTCTATAATTTATTAATTTTACGGGATTCTTACCACGATTTTCGATTTTTATATAGCGCGCCCGATATTTTGAGCCTGTTGCAAGCACCATGATCGCGGACTGAAATATACATGAAATAACGGACGCGTGAAATAAAAATAGAAAATCGTGGTAAGAATCCCGTAAATTCATTAAATTATCATGTAACTTTATAGTTATTGATCAAGTGTTATAAATAGTTTCAAATTATAAACATTTGACTGAAAAATAAGAATTACTTAAAGCTGATATTTTCGTCCATAGCTATCTACCTAAATTGCACTTTTATAATATTGAACCTTATGTTTTTACATTATTCATAAACTACCTAATAAGTGGTACACGCAATGAAAGGAATCTAGGAATAGCAACACAGATTTGAGATGGGCCGATACATATCGATGCTTACATAGAATTATTTAATGTTCACGTATCCTGATTTTTGTATGTTTCGTCGTTACTAACTTTTCAATGAAACTAAATTGAGTCCGGATAATTAGTGCGAACGATCCAAATACAAAATTTTGTTCAAATAAAAAGCGAACAAAAGAATTTAATTTGGACCAGAGAACATTACTCTGTTATATTGTCGATATACTGAACAATCTTATATTATCGACTCCAAATTGAAATTTCTCACAAACAAGAGACTGTATTCTTACATTATAATGCTGCTCGTACGACTTTTGATAGTTATCAAACCACGTGTGTGTATTTAAATCAAGAAAATCTTTCTTTTTTGTTTAAGTAAGCTAAAAGTAGGGTAGCAAATGCTAGATACGTCTGCTTTACAAGTATTTGTTGCCAGGAATTAAATGACATCGCAGAGAAAGACGGCTTCTTAGTATTACGTAAACAAAACAAAATTTGATACACAATACAAATAATCGCGCGTTACGTGGATCAATCTAAAGTGGGTGCAGATCATACTACTTAGTAGCTTTTGAATTTTATTATCTTTGTAAGTTAGTAATGACTAATTAATGTCGTTTGATGACCGAGTGGTGTAGTGGTAAGTAGGCTTGCCTCATACGCCGAAGGTCTCAGGTTCGAGTCCTGACCGAGGCATTCATTTGTGTGATGAACACAGATGTTTGTTCTCAGGTTATGGTTGTTTGTATTCATATATGTATGTTTTTTCTGGGTTCCCCCCCAGTTCGCTGTAAGGTCATCCATAACACAAGCTCTCCTTACTTTGGAGCCGTACAGTTGGTGTGTTTGTCTGGGGATTTATTAATTCATTAGTAAATAAATAAAAATAGATTTATTAAATTTATTAAAAATGTAAATATATATAAATATATCTATATAATAATAATAACAATAATAAATAACATAATAATAATTAATGTATTTCAAAAGTTGTTGCAAATCATAAAGTTACCTACGAGAAATTTGTATTATAAATCTCAGGACATACTAGAGAGGGACATACAAGCGTCAATCATGTGGCTTTCACTAAAACTTACGGATATGTTAAATAAAGATTTAGTTTATCGAATCTATAGTTGTTCAAGGTCTAGATTTGCAAAGCAAAATCTTTCAATAGAAGCACCCAAGTAACCATTTGACCTGAGTGCGGCCGGTAGACTAATACAGATAAAAAATTCACACAAAACATGAAAATGTCTGCCTAAAAATTTTAGCCTTAACCCATACGTCCCGACCCAAACCATACATATAACTAACATTGCAATTGAACTTCCTTCCTCCGATATCATTGAGAGAAGATCGAAATCAGGCGCAGGAACGTCAAATAGCAAGGATTTATGATGTACGTCGTGACCGGCGCGCGGGGGCCGGGGAGGGAGGCGGCGGCGAGAACAAAGCCAGCAGTTCAAAGAGCCGCCGCCGAGGGCCCGCTAATAAGCAATAAACAAGGGGGCGGGGCCTCGCCGCATCTGAGGAATCACCTAGAGATTGCAAGCGCAAGCGCAGGATTTGAATTTATAAGGATTTGATACGTGATTTGATATTGGCTTAGGTTTCTTTTGACTTATGTGGGTCCGGATGCTGGTGAATAAGCTGGCTGTGTGTTTGAATTTTCGATATTTTGGTTTAGTTTTAGTTAACAGCTTCCAACTGAACTGGTTTCCTTCTGAATAGCATCTTTACTAAACCATTAACTGATAAAAATATTCGATGTGATATCCTAAAAGAGTTTGCGTTATACATATTTAATAATAATAATAATAAACCCCAGACAAACACACCAACTGTATGGCCCCAAAGTAAGCAGCCATGACCCGAGAACGAACATCTGTGTTTATCACACAAATGAATGCCCCGGCCAGGACTCGAACCTGGGACCTTCGGCGTATGAGGCAAGGCTACTTACCACTACACCAATCGGTCGTCCAATATCTATGAAACAAAATTATGCTCAGCCTATAAGATGATTTAGATCAACATTTATAAAAGTAAAACATTTTATGTACAATATTGACCTCTAGTTCATCAACATAATAACCACAGTAAAGTTATCCTAACAACTTTCAACAAGCTGCACGTCACGCACGAGCCATCGACAAGCGACGTCAGCACTCCGAGCACTTACGATGTGACGTGACGTGACAGCACGCGTGACGTGACAGATACAATCATCCTAGTTTCCAGCTGTCAGGATAATGCGAAGCTTCCTGTACTTGCACGAGGAAATCGCATTAAGTCGAAGTTCTAAGTAGGTTATTTTGAAATTGAGTCCCAGGTCTGCTGGTTTAAAAAGAGCGATGACTTTTCACATTAAGTGTATTGTTTTGTTTCATTACTCTTTACAAATATGTCAATTAAGAATTTAATGAATCAATTATATGCTGTCTCTATCTAATATGTTGTCACATTTTTATTTCCTTTTCATATGAGTCATACTTTGTGACACACAATTGTAGGTATAACATGGTTCATTAAAGAAGGGAATTGAAAATGGCGGTGCTTAGCATGTTCTCTCGCTCGCACACTAGTGCCGTCTATACTCACTCTCGTGCGTACGGTAAGTAAAGAAAATATTAGTCTTGATATTTAAATAATATTCGCGTTTTATTTTAACCAACGTCATAATAAGGATTCTCCTGAAATTTTGTTACTTACTTTGTCAGGTGTACAGAAACGGACATAGGGTCAATTCATCTCGAAACAAGCACTGTTTCCGATGAAAACAACAATGACGTTCTTATGAAAATGGATAGCGCCACGCCACGTGTCTTTCAAACTTTACTTAGTTAGTCATTTAATTGCTTTCAAAAAAAATTTTACGCCGATGAAGCCGCTGTCAGAAGCTAGTTTGAAAACCTGGTCTTGTTTTTATTATTTTTGAATCTTTTGATTGTATGCTAACTGTACTGTCTGTCAATGCAAGTAGAAGCCGCCATTTAATGCATCGGCTTCTACCTACCTATTGGTTTAGTACCACACTATATTTTTTTAAAGTTAGTCGTTTTATAACAAGAACAAAATCATTTGATGTCAACATCATGATTTTATTATACGTAAAATACAATATATTTTTCGTTCGGTTCCAGAAGACAACATTCCAGACTCAGGAATTTTTAAAGTTTATCTTAATTATATCCTTGGAACCATGAATCTCAAAACTGCGTCTTAACCAGCCAACGGAACAGTCAACAAACAAAGCAATAGATTGTCGTGACTTAGTAATTCCTCGTTTCCCCGATCCCGACGATTAGTTCTATTTACTTGTCTATTCTCGACATCTGACTCCACTTGTCTATGCAACAACTGACGCCGGACGCACTTACAGTTCCACCAACTTGTGTTTACCGTCCAGGGTGGCGTCCTCACTATGCGTGAAATACTTTTCAATATGGCGGCTATACAAATTGTGTAGTTCCAAATTGCGCAGGACGCCCAGATAAAGTGGTCGGACTGTGCATTTGTTTAGAATTACCTTCAGAATGGACAGACAGGCAGACAGACAGATCCGTGAGCTAACGACTCGAGGAACTTTTCTACTTTAGGTCTTTAGTTTAATTTTCTAACTGTAGTTTTAAAGGTTACGGTGCTGGCAATTTGGGTGTTGCATTAGTTTCGGTCGCCTTAAAGCAAGGATAAGATTGCAAGTAAAAGTACTGTAGCGAAAAACGTAAAATAAATCTAACACCTGAGCTAAATAAGACAAACTGATATGTGTAGATCACGTATTTTAATGGTCAAGGTTTGATAAGGATATCCTGCTAAATGTTCTGTTATCTCAAGCCTAGTCGAAACAGTTTCAAAATATGCGTATACCGGTCAAGAGCTCTAGCCACTGAGCTACCGACATCCATACCATAAACTTAGACAATGCTTTCTGCCTATGTTTCAAAACGAACTTTTATGACGTAGGTACTCCTGAAAATACATGAATCAAATTGTTGGTGTCTTAGAGGTTAACAAGGTCTGATCAAGATTACAGGAAACCCATTGGCATTTTAAAGGATTTATTTTATTTGATAAACACAAGTGTAATAATTGTCAATAAAAACAAATTGCATACAATAGAACATCAGAGATCCCATAGATATGGTTACGAATCTTGATCTCGTGAGGGCACGACCCGCCATGGGTTTGTACGTGGCTGCCATTATTTCACATGCCTCTTTCTTATCCATTCCAATATTTCCTATAAAACTTTCCAAAACAGGCACAAACCGTACACATTACATCTTTCTAAATAACTCATCTAAATAAATAACTCCAAATAGGAATTATGAACTACAAATAACATTACTAATGCTATAATAGGGTCTATTGCCATAATTATCAACAATAAGTACTAAAATTACTAAGAGAACAATACTGTACACCGACAAATGATAGCAATCTCAGTTTACGAATCCATAGCTAGTGACCATAAATATTGACTATAAAGCCAGCGCCGGCTGGTGTTATCGACACCATCTGGAAAACAAAAATTGCCTTTCTCAGGACGCCAAGTACATTACATGTGTGAAGAATAAACTGAGGTAACAAAGCGCGTTTAAAATAGCAGTTCATCAGTTGAAATGCTTTCTTCGGACTAGTGTTCGCGAAAGCTAATAAACGCTAGTCGGTATATTTCGCCGGGCGAGGAGAGCTCGTCCCTGAGAAATTAGCTCGGACAACACCACAATACTCCATAATTATGAAATGTTGTAATACTTAAGCGCACGTAATTTTTCTCTCGGGCGAACAATGCGGCCTGTAATGAAAGGAGTCAATCAGATGAACTCTGCGAATACGACTTTCTTTATTTATGTATCGCTGTCTCGGACCCGCGGTGATGTGGCTGTTAGGCAGACAAAGGACTATGAAACATCGCTTTGACGGATTGCCTGTAATATTTTGACGTTCTTATGTAAACGTAAGGATATTCGAAATTTTGGTTTAAATTGGAAATTATATTTTACTAGTCGAATTATACAACAAACTATTTATTGAGCAATTTATAAGATACAAAACAAAATTGGACACGTTTTATATATGGATCGTTTTAATAAATGGATTGTGAACTTTTAAATTTTGCATTACAAATGGCAAAGCGTGGGTTGTCTTTGATAAATAATTTTTCGTCTTGTTCCATGTCAGTCATTAGCATTAGTAGTATTTGAAACACTACCTATCGTGCTTACCTTAACATTTTCATTCTGTATTAATAATAACAACATTTCAAACTCTATTAGTTCATAAAGAAGGCAACAAAGTAATTTCGATCTAAAACCTCTGATATTCTTCAGACAGAAACCATCTCTTCCATCCTCTCCCATGCCACCGGGGTCATCAGAGCAAGTGTTAGAAGTCGCACTAAGACAACGATAGCTACGAATGTTCAGGTCCAGTGTATTATTTGCCGACATTACACGCACAATTTGCCGGGCTGTCGCAAGTCCCGGGCAATTTACCGATGGAAGATCCATCAGTGGTGCCCTCAGGCGGTGCCCGCTTTCAATTTGTAGGCCGTATCAGTGCGAAGAACAGGTTAGTAGCAATTTGACCTGGTGTTTACTTGGACATGATGTATTTTTTATGGGTTACAATTTTAATAAGATGAATCGTTTAATTATATTAGTTCAATCCATATTTAAGCTTTAAAGTACCTATGCACAATATACCAAAAACCTCTAGTGTGACTAGTTGTCCTTGAATTAAATAATCTATGTCACTTTTATTTGTAAAAAAAATCAGTAATTCTGATCATTAAAAACCCAGCTCCTTAACATGGATTCTTAAAGTAACTATGTCGATAAAATATCTATGTTCATATTTATGATATATATAGATATATAAATATATTTGCATGTAAGATAATAAAGTAATGTAAAAAATATTTCATGTTTTTATTTTTGTAATTACCAGTTTGTAAGCCCCAATACACAACAGACCTCGAGCTATTACGGACCGGACGGAAGGCCGATCATCGTCGATACGTACTTGTTTAATAATGGCTAATGACATTTAATGAAGACAGAAATAAAACTGTGACGATTATTTATTATTCTCTGTCTCATAAATACTAACGGACCAGTAAAAAACATACCTACATGTCAAAGAAATATCGCTCCTTGTAAGTAGTCCGCCAATCGATATTTTATCGATAATGACTAGTAATTAGAGAGCTGGTGTGATCAAAGTCGTTGGTTATAGAGTATAAGCCATGTTTAGTATTAATGTCACCTGTTTCCGAATAATAATTGGTTGATTTGCAGGTCAATAGAATTAATTATAGACGTTGGTGTGAACACCTTCAGTTCATAGAGTTATTGTTCTGTTGCCGACAATTCGCAGGAATTTTCCAGTAAGGTATTGGATGATGGTAGGTAATATTCTACTTTGTATTTAGGTACGAAGAGAGATCTTAACAACGAAATCTTTTGAATATACTTACCGCATTTTATTTATTGTATGGTGTTGATGTTCGAATATGACAATATGATTTTTTTTTGACAAACAATCTTGAGAGGTTTTTGGAAAGCCGACCTGGTGACGAAAGTCACTAGCTTGAATTGGATAAAATATTCTTTAATCATAAAGTTATTAAATCTTTCAACTTCTTTGATTCTTCACATGAGCCTTAATAAAAACAACCAGATCCGCATATTTTAGATATCGAGGTCCTAAACTGAATCCTTGTCTAAAAGACTGAACTCTAAATCTTTATACCTTCCTGTTTTCTACTTTTCCAGAAAACCACCGCCATCTGTCGGCCGTTTGTCGTAAACTAACTACACTACGGTATCGTTATTTTTTAATATATTATACGAACATGTAGATTTTATAGATCAAACAGCCTGTACTTTCACAAATACCGATGTAGTGTACCGAAGCCCTAAGTGGAGACCTAACATTGACGCTAGTAAGCTCTTTTAAAATCCCAGAAGTCATTAAGTTGTTTTTGAAAGTATTTGTGCCTGTAGACAAAATAAACTATATAATTTTTTCTAAAATCTCAAAAATCGAGAATAGTAATAGTTGTCACCTCATCTTTATGAGGGTTAATTTCCATATTCATGTTTACGAAAAAGTGAAGAATCTGCCGAGATTAATACCGGAATTTGTTCGAACACAGAATTAAAAACCACAAGTTTACTTTTAAATTTTTCTATTACGAAATGGTTTGCATCTGCCTGATGCAATCCATCTCACCTGATGGAAAGTGATGATGAAACATGTCTATCCAAGATGTACCTCTTAA
Source organism: Marasmarcha lunaedactyla (assembly GCA_923062675.1). NCBI lineage: Eukaryota > Metazoa > Arthropoda > Insecta > Lepidoptera > Pterophoridae > Marasmarcha > Marasmarcha lunaedactyla. The sequence goes on along the minus strand of OV281346.1, from coordinate 10,042,038 downwards.
CTCTGGTCTTGCAGGTTCCAGGAACAATTGACGCACGCAGCTCATTCCAGATTTTGGCGGTGCGATAAAAGGAACGTTTGGTTTGAAATTTAGTTGTATTAACCGTGAATGGGTGGAATCCCTGCCTGCATCTTATAGTTCTATGTGGGAATGGTACCAGTTTCCATACTCTCTAAAGCGCATCCTATAAAACACCGATAATTAAGCAATTTTCAAGTTGGTTACAAAAAAAAGTAAAACTTAAAACAATTTTTTTAAAAGACTAATTCTTTCTTGAGAACGCTACATCATCGATACGTTTACGGGCTCTTCGGTCAACTTAGTCCTACCCTTCAAGTTGGTATTTAGCAGAACCATCCCAAAGCTGAGTGCAGTACTCCATGCATGATCGAACCTGGGCTGTATTTTCACCCTGATGTTGACCTGCTTCTACTAGAAGCAGATCTTTTGTACCTTTTGTACTAGAGGTCGTTGCATAGTTGCAATTGCATAAGGGGCCTACTGAAATATTCGGGCCAGCATAACTCAGCACTACCTGAAAAAAATGTACGTTATGCGGAAGATCGTACGGAATGGCAGCTTATGTCGTGAGATGAAACAAATGTGCCAACCTATATATAGACCGAACGGACTGCTCAATAGGGGTGAGAGGAATATGTGGGGTAATAGCTTCAATGATAGTGTGGCTAGCTTTTTACACCTAATTCCGTAGAAACTTCATTCTACTTTTGGATTTTATTGTACTTTCCTAACAAAAAATTTTTGTTTTTGATTACATATTCTAACTAACTAGTTTCCTCTTTATAATATATAATACTTACGCAGCTAGTCATCTTTATTCTGAATAATGGTTGACGATAACATTTCCAATGACAAATTAATTTAGTAGTTACTATCATATTCATAAGATGAGAACCCTAGTATATGTTTAGTAAAACCTTATTATAATGTATAGTGAGTGTCATGACATGGCGTCGCGCCCCCTACTTTTTCTCCTATACTCGCGCAACGACGATGTATAGACAAAAAAAGTAGTGGGCGCGACTTCGGGGATGGAACTCACTGTAGGAATTAAAACTCATTAAAATCAAAACACCGATAAGTTTGGTATCAGTTTATTAGTTTAGGGCTTTACCCTGATATGTGTGCTACTTTTACTTGCTGCTCACAATATATTCCGATCGGGAACAATTTCATACAAAAAAGTATTGAGGTAAACTTTGTTGCACAAATTTTATAAGTATACACATCGTTGACGAAGTCCTCAAGCTGAATTTACTATTGAAATGACAAATACTACAAATAAAATGGGTTGACAATAAAAATAATCACCCAGATTATATTGATTTGTCCGCAATACAACCATAGTAGTAGATTTTCTAACCCAATGGCTACGCCATAAATAACCAGTTACAATACAAATGTTTTTCCAAATCACTGCAGTCATTCCGGGGGGTGCAACTCTTAGGGTGAAACATAGGAGATACTTAATACCAACAGGGGTAGTTACACTCAATAACATTTTACAACCTTTATCGTCCGCGAAATGTAAAATTTCTCCTTAACACAACGAATGTTTCATGAATAAAATTAACTGAATTTTTTAGGGACTATTGTGAGCAAGCACCAATTTTCATCCCCTAAAATGGATTATATTTTCTACATTAAAAACTATATCATACAAACATCTAGTAAGTGAACTATTTACAGGGTGCTTATTTCGTAAAAATAATTTAATTCACTGCTATACAACTGATACATACAATTTATGCTACAATTACAAATAAATATATTTTACATTATTTTTGTTTACATTACAATGGGTATTTATAATTTTGTAGCAAATACTATATACCCAATGACAGGGGAAAAAAATGGAATTGAGTTTATAAAAGTTCTGGATAGCTTGGAGCCACTTGCTCCTTGCACAGAAAAAAGAAACTATCCAATGGTTTTACATTGCAAGTATGAATATAACGCACATATTTCGAGAGGTCGTGTTATAATGTGTGTGTTAGGTTCTTGAAACTGTATAAAATGTTATTTCGCTTTGAGAAATTACTTCATACATGAATGTTATAAAGTTACTAAATTATATGTTATTAAATTACGCAAATCTTCTGTGGTTTAATCTTCATTGCCAAATTAAACGTTAGCCTAGACACAGAGACGCAGCGTTGTATCATTTTTTTACGTGCTTGGAATATTGGTGATAGTGTTGTCAGTGTAAAACTTAATATAAACCGCCTTTTTCTAGGGCCTAATTTCATTAGATTTACAAATTATTGTCATTAAAATTATATTGTGAAAATAATAATTTCTTGATGACTTTTAATTTCATTTCATTTGTAATAGTGGTTATGTTTGACGTCATAAATAAGCCTGTTCACTAGCGTTACCTAGGCTTGGCGCGAAAACGGCGCCAGCAGAGCCACAATCTTTTTTTTATGAGACAGAAGACATCGTGCGAAGTATCAAGAAATATATACGATCGTTTAACGCCTCATCACGTTTTATTTGCTAACGCAGGTTCAAAGCCACTGAAGCGGTCAATAGTTGAAGTTTCCAAGACTTACACCCACACACCAACCCAGTCATTCTAGAATATTCAAACTTTTACAAATTAAACAATGGAATGATATAGATAGTAATTAAAAAAGAATCTTTGGTCATTGTTATCCGATCATTTAATTTTGTACCATAAGCTTTAGATTCGAAAGGAAATGTTTGAGTCGAATACGCAGAAAATAGGAAGCAAATCAGTTATCACAATCTTCCGAGGTTTTATTAGTTTCAGTGGTTCGATTTTACAGCACTCGAAACTATGTACTTAAGAGCTTTTCTAATTACTTACACGGCCGTTCTCATAGAAGTCAAAGGGGCTCCTAATTAGTGATTAGATTTAGCTTAGGAAATGTTGACTTTGATGAAGTACCAATAAAGCATAAATTTGCTAAGCAAAATCTATATTTGCGAGTGCCTTAAGTAACCATTTAACGACTCAAAGTACGGCCTTTGTTAGACTTATTTTGAGATTTAGCTTTTTACTGAATAAATATCATTGTGTGTTAATACTACAATAAGTCGTCCGAAAATAAAGAGAAGGATAAAATATTACATACATACAATTTGTATACTTAGTACGGGTAACTTAATTAAATCTGAATTAATTAGGTTTTCTGCTACTTTACATATAACATTTATACTAAATCTCGGATAGGTAGGAACCATTTAATTTTTGCAATATTAAGTTTCTAATTTATAATTTATGTCTACTGTCATTTATACATTAAAATCTAAAATTATTACAAATTCACTTTCACATTTAAGAGAGTTGGTTTACAAAATCGAGTCCGTAATTGTCTTTTTTGGAATCTCGAAGTTCACAGCACTTTGGAACGACACTCAAGTCTGGAATGTATGACCTCTAAATTGTTGAGTTCACAGCGGGTGTCGGGGCGAGTGTTCGGGCCTGGCGGAGGGGTTGGATGGGTGCGCGGGGGGCGGGTAGGGGCAGTATCGAAGGGGGGTCGGAGGCTTCTGCATCCAGAGGTCTGGGGGTAGCGTTAGTGGCTGCGGCCAGGCTCCGGGCCATGCTCGGCCACCAAGTGCTAACAGCTGCAGCGCCGGCGGCGTCCGCGCCCATGCCGCTCGCTTCTCCGCCTCGTCGTCCGCTGCACCGCCTGCGCCACCAGCCCCACCCGCGTACAGCCGCAAAGGAGACCGGAGCAACTGTTGCTCCATTAACATCAACTCCATCGGATCTCTGCGAATCAAATAAATAACCAAGTTAATAACTAAAACATAATAAATTAAATATTGTATTAATTTCGCACTAAATACTAAAATTACCTACTAGCATAAGTTTCTAACTAAAACGGCAAATACCAATAACTTCTAAATCACGCTTTAGTCTTTATTGTAATGGCGGTGGTATTTCTAGAAATAACGCAGTTTTGCAAGAAAACGGATTATGAGTTCTCAGATTGTTAAAACTATTTCGCAAGTGCGGTGTAATCATGGCAGTGCATTCCGAGAAAGCGTGTGTATGTCTGCTCACTGGGTTTCAGCGGTCTGTAGCCTATAAACTGGCTTCGGGGAAAGATGCCCACCGCGGAGAAGTGACGATTTGCTCATGTCTTTTAAGTACTTTTAAGCCCAGTTCTGCAACATTGTCATGCGACAATCAATAAAACTTAAGCTTTGCATTGTCTGGCATGCATTAACCACCGTCGTAAAAAGTAAGAAAACTATCAGGACAATTTGAATAAATGCTAGCCAATTTAAGAAAATATTTAAGATTTTCGAAAACAAAAACAGTTACTCATAAAGTTTTACGACAGATATCATCACAATTTTATACAAAGAATAGCTCACTTTGGTTGAATAAGCAATTACGTAACCACAAGCATTATAACGCTTGTACGAGAATCGTTGTTAAATTATTACGTGAAGAAATAGGGCAACTAACATCAGCGTTGATTGTTTCTTCGAAGGCAGTTTACGAGTCCGGCAGTTAACGAGGCGAGCGGTGAACCCTTCCTCAGGGCTTTATGGCCCTACTCCCTTTATCGGTTCCTGGAGGTTCTCTTCGCCACCGGCCAAGCTTCCCGTTACACCTATTTTAGCCACTCCGCGAAACTACTCGCCAGAACTAGCATAGCTTGTTCAATAGAGTCTATGCATTTTCAATTACTATCAATAACGATCTGCAACGTATATACGTATAGCAACGTGATAAATATTAAAATGCTTGCTTAAATCAAAGGAGGATTAACAATTTAATGGGCCATGCAACACCTTAAGGCCCCTATTCATCGTCTGAGAGCGGCAAATGAGCGTGACGACTTGAGGTTGCCTCTCGAATTGGCATGACATCACGAGATGCCGTGTCCAATTTAATCTATCACCGCAGACGGCCGGGGGCGCCGGCGCACACTCCGAGGGAATTAAAAAACAGGTAGTGCCCACATACAACACTAGACGTGGAACCGAAATTTGTAGAAAAACACTTAATGACAGGTATTATTAGTTGCCATCCTGACCACAATAAAGGAAACCCATCAATATACGCGCGCCGTTCTATAATCATTTTGTGGATATCACACGATTCGTACAAGCGATGTCGATTTCTCGCGCCCAAATTATAGGGCTATTATCTCTGTTTCAAAATTAATATAACTTGAAGTCTATATTTACTATGTTTATTCCATTATGATCACAATCAAAATTAATTTAGATATCCCTTTTATGTGCATGGAATGGCGTAAATTTGACTAGTTAGTCTAAGATAGGTAACTTTACCTTTAAAGGTTTTTATAATGTTATGCAATAGATATTAAACTATCGATGCTTCATAAGAGGTTCGATCCAATCCAACGGCCGCTAAAATTGTTGCTAAATATTCAGTACCAAAGCGCTAACACCGACGAGGTGAAAACCAGACGAGTCTGTGATCAGTCCGCCTGACCTGTTCCACAGCTTTGCCGTTTCGGGTGCTGCGGGGGCGTTAATGGCGTATTTATTATGATCCCAGTATCAACCGTAATAGCCGACACTCTCGGCCAAATTACAGGGCGGCGCGCCTTAGAGTTCGCCGCTAGGGATGTGAAACGAAGATCGACGGGTCGATACAGAACTTATCGATAACCACGCGCATAATGTGGCATCTGATTTGAATGAATTATTATTTCCTTTTGTTTATGTTTTTGATAGGCATTTGCAAATGCGTTTTAAATAAACAGCGTGATCTTTTTATTTTTTTTTAGGAATTACAAATATGTGTTTCGAATTATTCTGTATTTTCAACTTGAAAGCTGATAACCATTGCTAATCTTTCTGTTCTGTATTTGAGCGTTGCATCTAGTTACCTTTTATTTTTATCCTAATAAATCCCAGAGGTGAAGAAGACACATATACATCATAGAAAGCGTTAATGTCTTGACATATATTTGAGTCAAACTAATTGAATAGCAGGTAATCACGAAGAGGTGCGTTTGGACGTATAATAATTCATCGTGTGCTAAAATATCGGTCATGATTGAGTGCGGGGCGTACCGCATTAATTAATGGGTGAGAAGCGGACGCGGTCTCTACACCAGATCTCTTCACAAATTTCTCACACGGGCAATTCATCACACTTATTGTCCGACGATTTAAAACGTCAGCGTAAGAAGTCATTAGGGCTGGACTAGAAACATTTGGACATTTAAATTTATTTATGTGAACTAAGCAATTATAATAGAAAGCTTACACAACGTATCTTGGGAAAGACACTGACTTGCAATTTTCATATCTAATATGACAGAAGTAACTTTCGCATGTGAATGTTCACCTCAAATAGTGTATTTTTGTTTGGATTGTAATATACATTATTAACTCCACGGGAGGTTGCCTATAAATTAACTTAATTATAATATTTATATATTTGCGCTTCTAATTCTAATTACGAATAGTATAATAGCAAACATAAAACAAAAGCCAATCAAAATATCCAGTAGCTCCGATCTCTAGTCAATCCAAGCTGGTCTATGTAGTACATCTCCCCACGTTCTAAAACTTTTACATCTTAGACACTTACCTAATAGAGGTATTGATAGTTATATATGACGTACAAAATTTTACTTCACAACTGAGCCCTGATTCTAAACTCGAGAGTAACTCCATGTTTAGTAGCCATAAGAACGAAATTCGATTATCGATTTCGATAGTAGGTTGTCGGTAGCGAGGCACGAGAGTTGGTAATTACATCGATAACATCTGGAATTAGCCGTCAATCACTAGCGGGTAACAGTCAACGCATCGATGCTGTATCAATTAAGCCAAATCGGTAGCAATCGGCGAGATTAGATTATATAACAGTGTCAGTGATTCCGTTATCGTGCTTTGAATTAACTTTAACTTGGATCTTAATTGTTATCTTAAAATAGTGGTGAGTTATATCGTTATAAAAATGTAGTTCAGACTATGGAAGTCATCTTCAACGAAACGTTGGAGATGAATTTTCTTGATCTTCGTAGTTTTTATGAGCAATATTGTCAGAACCTTTCTCAATTGATAAATAAAGTACAGAATTTATGGGTGTGATGAGAAATTACACAAATTTTATATAATTCTTATTGCAATCAATTTAGATTTTAGCTTTACTAAATGGCAGATGCAACTCAAAATATTCGGCACTAGAAGCCTTTACGCTGACTTTCCGACCAACCCCGTAATATAACAAGTATCTATTAGCCGCAGAAGTACGCAAAAATCTTTTAACAGACACTTTTATTAGTTTAACCAATAAAGACTCAACAGCTATCAATAAACCAAACGAGGATAACAAAATAAATTGATAGCTAAATAATGAGGTTGTATCATATCAGGTAAGTATCTAACCGACGTAACGACGTATTTGTTCAGGCCGCGGCGTTGCATGCGTTTTTGCATAATGCCGTACAGCAGGTGAGTTCGGACGGGTTTGTGTCGGTGTAATAGAAAATGAGTTTAATTTGTCGTTTAGGGCATAATGAGGCGCGGTCTGTGATTACGGAGCCGACGCCGCCGCAGGGCTGCGCTGACGTGTAGCGCTCCGCAGCTCACCGCCCTCGTCTTCAAAGAGTGCTACTATGGAAACTCGATCGGGGGATATTTTGTTGAGATACGTCGGAGTTTACATATGAAAGGATGATGCTTATGTGTCGGTTACAATTTCGAGTAATGTCTGAAGCATTTATTGTTTTCAACATTGTGCTAATCGATATTGTCGTGCCAATCACTATCGTCGATGGTTTTATTCTTGTACAAATTGAAGTAGATAGGTATAACAATTTTGTTTATTTATATTTCCGCTAAAGTATCTGTAAAATATAGCAAGTATTGTTAAATATATAAGGTAGGTAAATAAATATAATTGACCCACAAAAACGTTTTGATTAATCAATTGTTTTTCGATTTTCAATCAAAATCTCAAATTCTAGAACCAGTGGTACCAACATTCCCATATGCAGCCGACAACATTTTCCCGCGAGCGAGTTCTCGCCTCCAGAGCCATTACACTGCACACCGTATACTTATCCAAACCGATTCTCTGGAACACTTAATAACGTCCAAACAACTTGTACACCGCTATAAAGCCAAATCTGTCAATACGATATCGAACATGTGGAATCCATTTTTATATATCAAGTTACGTAATGCCGGAAAAAATCAACTACTTCTGAGTTATAATAAAATATGTGACAAATATATATATATATATTTTTTTTTTATTGAAAAAGGATTAGACGTTTGTCTTCTATCTCACCTGATGGAAAGTGACGATGAAGACGAAGGTGTTACACGTCTATCCACGAGATACCTATTCACTCGACGCTTGAAAGAACTAGGACTAAAGTTTTCTGGAAAAACAGACGCAGGCAGTTCGTTCCACACCTTGGCGACCCGCACCAAAAAGGAACTATCGAAGCGTTTGGTTCGACTTCTTGGGATATCTACCATGAAGGGATGGAAGGTCTCTCTGCGTCTAGTAGTCCGATGCAAGAAGGTTCAACCTGATCAAAAAGAGCATTCGCGCACTCTCCAAAATGTAATCTGTAGAAGACTGCTAAACTGGCAACTTTCCGACGATGGTCGAGGCTTTGCAGTTTTTTGGTGGTGAGGTCAAAGTTGTTAATAATTTTTCGGGCTCTTCGGTCAACTGCGTCCGTCGCTTCTAGTTGGTACTTTGCAGAACCATCCCAATGGTGGCTACAGTACTCCATACAAGATCGAGTTATAATGTTAAAAATAAAATATTGTGACACTTCTATGTCGAATGGAAATATTTCATTAGGAGTTTCATTTGTGATTCAAAAGTCATCAAGCTATTTCTTAGTAATGAATTATTGCGAAACATAATAAATAAAATGAAATAAATTCTTACCAAAAATTATAACTATGTCTAATAGCAAAAAAAGTACATAATATATTTTGGCAAACAACGTTTATTTATATATACATGTATCAGCAGATCGCTAAATATATCATTTCAGATTCTGTATAGGTCATATGTTCCAGGATTCATCTTTATCTTATTTAAACTAAAACATTTTTCTTTGCCGATATGGTTCGATCAAAGAACAATGGACGTCGATAGAAAGGGGAGGTTCTCACGGATATCACGATTAACTTTCAGACACAGCCTCTCTTATCTTTCTTGCAATTTATTATTATTAAACAAGACTGCTGTAACTAGAACCGGTTTGCTGAAAACTTGGTAGAATCATTTTTATGTTTGTTGGGATAAAGAATATTCCAGTCAGGGAATATTTAGCGATACTTGGTTTTTGTAGTTGCAATCACGGCTATAGCTAGTTACAGAACAATATAAAGTTCATAGTACGGTAAATGGTAGTACGGAGGTAAAGTGTAAGTAAAAAATTCAATTTAACTGTACTACTTTTACGATTTCAAAATATTGAGTAAAAAGCACTTGCCAAACAACTAAGTATTAAACAGTTGTTTGAAATACTTCAACTTTTATTAAAACCAGAAACGAATAACTTAATGTAAGGTGCGTGCGTTTAAAATTTCAATTATATAATGTTTTTAGGATAATATATGATATATTTCAGCGGTTCTTGAATTAAACTATTTTATAAAATTGATACTTAAATTTTTAGAAGACAATATTAAAACACAACTTGTAAAGATACCAGAGCTTTCTAAAAGTAAGGTGATTTTTTATCGCAGCATAGCGTGATTGTTAAATCTTTTTTTGCAATTCATTCAATAATTAACACAAACATATGGTCACTTACGCTAAAGTCTTACACTACTACACAAACATTTGCAAAAAAGGATTAATGTGTGGAATTTCAATAAACTTTAATGCGAGGCTTTAATTAAAATCCAATAAAAAAGCTACTAAAATAATATTAAAATACATAAAACTGTGAAAATGTTATAATTAAAAACGATATCTTCTTAACATGAACACTTTTACTGGCAGGTAATCACAGGCTTTCGTCCTTTTAAGCTTTTTAAATAGGCCTTTAAAGCCAACACTCAAACCAGCAATTACATTTTCTAAGTTGCTAAAAGTTATATGAAAATATGTTGAATTATAACTGCATTGTTTATGTAATAATAAAATCAAATGAGGTTATTTTTTCTTTAGTCGTTTTTCTTTATTAGCGTTTGACTGACGCAGCAAAATTAGTCCGCACATAAGGTACCAAAATTGTCTTTTTTTATGTTGCCGGCGAGGTCTCAAATTGCAGGGCGGCCAACCTAAAGCTTTTCAGCTGGTGCTAATGGGTTGCCAATTTATCAATATTGCCTCGAGCTGGCAACATTTGAGGTCATTATCGTAGAGGTTAGGTTTCCTAAACGGCCGGTTTTATAATGGACTGTTTTTATAATTTCAAGGAAGTAACTATATTAATAGGAACATAGAACTTTAGTTTAATGATGTGTGTGGAAAGTTTTAGGTATTTTATACTAAAATTATCTCCCGTAATTTTTTCATTCGGGCACGCCCAGGCTTAGCGAGTAGCTCAGGTAAAGCGGATAGGTCGGTTTTGCAGAATTATATAACTGTTGGCGCTACATATCGAAGTCAAATCACCTCTCTGCCGGCGCCATGACAGTTCAACCATATTGTACACCGCATTGGTATGTTCAGGTGTGAAAAAAAAATTTTGCTATTTTTCTTTCGATTTTTGATCAGGTTTGTGTTGCATTCTTTTGTTTCTGAGAGTTCTGAAAAAAACTTTTGTTAAACGGGGTAAGCATGTTTTTAAGTTCTAATTAAGATTTTATTATTACAATGAGCCGGTATTTTATAATAGTGTATGGTTAGATTTATGTCCAAGAGGTGCTTTGGGCAAAGCGGACAGAGCACAGCGTTATCCACTTGCCCGTACGTTGAATATTCTTCTAGGATTGTCTTTTTATTCCAGAATGATTCGATGCTACCAGGATTTATAACATGGATGCGACGGGTGTTAAGACTACAACGCTCAAGCCACCCAACGTGTTAACTATCAAGGGAAGAAGACAAGTTGGAGCACTGGGAAGCATAGAGAGAAGACAGTTAACACCTGTTATATATTGCTGCAAGGCCATTGGCATTTTTCGATGATGCATCACCTGGGACACAAGCCACAATGTCAGATAAAGGGATGGATAACTGGAGAAGCATGTTTATGTTGGCTCTATATTTTCGTCCAAAAAATCCGTCCAAGATAAGAAAGTCCTACTACTTGTCGATAACCAGGAGTCCCAGGAATACTATCCGGCCTGGGAATATGCTTCCAAAACAATGTCGTGTTTGTTTCATTTGCACCACATACCTACATAGATAGCATGGAGCCTCTAGAATTTGCTATTATAGCCCATTAAATGTTTTGAATAAGAAATCAATGACATTGAAAAATGTCATCCGGGATTCTTTCGAGAATATTCAACCAAATAATCCGAACAATAAATTATCTTCCAATAATTAGAACTAAGTAATTAGTAAATAAATACTTACACTACGTTATGAATGAATTTAGAAGTGAATTCTTAAGCAATTTTAAATTCGCAATTGATACAGTAGGTATGTTTATTGCAAAAGGTACTTAATTAAACAATTTTTTCTTGCTTCTTATTTCGTATTTCTCAATAAGTTACAATTGTAGGTACCTCATGTAATAGACACGTTTTCTAGAAATACCACATCAGTTTTTTCGAGAAAAGGACTGACAGAAAAAGGTTTTAGCTTAACCAAACTACATGGATACAAAAAAGTCTTGAATAAACTCAAAATTTTTTTTAAATAAGTGAACCCCTTACCTATCAAAGTCCGTAAGTCTCGAAGAGTCCCTGAAGCCCTTAGCAAAAGGGTTGGAATCAATCTTGAGCTTGGTGATTAGTTGGTTCTGGTAGGCCGTGACAGCCGTGAAGACTGTCTCCGGGAAGACGAAGGTCCTGTGCTGTTCCCTGGACAGGTCGTTAATGGGGCCTCCTCCGTCGCGGACCTTCACCAGGTGTATACGAGGCTGGTAGCGGTGCATAGAGTTCAGGACTATCTGTGAATCAAGTTTGAGATATTTTAATGGTTTTGAATGGCGTATAAGAGATTTTTCAACAGAATAGAGTCCTTTGGTTATGTTGAACCATGGAGTTTAACATAACCATTTATCATGGTTTAAGTAATATGGAAAAAGGTTTTAATTCTGGAGTATCTTATAATACCATCTCTCATTTTAATTTTTTTAACTACTTAGTTCTAATTATGAAAATAAAAATTACAAAAATATTTTATGAGAAAATTAATAATATTTAATGATAATTTATACTGCTTAGAATAGAGACACTAAGCAGTATTGACTGAACAAAAAAAAACATGTATAGAATAACTTCATATTAATAATTACTATGTATCTAAGTATAATTAGCATTCGTTTTTGATAAGTTAATAGATCCAATACAATTATGAACCAAAGGTGTTGAGAATAACTTAATGCATATGTATCTAGATAATCTTAATATTGTTTATGCTAAAGTCATTATAAAATTCAGTAAGAGCAAAATCCTGGAGATCCGCTCATCATTATGCTAGCACCCAAGAAAGATAAAACTCATGTATCTAATATTCTAACCGATAACCAAATAAACGATAAATTTATTTATTATAAGCACCCAATATTTAAACGTTAAGTTTATAGTTGTTGAAATTACGTTGTTGCTGACCATACCTGAATTCAATTATACAAAACTCATCAATATGTTATCAATCAGCAATTTACCTCTGCAATTGATTTATGATTACGAAGGCGGCATTCAATCACCTACACAGTTCAAATTATGGTAAAACATTCCATATAAACTCGCCATTTCAGATTATAAAGATATAATCTATGATAAAATCGTTAAATGTTGCGGAAAATAAATTATAATATTTGATGAATATTTATTGAATGTTTTATTGAAAATTGAAATATCTGGTAAGATTTCAAAATAATAGTCTTGAGTTTGTAACACTGTGAATATGGTAATAAAGGGTTTGTTTTTTTTTAAATGTACGTTACGCAAGCCTAACTACTTTGTAATAATAAGTTATTTCTTACCATTAAATGCTCTCAATTATTCATTAAAGGAGAATGGGCAATTTCTCATCACGCTCGGCCTGTAATAATTAACCGAGCGTCCTCCGATACCGACGGCGATAAGCTACGCAACGCAACGCAACATAAAATGACTATGACTTTACAGCTTGACGAGATAATTAAAGCTTGTAAATTAATTAATTTGACTGTCTAATTATTTTCATTAAAAAAGTGCCGATTCATTACAATAGTTCTAGTGTTAATTAGTTCTATTTTAGAGTCGTTTTTGATGCAATAGAATGCGCGGGAATAGTTTGTGACTTTTTAAATATGTATAATGTAGGTAAGGAAGTGGATAAAATTATAAATAATGCTTTATCTAAAAAAGGCAATATGTTTTTGTTCCGCATAAGTATGACAGGATAGAACGGATGTTTGTGAAAAAAATACAAAGTATTTCTTCTTATTCTTAACCTACTATCGCGTATCGTTTGCCTTTTCAATTTAAGTAAGTTAAATGTAAATAAAAATACATACAACTAAAGTACCGAGATACACAACAGAAACAATTCACTCAATTACATACCTTATCTTATACTACATAAAACACAATAGGTACTCTATTATATTAATGTACGTACTTACGAAATATACCCAGTAGGTATCTATTCTTATACCACAGACTAGAGTTAGTATAATAGGCGATGACATGAGCCGATTCAAAGATGCGGTACGACCCATACCTTACATCTCTTGCATGCAAACAAATAAAAACTTTAATACCTACCGCTAAGAGCTCTAATCGCTTAGCGAGGTAGATTTATATGAAATTCCCCTTACTTAAGATGCAAGGCATTATGAACTGTGATATAGTGAGTGAAGGTTGTAAGTTGTGTAGCAAGGGTGGTTGTGGAGGGGTGTGTGGGAGTGACAGGGGAGGGGCAAGTCGTGAGGGATGGGGGGCAGATGGCGGCGTGCTTTCGACCGAGTAGCATGGCTTCTTTGTTTGCCTTGTTAATATTTGGTATGCTTTTTTTTTTAAGAGTAACAGATTGGATGTTTCTTATTTTGAATTCATTACAGGTAAAAACATATTTATTTTTGTTTGGTGTCTTAACATAAAATAGCTTCATAATCGTTTTTGAAATGTATACAATAATAATAAATCAAGGTTTAGTTTGAAAATTTGTGCCTAATTTGTAATGTTTGGGTAAGTAAATATAGATTTTAGTTGAATCGCTTAACTATTGCATATTTAACAAATATGTTTATCAAAGTTATTAGGCTCCTTCGAGGCAAATGTGTGTCGACTTGTCGAAAAGTCCAATGCTGTAATTTACTTATAAAGTGTGCTTAGATTTATCTCAACTACATAATCAAACGAAATACAACTTTGTTTAGTACCAAGTAGTGATGAAAATCTCAGTTAAAAAAATTTTTCAAGAGACGTCATCTCTTGACATTAGAGATGCGATCC